>OY728138.1:1003259630-1003884630 GCA_963277665.1 Viscum album
TGTAAATAGATGGTTATGTCTCCTGTGTAGAGATCCCAATGTTAAGAATAGAGAGTTGATGTGCACAATGAATTCTCTCTCGAATCTAGATAATTTGGTTCCCCTATTCCCTTCCCCAATTCCTCTTATACACACGGACCCCCTACCCCTATGCTCACAAAATTTCTCCCCCTTAATACCCCATACACCCCTAGAATGACTATAACCCCTTATCTATTGTCCATATATCTGTTTCAATGGTTTCATTGGAGTTTTTTTTGAAATATGGTTATTCAAGAAGTTAGGATGTTATGAATTTATATTATGAAATTTAGGGAAATATTAGTTTGAATTAAATCAAATAATGATGCACTTTTATCAATGAAAATTTTAAAAAACCTATTATATTTTGTTTATAATTTTTTATACCTATTAATAAATGGTATATTCATTTTTCCTAGGCAATAATATGTCACACGTATTAATAATATATATAAATAAATATTTTATAGTTCTAAAGAACTATTATTTATTAATAAAATTGTTTTTAAGAAATCTCAAAATAAATAATTTAGGAAAATATATTTTTTAACATAATTAATATCATTGCACCTGTTTATAAATTCCATATACTACCAAAATAAAATTTCATTATTTTGATATTAATGAAATTTTTTGTTTGGACATTTTTTCTATTATTTTAATGTATTTTATCTGTTAATGGATATATGTTTCATTCTTACACTAACCCAATTTTTATCATAATAGGCATTTGAAATATTTTATTCACTGAAAATACATTCTATAAACATAATTTTTATATATATAATGTTTTCAAACATAAATATTATAATTATATTGTAATGTAATCTTTATTTTTATAAACATAATTTTATGAAAATAATAATTATAAACTCACCTATCATGGAAATAATTATGAAATAATTTATGAATCATAATTACTGTTATTATACTTGTATTGATTTATCATATTTTTACAAATATAATTTCTAGTTTTTGTTAAATTATTGTTTAATTTTATTTAACTATTTGTTTTATATTAAATAAAAATCTGGATAAGAGATAGATTGAAATTCAAGATAAGTATTCTATAGAATATTATGGGGGATTAATCAATTGATTGAATTAGTATCATATTTCAATGTGTTTGTGTTTTTTTCCATGAAAAAAATGTGTAAATGGATATCTCTTGAAATGAGATATAGTTAGGGATCATCTATTTCTCAACTAATTTTTGAACAAATATAAGACATGGACATATCATGGGAAAGAGTATGTTCCCTATCACAAGTCATATGTATTTAAATTATTGTTAACATCAGACCAGTAGATCCCATGAACATTATGATAAAGGATATGAAGTGACAACATCAACCTAAATATAGTAATGTCATAAATGATCCCATTGGAGGGATTAATCATCTTCCATTTACTCAGGGAAAATAATTGAAATTCATTGAAATTTTTGAAGACATGATTATGGAATTATATTCTAGATGTACCAAATTTTGAAAATTGTCATTTATTGTTGATTTGTTACACCTAAAGACCTTGAATAAATAAATAGAAACCTTCTTTGATATGTTTTTGGAACTATTTAAGATGGTACCCCCCCACTGAAACCAAGATTCAATAATTAGACCACAAAAATAAATTGAGATATTTGTAATGGGGACATTACACTAGGATCACATCACATTAGACCCATGGAAAAATGGCATCACAAAAGCTTTTTTTATGCTGTTTCATCTCAAAAAAATTATAAAAGAACCATGTCCCATAAAAAAAGGTTTCAGCCGCATATAGAATTAATTTTTTATTTCTAATGAAATTTTATTTTTTATAATAAGCTATTATGGCCAAAAATATATATTCATCAGAAATACCTAATTATGAAGGATATTCAATTATGTTACAAAAAACTTAAAAATTTATAAAATTTATAACATAAAATATTTCGACAATTTTGAAAACAAAAATATATAAAAATATATAAATATTAAATAATATCGATATTAAAAATAATTTGTTCATAAAAAACACTTCATAATATATTTTTCAAAAAATAGCATCCAATACAATGGAGGAGGTGGATCCTCTAGAGAACCAAGAGGAGGAAACTCTATCCCTATACCCTTCACAATTTGTCTCATGTACTACATCATCATTACAATTTGTTTCTCTTTATATTGATGGTATTTCTCTTGCTACTGATGGTTTTGATGAAGATTTGCCATCTCCCTATACATTATATTTAAAACAAGATTTTGAGTTCACCACTTCTCCTCATACAATGCAAACAATGATGATGAATCTACATGAGCTCCCCTCTAGGAAGACAATAACCATAAAATAGTTAAATAAAAAATGGTAGTTGTCAATCGAAAAATGATACCAACCACTAATAATTTTTTAATACCTTATAGAGTTTCCTACATGCATGCTACATCATTAAATCCAGAAGCATTAGTTTAGTAAACTTCAATATTCATCTGACTCTCATAATTTACATGAGAATTCATAGCCTCATAAGCCACCTACAAGTGAAATTTGAAAATAAAATAGTTAAAATATCTATTTTTGGTAATTTTAAAAATTTAAAAAAATATACTATCCATAATATAAAATTTCCTATACCCAATAATCTATATGGTGGTATGATCAATTAACATCTTTTTAAAAGCATCAAACTCAGCAACATCGGGCTACTCAGCTAACTATATGATTAAAAAATAAACTTTTCACATATGAATTATATATAAATTACAAAATAAAATTACTTACCATATGCCATCGATGAATACTAAATGTAACAATATTTTTATAGACACCTATAAATCTTAGTTCTACTGGCCTGATAAATATATCCTCAAAAAAGATCTCCAATCTAGTAGAAGAAAAATATGTCCCAAGCATGAGATGAGATGTAATCTGGTCGATGGTTATAGCAAAATTTATTGAAAAATATTGCTCCAGCTTTTCCATGGCTCTATTTCTCATATTTTTTAAAAACTGATGAGAACACTCATGAATACAGATATATGATGGCTCCCAGATAGTGGCTCTCATACTATCAACAACGGGATTTCATAAACCCTAAATATAATTAATAATATATGTTAATGATTAAATAAATTTAAAAATAGTAACTATTTATTTATATATGATCCAATGATAAAACATTCAATTAAATAAATAAATGGGAATCCGGTCCCACATTAACCATACTCCTAAATAAATTTTAGAGAATCATAAAAAAATTTCCAACAGTTATATGTGAAAAACTCAAAAAAATAATAATAAAACAATTAGTAAATAAATAAATTAAAATAATTAATGATCTTAATGAAAGTTAACTAAAATACATAAGTGAACAAACCTCTGCATGTGTTGATTTAAATATAGAGGTGGATATCGCTAAGTAATAGGGTTAGGATTCATCAATCTCACTAGACCATGACCCCACTGAGTCGATGATATACTAGAATAAACCCGCGAGTCAGTTTTTCAAGAATCAGTATGATTACCAGGAAACAAATAATCATCATGGGTATGGAGAAATTCATAAAAATTATCACTATCTATCTAAAAAATGATAATGTTTTTTTTCTAAAAATATTTAAAAACATGTCTTATATATTGATTATGACTATAAACAGCATGTGATTGTGTCATTATTCATCTTTATCCTCATATTAAAGTTCGATGGGCCCAATACCTTCATATTCTTCCTCAACTTCATAAATTTACGTAGGAGATTCATCTCTATCATCTCTTGATATTTAAAAATGATTTGTTACATTATCAGCATTATCAATACCACTAACCCATAACATTTGGGATTCATCATTGATATTTTAATATATTCATGTAAATGTTGTTTTTAGTGTTTTCAATTGAAAAATTAAAAGTCATTTCACTTTAGTAGAACACTTTGATTTTCATAAATTTTTTTCCAAGAGAAATCATTTTGATAATGTTCTATCAATTGAAGGTCACTATCAGTATCAAACCAGTTGAATTTAAACATTATTACATAATTCAATCCTCGATAACACAACTCAACTATCTTATACAAAATTATATAAAAGTAAAATTCACTTTCTCTATGATGAGTTCATTTCAATAGTATACCACTGTGAATTGTTTTTTTATTCACCATAGTCATATGTATGAAATAAAAATACATTCAGCACTTATGTATTATAATATTTTACAAATTTGGGTGGTGGGTTACTCAATACACAATATCAAATTTATCTACATGTTGTGATACATGTAAAATTTAAACAATGTATGCAATATAAAATTTAATAAATTAATTTCATATATTCATCCTTAAACTATTTTCATTACCTATATTTTAATCCTGTTAGAAAAATTATATTATTATCATTCCTCATGATAAACTGGTTTAGTTTGTGGGAACTATTTCTTTATGTGATCATCACATAATCTAAAATGACATAATATTATTTTAATTTTAAAAAACATATAAATAATGGTAGAAAGTATCACTAAATATACAAATAAAGTCATTTATTTATAATTAGGAAAAACATATGTATGGGTGTTGTGTTGTTCATCATCTGAAATCCACCATTCAATAACTCTAGTAAATCAACAATAAGGCTGATTAAAAACTAATAATTGATTTTTCATTGTATCATCAATAGTTCTCTAAATATGACACATTTAATTTTTTTATGATGGATATTAAGGTAGAAAATAATGAGAGATTAAAAATTATATTTTCTCTTGAAAATATTCCTATGAATTTAACACATCAACTGATGAATTTATATATGCATTTTTATTCAATTTCTACATGAATATTTTATATTATCACACCCATTTAAATTGTACAAGTCCTCAAAATGTTTATTTGTTTAGAAAATGTAATATTAATGGTTCTATTGAATGAAATAAAGCTGGCATATTTCTTCAGATTTATATAAAATAAAAAAATCTCTTTCTTCAAGATACTTAGTGCATCATAGTCTATTTTCACTACAAAAATGTCTCATAAAGTTATTATATTTCTATCAACACATCCCAAATTGAATAATTCGACAAACCCATAAGGCTTATTAGTAGCGTTCTTCCCATTATTTCAATACAATCATGACCTTTTAATTTGATAATATGACCATTTGTGACACATCGATCTAAATTGGAAACTAATACATTTAGTAGAACGAAATCCACAAACCATTGATATAAAAAACATTTATTTTCTTTAAAAACCATATATACAACATTTTTTCATTTAATTTTGTGATCTATCATTTTAAATAACTCAAGTTATGGACACCTACAAATTTTAGAATTATCTAATAGTATTTTTATGTTATCTTTAGTCTTAATATATTGTCTAAAATTTTATTAAATATGTCATCAAATTAGTTTTTTTCAATATGAATGACATCTAACTTGTGGACAAAAAAATAGACCAAAATGGAAAATCCTATAAAATAATATGTTTTATCCAATTTTTATCTATCAAAATACCAACTATTTTTTATTACTTTATAGTCAATACAATGGTAATATGTGGTAATTAAGAAGTGATAGATTTTAAATCAATACTTAAGATCAATACTGGAGTTCCATCTATTTCAATTTTAACTTTTCTGAAATTATTTCAATTCGTTTTGAAAGGGTGGTATGTAGAAAAAATGTGTAATGGAAGTAGAAAAACTAGGTTTTCTTCCATTGATAATAATAAATCCATTTTTCAATCTTGCAGTATTTACATAACTATGAACCATGTGTACTCCAACCAGATAACATGATATATGATAGGAATTCACTAGTTTTCAACATTAATGCAGATATGATTATAATTTTTCTTACAACGATATCATATGTACTAAAACTATTACTCTATAATAAATTTAAATAATCAATTAATGGATTCAAAACAAATTAATATTTTTTTTCTTATCCTAGAATTATTAATGTAAAGAATATTTATGGTTTATTCAACAACATCCAAGGAGGTAAGCTCTAAAGATTTATAAATAAAACCCAATAAGAATACTTACTATTTCAAGAATAAAATGGACAGAAACCATCATCAGAAAGACCAAATCATATGGTAATATCTTCTAAAGAAAAATAGTGATACACCTGATCTAATTATTTGCACGAATCACAATCAAAAATATTATTTAATCATTTATCAGTAGAAATGTTGTATTTTTTCCATTTCCTCAATGATGATGTGGTAGGAGACAAAAATAAATGTTGTAATCTAGCTATAACTAGAAAATAAATTATATTTTTTACTAGAATCAATATGTATTTCCCTTGTTATTTATTTTTGAACCTTGATTGTCCACATATGGGAAAATTAGCTAAAAACTCATTTTCACCAAAATATTGGACTCCATCATTTGAAGTTGTATGTATATTCTGATAACTAACTCACAAATTATGAAATAACCTATTTATTCCAAATAAATTTTTAGACAATAAATTTATCATGGGAAACAGTGATTTAAATAGAGAGAATAATTTATCAAAACAACTATTTGACATTGCATATTTTGATTTAATAGCTATTAATTTAAAAACTGCTTCATGGTTTCTTATCCTAAAACAAGGAAAAAAGGCCCATATCAGATATCAATAACTCAAATCATGGGAGTTAAATTTTAATTATGAGCTTTTTTTTTGTTGAAAATTGGGGCTAATAACTTCATTTACTAATGTTTTAAACCATTATGGATCTAGAAAAATATTATTTTTATCATCCCTTGAATTTTTTTCACCACGTTCATACCAAAAAACATAAACATTATGAAAACCAAAATTCTATATATGAACTTAAACATGGTCAAATGTTTTAAATCTCCTCAGGTTGAATTTCTTATATGGACACATAATTTTGCCTTCTAAAAAATTCAATTTTTGATGATCGAAATGAAGTGTCAGCACCCCTAATATTTAGATTATTTGTACTAGAACAATTTTGATTTCAATGATCATATATCCTATTGTGATCCTATAATAAAAAATGTTGTCCGCTTGTTCCATATTTTTCTAAAAATAGAAGACAAAAACATTGTTCATGATTAATCTAATAGAAGTAAGTGTCAATCTAAGAAAATATTAAAAAATTAGAAATTTATAAATTAACTGTAACTATTACCAAATGTCGATAATTACGGATTATTACAACTAAATATCAAAAATTATATCTAAATAAGAAATAGAGAATATAAATATCATATTATATTATTATAAATTAATTAAAATTATTAATAAAAATTAACAATTACTGCTAATTATCTCCAATTATTAATATTTATTAGTAATTATCACTATTTATCAGTAAGTACTACTAATTATCACCAATTATTGGTAACTATTACAATTTTTAGTAATTATAAACAATTATCAGTAAATATCACCAATTATATATAATTATCACCAACAATTAGTAATTAGGACTCATTATTATGAATTATTACTAATTAATCAAAACAATTGGTAATTATTGGAAATTATTTGAAATTATTGGAAATTATTGGAGATTATTAGTAATTATTTTTAATTATTTCTAATTATTAGAAATTATCGATATATATTAATAATTATTTTTATTTATTATTAATTCTAGGTAATTTTTTTATTTGTTACTAATTATTAATAATTATTGGTAATTATTAAAAATTATATTTAACTTTGAGTAATTATTAAAAATTTTAATTAATTATTACTATGTATTACTTATTATGGGTAATTACTGATAATTATTTATAATTATATTCAATTATAACTAATTATTAATCTTTTTGAATTATTATTAAATATATGTTGTTTTTAGTAATTATTGCCAATTATTAGTAATTATTGGTAAGATTTAGTGGTAATTATTATTAATTATTAATAATTTTCATTCATTATTACTTATTGTTACGTATTATTTTAAATTATCTATAATTATACGTAATTATTTGTAATTAATACAAATTATTATTCATTTTTTGAAATTGTTTCTAATTATTATTAATTATTACTAATTATTAATTATTATCAGTAATTATATGTAATTTTTAAATTTATTTCTATTTATTGGTAGTTATTAAAATATGTTAGTTGTTATTACAAATTATTGGTACCAATTTCTAATTATCACTAATTATAGTAATTATTATTATTATTTATTTTTACTTATTTCAAATTATTTGTAATTATTTCTAATTATTGATTATTATTTCAAATTATTACTAATTATTTGTAATTATTACAAATTATTGGTAATTTTTACAAATTATTGGTAGTTATTACTAAATATTGATTAATATTTCTAATTATTGCTAATTGTTATAATTTATTAGTAGTTATTAATAATTTTTGGTAGTTATTACTAATTATTTTAAATTATTATGAATTATTAATTATTATTAATAGTTATCTGTAATTATTAGTAATTAATACTAAATATTACTAATTATTGATAATTAAGTATAAATAAATATAATAGATATTTGAGGATACGGTAACAATGAAACAAGCACACACCTCGCACCCACATGTTGGAAGGGTGGGTTATAAACCCCCAAGGGGTAACTCACCCATCATGCCCTTAGTATTTTATTATATATAAGCATACATACCACTCAATTCGTGGTCACATGCCCACATCAAGTGGCCCAAAAACCCACAATAACCAGTCCAATGTGTCCTGCACACATCCCCATATCTGTACGGTGCATCCTTGACATCCGTCACAACATCTCTCTACAACAGCCCTCCATCAATTCATTACCCTTTCTGATCTGGGCATCAACCACCGTTAAGAAGGTCTTTCATTGCACAAGATTTCTCCCAGAAGGCTTGCCTCTAAATGGAGGATAACAGCACAAGCAGACTCCAACGGTCAATGTAGGAACGATGCCCAAGGTCGCACTGATCCCCCACTATCATTTCCAAGTTTCATAGTGCAAGATTTATCCATCCCATAGTCCATCATATTTCCCTCTTTCATCCATTCCACCCTTAACCCACAACATAAATAGGTTTTTAGTACCATTTCAACCAATACTGATAGTGATAGGATTGTTTTTTACTTCCACCTAAGCCGAATATTTCTCGATGAACGCATGTTGTCATGAAATGCATGAAAAAAAAGGAATATGAAGCATGACGAAGTATGTTGTGGTTCAAGGATATCTCAACTAAACTTAATTTTTGTGATCAGAATATCTGAAACCAGGGCCTTCCAATGGATGAGTGGGTGTGAATAAAAAGAGTTTTCGTGGTTTCTTAGTGAAACTATTTCCATCGATCCAAGGAGGATTCATGCACTCATATGATTTTTAAAGGTGAATGGGTGGCCTCAGTTTGTATGAACATTAATGTTGAGATATTAATGGGTCTACTTAATTTTTTTCGAAGTAAATGAAATAAAAAGAAATAATCTATTTTAACAAAGCATAAAGAAATAGAAAATGAAATGAAAGAAAGTAAAAGTAACACAAATGATTTACTTGGTTTGGAACTTTTAGGTCCTACTCCATAGAAAAAACACCACCATAGATTTTATTATTATGAAAATGATATAAATCACATACAAACAGAGAACATGAAACAAATAAACCACACATTAAGACCATAGAATCTATTTGAGAATAGGGATGGCATAACGGTGTGGAAGCAACAGATCATAGGACCTCCAGAACTCTTCCTCTTTCAACACTCTGATACATGGTTGCTTAAGACACAGAACCACTATATAATAGAAAATAGTCATGGATAGTATAACAGTAGGGGAAGATCCAAGGGGACATGCTGAAAAGTACAGAAAATGAGGTGGATACATAAATTCAAAAGGGCTATACAAAATGATCACAGATCCATGAATTCTCAATAGATCGCAAGATAAACAGGGATAAATGGCAACTGAGGAGAAAATAGGTGGTAGTGGGAACAGATCGCTGAGGATCAAAATACCATAATCTTCAAAACCCAAATCCATTTGATGGAGTCTAATTAATGGCCACTAGATCAACATATCTCTATGGTGCATGACAGAAGGACATTCTAGCATATCATTAGCTCGAGTGAAATATCCCATCACACCATAACCCAAAAGATTTCCCAGTAGCAAACAAGGCCCGATGCAACAAAGCACAAATAAAACAATGGGTTTCAAACAAAAAAATACATTATTTTTTTCATGGAAAAAATTAATATTATTTTAATTTTGAAAACCAAAATTAAAAAATATATACCTTTTATAATTTAGAATGAAAACAGAACACATATGGTGTTATTTTAGACTATCTACCCTTAAACTCTCAGTAGTGTGAGTAGGGTTTCATAAACTAAAAATCTTATGTCTATGAAGTTCTATCCATGCATGAATAAAATATATCATTTGTCGATAGTGTCACATGTTCTACCCATACTACACATCTACAAATAATAGTATATAAAATTCTCAGAATGAAAACTAACAAACTTTATTAAAATAGATCTCACCCATATCACCTGAGACTCCATCAGAAACACATCTCTTGAGTATACAAACACCTGAAAATAAAACAACATTTCTCATGGGTAAAACATAGTGAATGATTCAAACAAAAAAATATTTTAAAATAATTCCATAGTAACAAATCAGTATAAAATATTCACAAATCTCAAACATATTAGACCATCCCACACAAAACCATTTCTAACAACTGAGTTCCCCCACAAAAAAACAAGTAGGGCCAGTCCAAGGATCACAGAAAAAAGACAAAAAACGAATTTATGCCTATTTCTAACAGTTAGGACTCTAAAATAAGAAGAAAATAACTACTTTAGTGTCATTCCTAGGGAATACCACATGGGAATCGGCCATACTATCTTTATCTTTAATATCTGGATAATACCTTTTTATATAGCTAGTCTTATGACACTCAAAACACTAAAAATTATTAAATAAGAACTTTTCATTCCTTCCTTTGTTTTTCATTTCACCCTTAATATATATTAATGGAGGTTCACTCTTAACACCATTATGTTCTTCCTTTAAAACATGTGTTTGAAGGTCTTAATACAACAAAAAAACATTTACTTCGAATGGAGTAATTGAATCCCTATCATACATAATGGAATATTTTAATCCATTAAAAGAATCATCATGGGAAGTCATCAAAATTAAATTCTAGTATTCATATTTACCCTCTTTTTCTATATTAGTTAAATCTAGAATAACTTTATTACACACATTAATATGAACATGCACAGAAGATCCAGGAGTCAATTTGAAGTTATACAGCTGCATTTTAAAAGAATCATCAAAGAAAATATTCAGTCATATAAAAATGATCAATCTTAATCCAAATGGATTTATAAGTAGTTTCATTTTTGGATCTGCACTCCAATTAATCTCATACCGCTAATATAATGGGGGGAATGATCCTTTTACAATATACTAGGGTCAACATCAACTGGGGTAGTGCTGGACTAACCATCGGTAGAGATGGTCACACCTATTTTTTCATTAACATGAAAATCATCTGCAAGTTTATCATGGATTAACAGTGCATGTAATTTTACTCTCTATAATTTAAAATAATTATCACCCCCAAATTTTTCGACATACAATTTAACATAGATTGTTAAAATTGATTCCTCTATTATCCACATATCCAATTGTTTGGGTATTATAATTCCTAGTACAGTCACCAATTTAACCGGAAGATCTAAAATTTTAATCAAAAATCCCATGTCTATTACTCACATTTGGGGAGAGGGTAATATGGTGTAAAATTTCCTTGCATCCTGGTGCACTCCAAAACTCTATGAATCATTTTCACTAGAACATGCTCCCTTCTGTTAGAGTGTGTTAGTTTTGTCTGAGCTGATTCCCTGGGTCTACATTATTTCAATCCCCCTAAACCTTTTTGGGCCTCACCCCATATTTCATTAAAATTTATTATCATTATATGGATTAACGTTCACCATCATGCCCTACCTTGTCTACCTACCAGAGCACCACCATCTTCACTATCATTACACGATTTCATGACCATCAATTTGTGCCCCATTGATGAGCGGGATACCATCGATGACACCCACCATTGTCACCACTTCCTCCATCACACCCTTTCCTTCGAATGAGGTATATCATCCCATTGTTGTCCCTATATGGTTGCATCTACTATCCTCTTCATCACACCTCCTATATGCACAGTACCCCCCAGTCGATTAGTGGTCAAACTGTCTCGTTAGAAAATGTCATCCCTAAAAATCCCCCCCCCAATTAAATGGATGCTAATGATGTGCAAACTAGGATTTGAGCCTGGTATCTACCATATGTGGTTCCTAAATGTAGTCCCACCTAATTATTATTAGTTTTCATTAAGTAGTACTAAATATTAGTAATTTTTTTTTAATTTTTATTAATTATTTCTATTTTCGTTAATCATTACTAATTATTAGAAATTATTTTTAATTATTACTAATTATTTAAAATTACTGACCAACTATTACCAATTTTTACCAATTATTTGTAATAATTACTAATTATTTAAAATTATTCTTATTTGTTACTAATTGTTACAATTATTACAAATTATTGGTAATTGTTTGTTATTATTACTATTTTTTGTTAATTATTACTATTTTTTACTAATTTCAATAAATTATTTTCAATTATTTGAACAAATTTTTAATTATTTGTAATTTTTACTATTTATAACTAATTATTGCTAATTATCGATAATTATTGCTATTTATTATTAATTTTTTCTATTATTTTAATTATTAATAATTTTTACTCTTTATTGTTAATTATTGGTATATTCTTTCCAATTAATATTAATTATTTGTGTTTATTATTAACTATTACTATTTATTACTATTTATTGGTAATTAACAGTAAGTTATTACTAATTATTAATATTTATTAAAAATTATAATTAATTGTTAGTAATTATTACTAATTTTTAACATTTATTACTAATTATTACTCATTAGTTATAATTATTGATAATTATTTATAATTATTGATAATTATTAAAAATTACCGAATGTTATTACTAAATATTTTGAATTATGGGTATTTATTTTTAATTATTACTAATTATTATGAGTTATTGTTAATAATTACTAAACATTAATAATAAATTGTAATCATTACTAATTTAATATAATTAATACTAATTATTATAAATATTTATTAATTATTACTATTTATTGTAAAATATTTCAAATTATTGGTAATTGTTTTTAATTATCAATAATTTTCATTAATTATTACATATTACTGATAATTATTTGTAATTAATAATAATAATAATTTTTATTTTATTACTAATTATTATTATTTATTACTATTTCTTTACAAATTATTAATAATTATTAACTAATTATTTACTTATTACAAATAATAATGAGTAATTATTAATAATTATTACTAATTGGTATTAATTATTTAAAATTAATATCTATTACTATATATTACTTGTAACTTCTACAGATTAATACTAATCATTCATAAATATTACTAAGATTAAATAAATTAAATACACTAAAAATTAAAGAAGATTTAATTAAATAAATTTGAAATGATGATGTACAGGAATGAAAGCAATAATGTGGTCAAGAAGCTGTCTTTGTGAAAATTCATTTTAAAATGAACAACTTTTACAGAAAAACCAAAGTGAAACAAAGAGGAGTTTAGAACTTATTATGAAAGAATGGTGGGGGGGGATTTATATTGGTTAGATTATTTGCGATGGACTATTTATGAATGAAATTCAATCACAAATAATTGTATTTGCGATGGATACCATCAAAAATACTTCCCACCATAAATAATTATTTCATTGATCTAAATAGCATTTTTGATATATTTTCCCGCTCAACACAAATGATACAACCAATAAATACCAATTATTTACTCTACTGAAAGATTATTTTTGAAATAATGATGATTTTTTCCGTAAATATGAATATTTTTTAACGAGATTTTTTGAATTCTTAATTTTGATTTTTTTTCTATGGGAGAGCTTCCCATTGCTAGAATATTCATTTTCAACAAAATTCCAAATTCTTCCCTAAATGACCCATTCCTGTGAAATTGTGCTCTTTCACACCAAAATCATTTTTTATGGGGCATGTTTCTCGTAACAAAATTCTCTATATTTATGGTTATTTGTGGTAGGAATCCTATCCCATGAAAAATAAACCAAAAAGTTCTCTTCTTTATAATGGGGTCCTACTCCATCACAAATAACCCATCAAAAATATGGTTTTTTTTTTGTATTGTACTATTGTACTCCCAAGTAGACCAAAAACCTTGGTTTCACATATGATACCATTGATGTGTGCTATAATAATTGTATGTTTGTTCATAAAAGAAAATTTGAAACTCCATAATTTTATAGTTTCTTAATCATCAAGTGTAATGAAAGTAAGATTAATCTAGGTAGTCAGATTCTTCCAGGTGGGTTTTTGGATCAAGGAAAACAAGTTGTCACTAATAAGAAGCATTATTTCCTATAGAAACCATGGTTGAATATATTCATCATGTCAGCTAAAACTTAAAAACTAATTACTATGAATTCTTAGAGAAACAAATATGTTGAAAAATTAACTCACCCAAATAATTCTTTTTCATGGAAGGATTTTGATTAAAGACACCCAAAATTTTTCCATGATGGTAATAATCTTTGGATAGCTTTGGATATAGATGATTTTTTCCTATTAATTTCCACGATTGGTGTGACTCAAAGTACATGGCCAGTAGTGTTGGTTATATATAGCCTTCTCATGTGGTTATGTATAAAGAAACCATTTTTTTTCTTGTGTCTATTATTGATAAACTGCGATTACCTAGGGAATAGTCATCTTTTATATTCAAGAAATGATTGATGAGATGTATAACATTTAAACCATTGGTGTAATGGATTTTTACTCAGTAGCTAATCAAATGTTAAAACGTAATCCTGATTTCCTATTGACAATTAATGACTTCCTAGTGTTTGTTAACCTATCATGTTTGAGTAAAAAGGTAACATTTTCTTACCCTTTTTGTAATAAAAGTAAGAAATATATATGGATTGAGCACTATGGAAAGTTGGTATAATTTGGTCACAAACTCTTTCATCATCCACATTATAGGTTTATAAAATATAGTGTGTCATTTGATGAGAATAAGGATCACTAAACAACACCAACAATAATGCATGGGGTTCAAATTCATTCATTACATGAACAAAAAAACACTCACACTATTTATGAATTTCAAGATATATTAACTCATATATTACCATATTTTTGTTATATAAATAAATAGCTTTTTCATAATTGGAATAAACTAAGTATTCTCTTCAAATTTAATTTTTGAAAAGATAATATTTTAAGATATAATTTGGATGTGATGTACATTGAAAAAAATGTGTGTGACAATATATTATGCTTCATTTTACACATAAAGGGGAAATCAATAGATATTGTTAACAATCTTTGTGATTTGTAAAAAATATTTAAGATAACCTTTATATTTATATTTTGGTGATGGAAATATGGAATACTTTCCAGTAACATAGTATACAATGAGTAAAAAAGAGAAAGAAACATTTTGATCAATTTTGAAGACCATATAGGTTCTTGATTGTTATTAATCTAAAATTTATAAGCCTGTAAATGTGACAAGCATAAAATTTTAGGGGTTAAAAAGTCAAGATAATCGTATTATTCTTTATTGGTTAATCCTAGTTGAAATTCACCATTATTTTTTACCAATGTTTTTTATCCATTGATAGAAGTTTTTAATTTTCCTAAACACATATTTTTAATGAATCATCACACGAATGATTTGAAAAAGCTACAGAATAATATTTTTTTATACTACATCACATATAGAAACTATTTCCATAGTATTTTCGAAATTATGGTCCACTTGTCTATTCATTTAACTGGTGATTTCATTACTTTTGGTCTTGTGTAATTAAAGTCCATGTATCCAATATAGTTATACTTAAATAAATTTGAATGGTATGTTTCCAGTAGAGCTCATCTAGAAACTTCAATTTCCAAGGGAAACATTATGGATGAGTGAACTAATTTATGTTCTTCATGTATTAATTATGTGGAAAAAAGTTACATAAATACTCCCAAATTGATGAAGGTCCAATTTGAGAAGGGATAAAATTATATATACAAAATTAAGCATGGGTTCAAGCTCATAAATATTTGTTATTAAACACTCCATCAGTTATTCTATTGATATAGTAAGTTGGTTAGTTGATCTATATTTCCTTTTGTTTCTATATTTAATTTATTAATTACCTTTTACTATTTAAATTGAGGACATATATCAGTGAGTTTATATGTTAATGGCCCTATGAAACTGAACATCAGATTTAAAAACCTCATTTCAATACATTTCATGAATTTTTGAAGACTCACATACATATAAATACTTAATTTAATACTTTTTATAATGCATCTGAGGTGTAAATTTAAAAATTTCTATCCATTTACTTATATGAAATTTATAGTTTCCCAATATGTGTAAATAAAGTGCTCATACAATAAATGAAAATCTCAACCAAATAGTGAAGGACAATTTATTACATCTAGTCACTAAAAATATTTAGATACTAATGGATTCTAATTCTTTGTTAGTGATGTTTATGTTAACCGAGTAATGAAGAATAGTGATATGGGTTTTCCATCTGTTGAGCTAGATTACTATTATATATTTGTTAGAGATATTATTGAGGTTATTTATAGTTGTGGATTAAATCATATATTGTTCAGGTGTGATTTTTTCGATCCATTTTTTCATCCAAAAGTTTACCGTTTCTAATTTACATTTTAAACATTAAAAATATCTATTTAATGATTACTAATTAAGAAATGGTCGCTTTATATTCGCAACAAATTAATAGTAGGACTACTTTGTCAGTTCTGATTCTTATTAGAATGGTGTACTGAAAATATCTTAAAGAGGGGATTTACTGATTGATCAAGAGGATCCATATTCTATCTCATTTCTTGATCAAACACTTCACTAAACCAAAAAACAAATATAATAATAATATATAAAATGTGCCAGAAATTTAGTTTAATTATTTACTATAGACTTACATGATTAGTGATATATTTAAAGTAATTTATTTATGGATTTCATCTATTGAAATTTGATTATTTAACTATCATTTTTATTTTTAAATATAGGTATTTCATATATGTGTGAATCAAGTGATAATACAATGATTTAAAAACTCAACCAACTAGTGAAGACCCATTTATCTCAGAAATCCACATGAAAAATTTATATATTAATGGATTCTGATTCTATATTAGCGATGTTGGTGTGAACCGAGTAATGAAGAATAGAGATGTGGGTTTTCCATCTATTGATGTAGGTTAATATTTTATATTTCTAATAGATATTATTGAGGTTATTTATAGTTGTGGCTTAAATCATATATTGTTCATGTGTGATTATTTCAATCCATTTTTTCAAACAAAAGTTGACCATTTCCAATTTTCATTTTAAAACATTAACAATAACTATATAAATATGACTAACTAAATAACGATCCCTTTATATTGGCATTAAAATAATAGTAGGTTTACATTGTCAGTTCAGATTCTAATTAAAATGGTGTGTTGATAATATCTTGAAGAGGAGATTTACTAATTAATGAAGAGGATCCATATTCCATTTCATTTCTTGATCAAACACTTCAGCAAACCACAATAGCTATATGAGAATTAGATATAAAATGGGATATAAATGTAGTTGAATGATATACTATAGACTTATAGAATTAATGAAATATTTCCCATAATTTATTTATGAATTATATGTATTAAAATTTATTTATTTAACTGTACTTTTGTAGGACCCTAGGACACCCTGAGAGGGGAGGGGTGAATCAGGGGGGAAACTTTTTCTTCATAATGTTGTGAATCATTTTACCACGTTGGTAGGAACAACTTAAACTTGTATGATGGGTATGATCAGCAATTAAACATTCACATGCAGATAGATGACACAACTTTTTTATCTTTGTTCACCCCTAAGGGCTACGTCCAAGGAACATACGCCAACAGGTTGTCGGTCATACCAAAATTCACTATGCTTCACTAGCTGTAGATTACAAATGTTCAGGTACAGTAACTATGTCCCAGGATTACTGCCTTTACAAAAGTTTAGGGATAGCTCACTGCGTCCCTCAGGTCACTCTTGTTGACTCCGCCTAGCTCACTGCCGTTGGTGAAGTCAAACTCAGTTTATAGAGGTGATGGTCTCTTCAATAGATGTGCATTGAAGTTATTTGTCTCCTGTTCAGCATGAGACTTTTCTTGCATCAGGGTTCAGATTTGATTCTCTTTTTAGTTCAATCCTCTTTATTTAGTGCAATGACTGAATGCACTAGATCCCCTTGTCTTTGTTTGCCTGAATCACAATCACTTATGTGATTGCTCAATTAATGATGCTCATCTTACTTGTCATCATCAAAATCAGTTCACCATGTATGCATGAGATCAGTCATTTATCGTTTAGATTTCTTCTTCAATCTCACTTTTCACCTAAAGTATTAGGCAATCATTCAGCTGTTGTGCAGCTCCAGAAAGGCGGGCGTGCTTCAAAAATATATGGCTATCCTTTTCAAGCCCGGCGCGCAAGCCTCAATCCGGCGTGCAAGTCCTCAGCGCACAAGTCTAAATTGGCATGCAAGTGTCTCCAAAGCACCCGCGCGATGCTTCCTTCCCCAACTATAAACATGCGTGACTCACTTCCTTTCTCTCCCAAATCGCCTTAGGCGCGCATCCAACAACCGGCGTGCAACCTCTACTTGTGCGACTCAACTACCACTAGTGCAGCTCAACCACCTACACGACGAGAGCTCGAACAATCTCTAAGTCTTGAATTCTGTGGGAAATAAGGAGGGGTGGTCCAGTATTTATAGGCAATTTGACCACCCTGCGCGACAGCACACAGGTCAACCATCGACGTACAAGTCTTGACACGCACCTTATCTCCCCTGGCCTCTATCGCACAAATCACTTGCGCGACCCAACCAATACTTTTGATACCTTCTTTCCTTTTCCATATTTTGATGTTGTGTTCTTGGAAAACAATAGGCACGCAAGTTCCAATCCTCCTAGGCATCTAGCACGCAAGTCCACTTGCGAGACCTAACCAACACTTGCGTGACCCTTATCCCTTTTCCATATTTTGATGATCTGATCTTTAAAAACATATGGCACGCAAGTTTCATATCCTCTAAGACCTCTGCGTGCAAGTCCCTTTTCCAAAAACACTTTTCTTTATTGGCAGCATCCATATCATCCATTCCTTTTTCAATGTTCCTTGAATAAAACATGGATCATTATCCACTGTTCTTGAACTCAACATGCCACCATGGAATCTCCTTTTGTCAAAAAAATTGTATGTCGTTTGTTTGCTTTGTCAACAAGAACAATAACCTCAAAAACACTTCTTCTCAGTGATCTGAATCCTTCAGCAACTCTTCTACTGTCATCACAAACTCCACTATCATGATATGTATTTGTTGAAGGAATAGATTTATAATCATCATCTTCTTGATACAATGTGATGTGCATGGCCATCTCAGAAGTCAAATCCATTTCATATTGTCTTCTTCTTCATCTGCCATTATCTACTTCATGAAAAGTATATGAGTCAATTATTCAAGAAGTCTCTTGCATGGTTCTCATTCAATCATGAGTAATTGCATGGTCTTCATCAAAAACCCATGGGTCTCATGCAATAATGAGGAATTGCATGGCCTTCATCAAAACCCATGGTTCTCATGCAATAAGGACGAATTTCATTGTCTTCATCCAAGAACTCCATTCTTCGTTAGTCATACTCAGATGGATTACACCTCACAATCTTCATTGTTGTAAACATTGTATCACCTTTGAAACATGTTCTTTGAACTTATGATCTGTACAACAATCGTCTGAATTATAATTCCTCCACTTCATCAGAGTACTTCTTGATCTACTTCATTTTGATCTTCATTGAAAATTATTGACAACAAATACAACATTATACACAATGTGGTTCCAACAATCTCCCCCTTTGTATTTTGTTGTCAATACCTTATACATCTTCTAAAATGAATTTTTCAATGTCAAAATGAGAATATTCTCTTCAATCAACTTTTCTTTTCAAACATTCATTTCACTTTCTCTCCCCCTTATTGACAAGATATAAAATGCACATGGTAGGGAGGGTATCACTCCATAATTAAGCAATGTTTCATTAATCATTTCACTCTAAGTCTACTTGAGCAATGCCCGATGTAGAAAACAAGATGATTTGATTAAGTCAACAAGGTTGTCCATTATTCACAGATCATGATACCAACATGAGATGATAACACACATATTTTTTCCTCAAGGGTTTACCACTTTTATTTTAGGTAGAATAAATTAAAATGTGATAGGGAATAATCAACCTGAAACTCATGCACTCACATCAGCAAACAGATAAAAAACATTCAAGTGCAATATGTAGGATAGGTGACCTTGGGGCACATCCATTCTTTTTATGTCACTGATCAATTCAGTTACTCCCCCTTTGTATAATTATCTGAGTAACCAAGGTTGAGATATTGAGAAATGACATACCTTCTCGAAAGACATGTTCATCAATAAATTTTCAATGTAACTGAATTTGATACCAGTTGGAGTTGATATTGATTGAAACAGTGATTTTGGAAGCTTCTTCATTTTTCTCCACCTCAAGGGAAACACTTCTCATCATCTTCATCAAGAGTGATCCTTCATCATCTTAATCATTGAATATCAATTGAATAATCTACTAAAGATGGAAAGTTCTTCAGCTTGGATATCAAGAGTTGATAGAATTCACTACTTCTCAGGTTCTCCCCCAAGAGCATGTTTCACCTTCTATAACGGTCTAGAATTACAAACAGTGGACTACAATTGATACCTATCAGGGCACTCCATGGGCAGCTACACCCGCTGGGCGGGACACACCGCTATCCCTAGTGGCAGCCATTTCCTCATGAAGCCCTTGGGCGGAGAGCCATGCTTCGTCCAACGCTCACATGTGAGAGTTCCCATGGATCGGATACATTCCTACCTCCTTTGCCTCTGATACCAACTATAGCAACCCATACTTTACCTACATTGTTAATATTTCAAAATTGAAGCATACTTATTACAACATATAACAAAACCACGAAAGGACCGTATAGGTATATTGTCTTTAGAAACTGGGAAACATTAACAACTGGTTCATAAAGCGTCTACACTGTCTCCGAGTTATTTCATCATATCTATAGTCCCTTTTGGAATATCATACTTAATAACCATCTTCTTGACCTGGGGAATGAATACATACAAAAGGGTGGGCTCAAATGCTCAGTAAGGGTAAACAAAAGAAATATCAATCACATTGTATACACAAGAACATAACTTTTGGAAATCATAACCTGCAAAAGAGATCATAATATCATAACATGGGATAAATCATGGTAGTGAAATGTAATCAGAATAATCGTAACATAAAACATGAAACATTGTAGCATACACACATAATCTTAGAGAATCATTTCTTTTTAGTCAAGACTCATTTCCAAGACTATCTTAGTGGACAAAGTCCCTTTCTGAACCGAGTCACCCTCGTTTCAGTCCTGTTTCACTAAACCGGTATAACCTACGGTTCCAGCCATGTCTATCTCATGAGATATAAAATCTTTACCCAAGGAATTGGAGGGAGATATAGTTCCCACCCATCTCATAATGATACCATTCTTATGTGTTCCACAAGATCATAAATCATACATCATTACATAACCCATGTAATAAAAATGGGAATCTTAAACATCGTGACATCATAAAAAAATTCATATAAGATTAAGGAATTCATAAAAATAATTCCATCACAGCATAATCAATTCAATGTAAAAATAGGGATATAAAAAGAACCCTTTATTATCTTAGATGGAAAATAATTTTGATAAAACACTTGAACTCCATTCTTGAGGAAAATATCCTTTCTACTTTAAAAACACTTTTCCTTTCTTAACATGTCATAAAATTATAAACTAAAATAAGTTGATTTAAAATAAACTTGAAAACTTTTAAATGAATATTCTTGTAAATAATGTTTTAAAAATCCATTCATGCCGTATAAGTTAAAAAAACATTCTTCTCGTACTTTTGTTGGAAAAGTCAAAAAAGTACCTCGTATGAAAAACGACAAAATATTCCTTTCATATGTTTTACTAAAAACTCACCGAAGGGTAAAATAGGATTTAAAAAATTGTAGGTGAATGGAAATAATATTACATATTGAGGAAACATGGATGTGGATGATAAAATACACCCCAGTAAATTCTAAAGTATAAACAATCTCAGATAAAAATGAGATTGTGACATTTCCCTTACCTTAGGTCTGACTTTCTTTGTAACTGTCCGAACCTCCTGTATAATGATTTAAATAATGTTATTGACTTAATCCAGAATCAAAACTATTTTTATGATATCATATATGGTCATATTCTTAGCTTCTTAGTAGTAATATTTCAAACTTACTTGTTATTCAGGTGTTTATAACTTTTTGTTCTTATGCGTGTTTTGTCGAATAAATTCTTATTCTTTTCTTTAGGTTATAGATACCTCATTTACAGAATGGTATTAGTGTAATATATATCATATTCATTCATTCAATTCATATATATAATCATTATGAAATAAAGATCATGTAGAACGAGTCGCATCACATCATGGAGACGGTATTCCGTACGTACGCACGAGTGATGATATCGTTCATATGACCGTGGAATTGTATTGGAGTATATGTATACTATTTCATAATCAATATCACTTTATAATATTCATATATAGTCATTATTTACACCATTATACCCATCCAAGTAAGGTGGTGGTGGAAATTAGATTACACCACGGCGTGGAGATGGTATTCCGTACGTACGCACGCGCGGTGATTTCTTTTTCCGTAGGATGGATAGATGGTGAAATAGGGTTGTTTCATACTTATAATAAAATATCAGTATATGAGTGATACTGATTATATTACTTCAAACTGAAACAACTAAATAAGCAGAAGTGGAAGAAGAAATAAAGATGAAAGAATCAGTAATGGACATTACCTCTTCTTTGAAGTGCTTCTTTGAGACCTTCTTTTAGGGCACTAAAATTGGTCTTTGAAGAAGACCAGGACCTCTATAATGTCTCTAGGGAAGTGGAGAGGAGAACGTGGCTGGGGTTGGCCGAGCGTGAAGGCTCTAATTGGTGTGAGGAAAAGGGGGAGGAGGAGTCCTTTTATAAGAGAGGAGAGGGGCACCTTTGGAATAACTAAAACTATTATTTTATTATAATGTCAAGTTCGGCTTTAAATATCTCCAAATTGATATATTTATAAGATAATGTGGGTATGGGTCGAAATACTCTCATCCAATAGAATTTAGACATGTTTAGGTTCCTATTTTAACCTTATCATTTAGATTTAACATTTAGTTAAATAATTTTACTTTTACCGTGGCTTCTTCTGTTCTTACACTATAAGGTTAATAAACTTAATATAATAAGCCAAACGAACCCCAAATTGTTTATTATTAATATATATAACCTTATCTAAGTCATTTGGCCGAACCATAGATTTTTAGGAATAAAATAACAATTTATAATATAATATTTGTTTTAAAAACAATTTTATGTCAATTTTGACACTATTTAGTAATTGATTTTTGTGAAAATCATAACAGAATGATAAGTTCGAAAAAAGTTAATTAAATCAATAATAACATGTCATATTAACCTAGAAAATTAGTGGGATTAATTATAAGTCAAAAATTACATTTATTTTGGTGTTTATAATATCAATTATGTCAATATTTCATTAATAAGATAATTACTGCATCATCATTGTGTCATAAATAAATTATTTTATTTAATGTCTAAAAATTACAAATAAAATACCATTATGTAGGAAATATTTTTAGCTTTCTAATTAATATTTATAGTCGAATTTATCTTATTTATAACCCCATATTAAAAATGTTTTAGTTATTAAACTTTGATTTTAACTATTTTAACTATTCATTAAATAAAATAATATTAAATGTCATAATCTAATCCAAGTGGACCTAAATGGTCATATTATATTAATAAGGTTGTTTTTGGTCGAATTACACTTATCTAATAGAATTAGGACATGTGTTAGGATAATAGTAATATCATATTCACCCTTAGTTACCCTATTTACTATTAACCGCGATAAAAAAAGTAAAAAGTTACTATTCACCAAAAAATTATTTTTATCTCATTGAACCACATTTTACTTACTGATATCAATCGTGTCTGTCAGATTTTCGAAATTCCATTCACAGAAGCGGTAAAATTATGTTTTATGCAAAATTCAGTTTTTAAGCTACCACTTAGTGGTTTCACTATTCATCAAAAATTGAAAGTTTTCAGAAAAATACTAAAATTTCACCCTAGGCTAATTTTGGTATTCCGAATCCAAAAATGAATTCCATTTTGAAAAATAAAATTCACAAAATTTCAAAAAGTGGTTATTACTATTCATAATGTCTAGTTTTAATAATATTTTAATAGCATATCGTTGTTTAGTGAAACTCGGTATTGTGTACGACGCAAGCTATCGAGGAAGGTCGCGATTTCGTGTAAATCAAGCCAAGAAATTGTTGTGTAGAAAAAGATTCCTTTGATGATTTATATAACATAAAAGTCTCGGGTGTTACATTCTACCCCCCTTAAAATGAATTTCACCCTCGAAATTCGTCACTTTGTAACAAACAGATAAGGATACCTCTCCCTCATCATATCCTCAAGCTCCCATGTAGAATCTTCTAATTGGTGGTTACTCCATAAATCTTTCACCAATCGAGTGGTGTTGTTTCGTAGGACTTTTTCGCTACGATCCAGAATCTCTATCGGTTGTTCTTCCTAAGAAAGATATTGCTCCAATGGTACAACTTCTGAGCTGAGTACATGTGAAGGATCAGGTATGTAATTTCTCAGGAGAGATACATGGAACACATCGTGAACTTGAGAGAGATTCGGTGGAAGCGCCAATCGGTAAGCTACCTTCCCAACACGATCCAGTATTTCGAAAGGACCGATGTATCAAGGGCTCAACTTCCCCTTCTTTCCAAATCTCATAACCCTCTTCCAGGGAGATATTCGTAAGAACAATTTATCACCCACTTCAAACTCTAGGTCTTTTCTTTGGCTGTCGGCATAACTTTTCTGTCGAATCTGAGCTACTCTTATGTGTTGTTGAATAGATCTGACCTTTTCTGCCCTTTCATCAACAAGATCAGGTCCTAATAGCTTTCTTTCCCCAACTTCATCCCAGCAAGTTGGAGTCCTGCATTTCTTTTCATAGAGAGATTCATAAGGAGCCATCTGAATACTGCAGTGAAATCTATTATTATAAGAAAATTCCACCAAAGGTAGGTGTTGATCCCAACCTCCTTTGAAAACCATAGAGCAAACTCTCAACATATCTTCTAGGGTTTGAATTGTTCTTTCAGACTGACCGTCTGTCTGAGGATGATAAGAAGTGCTGAAACTCAACTCTGTATCCAGAGTATGCTGAAGACTTCGCCAGAACTTAGAGGTAAATCTAGGATCCCGATCAGATATAATAGAAAATGGTACTCCATGAAATCTTACCACTTCTTTTACATATATCCTGGAAAGCTGATCCAGAGAGAAATCCTCTCTAATAGCAATGAAGTGTGTAGACTTTGTATGACGATGAACTATGACCCAGATAGCATTATTGCCTTTGGATGTTTTAGGATGTCCTGTGACAAAGTCCATAGTAATGTTTTCCCATTTTCATTCGGTTATGGGTAATGGTTGTAACATCCCCTTAGACTTCTGTCTCTCAGCTTTAACTTGTTGACAAACTAGGCATCAAGAGACATATTCAGCAACATCTCTTTTCATGCCATCCCACCAGAAGTACTCTTTCAGGTCCCTATACATCTTCGTGCTTCCCGGATGAATAGTGAATGAAGAACTATGAGCCTCATCAAGCAGCTCCTTCTTTAATTTGGGGATGGGTGGAACACAAACCCGATTCCTGAACTTTATTATCCCATCACAATCAAGGTTGAAATCAAGAACATTTCTCACCTTCTTTTGTTACTCGACATCTTCTTTCTATGCCTATTTAATCTTCACATGTATAGATGGTTGAACATTCATTTGATAAAGATAAGATTTTTCCTCTTCTATTATAATTCCAAGATCCATCCTTTGTAAATCCATAAATATTGGATCTTTTGTGATCCTCATCATGGATAAACTAGCATGGTCTTGTCGACTTAATGCATCTTCCACCTTGTTTGCTTTCCCATGGTGGTAATGGATTGAGCAGTCGCAATCCTTAATCAGCTCTAACCATCTTCTTTGACGCATATTCATATCCTTTTGTGTGAAAATATACTTTAAAATTTTATGATCAGTATAAATATCACACCTTTCACCATAAAGGTAATGCCTCCAAATCTTTAATGCAAATATTACCGCAGCTAACTCCAAATCACGTGTTGGGTAATTTTGCTCATGGATTTTCAACTGTCGTGAGACATAAGCTATCACCATATCATTTTGCATAAGAACACACCCTAATCCCTTCTTGGATGCATCACTATAGATCAAAAACCATTCTCCACTACAAGGAAGTGTGAGCACAGGTGCACTGGATAACCTTCTTTTCAACTCCTTGAAATTTTCATCACATTCTTTCATCCAGACAAACATAACTCCTTTCCGAGTCAACTTGTTGAGTGGATTAGATAATCGTGAAAATTCTTTCACAAAACGTCGATAATATCCAGCCAAACCAAGAAAACATCGGATCTCAGTTATTGTTGTTGGTCTCGACCATCTTTCGATAATCTCTGTTTTTGCAGGATCGACAGATATCCCCTCTTTTGATATTATATGACCCAAAAAAGCAACTTTTTGAAGCCAAAATTCACACTTTGTAAATTTGGCATAAAGATTCTCCTTTCTCAGGGTCTTCAATATAATTCTCAAGTGATCTTAATGTTCTTCCTTTCTCTTTGAATAGACAAGAATATCATCTATAAAGACTACCACAAATTGATCAAGATAGTCTCAAAAGACTCTATTCATCAGACCCATGAAGATAGCAGGGGCATTAGTAAGACCAAATAGAATCACTATAAATTCATAGTGTCCATACCTTGTACGGAAAGCCGTCTTTGGTATATCCTCCCTTTTGACCATTAATTGATGATACCCTCAACGAAGATCAATCTTGGAAAAGTATTGAGCTCCGCGTAGTTGGTCAAATAGGTCGTCAATGCGTGGGAGAGGATTTTTGTTCTTGATAGTGATCTTGTTAAGTTCTCGATAATCAATGCAGAGTCCCATTGATCCATCTTTCTTATTAACAAATAGAACAGGTGCTCCCCAAGGTGACGCAGTAGGGCGTATGAATCCTTTATCAAGATTCTCTTGGAGTTGCTTCTTCAATTCCTGCAACTCAATTGGGGCCATTCTATAAGGTGTCTTTGAAATAGGCAAAGCACCCGGTACGAGTTCTATTGAGAACTCAACTTCACGATTTGGTGGAAGTCTCGGTAATTCCTCCGGAAAGACATCATCAAACTCCCGTACAATGGGCATATTCCTAATCGTGAGTTTCTCACCAACCATTTGAGATAAATAACCTTCATTTAGTGGAATCAAGACCCATTAGATAGAAGAAATCTCCACTGGAAGGTTATGTTCATCCTTGCATTGATAGACGATCATAGATTGATCTGGAATATGAAATGTGACTTCCCTTCTTTGGCAATTGATATGAGCTTCATATAAAGAAAGAAAATCCATGCCAAGAATCATATCAAATTCCACTATAGGAAGGATCACTAGATTTGCAGGAATCACTATCCCACAATCTTCGATCAGAGAAAAATTATAAACTTTTGATGCGACTGTTGTGCCATTAGGTGTTGTCACAGCTAACTCAATATCTAATTGTTGAGGTAATACAGTTATACCCTTTGAAAATTCTTCAGAAATAAAAGAGTGGGTGGATCCAGAATCAAATAAAACATTTTCTACTTTAGAGTGGATGGTAAGAGTACCTTTCACCAAATCGTTATCGTACTCCACATCGCTGATAGAAATTGCATGTGACTTTCCTTTTTCTATAGCCTTGAGAGTTTGTTGACGTCGACCATCATCATCAACCCTTTGATTAGGGAATTTATTGGCATAATTCCCCATATCCTTGCACTTGAAACATTGAAGTGTAGTAGGTTCATTCTGTGTATCCTTTCCTTTGTTTGCATCATTAGACATCATCTTCCCATCATCGCGGCATTCAAATGCCCGATGACCTTCCTTTCCACATTTGAAACATTTACTAGTACCTTTAAGACAACTCCCTCCATGTTTCTTTCCACACTTTGAGCATAAGGGAAAGCTCATCTTCTTTTCAGTATGCTCTTTATATTTTCCTTTGAATTCCATTTTCCTCTTCTTATCAACCCCATATGACTGATGGGTTACTCCAATCTCCATCTCGACATTGAGAGCACATCGAACGATTTCCTCGTAGCTATTGAAGTCCCTTATAGCTAACGCCCTTCTATGACTTGGTTTTAAGTCACTAAATAATCGATCGATCTTACTCTTAGGTTGGATAATAATACCAGAAGCGTACCTTGCAAGTCCTGTAAAATTTGCTTCATAGGTACCAACAGATTCATCATCCTTTTGCTTTAGTTCAAGAAACTCTTTCTACATCTTTGTTTGGAGAATACGAGGGAAGTACTTATTGAAAAATAAGTTCTTGAACTCGTCCCATTCCATGGACTCAATTTCATCCCTTTGCCTCGTATTCTTAATAAGATTCCACCATTGATCAGCATCTCCTTCCAAACGATACACTGCTTGGATGACTTTATCATGTTCAAGAACATTGAAGAACTGAAAATATCTTTTCAGTAGTACTATTCCATTGTTCAGCAACTAATGGATCAGTAGAACCGCTGAAAGAAGGTGGACGCTGCCTCATGAAGGATTCAACATAATGTTTCTCCTTCCTTTGCTCGTTTGGAAGAAAGTTGTGTGAGCATGGCTACAAGATTTTGCATTCCATATCCCATAACGTTTGGTTGCTCAGGGGGACAATCATTGCATTGCCCGTCACATTCCGCATTAACACGGTTCCTTCAGGTTCCAGCCATTGACTAAAACCAAGAGGAATAGTGTGAGCCACACTAATTATAATAGGGAAACCACATAATCCAGAATAAAATTTCACACTTAAGGTCTTATCCTAGGTTATTCATGTCCATTTCTAAAACACTAAGATGGTGTTCTATGCTTAGACTTATCCATAGGGTTCATACTAATGCTTTCACATCCTAGTTTCCAAAGGTTGACTATACCTTTCCTCTGATACCAACTATAAAGGTCTGGAATTACTTCCAGTGGACTACAATTGATACCTATCAGGGCACTCCATGGGTGGCTACACCCCCTGGGCGGGACACACCACCATCCCCAGTGGCAGCCATTTCCTAATGAAGCCCTTGGGCAGAGAGACATGCTTCATCCAACGCTCACATGTGAGAGTTCCCAAGGATCATATACATTCCTACCTCCTTTGCATCTGATACCAACTATAATGACCCATACTTTACATACATTGTTAATACTTCAAAATTGAAGCATACTTATTACAACATATAACAAAACCACGAAAGGACCGTATAGGTATAGTGTCTTTAGAAACTGGGAAACATAAACAACTGGTTCATAAAGCGTCTACACTGTCTCCCATTTATTTCATCATATCTATAGTCCCTTTTGGCATATCTTACTTAATAACCTTCTTCCTGACTTGGGGAATGAAAACATACAAAAGGGTGAGCTCAAATTCTCAGTAAGGGTAAACAAAAGAAATATCAATCACATCGTATACACAAGCACATAACTTTTGGAAATCTTAACCTACAAAAGAGATCATAATTTCATAACATGGGATAAATCATGGTAGTGAAATGTAATCACAATAATCATAACTTAAAACATGAAACTTTGTGGCATAGACACATAATCATAGAGAATCATTTCTTGTTAGTCAAGACTCATTGCCAAGACTATCTTAGTGGACAAAGTCCCTTTCTGAACTGAGTCACCCTCGTTTCAGTCTTGTTTCACTGAACCGGTATAACCTACCATTCCAGCCATGTCTATCTCATGAGATATAAAATCATTACCCAATGCATTGGAGGGAGATATAGGTCCCACCCATCTCATAATGATACCATTCTTATGTGTTCCACAAGATCATAAATCATACATCATTACATAACCCATGTAATAAAAATGGGAATCTTAAACATCATGACATCATAAAACAATTCATATAAGATGAAGGAATTCATAAAAATAATTCCATCACAACCTAATAAATTCAATGTAAAAATATGGATATAAACAGAACCCTTTATTATCTTAGATGGAAAATAATTTTGATAAAACACTTGAACTCCATTCTTGAGGAAAATATCCTTTCTACTTTAAAAGCACTTTTCCTTTCTTAACATGTCGTAAAATTATAAATTAAAAGAAGTTGATTAAAAATAAACTTGAAAACTTGTAATGGAAGCTTCTTTTAAATAATTTTTTAAAAATCCATTCATGTCGTATAAGTTAAAAAAACATTCTTCTCATGCTTTTGTCAGAAAAGTCAAAAAAGTACCTCGTATGAAAAACGACAAAATATTCCATTCATATCTTTTACTAAAAACTCACCAAAAGGTAAAATAGGATTTAAACAATTGTAGGTGAATGGAAATAGTATTACATATTGAGGAAACATGGATTTGGATGATAAAATACACCCCAGTAAATTCTAATGTATAAACAATCTCGGATAAAAATGAGATTGTGACATTTCCCTTACCTTAGGTCTGACTTACTTTGTAAGTGTCCGAACCTCCTGTATAATGATTTAGATAATGTTATTTAATTAATCTAGAATCATACTTATTTTTATGATATCATATATGGTCATATTCTTAGCTTCTTAGTAGTAATATTTCATTGCTACTTTTTATTTGGGTGTCTATAACTTTTTGTTCTTATGCGTGTTTTGTCGAATAAATTCTTATTCTTTTCTTTAGGTTATATATACCTCAATTCCGTAATGGTATTAGTGTTATATATATCATATTCATTCATTCAATTCATTTATATAATCATTATTTAATGAAGATCATGTAGAACGAGTCGCATCACATCATTGAGACGGTATTCCGTACGTACGCACGAGTGATGATATCGTTCCTATGATCGTTGAATTGTATTGGAGTATATGTATACTATTTCAGAATCAATATCACTTTATAATAGTCATATATAGTCATTATTTACACCATTATACCCATCCAAGTAAGGTGGTGGTGGAAAATAGTTTACACCATGGCGTGGAGACGGTATTCCATACATACGCACACGCGGTGATTTCTTTTTCCGTAGGATGGATAGATGGTGAAATAGGGTTGTTTCATACTTATAATAACATATCCGTATATGAGTGATACTGATGTTATTACTTCATAATGAAACAACTAAATATGAAGAAGTGGAAGAAGATATAAAGATGAATGAATCGGTAACAGACATTACCTCGTCTTTGAAGTGCTTCTTTCAGACCTTCTTTTAGGGCACTAAAATTGGTCTTTGAAGAAGACCAGGACCTCTAGGATGTCTCTAGGGAAGTGGAGAGGAGAAAGTGGCAGGGGTTGGACGAGATTGAAGGCTCAAAGTGGTGTGAGGAAGAGGGGGAGGAGGTGTCCTTTTATAAGGGAGGAGAGGGGCACCTTTGGAATAACTAAAACTATTATTTTATTATAAAGTCAATTTCGGTTTTAAATAGCTCAAAATTGATATATTTCTAAGCTAAGGTGGGGATGGGTCGAAATAATCTCATCCAATAGAATTTAGAAAGGTTTAGGTTCATATTTTAACCTTATCATTTAGATTTAACATTAAGTTAAATAATTTTACTTTTACCGTGTCTTCTTGTGTTCTTACACTATAAGGTTAATAAACTTACTATAAGAAGCCAAACGAACCCCAAATTGTTTATTATTAATATATATAACCTTATCTAAGTCATTTGGCCGAACCTTAGATTTTTAGGAATAAAATAACAATTAATAATATAATATTTGTTTTAAAAACTATTTTATGTCAATTTTGACACTATTTAGTAATTGATTTTTGTGAAACTCATAAAAGAATGATAAGTTCGAAAAAAGTTAATTAAATCAACACTAACATGTCATATTAACCTAGAAAATTAGTGGTATTCATAAAAAGTATAAAATTACATTTATTTTGGTGTTTATAATATCAATTATGTCAATATTTCATTAATTAGATAATTACTGCATCATCATTGTGTCATAAATAAATTAAATTATTTAATGTCTAAAAATTACAAATAAAATACCATTATGTTGGAAATCATTTCAGTTTTCTAATTAATATTTATAGTCGAATTTATCTTATGTATAACCCCATATTAAAAATGTTTTAGTTATTAAACTTTGATTTTAACTATTTTAACTATTCATTAAATAAAATAATATTAAATGTCATAATCTAATCCAGGTGGACTTAAATGGTCATATTATATTCATATGGTTGTTTTTGGTCGAATTACACTTATCCAATAGAATTAGGACATGTGTTAGGGTAATAGTAATATCAAATTCACCCTTAGTTACCCTATTTACTATTAATCGCGGTAAAAAAAGTAAAAAGTTACTATTTACCAAAAAATTATTTTTATCTCATTGAACCACATTTGACTTACTGATATCAACCGTGTCTGTCGGATTTTCGAAATTCCATTCATAGAAGCGGTAAAATTATGTTTTATGCAAAATTCAGTTTTTAACCTACCACTTAGTGGTTTCACTATTCATCAAAAATTGAAAGTTTACAGAAAAATACCATAATTTCACCGTAGGCTAATTTCGGTATTCCGAATCCAAAAATGAATTCCATTTTGAATAATAAAATTCACAAAATTTCAAAAAGTGGTTATTACTATTCATAACGGCTAGTTTTAATAATATTTTAATAGCATATCATTGTTTAGTGAAACTCGGTATTGCGTACGACGCAAGCTATAAAGGAAGGTCGCGATTTCGTGTAAAGCAAGCCAAGAAAGTGTTGTGTAGAAAAAGATTCTTTGATGATTTATATAACATAAAAGTCTCGGGTGTTACACCTTCAATTCCCTGCATTATTAGCACAAATAAAATACACAAATTAATAAGGGAATAAAGTGTTTCCTCCTTGCTTTATTAACATGTTCTGTATGGTTGAGGTTCTTTTCTCAACCAAGTTCCTCTGTTCACTCCAGTCTTCATGACTGCACATTTGAACATATGTTCTGACATCTGTTGATGTGGCATGGCTTTCTTCACATTCTCTTATACTTTGTGTGAGGAATTGTTCTTCTTAACAGCCATCATGAATGATACATTCTTACTCCTCTTAAGGACTTCTTCTTTCTCTGGTATTAAGGTTAGGAAACCTTTTTCAATGCGACCAGATTTCTTGCATCTCACACACAGAACTTATTTGACACATGTGTTTCTCTTTGTTTGCAATCCCTCATGCATTGTGTCTTCATCATGTGAAAATTTTCCTTTTCCTTTGTCACCAGCCTTGGCCTTTTCATCTTCAACTTTCCTCATTCATTTCAAATATTCTGGCCAGATGACCAATATGTCATTTGGAGCTTTTTTAGCTGGTTTGGGTGTTCCACATGGGTTCATATGAGTTTCATCCCACTTAGTGTTTCTTTTGGACGAATGACCCTTCAATTTCATGGATCTAAAATCTTGGGTCTTCTCAGCTTCCCTACTTGAGATCTTCTTGGGGAAATGTGTGTTCACCATATTATTCTGATTTCATCCCAAGGTACTTTATTCATTCTTAGTTGGAATTAGAGGTCTTATTTTCTTATCAATAGTGAAAGCATGTTGATATGGACATGTGCCTGCCTTGTGACCACTGTCGTTGCATACATCACAGATGTTATCAAGAATTCCAAATCTGTTTGCGGTAAACAGATGCTTCTGGACCTGTGGATGTTTCTTCTTCTTCTCTGGCTTCCACCCCTTTGATATAGGCTTTCCATGTGCATTTCCATGTAAGGGATTATAAAAACAATATAGTTCAATGTGCCCAAATCTGTTGCAGCACCAACATTGACCCACAAACCTTTCCTTCTTTTTATCTTTTGTATGAGGTTGTTGGGACTTCTTAATCTTTTGTGCTCTATTTGAGGAACAAACTTCCTCATTTTTCACCTCATCCACCCTAGACATGGTGGAAGGTTTCTTCTTCTCACCTATCCCCATCCATACTTGTTTAGAGCTGTTCTTCTATCCTGCACTAATTGTAAGAACGTATTTAAAAACATGAGTACAAGGTGGTCTCGATGGTACCTTCACATTCTCAGTTTCTTGTGAAAGATCAATGAGTGAATCCTTGATCTTCTTATCACATGTTTGAGGTATTTTGACAATAGAATCCTCCATTGAGCATTGAGTACCATCAACAACAGATTCTTGATGTGGATAATCAAGAGTTGTCATAATCTTCCTGTCACATATTGGAGGTATTTTAGCTTTAGATTCCTCCAACGAACATTCAGTACAAGCATCACTCATTTCATTCTTTTGTGAAGTCTCAATATTTTTATTCTCAATCTTGGTCAACTGGGATTCCAATTTTTGACCCTCAATATTGAGGATGATCTTATGATCTTCATTCATGATCATCTTCTCTTCACAAGTCTTCTTCAATCATTCAACCTCATCTTCATGCATCTTAACTTTGTTTTGTAACAAAGAGTCAAGTTCCCTGAATTTAATGGAAGTTTCTTCCAAACAAATTCTCTTGACTTCATTGCTCTTCTTCAGCTCAGCTTCAAGTTCATGGATCCTTTCTTTTTGAGTCATATTGACATCCTCTTTTTCTTCATAGACTTTCACCTGTTTGGTGAGCTTCATACTTTCCACGACTCTTCTTTCCAACCCCTTTTCCATATTGTCAGCTTCCCTTTCTAATTGAGTGATCTCAACCAGCATAGATTGGAATAGGCTAAAAATAATAGCAACCCTTTCTTCATGAATATCAAGTACATATGTTTTGAGTTTTTCCTGAAAGCTTGAATTGGGGATGTCATCCTTTATTCTGTAAGAATCCTGAGCCACCTGCTCGATACTTTCCAAGACAGATGTTTATTCATCTTTGGAATGGCATAGAGAACAAGACACAGTGTCTTCATTGGATGTGAGGGACTTATTCAGCTGCTTCTTCTCTTTCTTTTTCCTGTTTGTCATGGTCTTGCTAGATGTAGATTTCTGATCAGAAATGACTGCATCATTATCAAGACTGCTCTTCATTGTTGACTTTAGGAGAGAAACTCAAATCCTCTCTGAATAGAATTACTGGAGAATATCCAAAAAACATCAACCTCCATCTGATAACACTTGTAGGACCCTGAGACACCCTGAGAGGGGAAGGGTGAATCAGGGTGGAAACTTTTTCTTCTTAATGTTGTGGATCTTGTTCCCATTTTGGTAGGAACTACTTAAACCTATATGATGGGTATGATATGAAATTAAACATTCAAATGCAGAGAGATGACATGAAAATTTTTACTTGGTTCACCACTAAGGGCTATGTCCAAGGATCATATGCCGACAGTTTTTAGGGCGTACCAAAATCCACTATGCTTCACTAGATGTAGATACAAATGTTCAGGTACAGTCACTATGTCCCATGCTCACTGCCTTTACAAAAGTTTAGGGATAACTCATTGCGTCCCTCGGGTCCCTCCTGTTGACTCTTCCTGGCTCACTGCCATTGGTGAAGTCACACTCAGTTTATAGATGTGAAGGTCTCTTCAATAGATGTGAATTGAAGTTCTTTGTCTTCTGTTCAGCCTGAGACTTTTCTTGCATTAGGGTTCATAGTTGATGCACTTTTTAGTTCAATCCTTCTTCTTTAGTGAAATGAATGAATGCACTATATCCCCTTGTCTTTGTTTGCCTAAATCACAATCACTTATGTGATTTCTCAATAAATGGTGCTCAGCTTACTTGTCATCATCAAAATCAGTTCACCATGTATGCATGAGATCATGCATGTATCATTTAGATTTCTTCTTCAATCTCACTTTTCCCCGAATGTATAAGGCAATCATTCAGCTGTTGTGCAGCTCCAGAAAGTCTGACGTGCTTTAAAAATATCTGGCTCTCCTTATCAAGCCCGGCTTGGAAGCCTAAATCCGTCGTGAAAGTCCTCGACGCACAAGTATACAATGGTGCGCAAGTGTCACCAAATCACCTACGCGACGCTTGCTTCCCCAACTATAAACTTGCGTGACCCACTTCCTTTCTCTCCCAAATCACCTTAGGCTCGCAGCCAACAACCGGCGCGCAACCTCTACATGCGCGACTCAACTACCACTATTGCGGCTCAACCACCTACGCGATGATAGTTCGAACAATCTCCATGTCTTGAACTCCATGGGAAAAGAGGAGGGGTGGTCTAGTATTTATAGGCAATTTAACCACCTTGCGCGACAACGCACAAGTCAATCATCGGCGCGCAAGTCTCGACCCGTAGCTCATCTCACCTGGCATCTGTCGTGTATCTCACTTGCCCGACCCATCCAATACTTGAGAGACCTTCTTTCCTTTGCCATATTTTGATTTTGTGTTCTTGGAAAACAATAGGCACGCATGTTCCAATCCTCCTAGGCATCTGGCGTGCAAGTCCACTTGCGCGACCTAACCAACACTTGCGCGACCCATATCCCTTTTCCATATTTTGATGATATTGTCTTCAAAAACATATGACATGCAAGTTTTCTATCTTCTAAGACCTCGGTGCGCACGTCCCTTTGCCAAAAATACTTTTATTTATTGGCTGATTTATAGGCCCAAAAATTTGGCAAACACTGGGAAACAGCGACACCTTGTATCTTCTCTTTTTTTTCGCCTCCATATCATCCATTCCCTTGTAGATGTTCCTTGAATAAGACATGGATCATTACCCACTATTCTTGAACTCGACATGACACCATGGAATCTCCTTTTGTCAACAAATTTTTATGTCATTTGTTTGATTTGTCAACAAGAAAAATCACCTCAAAAACACTTCTTCTTAGTGATCTGAATCCTTCAGCAACTCTTATGCGGTCATCACCAAATCCACTATCATGATATGTATTCTTTGAAGGAATAACTTTATAATAATCATCTTCTGATACAATGTGATGTGCATGGCCATCTCATAAGTCCAATCCCTTGAATATTGTCTTCTTCTTCAGCCGTTATTATCTACTTCATGAAAAGCATATGAGTCAATTCTTTAAGAAGTCTCTTGCATGGTTCTCATGCAATCATGAGTAATTTCATGGTCTTCATAAAAACCCCATGGGTCTCATGCAATAATGAGGAATTTCATGGTCTTCATCAAAACCCATGGTTCTCATGCAATAAGTATGAATTGCATAGTCTTGATCCAAGAACCCCATTCTTCGTCAATCATCCTCAGATGGATTACACCTCACATTCTTCATTGTTGTAAAAAATGTATCACCTTTGACACATGTTCTTTGAACTTATGATCAGTACAACAATCGTCTGAATTATCATTCCTCCACTTCATCGGAGTACATCTTGATCTCCTTCATTTTGATCTTCATTGACAATTATTGACTACAAATACAACATTATACACAAAGTGTTTCCCACAATCTCCCCCTTTGTATTTTGTTGTCAATACCTTATACATCTTCTTAAATGAATTAATCAATGTCAAAATGAGAATCATCTCTTCAATCAACTTTTCTTTTCAAACTTTCATTTCACTTTCTCTCCCCATTATCGACAAGATATACAAAGCACATGGTAGGGAGGGTATCAATCCATACATAAGCAATGTTTCAGAAATCATTTTACTCTAAGTCTACATGAGAAATGCCTGACGTAGAAAACAAGAGGATTTGATAAAGCCAACAAGGATGTCCATTATTCACAGATCATGATACCAACATGAGATGAGAACTCATATATTTTTGTCTTCAAGGGTTTACCACTTTTATTTCATGTAGAAGAAATTCAAATGTGATAGGGAATAATCAATGTGAAACTCCTGCACTCACATTAGCAAACAGATCAAAAACATTCAAGTGCAATCGGCAGGATAAGTGACCTTGGGGCACTTCCATTATTTTTATGTCACTGATCAATTCAGTTACTCCCCTTTGTAGAATGATATGAGTAACCAAGTTTGAGATATAGAGAAATGACATACCTTCTCCAATGAAATTTTCTTCGAAAAATTTTCAAAGTAACCGCATTTGATACCAGCTGGAGTTGATATTGATTGAAACGGTGATTTTGGAAGCTTCTTCATTTTTCTCCCCCTCATGGGAAACACTTCTCATCATCTTCATAAAGAGTGATCCTTCATCATATTAATCTTTGAATATCAATTTAAGAATCTACTAAAGATGGAAACTTCTTTATCTTGGATATCAAGAGTTGACAACATTCACTACTTCTCAGGTTCTCCCCATAAGAGCATGCTTCACCTTCAATTCCCTGCATTATTAGCACAAATACAATACACAAATGAATAAGGGAATAAATTGGTTCCTCCTTGCTTCATTAATATGTTCTGTATGGTTGAGGTTCTTTTCTCAACCAAGTTCCTATGTTCACTCCAGTCTTCATGCCTGCGCATTTGATCATATGTTCAGACATCTGTTGATGTGTCATGGCTTTCTTCACATTCTCTTCTACTTTGTGTGAGGAATTGTTCTTCTTAACAGCCATCGTGAATGATACATTCTTACTCCTCTTAAGGACTGCATCTTTCTCTGGTATTAAGTGTTGGCAACCTTTTTCAATGTGACCAGATTTCTTGCATCTCACACATAGAACATCTTTGACACGTGTGTTTCTCTTTGTTTGCAATCTCTCATGAAATGTGTCTTCATCATGTGAAAGTTTTCCTTTTCCTTTGTCACCAGCCTTGGCCTTTTCATCTTCATGTTTCCTCATTCTTTTCAAATATTCTGTCCAGATGTCCAATATGTCATTTGGAGCTATTTTAGCTGGTTTGGGTGTTCCACATGGGTTCATATGAGTTTCATCCCACATAGTGTTTCTTTTGGATAAATGACCCTTCAATTTCATGGATCTAAAATCCTGGGTCTTCTCATCTTCCCTACTTGAGATATTCTTAGGGAAATGTGTGTTCACCATATACATCTGATTTTATCCCAAGGTACTTTCTTCATACTTATATGGCATCAGAGGTATTCTTTTCATATCAATAGTGAATGCATGTTGATGTGGACTTGTGCCTGCCTTGGGACCGCTTCCATTGCATACATCACAGATGTTATCAAGAATTCCAAATCTGTTTGTGGTAAACAGATTCTTCTGGACCTGCGGATGTTTCTTCTTCTTCTCTTGCTTCCTACCCTTTGATATAGGCTTTCCCTATGCTTTTCCATGTAAGGGATTATAAAAACAATCTAGTGCACTATTCCCAAATCTGTTGCAGCACCAACATTGACCCATAAACCTTGCCTTCTTTTTATCTTCTGTATGAGGTTGTTGGGCCTTCTTCTTAATCTTTTGTGCTCTATTTGAGGAACCAAATTCCTCCTTTTTCTTCTCATCCACCCTATCCATGGTGGAAGGTTTCTTCTTCTAACTTATCCTTATCCATACTTGTTTAGAGCTGTTCTTCCAACATGCACTAATTGTAGGAACGTATTTAGAAACATGAGTACAAGGTGGTCTGGATGGTACCTTCACATTCTCAGTTGCTTGTGATAGATCAATTAGTGAAGTCATTATCTTCTTATCACATGTTTGAGGTCTTTTGACAATAGAATCCGCCATTTATCATTGAGTACCAGCAGCAACTCATTCTTTATGAGGATAATCAAGATTTGTCATAATCTTCTTGTCACATGTTGGAGGTATTTCATCTTTATATTCCACCAATGAACATTGAGTACAAGCATCACTCATTTAATTATTTGTGAAGTCTCAATATTTTTATTCTCAATCTTGGTCAACTGGGCTTCCAATTTTTGACCCTCAATATTCAGGATGATCTTATGATCTTCAATCATGATCATCTTCTCTTCACAAGTCTTCTTCAATATTTCAACCTCATCTTCATGCATCTTAACTTTGTTTTGTAACAAAGATTCAAGTTCCCTGATTTTAATGGATGTTTCTTCCAAAAAAACTCTTGACTTCATTGCTCTTCTTCAACTCAGCTTAAAGTGCGTGGATCCTTTCTTTTAGAGTCGTATTGACTTCCTCTTTCTCTTCAATGAAATTCACCTATTTGGTGAGCTTCATACTTTCCATAACACTTCTTTCCAACCACTTTTCCATATTGTCAGCTTCCCTTTCTAATCGAGTGATCTCAACCTGCATAGATTGGAATAGGCTAAAAATTATAGCAACCCTTTCTTCAGGAATATCATGCAGATATGTATTGAGTTTTTCCTGAAAGCTTGAATTGGGGATGTCATCCTTTATTCTGTTAGAATCCTGAGCCACCTGCTCAATACATTCCAAGCCTGATGTTTCTTCAGTATTGGAATGGAATGTAGAACAAGACACAATGTCTTCTTTGGACGTGAGGGACTTCTTCAGGTACTTCTTCTATTTCTTTATCTTGTTTGTCATGGTCTTTCTAGATGTAGATTTCTGCTCAGAAATGACAGCGTCATTATCAAGAATGATCTTCATTGTTGACTTTATGAAAGAAACTCAAATACTCTTCTAAATAGAATTACTGGATAATATCCAACATACGTCAACCTCCCTATGATACCACTTGTAGGACCCCGGGACACCCTGAGAGGGGAGGGATGAATCAGGGTGGAAAATTTTTCTTATTAAAGTTGTGGATCTTATTCCCACGTTGGTAAGAACTACTTAAATCTGTATGATGGGTATGATCAGCAATCAAACATTCACATGCAGAGAGATGACACAGTTATTTTTACTTGGTTCACCACTAAGGGCTACGTCCAAGGAGCATACGCCGACAGGTTTTCGGTCATACCAAAATCTACTATGCTTCACTAGATGTAGATTACAAATGTTCGGGTACAATCACTCTGTCCCAGGCTCACTGCCATTACAAAAGTTTAGGGATAGCTCATTACGTCCCTTGGGTCACTCTCGTTGACTCCGCCTGGATCACTGCCATTGGTGAAGTCACACTCAGTTTATAGACGTGAAGGAATCTTCAATAGATTTGCATTGAATTTCTTTGTCTCCTATTCAGCATGAGACTTTTCTTGCATCAGGGTTCAGAGTTGATGCTATTTTTAGTTCAATCCTTCTGCTTTAGTGAAATGACTGAATGCACTAGATCCCCTTGTCTTTGTTTGCCTGAATCAAAATCAATTACGTGATTTCTCAATAAATGATGCTCAGCTTACTTGTCATCATCAGAATTAGTTCAGCATGTATGCTTGATATCATGAATGTATCATTTATATTTCATCTCCAATCTCACTTTGCACTGAAAGTATCAGGAAATCATTCAGCTGTTGTGCAGCTCCAGAAAGGCAGGCGTTCTTCAACAATATCTGGATATCCTTTTCAGGCTCGGTGCGCAAGCCTCAATTCGGCACGCAAGTCCTCGGCGCGCAAGTCTAAACTGGTGCGCAAGTGTCACAAAAGCACCTATGTGACGCTTCCTTCCCCAACTATAAACTTGCGTGACCCACTTCCTTTCTCTCCCAAATCGCCTTAGGCGCGCAACCAACAACCGACGCACAAACACTACTTGCGCGACTCAACTACCACTAGCACGGCTCAACCACCTGCGCGACGAGAGCTCGAACAATCTCTATGTCTTGAACTCCGTGGGAAATGAAGAGGGGTGGTCCAGTATTTATAGGCAATTTTACCACCCTGTGCGACAATACGCAAGTCGACCATCGGTGCACAAGTATCGACGCGCAGCTCATCTCCCCGGGCCTCTGTCGCGGAGCTCACTTGAGTGGCCCAACCAATACTTGTGAGACCTTCTTTCCTTTGCCATATTTTGATGTTGTGTTCTTGGAAAACAATAGGCGCGTAAGTTCCAATACTCCTAGGTATCCGGCGCGCAAGTCCACTTGCGCGACCTAACCAACACTTGCGCGACCCTTATCCCTTTTCCATATTTTAAAGATCTGATCTTCAAAAAGATAAGGTGCTCAAGTTTCCTATCTTATAATACCTCGGCGTGCAAGTACCTTTTCCAAAAACACTTTTCTTTGTTGGCCTATTTTCAGGCCCAAAAATTTGGCAAACACTAGGAAATAGAGACACCTTGTATCGGCTTTTTTGTCCGCCTCCATATCATCCATTCCTTTGTCTATGTTCCTTTAATAAAACATGGATCATTATCCACTATTCTTGAACTCAACATGCCACCATGGAATCTCCTTTTGTCAACAAATTTGTATGTCGTTTGTTTTCTTTTCCACAAGAACAATCACCTCAAAAACACTTCTTCTCAGTGATCTGAATCCTTCAGTAACTCTTCTGATGTCATCAAAAACTCCACTATCATGATATGTATTCTTTGAAGGAATAGATTAAGAATCATCATCTTCTGATACAATGTGATGTGAATGGCCATCTCAGAAGTCCGATCCCTTGCACATTGTCTTATTCTTCAGCCGTCATTATCTACTTCATGCAATGCATATGATTCAATTCTTCAAGAAGTCTCTTCCATGGTTCTCATTCGATCATTAGTAATTGCATGGTCTTCATAAAAAAACCCAGGGGACTCATGCAATAATGAGTAATTTCATGGTCTTCATCAAAACCCATGGTTCTCATGCAATAATGATGAATTTCATGGTCTTCATCAAAGAACCCCATTCTTCGTTAATCATCCTCAGATGGATTACACCTCACATTCTTCATTTTTGTAAACAATGTATCACCTTTGACACATGTTCTTTGAACTTATGATCAGTACAAAAATCGTCTAAATTATCATTCATCCACTTCATCGGAGTACTTCTTGATCTCCTTCATTTTGATCATCATTGACAATTATTGACAACAAATACAACCTTATACACAAAGTGGTTCCAACAACTTTTTATTTTTATATATATGTATTTCATAGGAATGTTAGAGTGGTTCATCTGATGTTGTTGTTATGTATGTTTTTATTTTATAAAATTTAATTTATTTTAATTTTTTGGAATTATATTCCCATATTTGATTCTAAATTTTAATTAAAAAAAAAATAATTGCTAACTGAATTATGAATTTATTTTTATAAAGATATAATTTGTCTTCTAGAAATCATGGGTCCTAGTTAAGGGTTTCTATCCTTGGAATCTAGAGCCTAATTGGATGTTTTATTTCATGAAAATCATTATCTATTTATAGAGGGTGTGAGTGTATTGATTTATCATTTGGGGAATATGATACGATACCCACACATTTTTCCTCTAAAAATTTATGATTGGACTTCCCCAAGAATATGGTTTATGGTATATAGTTGGAGGATCATGTAAATTCATTGTTTGGTTTTTTTATATTCTTTTTTTATTTTCATATACATCAAAAATATATTTTTTTGATGGATAACTTAACATCATTTCTAGATGATTTCTAGGAATTATGCATCACTAAAATCCTAATGTTATAGAAGGATTGTAAGGGATGTTGAGGAAAGACCATTGTGAACAATTTTCAAATGTGCCAAACATTGTACAATGATTCCCTTTATGGACTCATCCCATGAAGTGGCGGGATTGTGATTCATTTTCTTCGAGTGAGGTGATGATGGTAATTTTTTTTTCTTTTAATCCATAAATTCCTATAATTTTTCATTTTTATTAAATGAATACATTTTATGTTGACCTATTCCTCTTTTTTATTCATGTAATTGGGCGATGCAAGGTATGCTTTACAGACGGGGAACTCGACACGTGTCCCAGCATAAAAATTATATAAGTTTATAATTGAATTTTCATCTACATATTAAAAATATATTGGTTTTATATGAATATAAATATATGTATGGTTAGAACCATTATTTTAGTTACACTGGTGAGTTTAGTTAACAAATCAAGTTCTGATATGGGTGAAGAGTTGATGGGCGGGTGATCCAGATGTTGTCAGTGTTATAGTAAGAAACTTATTTAATAATAAGTATATTTTTATTTCTTATAAAGTTTTGATAATTTTTCTTTAATTCATTATGTGTATTCAATAGGCTCAGCATCACACTGATTTGGAATGGCTTCCAAAGGAGAAGTTTCATATTAATGTGAATATAGGGGATATATTTAAATGTGACTTGGGGCCTAATGGTACTGGTTATTCATTGACTTATGAAATTGTTGTCCCATGAAATTCTATTGTTATAGAATTGGTGTTCAGCGAATACAGTAATGTGCACACCAGCTGAGGTAAATTCTACCATGAAGACTATTCCACATAGTATGTATGAGTGGTTTTAGTAGTTACATATAGAGTTTGAGGTGATATTATTATAGATGTTAACATTTATTGATAAAGTGACAAAAAATGTCATGTTGATGGTACACAAGTGGTTACATGGCTTAAAATAATAAACAAATTGTACTCATATTTACTTTTATTGATATTCTTGGTGGAGTTGGTGTCCTTGGACCTACTATTTGTACTTTGATTGCATATACATTATATCATTTAAAAATTAAAAAACCATCTTATTATATATTGTTCATTATTCTGCATGAATTTATTGTGATATTATATTAGGTTATTTTCCGCATTGGTATGGTTAACGTAGTTCTCCTCTATGATTATAACCCTGAAGTATTATGATTATATTGTTAAATATATCTGCACGGTTGAATAATGTACTATGTTACGAATCCTGATATGTAGAGTGTTTGGTGAGAGTACTCGTAAGTGTACGAGCCTTCTTCTCATTAATTATCACTTTGTAATATCTAAGATAGGAGATTATGATAATAGACCTACTGGTATGAATTCCCCATGTTTTGGGTATATCTGATACTCATATATATGAGTACGTGTGATGGTCCTTATACTTTAAGATAATAATTGATTAATTTCATGACTAGCACACTTAGATTTACTAACTAAAATCACCACACTATATGTTGGTGAGAAGTAGGGTATGTTGGGTGTGTAACGAAAGAGATATTATTAATGGATAAGTGAATTATTTTTTCCTTATACCTTTATGGAATCATATATCTCATCCCTTTCATTGTAATATAAATGTCAAGTAAAATTCTAGGGACATGGTGCAACTATATTTTTATTTTAGATATTCTAATAAATACACATCGATCACATAGGTTAATTACACGGATGTGAAACCTTCTTGATAAAATATTGTGACAAAGGGATTACATTACATTTTGATCATTCATATGTGGTTTTTGACGTTGTGAAATTATATTCTTTATCTTGTATTCGCTGACCTGTTTTTGGATAGTAATCATGAACTATTACTAATTTTACCAAATTCCATAGAAAAAGAATCCTAAAGGGTGACACACTATGTGTTTCTATTGACCTTGGATAAATTTTATTTGAATTTAATTAAATGAAATAATATTATCCTCAAGACTCATGAGTAATTTTATTCATGTTTTATTGATCACGGGTATTCTCAACGTAATAAATAAATTATTTATTTGATTACATGAATATTTGGTAAATGATTATTCATTGAATTGTGAATAAAATATTTATTTTATTTATATATGAATTAAATATTTAATTTAATATTTATTCAGGTAATAAATGAATATTGAGGATTTAGAGTAGAACAAGATCAGGTTTTGTGATAAATATTTATTTTCCAGATAGTAAATAATATTTATCACTATGCAAGTTATCACACACTTAGAAATAATATTATTATTTTATTATTATTGGGAGTTTAGTTTAATAATTATTACTATTTTATTTAAGGGATTATACATAATTAAATTATATTTTAACCTAACCCCTAGCTCTATAAATTGATATTTATGAATATTATATAGTGTTAATTGAGATTCAAGAATCATTGAACACAATGGAATTATATCTCCCTTCTTCCTACTCTCTCCCACTCAAGAACGAGAACCATTGGAGGGATTCCTTCAAGATTGAAGGAACTGAAATTTATCAATACCAACAAAAAGATATTGTGGATTCCCCATCCTAGTACATGGAAATCAATTTTCATCATTTGTAGATTAATGGAGCATGTGTGGGTCACTATTAGAAGGATTCTAAATTTGGATCCTCCAAGAAGAATAAAGTTATTCTAGGTATGGTTTATCGATTGATCAAAATATAAATCAGAGAATAATCCTAAAACTATGTAATATTTCTTCTTATCACATATAAACTAATTATAATTTTAACATGAAAGATCTTCTATTTAGGTTTTGAGCATTAATACTTTAAGATAAATTTTAAGATAACTCCAACTAAAGGTTCTTCCACTACACCCAAAAATATCAAATGGTACTATAGTAGCCATGATTTAAATTTATATATATTTATTATATTGGAAAATCTTTATGCACAAACATGGTTGAATTTTTCATTTCATATTATCAGTTCATTAATCTAATTATAATTAACATGTTTTTAACATTTTAATTCTTCATTCAAGATTCACAATTTCTTATATTCAATATAAAAAGATGAAAAATTGGAGATACCAATAGGAAGTTCCAAATAATATGTTTCCATAACATGGAATTAGACATCATATAGTAATATTAAAAAACACGTACCCAAGTGCACATCACAAGGCCTTGTTGTGGGATACATGACACGTCAATCGGTAATTACACATGGTGGATTTATTTCAGACCACATATAGCTAGGTCCAATCTTGCACTCAGTATGTCCAGTTAATGGAGATGGTGTATATAACATGAATACTACACGTGTTAGCAGCAAAATTCATACAACATGTGTGGTCATTAAAAATTTTCAAAATTACATGACACTGATAGATTGCTGCATTAATGGAGTAAATGATGTGAATATTTCATAAATAGTATGTAATAGAATAATTCATGATTCTAAAGTACACAACAATCCATTCAATGAATAAAATGAACACAATGCATTCGATATACATGTCATGTAGAAATATTGTACACATCGTGTAGTACCAAGATCGATGAACACATCGAGTCCCTCGGCGGGTTGCGTGAACACATAGTAAGTTGAACACATAGACTGTAGCTGGTAGTACGCATCATGTAGTCTATTATATTTACATGTCGAAGCCCCATGTGTGTAACCCATGTACATTGAAACCAAGATACCGAGTGTGTAACTCTTATGTACACGCCGTGTAGTATACCAATTAAAGAAAAAAATTAAATTACATTGAATTAATTATTATAGCAATAAAGTTTTATTTTATTTATTAGAACCATTTTTTATGAAAATTTAATAATGTTTTTATTGTATTATTAAAATTATGAATTTATTTACTGTAATAATCAGTAATAATTGGTTTTTCCATTTATTATCCTGGAATTCCATTAATATCGGTATCCCCAAGAGAATTCAGATGGTCACTTAGATAAAAAGTAATTAATTAATTAATTAAATAATTAAATCATGTTTATATTAAAAATAATGAATGACTAGAAATGAATTTTATCTGGTTTACATTTTTGTATATGTTTCTTGTAAGCCTCTTCATAATCTTGACCAATAAATGTGTATGTTTTGGATTTTCTAATTTAATTTATTTCATAGAATATCTATCATTTAACATGAAATTAAATTGGATGTAATGTGTGTTTTCCCTCCCTCAATTATTATATATGACTTAGAAGTCTATATTTTTTTATATAATCAACATTAACCAATCCTTTTGTAACCATCACTTGCATGTGAGTTTTAAATACTAGTAATTAACAGAACATCCAGAGGTTCCGGGGAGGCATTTCAAGAGAGAATCATAACGATTCTGACTAAATCAATAGATAGGTGTATAGGTGTAACGTTAGAAATAATTCCAAGACTACCAAATTTAATTTTATCTAAGGATAAAGGTTTATTTATAGTTCTCTCAGGAAATCAATATATCGATTTTGCATAAATGTTTTATCCAATATGGTTAATTAATTAAGTAAAATACACATAATATTAACAATTTGTGTAAAGAATAAGACAAGATAAAATTTATCAATAATAAAATAAAATCCCTCCAATATATATTATGTAGTACTTGGGATTCCATTAATTTATAAGGAATAAAATATTTTGAATTAATTTTTTGACCGACCCTTATTGGGACACTTACTTTTAAAATGGAGGTCACATGAAGGTCAGGGGTTAACATAATCGTCTTGTATAAAGAGATGTATACATTTTTGGACATTATATAACTTGGAAAAAAGTGTTGAAAAAATACAAGTTGAGATTTCAATATTGGGAAGTCCACTCAATAGATTAAGGAGCTACATGCCCTCTGTTGGTCAAGACTTTCCTACCTAAATACATTTAAGTAGCTTGACCATCCCTTATTGGGGTTATTTGAAGGGAAATATGGAACTTTTCCATTACAATATTCTAGAAACTAGACATTCTGAGTTCAATGGTGAGGGTTATTGGGACTTGATAAAATAGTAAGAGACTTAATAAAAATAATTTTATTAATTTTAAAATAATTTTTAATCAATAAAAGTACTAATAATCTTCTATTTTATAATTGTAGAAAATTGAATGTTGTTTTTCAACACTATCATTAAAATTTATATTTTAGAAATATCATCTCTTCAAGATAAGTAATCTCTAGGAGTGGTTCAAATTCTTTCAGGTTGAGTTTCAACTGGAATAAAAATATTACATGCTAGAATCCTTTATGCCTAATATTCTTTCTAAGGGGGTGATTACTAAATATTTCTTTATATATGAAAAATAAATAAAAGATATGGTTGAAATTTAATGTCGGATGTTATAATCTTTGTCTACTAATCTTATGACGTCTTATGAAAACAGGGACGCTAATAGAATGCTTGATAATGTTTATGGTTTATACGAGGAGATTCCTAGACATTAATGTCTTTAGATCACTAGAGCTCTTTTCAGAATAATCTTGGACATGGTGTGCAGTTTGGGCCTCACGTCATCAAGATCATTGGATATATTGAGTTCCTATAGGTTCTGCAGTTTAAAATTTGTAATGAATTATGCACGAATATCATTCTTCGATTTAATTCTTAGATGTTATACAACTATCTTGTAAATTTTAATATGAACAACATTATGAAGTTTCTCTTATATCTGTTTACTCTTCTTCTCCAAGTAGATAAGCAGATGAAGCATAAAAATCCATCTATTTTTATGATGAATAAATACAAATTAATAGTGAATTTATCAAATACTAAAGAATTTTCATGCCATTCCATGAAACTAAAGATCAAGGAAATAACAGGGGAGAAGGATTCTATTTTTTCTCATGTCTAAAGAAGGACCACTGAAAGAAAAAATGCATCCATCCAAAGTAGAAAGGTAAATATTTATGTGTGTTTTTTTATCGAGGGAAATTTATATATTTCTAAAAACTGGGTATTATATATATATATTTATATATATATTATGGTTCTCAGATATGTATTAAAATACATGAACCAAGTAGATTCAAAATGATTGACTCTAGAGAGATAGATATGTGAGCAGCCAATGGTGTTAAACTTGTGGTTGTAGTAATAGGAAATTTCCACCTCGCATTCTCAAATGGAATGATCCTAGTTATAAAATATTTTTATTATGTAACATTTTTTACCAAAAAAATTATTTATATATCCAAACTCCTGAAAGTTTTGTGTGTGTCGTTAATTCCCAAAAGGTTACCAAATAATAAAATTTATAACATGAAATAAAAAAACAACTAAACTACAAGGTAGTATAGGATATGAAATAATAAGGTCAAACCCACAGAGATAGGGATGGAGAAAATATTAATTTTAATAATAAATACCTATGATAATTTTGATATAATGAAATTGAAACTAAACAATTAATCAATTGATTTGTGTAGAATATGAGAAGAAAATAGAGAAATGGTTGTCAGGAAGAAATGAATACATGTTCTTAAATAGAAATCATGAAATCATCATAATTAGTTCCTAGTGAGTCAAATGGACATGGTAAATGAACTCCATCCCAAACATTCCTTATATTATGGCCTGGTACTTCATATTTAAAAGAATGGGTAAACCAAAACCTAATTAAAACATGGGACAGATACAAACCAAATTGTTATAGAGAAAAAATATAAACCCTATACATCACATTAAACAATGATATTAAATCAAATCAATAAATGTCCATGATCAATGAAATAAATAAATTAAACCCAATTCCTAACCCCGCTCACAATGGTCATGAATGAAGAATCAAGAAAGAGATAGAAAAGAAGATCCAATATGAAATCCCAACATGAATTGAAATAAAAAATAAAATACCTAACACAATAAATATGTGTTCATTATTCACTCAATGACACAAATAAATAACCCCCTCATTCATTCCAAGAGAGGGTGTGTAAAAATAATATTGAAAAATGCTAACAGAAAGTGGCAGAAATGGGGCTCTGTAGTTGTTCACATCTCTTACAGTGGATCCTCATCAAACCGTGACTCCCATATGATCCCAATGGTGTAAAAAAGTGATTTCCTTTATAATAAATCATGTCATACCCTCATAAATTCATCTTTAATTTTTTTCTCACCAACACTTACATGATGTGTAAAGCTTACATGTTATGTAATATTTTAATTTTAAGGCATCATGAATTTCATCTTATCACTTCCCAAAGCACATCCTGAAAAAAAATCACGTCCTGTAAATGAAATACAATGCATGTAAATTCACTATAATAGTTTTACATATTTTTTTTATTCTAAAAAATATGATGTCTCACTGCTTCGCTTCTCCCATGGCACGAAATGTCTTTTAGCTCCAATATTTTCCTTTTTCACTCATTTTCCAAAGATAAGTTGTATTCTTCCATAAAATACAAAAAAAGTCAATCCATTCCAAAATTTCCAAAGTTAATAATTTAAATACAGAAATTAATTTATGAAATATCTATAAAATATATTCATAAATACATATATCAACTACATATATATGGATTTATTTTCAAATTTGGTAAAAAATGTTACTTCGTTTATAAGGTTTTCATTTTTATAAGAAAATATTGAATATAATTTATTATTTATTATATTACACAAACCAAGTAGTAGAAATCCCTAATGAAATTATATCAAATGACTCATACCACATGAAACTTTGGCATCGCCATATTGTTCATGTAAAAGAGAATCAGTGTACTAAAATAAACAAATATGGATATTAAGATTCTTTAAAATTAAACCACATTGTATATGTCAAGTATGTTTACAAGTAAAAATGACCAAATTCCTATTTAGTACAATATGTTAATGATCCCAATAGTTTATTAAATTATGTCATACATTTTTTTGTGAAGTATTTCTTATTGAAAAAAGGGGTGGGTGCTCAAACTTCATAACTTTTGTTAAGGATTTTAGTAGATATGGATATTTATACGTGTTAAGGTATAAATTTAATTCCTTTGATATATTCAAGTAATAGAATAATTATGTTGAGAACCAACATGGTAGGATGATTAAGAAACCACACATATAATGATGTGGAGAATTTCTAAATCAAGAATAAAATGATTATTTATTGTAGTTTGGGATCCTATATCCAGTGACTCCTCCTTATACATCTTAGTGTAATAATTTATCCAAAATTTAGAATCAAATCATATTCGAAATGGTGATATCAATGATATGTCATGTGGGTCTTCTACTATCCTTTCAGGAATACATGTTACTAACAAACAAAATACCAACCCAAGAGAAAACTAAAGAGGAAGATGGTATTTCATACCAATGATAGTATGGAAAGAAACATGGGTTGTTATACATACACGTGTGGGGTTTAAAATCATTTGTTAATGCGTCCTCAGGTAACAAAATTTCACCCTATGGAACAAGTTGTACCTTTATAGGCTAACCCAAGGAAACAAGATGATATTACATAAAGACCCCTCATACCAAAAAGTTAATATTGTAAAGACATTCCATATTACTTGATAGTGATCACATATCAAAAATATATAGTGGGAGAGATATATTCTTCAATGAATTCAAGGATCACTGTATATAATAGTTGAAACAGGGAATAGATTTCACAAAGCCCCATGGAAGAAAAAGAAGTTACATAGACACAAGCATTGTACAAAAGTACTAGAGAGGTTAGACAACTAGAACCATATATTTTTCACGTCACTAAGGATACTGTCTAATTATTAGTTGATAATAATGATATTTTATCATAAAAGGAAGCATTATGATTAATAGATGTTTCTAAGTGAAAATAATCCATTAATTTAGAAATGGATCTCATATTCCAAAACAAAGTCAGGATTTTGGTAGATCCTCTAGTAGATATAAAGCTTATTGGTTGAAAATAGGAATTCAAGATGAAACTAGACATGGGTGAGAATGTTAGTACCTATAAGGAACGACTGGCTGGAAAAGGGTTTAAATGGAATCTGGGCTTAGACTATGTTGAAACCTTTTCCACAATGAGATGTACTGAAATCCATTGAAAATATTTTTTCCATTATGACCTTCCATGACTATGAGATTTGGTAAATAGACGTCAAAATATCATACTATAATGTCATACTTCAGTAATGATTTATATATAAAAAAACTAGAAGGGTTTGTGACTCCAAATGATGCCAACAAGATATGAAAAGTGAAAAAAATCCATTTATGAATTAAAGAAATAATCTAGTTCACGGAACATTCAATTTCATGAGGTCATGCTGGATTTTGGTTTCATAAAGAACAAATGAGATCCAGGTGTCAAAAAATTATTTAGTGGGAGTTATGTAATTTTATTAATTGTATATTTTAATTAAATATTAATCATTGGAAATAAAATATCAATAATACATTCTGTTATGTCATGGTTGAATAAATTCTTCTCTATAAAGGAATTAGGCGAGGTAGTATAAATTCTAATAGTCAATATTCATCTTGATAGATCCAAGATACTTCTTGGCCTATGTAAAGGTATATATATTGACAAGATACCAAAGAGATTTTGTATGGAACAATCCAATATGGGTTTTTATCCAATGTCACATGACATATCTTTCCAATAAAATGTGTCCTCATACACATGAGGAAATAAAAATAATTGAAAGGATTCTTATGTGTTTGTATCATTTATGTATTTTATCCTATGTAATATGATAGTTTTCTCTTATGACTTATGTGTGGTAGAGAGATACCAAGCTGGCCCATGTGACTGCCATTGGATGGAAGTCAACAATATCCTTAACTGTCTGGGGAATCCTAAAGATATGTTTATGTTATAGGGAGGATATGAGGATCTAATCATTAGATGATATGCAAGTTCTAGTTTACAAATATATCAAGATGATATGAAATCACAAATGAGATGCATCTTCTCAATGAATGGAGGTTTTATGAGATGGATATGCTCAAAGAAGGTTGTGGTCACATATTCAATAGTATGGTCTGAGTATATTTTTCCTTGTGAGGTAGATAAGGAATTAATATAGATATGAATCTTCATCCAATATATTTATTTGGTACCTAGAAAAAAATATCCTATCACACTCTATTGTGATAATACTACAATGGTGGATCTTTCAAAGGAACCAAAGTCACATCAATAGAAGAAGTTTATACATTGGATGTGTCATCTCCTAAGGGAATTTTCATAGAGAGGTGAGGTTATAGTGAGTAGTATTTCCCCATAATACAACATGGTAGAACCCTTTACTAAATCCTTATCATTGGAAAATCATTATTATCATGTGAGGTCTAGTAGAATGAGTGTCGTATATAGTTGGATCCTTTACACATTAAATTTTTTAAGAGTTTTTTACTAGGAACAAACAATTTTTACAGTGATTGATTATTTATTCGATCATTTGATTATTAATGAATCCTCATTTTTCATATTTTTCAGTGTTCAATATTTCTTAAATAAAAAAATTTATTAAGGTAAATTTTTCATTTATAAGGTCATTGCAGTTCCCCGCTATGATGTGAACCTTAAAGTGCAATGATGATATTCTAAAATATAGTTATATGGTTAGGTTATATAGTATGATAGGACATGAAGTATTTCTAATATTATGTGTAACTTCACATAATAAGATAATTTATCTTCTCAGGAAGTTCACACTTGGTAATCTCTAAGATAATAGATTATGAGAATAGACATGCTAGTAAGAATTATACATGTTTTTGTGTCCTCAAATATTCATATATAATAGATTTTGTAATCGTTCATAAAAATTATGATTATCATTATTTCATGTTAGGACTCACAGACTTAGTTTTATTGAACAAAAGCATTACACCATATGTTAGCAAAACGTATGGTATGTTGGGTGTGTCATAAATAACATATTATTAATTTATAAGTCAAGGAAGGATTTTTACCTTACATATTTATGGAAGCTTATATCTCAATCCTTGAATCAGAATTGTACCATCAAATTAAATTCCATAATCATGGAGATTTTTTTTAAATATTAGATAGTCAAAGAAAGACATATTGATTACATATGTTGACGGCACAGATGTGCCCCATATTTTATGAGATATTGTGAAAAATGGATTATATTACATAGTGAGTTTTTATATTTGGTTTCGAAATTGTGGCATTAAGTTCATTATCTTTCGTGTCTTGACCCATTTCTATATTGTAACCTAAGACATAAGGTGATCCCACCTAATAACAACAGGAAAGAATACTAGAGGCTGACACACTATGTTTTTATTTTGATATTGATTATATTTCATTTCAAATTAATTAATTGAATAAATATTATTCTCAATATTGAGGATCAATTTTATTAATTTTTTATTGATCATTAATACACACATGGTAATAATTAATTTATTTATTTTATTACATGAATAGTTGATAAATGTTTATTCATTGGATTGTGAATAAAAATTTTATTTTATTTATCGATGTATAAAATATTTAATTGGTTATTATATAAATTTTGATGATTTGGATAATATCGATATCATTTATGGTGAGTTATATTTATTTACAGGCCAGAAAATAGTATTTATCGCTGAAAAAGTTAGCACACACTATAAAATAAAAATTATATTATTATTATTATGTGGAATGGGGTTTAATAATTATTAAAATATTATTTAATGTATTTTATTTAATAAATAATATTATAACCTAAACCCTAGATCAATAAATAAAAGTTCATGTCTATTGTGAAGGTTTAATCGATATTTGAGAATCGTTACACACAATAGAAATCTCTCCCCATACTTCATCCTTTCTCTCTCTTATGAATGATAAGTTCTAGAGATATTCCTTCAAGATAAAAGTGTCTATAACTGATCAATACAAACCGTCTGAGATAATTAATTTTCCACGCCAGCACCAAAAATCCAATATAAATCACTCAGATATCAAAGGATTGCGTGTGGATCACCACTAGATGGATTCTATAGTTAGATCCTCTATGTTAAAAGAAGGTAGTCCCAATACTGTTTCAAGAATGATAAACATATATATCATTGAAAGATCATAAAATGAAGTAATATTTTTTCTGAACATAAACTAATTAATTATAAATATAATGTGAAAGATATTATATCCAGGTTTTGAGCATCTCTATGTTAAAATAAATTCTTATATAATTACCACTAAATTAGATTTTTATTGCACAAATAACCTTCAATGATTAATATACATAACACTAAATTTTTTTGGAGGACATGTATATAGATAGTGGACATCATTGTTAGTTATTTTTGATCTCGATGAAGATACACCTCATGCATAAGAAAATTTGTGTTATAATTTTAATATTTAATTTTTCATTTTAGATGAATAATATAAAGGCATTTTATATTTATATAATTATTACAATAAATAAAAAATAATTTTTACATTATATTTTCATAGAAAAACATTAATAGATGATCGTAAATTACCTTGAATTCATATGAAAAAAACAAATAGTGGTCTGTGAAATGTTTCAACTGAGGGAATGTCAATTTTTGGTTTCATTTTCTCAGGAAGGATAATAATTTACTTTTATTGTGATAAAACACTAAATCATGTGTGTAATTTTTTATTCCATATAAGATAACTTTTGAATGATGTGAAAACATAGGAAAACCATTTATTATTATTTTTTATTTTTAAAATTAGAAAACAAGTCAATCAGATGTCCAATTTACCTGAAATGATCGAAAAAACATTTTTTAATGTTTTGGAACCACTTAAAAACATGTTTTGGGGGGAAACCAAGATAAATACCTATGAATTCTATTAAATCTTAAAAAAACAACCATATAATGAATTGATAAATGGTCGAATAGATAAAACATCAATCATAGGTTTCGTTTTCAAGGGATGATCGGAACAATAATTTTCTTATTTTAAAATAGAAAAACATGTAGTCACGGTTAAGTACATATAAAAAGAACTTATAAATATGTGAAATTATATTTAAACTCTATTTGTATTAATTTTTATTTACACGAGAAGATGACCAATCAACCGAATATGTAGTCTTCCCGGATCAACTAAATAAGCAGTTTTTAAAGGTCTAACACCTTTTAAAAACATGCATTAGGGGTTATAAACAAACTGAAAGATCTATAAAGGTAGTGAAGTTAGAAAAATGAAACAATACAATGAATTTTGATATGGTTCGGTATATGGAATATTAATTCAAGGTTCTATTTTTCTATCATCACGGGAAATGAACTTTTGTTGATTTAAAACACTAAGTCAAGAATTTAATGGTAAGATCTATTAAATACAACAATTGAATGATGTAAAATCATCGTAAAATATTATTTATGTTGTTTTTGAGGTGTATGAGTATTAATAACTTCAATCGAACATTCGGTATTTCCCTAATGATAGAATGAACATTTATTAAATGTTTGAATCCATTTAAAAAAATATGTTAGGGGGTAAACCAAATGATCAACCTCCAAATTCCATGACAAAAAAACTTATATTTAATTTATAAATGGTAGCGAATTAATAGAATTAGTAGTGGTTTCATTTTCCTTAGATAAATGAAAACAAACTTTCAATGATTTAAGGCACCAAAATGTGCATTTAACGGATTGATTTTTAAAAAACAACCTTAGGATGAAATAAAATTATAGTACAAAAATATTTGTGTTATTTTTATGTCTAAAAGTAGACATAAAGTCAATAAGAAATTTGGTATACCTGAAACTACCTAATAAGTAGTTTTCAAAGGTTTGACGACCTTTAAAAATGTGTTTCATGGGGTGAAATCCAACTGAATGACCTCTGAATGATGCAAAATCAGATGAAAACAATAATATAGTTATATATATAATTTTAGAGTAGATGGAACATCAATTTAAGGTTATGTTTTACAAGGATAACCAAAAACATGATTTTATTCTTTTAAAACACCAAAAAATTCATTTAATAGTGAGATCCATATAACATGATCAATAAAAGATGTTAAATCATAGGAAACCAGACTTTTTATTATTTTAGATTTGTATGCATACAAAACACATCAATCAGACGTTTGGACTTCATAAAATGACTGAATATTCATTTTTAAAGGTTTTATACCCTTTAAAAACATGTGTCACAGGGTCAAAATGAACTGAACAACCTCAGAACACTATGAAATCAGAGAACAATAGTGTTAGAGTGATTTTTAAAATGGCCAATCTAATGGAATATCAATAAGAGGTGGTGTTTTCTCGAGATGTCTGGAAACACACAATTAGTGTCATAAAACAATAAAATATGTGTGTAATAGCCAGATCCATATAAAATGACCTCAAAATAATGTGAATTCGTAGGATAACCATATTTGAATTATTTTTTATGTGTATGAGTAGACGAAATATCAGTCATATATTTGATATTCATTAAATGACTGAATGAATAGTTTTTTAATGGTTTGACTCCCTTTAAAAAATGTGTGTTGGGGGATCAAAACCAATTGAACAACCTCCAAATATAATTAAATTAGACAATAAAACAATAACATATTTTTATAAATTTTTCAGTATACAAATCATCATTCAAAGGTACTATTTGGCAGAGGTGATTGGAAACATCAATTTGGTATTTTAAAAAATGAAAACATTCATATAATAGCTATATCCATAGAAAATTACCTCATAATAACATAAAATCATAAAAAATAATCATTTAATTACATTGTATGTATATGAATAGATATTATTTTTTTTTTATTATTATTGATATCCCCAAGAATAGATAGGGATAACTGAATATCAATTCAATTTTCAATTAATATGTTTGATAGAATGAGTTTGGAAATAAAAAGGCAAGAATGAAAAAAACAGAGTGATTTGGTGATTCAAAATGATATCAAACATTGAATCAAAATTAAAAAAATAGTAATCTAGAAAGTGACATCATATTAAACATGCTCTCTATCATTTTGGATCCGACATACATGATAAGATCATCACCCCCACACACAGATATTTTATTATGCTTAAAAAATGATATATATAACAAAATAAAAATATGAAAAATGAAAAAATAGGATACTATTTTAAACAACACTTACAATCCAGAGAGGTTATCTATTAGGTAGTTCTAATATCTTCAAATTATTATAATACCTCTATATTTGATGGTTTGTAGTTATCTTGTAGATCCTATATCATGTGAACAACCACACTTCTTTAGAAAGGGACATCCTAAATAATTCCATATGAATAGTGAATTAGGAGTAAATGAGGAGGAAAATAGGATGACAATGATCACATTGGAATTAGAAATCGGCATGGAGTGGTGATGTTTCCCAAAATGAGAGATTAAAACCTTTAGCAAGGAGTGATCTAGATCGAATGAATTTTCTGGGGATCGTAAGGTAGCATGTGGTGAATAATTTTCTCAACAACCGCACATGATAGTAAAAAAAAGTAGATAATTATGAAATTCCATGGAGACCATCCAAATAGAAATATAACACAATAATAATTGAAGTGTTGTGTTATATAATGGTCAGTGTCTACAACATTAGTGTAAACCATGATACATGAAGGTATAGAGTCAAACCCCCATTGTGTAAGAGTAAATTCATAAGGGTAATAACATAAGATCAAGAATCAAAATTTTATCATAATAATAAAAGGAAAATTAAAGTTCACTTTTCTATGAATGCATGACAATGTATAAATGGAAAAAATGAATGAAAACAATTTCATATGAAAATTAAATAAAAAAATGAACCATTTTTCTATTATATAGGATATTTTTTTCATCTATTATCATTTAAATTAAACCATATACACTAATTCTAAATAATTCTTCAACATAGATCATGTATTGGCCATAGTAAAATTATAAATTGTATTTTCTTTAGTGTTTATCTTATTGACACACAAGGTTCCAAATTTAATAGTGTAACTAATAAAATCCAACAAAATTGAAATATTCTTAGGCCTACCATGGAAATATAAATTTATAGATAGATGTAAGGTATATTGAATTTTAAAAAAAAATTAATTAAAAAATTAGTTGATCCAATTGACCAATTGGGAACCCTTGGTTGAGGATATATATTAGGATATTTTGGTAGAGGGGGCCAACATGGATTTCATATTACATTTCCTAGACACCAATACTATATAAGTAATAAATACATACCTAGTGAGGAACTTATATGGATTTATATTCCTTTTATAATCATAATTAATAGAACCAACAACAGGGATATTAATTTTATAATTTTTTCATAGAATAAAGACAATGTTGAAGATTTATAAATATATCAAGTACCAATTTAAAATCATTCCATTGTGGAATTCGATGATTATTCAAAAATAAAGTAAAAGTAAAAACAACATATGCATGATTTGGTCATGTAAAAATAATTCCATACATGATACTTCCTACTAAACTACCATATGGTTTTGTAAACATAAATTCATCATCACATTCTATTATAGGATATTGTTACATTGAGAGCTTAAAATGATGCGTTATCAAGACATAGGTATGTTTCAATATTTCAAACATATATCTCTCCATAATTAATAGAATATAACCGTGTTGTGATAGTTATAGAAAATATTTATCCTTATTCCTTATTATTTATTTCCCTAATATTTTCCATTCATTTCCTAGGTCTTTCATTTCAATCATTTACTTCAATTGAGAATTTAAAAAATAATAATTTTCATATCAATGAAGATAATAATATTTCATAGATATATATAAAGAAATAATACATAAAATATTTCAAAGTTTTAAAATATACACATGAATCATATATAATTATATTAAAATTTTTATTAATTATGAATTTATCAAAGTTCAAACACAACTTACTAGATTCTTGGTTTAGGGAAAAAAATTATTTTCTTAGAAGACATACCTTACTGGCATTTGAATTATTCAAATAACCATAATTTGGTTTCATGAAAATGGTGTCATTTATATAACCATGAAATTATGATGTTTTTACATCAAGCTTCTCAATGGGACAATCATAATAAGTAGAAAATTTAAGTAACAAATGGATTAATGAATTGTTATCCAAAAGAGAATAAATCGTAGAATAATCAATTCCCACCATTTGGAGGAATGCATTTGAATAAATCCTATCCTTAAACTTGATTTTCTTCTCATTGGTGTTATCTTATTTTTTTTAAATATCCACTTGCATCCAATTAATTCCAAATTCAATGGATTAGAAATAATGATCCACATGTTGTTATCTTTTAAGGATTTATTTTCATCATCCTTGCTAACTACCCAATACTTAGAATCTTTTCTAATTATAGGAAACCAATAACTATAAAAATCCTAAAAAATCAAGGTCCAATGAAACATTGAATGAAAAATAAGACATGTCATATTGGTTAAAATGAGTTGGAGGCCTAATGACCCTCCAAGATCTATCCCATGCAATCTAGCAATGATATTGAGACTCTTCCATCTCACCATCTATTTCAATAATAGAATTAGGTTTAGAACAGTATTAAGGAATTTTTTTGGTGGAATAAATTTTTTTGGAGATGTAAATTGGGTTTTATTGTTAGTTTTTATAGGCTAATTTTGATTCAGTTCATCTCTATCATTAATGATATATTTAGATTTGGGATCTACAGGCCCATTGAAAACAACATCTCAAATTATAATTATTTTTTGGTAAGCTGGAATGTCTACCCATAACTTATACACATTAACCCATTGAGTATATTCTATGAATATACATTTAAGCTCTCTCAATTTGAGTTCATCACCTTTTAATATAAGAATATTTTTTTGTGGCCAAATACTCTTAAATGATTATAAGATGGAGGTTTGTAACAATAAAAATCTTGGGGATTTTAAAATCAATTTAAAAAAAGAAGGAAAAGGGTTGATAATGTCAACTGATGTAGTTATAACTTCTTCCTAGAAGGATTTTGTTATTCCTATATATGCTAACATACATCATACTCTTTCATGTATATTTTTGTTTATATACTTCTACAACTCATTCTATTGTGGTTTTTCCTTAATAGTCTGATGTCTAACAACACCTTTTTTCTCACATAATTTGTCAAGTTAAAAGTGAGATACTCTAATCTATTATTTATTCTTAAAGATTAAATTTTTATTCAAATTCTTTTCTCAATCTGGTATTTTTAGGATTTAAAATTTTCAAAGGCATCAGACATATTTTTAAGAACATAAATCACAACTCTTCTTGAGTAATCATCGATGAAGGTTACAAAATAATATCCCAAATCAATAAAGGTGATACTATATAGTACCCCTAGGTTATAATAGAAATATTATAAATATTGGATATATTTAAGATAAATCCTGTTATATATGACTCTCTTACACTTTCCTATAAAATTTTCTTCAAAAAAATAAAGGTATCTTGGTGTTATACTGGTCAGATTCACTTTCCTACTCAACTCATCTAGATGATTTGATATTACATTCCCAAATATTATTTGACAAAGAATAGTACTATTTGAATTATCGAAATATGTACTACTTATGTATTTATGGTTTTTCATTACATATAAAACAGACAACCCATTTACAAGTCTCTATATTATTATTCTTCTAGAACCCTTATAGATCCTTAGATATCAAATATCAGACCTAAATGTGTTCCCTTTATGGTCCAATAAACTTAAGGAAATTATTTTTTATATAGTTTAGGCACTCCACATACATATAGTAAGCTCACTAAATTTTTATCATTAAGCTCTAACATAATTGAGACTCTACCTTAAACTCTACACCTCTTTTTGTTACCTAGCACAACTTCTCCCTCAACTCTATTGGATAGATCAATTAAAGAATCATTAACAAGGGTCATATAAAAAGAACATACAAAATATAGATCAATTTATTAAAATTGTATTATAATTATAATTTAACACCTCATTAGTGTCTTAAACAGTATCAACTATTCACAATTGATTAGTAGATTCTGTAGGTCTAAAACGTTTTTTATTACACTTACAATGATCTAGAGAAAATGGCCCAAGATCAACACAATTATAGTAGTTAACCTGATTTCCCTTAAATATCGATTTATGTTTATTTTTTTAGTTTTATTTCCTATTCCCTTATCTTTTTTATTTCTTTTTATTCTTATTCATTTTTATAGCTCTAGAAAAAAGTATTTCTACATTTGACTTTATATTCATTTTTTCATACAATTTTTTTAAGGAAGGGATGATTTGGATTATTTTAGTTCAAAAGACCCTTGTTAATACATCTTGTTCTATAATAGTGTATTATCAAAACGATAAATTTATATTAAAAAGTCAATAGTTTGATCTTCAATCTCAATTTAAACATTAATGTTAGAAGGATATAATATAATCTTGTTAAATTCATCAAGGTGAGATCAAATTAGAGTACTCAAGTGAATTATAAATGGGAATGGACTATGATTATTATATAAGACACCTAAAATTGAAGTATTCAAATATTCGTTTAAGTTATAACCATATACTAGAAGAATTTATTTCATAAGATACTTATCTAATTACTTTATCACATAGAGATAAAAAAATAGAGTTGGGGGCCTTTTGTAAGGTGTTAACAAGTACATCTTGAGAAGTAGTTAATGTTTATCTACAATCAGAAGATAAAAATTATTTTTTTCATAAGTCCCTTAAAATAATATATAATTCCGTCTTCATAATCATGGATGTTATCTTGATTCTCCAAATGTTGAAGTCATTATCACCATCAATCCTTTCTATATCATATTTTTTGGAATAAATATTTTTATTATGTGACTCAAATACCATGTTATTAAGGAAAATATTAAGTAAATTGCCCCATGAATATATAGGGATCATCAACTATGATATTGGTTTTCACATTATATATTTCATAGAATGAGATCAAAATGAAGAATAAAATAGAAATAAAAATAATGATTTATTTGTTAATTCAAAACAAGATAATATCTGGAAGCATAATTAAGAAAAAATAAATACAATGGGACATAGTATTTAACATGATTTAGATCATTTGGGATCCAAAAAGCATGGAAATAACACCACCCCATAGAAAAGAATTTTGCCTTACGAAAAATGGTACCTATAGAAAACGAGCTATATTAAAAACAAAAAAATATGATACTATTTTAAAGAATACTTACAAGATTGAATGTGTATCTATTTGTTGGACCTGAACTCTTTGTGAAGTTGAAATGAATCTAGATCATATGGTTCAAACTTATTCAAATTAACTTAAATTATGTGAACAAAAACAATTATTTTACATAAAGTAAGATCATCAACACTCCACCATGAACAATATATGGGGAGTATCCAAGGAGGATGATAGGATAACAGTGATCTCAAAAGAAACAAAGATAATTCATGCGATAAAGGGATTCACCAAATGAGAGCCAAAAACCTAGAGCAAGGACTGTGAAATTTAAAAAGAATTTCTCAGGGATGATGTGGAAATAAGGGATCATTAATTCCTCTAGCAACAATACATGCTATCCCAACTACATACCAATTAGATCATTCCACAAATTCTTTTCCAAATAAAAAATAAATGGTATGATAATAATCAATGTGTTTCACTACATAACGGTATGATACACTCATGTAAGGTTAAACGACACTACATAATTGTATAGAATAAGACCCCTAATTCATAAAGGTAAATGCAGAATCATTTTACCTAGAAATCAATAGTTAACATTTGAGAATAACAACAATAGTTTATGTGACACCCCTATATTTTATGAGATAGGTTCTTTTTAATTTCATTGATGTATTTTGTTATACTCTACCCCAATATTATCTTGTGCCATATGGAACACCTTATTAGCTTTCGGTATATGCAACACTATACTTGGATTTTGCTACACACATGTTCAATTACTTTTGATAGAATTTATTTCACGTACGACCAAGTATATGTGAACAACTAAATAATATAACCTAATCAATATAATGGTATGTATGAATAGTATTAACTTCCGTCTAAAAAACTATTTAAATAAAAATAAGTGAGTCTATAAATTAATAAAATCACTATTTATGGATTAAATATAAGGTTTAAAATTAATTTTATATGTTTTAAAAACATGATATAAGAACAAATTCAATTTTTCGGACAAAAGAAGTATTTTTTAGAAAATGTTTTATTTCCACCTTCTGATGGCACACCCATTTAAAATCTAGTTTTGGACACATTTTAATATTACATTTAAAAAAATGTTTTCATTGTAATAGGGATATATAAATTTTATTTGGATTAATTATTGTTATTTTTCTGATATGTTTTAAATTTTGATGAATAGTAAAATTATACTAAATTTTAATTGAAAACAACTTTTTTTCATCAAAATAATTTATTTAATTATATTATATTATTGAAAAATTGTAAGGTATAATTAAAATTTAGTTTTATTATTCAAACTAATGCATATAATTAGCATTAATTTTAAATTGAATTTACATGTAAAAATATTTCAATCTTCTCCAATGTTTCAACTTTTAATAAATTTGTTCTCTCTTTCTCAAAACATGATTTATTATAAATTAATTACTGCATCTTTAATGTTTTCAATTTTTTAAAATGACTTACATATTCAGAATCAGTAGGCCGAAATTATGTAAATGGATTAATTTTATTTTTGGGCAATATGAAAAGTAACTTCCGTATTTTTTAATAATACGGTAAAAGGGTAAATCTGGTAATTAATGGAAAATGACCTTATAAATTACCTTAACACTTTTCTTAATATCATTAGATTCATATGTTGTCACCTAAATCATCATTGGGTCAAAATGGTATCCATTGGAATTCTATTGGGTGAGATTAGGACATTTATTTTATTTTATTATAGAAAAGTGAAATATGTCTCACTCAAACTTTAATAATTAGATTATTTTTAATACAAAGTTAATACATAAGATAAATTAAAATATAAATACTCATTTAAATGATAAAATATTTTTATTTATCATGTTAATTTAATATTGGTTTCTAGTAAATAAATAATTACCTTAAAAACATATACTTTGATCATGTAAAAATTAATTTATTAATGATTAATCAAAAAAATAATTTTTATTTAAATTCCAATAACCATTAAAATACCCCAACACTACTCCAAATCCTATTGGTCTAGTATATATTGATCAGAATCATCCATGTGTCTAGTTAGTGACCATTTAGATCATTATATAATATAGTGTGACACTTAATTATTTTTATTTAAAGTGATGTTAAATTTGTCACATTCAAAATTTAATAAGTATAACATATTTAATATTAGATTTTCCAGAAGATAAATTAGAATAAAAGTATCATTATTAAATATAGTAAATTTATATTCATCTTTGTATTTTACTTTTAATTTTTATGCAACAAATAAGTATATTAAATAATTAAATATTGATGTATTAATTATTTTAATAATGTAAATATTAAATAAATGTTATTAAAAATATTAAAATAAATATAATTTAAGCTAATTAATATGTAAGATTATTTCTCTAGAAAAAATGGATCCCATATGGAGTTAAAAAATTATTTTTTTGAGGATAACATCATATATTTATATTTTTAAATATCCATGAATTGATGTGCCAAAATTGACACTTGTTGTTTTGTTAAAAAATTTATTAAATTAATTAAAACTCATAAAACATTTATAAAAATTATAATATGGTATAAAATTCTCTAAGTAACTTATTTATGGTCTATTTTACATCGAATAAGTAAATATTTACCATTTCAATATTGAATTTTTTGTTACCACTTCTTAAAAATTAAATAGAATAACTAAGTGATAATTAAAATAAAAATGTTTTAGTTGACTTAAATTCTTGTAAATAAATTATTGGATGATTATATTTGAAACTTATCTAATATAATCATATAATTTGAATCATTTTGGAGGTTTTTTGTTAGGTTTTTATTTTATTATAAATTATTATTTATGGACATTCCCAAAGTTCCCCTCACCTCAGTTATAAAAGAGCACCTCCTCCCTCACCTCTTCACTTCTTTTTGAGCCTTCCATCTTGGCCATACCCTACCCATTTTCCTTATCAACTTCATTATTTCCATTCTAGATTTTCTTATAATCTCAAAATACCAACTCTAGTACTTTTAAGAGGATATTTAGAGGAATCACACCGATGAAGAGGTAACCTCCTCTACCGATTCGTTCAAAATTATTTCTTCTTTTACTTCCTCTTAATGAGTTATTTCATTATAAAGTAATAAATACAAAATAAATTATATATTTATATGTTATTATAATTATGAAACAACCATATTAGACCTTTTATCCATCCAACGAATAATGATATCATCATTCATGTGTGCGTACAGCCTACTGTCTCAACATCATGGTTTAATTTGTTATTTAACACTACATTATTCAGATGGGTATAAAGATAAATATAAAGGAATTAAATAATTATTATTACATGATAATTATTATTTACAATAAATATACCATACATTTTCAAACCATTTGACCATTAACGTAATGATTCATTGTCTGTGTTAACCCCTCAAGAATTATTTTAAATTATATATAATAAAAAATAATTAAAATAATTAAATAATAATTCTAACATAATTATGTATATTTTTATATATTTCATTTAATTATTTCTATTCAATTCAATACAGAAACAAAAACTGCATTCAGGCGTACGTAGGACATGTCATCTCCATGAACAGTTTATTCCATTTCATTTATCTATCTACTATATTATTATATACTAAATATATATGATATATAAATAAAATTTTACATTATGGAATAATTTAAATCACTAAATAATTAATAATATCAAGAATAACATGTCAAAACATGTACGATAAACAAAAGGATTATAAAAACAACGTTTCTTTAACATTGAATTGATAAATTAGCGGGTAATATAAAGTCATAAGTGAATCATATATGATATAATAAATATTATTATGGTTTTTTTTCAAATGAATAATATATTTAAAACCACTATATATCATTTTTTGACACATATGGAAGAAATAAGACCTATCGTAAAGGATTATTTATTATCAGTTTTATTCTTGTAGGACATATGCCTTATACTGCATGAATTTCTTTTTTGTTGTGTTTACACTTCCAATGAATGTTTTATAATTATTATTATCAATGTTATGATATTTACATATGAATATAGTTTTCTTTATTTTATGAGGCATATGATTTGATAGATTATAATTGGTAATAGGTAATTGTTCAATCTCATTTTTATCAGAGATTGTTTATACGTAAGTATATATTGGCGGTATATTTTTCATCCATGTGAATGATTTCTAAAAATGTTTCCATAAAATTTTTATAAATCTTCTAAGTATGTTTGATGTCATTTTTACTATTTTTTGAATTTTAATGCATGGTTTTAATGGAAAATTGTTTTACCCTACGAGGCACTTTTTGACTTTTCTGGGAAAAGTACAAGGATAATGCTTTTTTAACTTAGACAGAATTAAAGGATTTTTACACTTTCATAAATACTTATTTCAATGAAACATATATTACATGTTTTCATGGTTATTTTAAAATAAATTCTTTTCTTTTAAAACTGCACATTGTTTTAACAAAATAAAACATTTTTTAAGAAGAAAGGATATTTTACTCCAGAATTAGGTTCAAGTGTTTTATCAACATATCTTTCGATCAAAAGTGATTAATTTTAAGTAGGGTTGTATTATTATGCCTATTATTAAAATGATTTGATTGTGTTAATTATGGAATGATATTTTATATGTATTATTTTATGATGGAATGAAGTTTAATAGACCCATTTTATTTCCTAGGTTACGAAATGATGACTAATTTATATTTTTGTGGAACATGTAATAAAAATTTCATTATGAGATGGGTGGGACATATATATCCGTACAATGCACTGAGTAATGATTTATATCTCATGTGGCGGTCTATGCTGAAACAGAAAGTAAATATGGATTAGTAATATAGGTATGAAATGGAAAGTATATCTGGTTCAGCAATACATGGATGGAATGAGGAGTAACCTCAGTTCAGTAATAGACTATGTCTGCTATGATGAACTTCGAAATGATTCTTGGAAAATATGGAAATTATTTTTTATGCTTACGTGTTTTACACAATTCCATGTATTATGCCAATGCTATTTTATCATGGTTAATATTCCTTTATGATTTATGCCATACGTACTGCCAATATTTATTTTATAACTCAAGATTTTGATATTCAAAATATATGTTCATGTCTTTATATTCTTATTTTTATGTTTTGTTTGATGATACCCATTTTTACCATTATATAGAATTTGAGCTCACCTATTTTATGTTTTCTTTCCCCTGTGATATAAAGAAAGTTTTTGGTAGGAAAACTAGAGGGGGATTTCCTTATGGGAGATATTGAAGATCATTCACCAAGATAAAATAATCTGTTCCGTGTTTCCAAAGTAACTAAACTAATATAGTCTTTGGGAGTCTACTTCTGTCATTTATTAAGTATTCCATAAAATAAATGTAATTTCCATGTACATCAATCTTTTTTTGTTATAGTTCGTATAAGAGTCAAGGTTTAGTCAAACATTGGAAACTAGGATGTGAAAACATTTGTGAGATACCTAGAGATATTTTGAAGGATATGTCTGGGGATGTACTAAGAATATGTCTATGTATAGGTTAAAATCCTAGGGTTTTTTTCATAATCAGTACTAACTAAGTTTTCAACAGAAGATATCATAGATTGAAATATTATATGTAATTTACCTTACTTATGTGTTTCTATTCTATGATATGTATTTCTCACACTTTTCATTCATGTATTAGTCAATACATAGAACAAAATAGAACATATTTAACCAATGGATGTTTATGAATTGGAAAGTATGATAAATATGAAGACTGATTTTCTTAGTGGAAATATCATGAATATAATCATGATGATGGTACAATTATTGGACATACTATAGAGGATAAAGAGATTGTAAACAACACGTGAATGGTTTGTAATGTTCATTATTGTATTTCTTACATTAAATCTAAGAATATTGGAATTTAGAAACCTTAATACATCATTCATATTCTAGGAAAGATGAAGATGATGGATCCTGAGTAATTGTTTAAGAATAAATTTGGATCATTGAGGTGTATATGTTTCGGAATTAAAAGATTATGTTATATGAATCATGAAATATAGAAGTGTTTTCTGTATAAGTTTTTCATTAAGGATTGTAAAGGATTTGTTGGATAGTGATAAGAATCCAGATAGGTGATTTATTGTTAAGGTGATATATTTTGGGATCACATGATTATGGTAAAAATAACCATTAATATGATCTTTATGTTAAGATAATGATGTTTGGATAAAGATATGTTGTATTTGAGTAAGTAAATTGGATGATGCTAGTTTCTTGAGAACTAATTATGGATTTTTTGACAATCTATTTTTTTTTCATGGATGAAGTATACAAATTTTTGGGACTAAAGGAATAATCCAATATATTTTGGAATAAGTAAACATGCATGTTTTCAATAAGGATATCTGATAATTCAGGTTGATATAATGACTCAATAAAATACATAATGAAGATGTTCACACTTTTTTAATGTGACCAACAAGAGATACCTTATCATATATAGGGGATAAATTTTAATCTTATAAAGTGAACCTTTTTCTATAGTTTTGGATTTTTCATATTTTAGATGGATTGCAAGGATATAAATTTATGGAAAGCTTAAGTTAATTTTTAGATATCGTTAGTTATAATAAAGTCTTATCTCCCCATAGGTGGACATAACAATATTTGATAACCTTTGGGAAACATTTTTTTTGATATAGATGGAATGACCTATCATTCTACTTATAGATCGCATGATCTACTAACACTTTAAGATTCACATATTCAGCTTCATTTTTTTGAGTAAGAGATGAATTGGAAATTGTTCAAGGCACGACCAATGGTGAGATTGTACTAAAATCAAGTAAATGTTTCTTCTCATATTTATAAACATTAGGGAAAAGGATATTAAAAACAAAAAATGATATCCTAGTACATTCTAATATGATGAATCATATGGTCCCTTAAATCATTGCAAATTTATGGGTTATTGGTTGTTAACATTCCCCAAACCTTTTTCTCTATCACCCTCCATCAGAACTTTATGGTTATATTTTTCATCCATATCTATTTTTTTTCTTCCCTCCTATGTGATTCTATATGTAAACCTAGTGAGGAGTTACTTTGGGTAACCATTAGGTTTGTGAATTTTTTTAAAAAATGAAGTTTTAGTGTTACTTTTTATGATGTGGGTTTTTATGAAAGAAACTTTCAAGTAGTAAACCTTTTATAACCCTGATGAATTTTTAGGGTGAAATGAATTTTAAGAGGGGTATAATTTGACAGACTTATATTTTATGTGATATATTCTTTTTAATTACTTTGATATCTTGTGGTGTATGCTATACAAATATTTTCTTGTGTTATACGCAACACTGTATTAGATTTTAGTATATGCAACACTATTCCTGGATTATATTACTCACAATTTCAAGTTCATTTGATAAAAATCATTTCATGAAAGACTAAGTATAAGTGAATAACTAAATATTATAACCTAGTCATTATAATGGAGGGTATGAATAATATTAACTTCTTTATAAAAAATATTTAAATTAAAATAATTGAGTATATAAAATTATAAAATCAGTCTTTATGGATTCAATCTAATGTTTAATATTCATCTTATATGTTTTCTAGATATGATATAATAAAAAATTCAATTTTTCATATAAAAATAGTATTTTTCAAAAAATGCAGTATTATCTCCTTTTAATAGAGTACCCATTACAAATATAGTTTTTGACACTTTTACATATTCTATTTAACAAAAAAATTTCTTATTTGGAATTTGGATATGAAAATATTATTTTGACGAAATTTTGATATTTTACTTATAAGTATTAAATTTTTATGAATTGTAAAATTACACTACCTTTTAATTGAAAACATCTTTTTTTCATTGAAATAATTTATATAATTGAATTATATTAATTAATAGTTTTAAATTATAAATATAATATATATTTATCATTAAATATTATTTATTTCATTAGCATTGATTTTACACTGACTTCATATGTGAAAACATTTAAACCTTTTGTAATGTTATAACTTTTAAAAAAAATGTTCCCACTTTCTGAAAAAAGGGATTTATTTAAGTTAAAAAATGTAACTTCTGTGTTTTCACATTTGAAAAATATATACCATATTTTTAATCATTATGCCCAAATTATGTAAATAGATTAATTTTATTTTTGTCCATTATGAATAGTAACATCGACAATTTTTATTAATATGGTAATAGGGTATATCAGGTAATTAAGGGTAAGAATAATTTTATAAATTACCCAAACACTTATATTAATATCATAGGATAAGTATATTATGACTTAAAGTATCTTGGGTCGAAATTGTTTTCATTGGAATCCACTAGGATGAGATTAGAACATTTAATTTATTTTCTTTAAACAAAAGTGAAATATGTCTCAATCAGAATTTAATAATTTAGTTTTACTTATTATAATTTAATACATAAGATAAATTTTATTATAAATACTTATTTTAAAGATAAAATGTTTTTATTTATCATGGTAATTTATTTTTAATATTTAGGGAAAAATAAATTCTTTAATGACTTATTCTTTGATGATGTAAAAATTTATTAATTAATGAGAAATTAATAAAAACATTATTTAAATTCTTATACCCATTAAAAAAATCCAAATCTTTACTAAATATTATTGGTATGGTATATCTTGACCAGAATCATGCATGGTTCGATTTAGTGACCATTTGAAGCATTACATAAGTGATTGTGACACTTATATTATTTTATTTAATGTGATGTTAAAGTTGTCACATTCAAAATTATATATGTATAACATTTTTAATATTAGATTTTCCATAAGATAAATTTATCTACAAGTATTCTTATTAAATATAGTATATTTATCAACATCATATTATTATTTTTAATTATCATGCAACAAATAAGTATATAAAATAATTAAACAATATTGATATAGTAATTATTTTATTAACAGAAATATCAAATAAATGTTATTAAAAATATTAAGAATAATATAATTTGGGATATTTATTATATAATAATTTTTATATATGACCTAGACCCAAAGGTATATAATAAAATATATTTTTTCATGATAACATATTATCATGATATTATTAAAATTCCCTAAATTGAATTGTGTCAATATTGACACAATTTTTTTTTGTTAAAACAATGACTTATTAATTTATTTATACATCATAAAAAATTATGAAAAATATATAATAATTATAATATGGTCTAAAAAGATATAATATAATTATTTATCATCTATTTTACCTCAAATATGTAAATATTTACCCTTTTAATGTTGATTTATTTGTTACCACTAGTAAAATATTAAATAAAATAACTAAGTGATAATTAAAGAGATAAGGTTTTAATTGAAATAAATGTTTTTTAAATATTTATTGGTTGATTATATTGGAAAATTATCTATTCAAATATTCTAATTTGGGTATTTTTTGGTATTTTATTATGGTTTTATATTATTATAAATTATTATTTTGGGAGTTTCCAAAAGTTCATCTCACCTCAGTTAAAAAAGGGAACCTCTCCCTCACATCTTCACTTCAATTTGAGCCTACAAGATCTGGAATACCATAGAAATTTCCCTTATAAAAATAATTATTTCCATTCTAGAGGTTATGTTCTTCCCAAAATACCAACTCTATTTCATTTAAAAGTATATTTAGAGGATATTTAATGGAAGAACGTCGATGAAGATGTAACCTCCTCTACCGATTCTTTCAAACTTATTTCTTCTTTTACTTACCCTTCATGAGCTGTTTCATTATAATTTATAACTCCAATATCAATTGTATTCTGAGATGTTATTATAATTATAAACAACCATATTCTACCTTATATCCATCTAATAAATGGAAATTTCACCATGTGTGCATACATACGGCTTACCGTATCCACGATATGGTATAATTTTTTATTAAAAACTACATTGTTTAGATGGGTATAATGATGAACATAAAGGATTTAAATAATTAATATGAATTGATAATTTTTTATTTTCAATTAATATACCATCAAATTCCATATGATTTAACCATTAATGGAATGATATCGTATCTCGTGCGTATGTACGACTTACAGTCTCCACAATGCGAAGAGATTCATTCTCCACATTAAACATTCAAGAATGATTATAAAGAATATATAATAAATAATAATGAAATAAATAACATAATAATGATACTAGGATTATTTATATTAATATATATGTCATTTAATTTCTTCCATTCAAATTAATAAGGAAATTGAAACACCTTTCATGCATATTTATGACCTACCATCTCCATGAACGGTGTATTCCATTTCATTTATCTATATATTATATATATGTATATACATAATATACCTGATATATAAATCATTTTTTACATTCTGGAAGTATTTAAATCTTGATATATGTAATAAGATCAATAATAACATGTCAAAACATGTACAATAAACAAAACGATTATTACTCAAAAGGTAACTTTAACCTGGAATTGAAAAAATAACGGGTAATATAAAGTCATAAGTGAATCATATTTGATATCATTAATAATATTATATTTATTCTAAAATTTAATAATATGATTAAAAACATTATAAAGGACTTCCGGACACATATAGAAGAAATCGGGCCAAAGGTAAGGGACTATTTTGTCTAAATTTTATTCATGTCGGATATTTTCTTATACGCCAATTGTTTCTTTTGTGTGGTGTTTTTTATTCCTATGAATTTTTTATGATTATTATTATTGAGGTTATATATATATACGTATTCATATATATTTTTTATTTTATGAGTCATATGATTCGACTGATTATAATTAGTAAGGGGTAATTTTTCAGTCTCATTTGTATCCAATATTGTTTATACATAAGTATTTATTTGGGATATATTTATCATCCATGTCCTTTTTTTAAAAATATGTTTTCAAAAAAAAATTACTATTCTTATATGTATTTTGAAGTAATTTTTACCCATTTTTGACTTTTACTACATTGTTTGGAAGGAATCTTTCTTTCATTTACCTTATGAGGTACATTTTGTCTTTATAAGAAAAATTACGAGGAGAATGTTTTTTTCATAAACAACATGAAATGATTATAATGATTTCATAACACCATATTTCCATGAATCTTATCTTAAATGTTTTCGATGCTATATTCAATGAAATTATTTTATTTTAAAATTGAACAGTGTTTTAAGAAAAAAAATGTTTTTAAAAAAGGAAGGATATTTTCTTCAAGAATTAAGTTCAAGTGTTTTATCAAAATTATTTTCGATCTAAGATGACACTATTTAAATAGGGTTATGTTTCAATCCCTATTATTACTATGATTTTATTGTTTAAATGATGGAATGATATTTTATATGGATTTTTTATGATTAAATGTTGTTTATGAAACCCATTTTTTTCTTAGGTTATGCTATGATGAATGATTTATGATTTTCAAGTGCTTGTAAAAATAATTTCATATGATATGGGTGTGACCTATATCTCCCTCCAATGTATTCAGTAAAGATTTATATCTCATTAGATATATAGGGATGAAATAGAAAGTAAATATGGTTTAGTAATACAAGTCTAAAATGGAAAGTATATCTAGTTCAGTAATACAGGGTTGGAATTGAGAGTGAAATTGGTTTGGTAATGGAATTTTTTCTGCTATTGTTGTATTGTAAATGAGCCTTGGAAAATATAGAAATGATTTTATATGCTTATGTTTTTTTCCAAAATTCCATGTTTTATTCCAATTCTATTTTATAATGGTTAATATTATTTTATGATTTATGCCTTATGTGCAACCAAAAATTATTTAATGACTCAAATATTTTGATATTAAAAATATTTTTTCATTTCCATATATTCTTATGTTTATGTTTTGTCTGATGTTCTCAATTTTTACCCTTACTGGGCATTTGAGCTCACCCTTTTTATGTTTTCATTCCCCCAGGATATAAATAATGGTTTTAGGTAGGAAAACTAAAGGGGAATGTCTTTATGGGAGATGTTTAAGATCGTTCAATGAGCTAGAAGAATGTTTTCTATGTTTCCAAATACACTAAAATAATATGAACTTTGGGTGTATATTTTTTTAATGTATTGATTTTTTCTCAAAATAAATGTAATTTCCATGTACGTCATTCTTGGGTCGTTAGAGTTTAATTGAAATTCACTTTTTCATGCTTGAAAAAAATTTATAAATCAAGGAAATGAACAAAAAACTTTTTTATGGAAATTAAACAAAAACATCAATTGTACATGAGTTCTACCGGGAATGGATGAATAAAAGGTTATTGAAGGTTTGAAACACTTTAGAAACACATTTATGGGGGTCAAAACCAATGGAAATGACTCTAAATTCCATAAAATCATATGAAAACAATCACACAATGATTTTGGAAATGGTGGGGTATATAAAACATCAATATAAAGTTCAATTTCACTAGAAAGACCAAAAATTAAATGTTATTATTATAAGAAAAAAAATATTTATTTAATGATTATATCATGTAAAATGACCATGTAATTATTTGAAATCATTTTACAACTATCTTTTTATTATATATGACATATATGAGTAGGTGAAATTTCAATCAGATTTGTGTTCCTCCTAGAACAACCGAATAAGATGTTGTTAAAGTTATGATTCCCTTTAAAAAAATAGGGGTTTAAACAAAGAGAAATATCATTGAATGTCATAAAATCATAGGAAATAAATCATACGGTGAATTTATAAATAGTAGAGTAGAAATAAAATCATTCTAAGGTTTTATTTTCCATGGATGGCCAGAAAAAAACTTTTATTCATTTAAAATACTTAAGCTTGTGTTTAATGTTTATATCCATATAAAAAAAGTCTCATAATTGAGTTAAATCATAATAAATCAATATTTTTATTATCTATGACATTTACAAATAGACATCATGTCAATCAGACATGTGTTCTGTCATGACCTAGCCCACTAGGGCCCACCTGGTTAGCGTAAGGCCCACCAAAAACTACCCAAAACCAACCTCCATTGGATAGAGGATGGTGAAAAGTACCAAAAATATAAACATAAATGGGAGTTATTTTCCTCAAATACCAACACACATACACCCATTCATCTCAATGAAGAAGGGAATAGTAATAATAATAATAAAATACGATAACATCTAGTATAAAAACCATGCATGTAATAATCTCTTGGGAATACGAAATTATAAAATAGTAAAATCTGATAAGTTAATGGAAAAAATGCACATCCAACTAGAAAAGATGTCCCAACCAGAAAACAACGAGAAAAGAAATACTCAGATATCCAGGCTCCGGATCTTCAAGACTCAATAACTATATGCCTTCAAATACACTAGGGTATCCCTATGAATCTATGAAATTTCCACCAACTAGTCCTCATCTGCATATAACATGAAACATGTAGGAAAATCCCATGCATGCATGAGTATATACATAAGTATAAGGTTTCCCTAAAAATCAAAGGGGGGTAAATAGGATACATGATTGAAGTAATCATAAAAACCCAAATAAAGAGGGAAAAAACCAAATCAACAAAGATAAATGATCACAAAAGAAACCCATATGAGAGAGAATGGGGATCTTTATCTCACAGCCCAACCCAGGATGATGAGTCATCCCATAGTCTGAAAAGTTCCATTAGTAATGCCCAATATCTCACATAACTCTCTAAAGAGGTAATAATGTGAAGGTCCCAAACCTTTCCATTATGAATCGCATTCTAGGGGAAAAAATCTCTAATTATATGACCCAACTATTAGTAAAATAAGGGGGTTTCAATTAGTAGATAAAGTTCCCACTCTATAGTTATTCATGGGATACCACTCTATAGGTAAAGGATCCACACCCTACTCTAGCAGGTGTAACCACTAAATAGATTGAGGACCCACACCCTTGAACATCAATGGGTTACAAAAAATTAGGTAGATGAACCGAAACTTAGTCATTCATGGGGTACCAATTGGTAGGTAGAAGTGTATGGTGGACCCACACCTTGGTACGACATGGGGATTTCCAACACTAACAACTCTATAATGATCCAATTTGATCATTGTCATCATCAAGCACCGCCTGAAGAAGAATCATGCTTACAACATCTTATATTTTATCTAAAAATCCACTATGAAGAACACCATTATGTTATATGTAGAAAAAAATCTAGATAGACTACTCATGTTCCAAAATCTGAGTCAAAATAAAGGAAAAAAGAGAGGGAGAAGTTTTATAAATAAATAAACAACATGTGGCCTCACTCCTCTACCTGGCCATTTCTTCACCATCACATAGTTTAATATCAATGTATTACTACATGGACTATTAGGGTACTACATGATGTGTAAGTGTACTACACATCATGTTTCGACCTCTCATGGAAGATTTGTGTGCTCCTAGTTGTGCATGTTTCCCTCGGACCTTGTTTATGTACCCCCATAGTACACGGTGTGTCCTACCACATGGCGTCCTAAGAATATGACAACGACATATGGTCTAGATTCCTAGGTTGGGTTACACAAAATGTGGGCTATCCACATTACATGTGATACTTATCTTCTTAAAACCATATATGTCACATCTGGTTGGGGATACACAGTGTGTGTTTATCAAACCACACATCATGTAGTAACGTTTTTCATTGAATCTCTTAGAAATAATTGGATATCTCGTAAAAACTTGTTCTCTGGATTCAACACTGGTCTCATATTTTCAGTCCTTCACTATTTTTAGGAGATATGCAATTATTTCTAAAATATTGTGTGCATGTGATATAAAAAATATTTAATATTTTTATAAAATTTATTCTAGGATTGTTGGGCCTCAAAATTATATGGCATCTCAACACCAAGATCTGAAAATATTTATTAATATATTTCAAATTCATATAAAGAAAATACAGAGTCCCTACGTGGCCTTCCAAGAACGACATAATAAGAAATTTGTAAAGGTTTGAATCCTTTAAAAAATGACCTTCAAGGTTCAAAACCAACTGAACATCCTTCAAATGATGTGAAAATAGACAATAACAACCATAATTTGAATCTAGAATGGTCCTGTAGATGAAAGGTCAATCTAAGGTGTAATTATATTGGGGTGAATGGGAACTTACATTTATTGTTTTAAAACACCAAAATATGAATCTAATATTTAGATCCACGGGAAAAGAACATATAATGTTGTGAAATCATAGAAAAATCATATTTTAATTTTTTTTATATATGTTTAATTATAAATAACATCAATCGAACATGTAGTTTTCATTGAATGACTGAATAAGAAGTAATTAATGATTTGATTCCCTTTAAAAAAATGTATTATGAGTCAAAAAAAGTTAAATGGAATCGAAATACCATGAAATAGTTTGACAACAACCATATAGATATTTTTTGAAATGGTTGAGAAGGTAGATCGTCAATATGATGCTTGATTTTCCTATGATGTTCAGAAATACATGATTATTGTTTTAAAAGACAAAAACATGTGTTTAATGATCAAATACATAGAAAAAGACAAAATAATAATATGAAATCATAGTAAAATCATATTTTTATTATTTTTAATGACTTTGAGCATATGAAATTTCATTCATGCGTGTAGTCTCCCCAGAATGACTGAATAAGATATTTTTAATGGTTTGATGTCCATTAAAATGGAGTTTCATGGGGTCAAAACCAACCAAATGACCCCAAAATGATATTAAATCATAGTATACCAAAAATTTGTTGATTTTTTAAATGGACGTGTTAATGAAATATCAATTTAATGTGTTTTTATCTAGATGACTCGAAATGCACTCATTAAACCTGATAATGTTCATGAAATATGTAGATCCATAACAAATGAGCTCGTAATGATGTGAAATCATAGAAAACTCATATATTTATTATTTTTTATGTGTGATAATATAATAAAAGTTAGTCAGAAATTTTCTCTACACAAAAATACTAAATAAATAGTTTTTAAAGGTTTGATGCCCTTTATAAAAAAGTGTTAGGGGTAAAAATAAACCAAACGACCTCTGAATGGTTTGAAATATGAAAAAAAATATAATTATTTTTTAAATAGATGAAAATAGTGAACATAATTTTAAGGTTTAAATTTAATGGTATTATTGGAAACACCCTCGTATCATTTTAGAACTCCAAAATAATCATTTAATAGTCATATTCAGTGAAGAAGACCTTAGAATGACATCAAATCATAGGAAAATCATATTTATATTATTATTTTTTGAATAGAAGTATAAATAAAATCAATATAAAAGAGTGTTCCCAGAACCACTGAATAAGAAATTATTAATGGTTTTACACCATTTTAAATGTGCTTTAGTGGGTCAAAACCAACAAAATTACACCTAAATAGCATGAAATTAGATGAAAAAACTGTAAAATGATTTAGTAAATTATGGAGTGTATGGAACATCAATATGAGTTTTTAGCTATCTAATATGACTAAAAATAAACTTTTATTGTTTTTATACACCAAAATATGCGTTTAATGGTTAGATCCATATAAAATTACCTCATAATGACGTGAAATCATAACAAGAACATATTTTTATTTTTTTAACATGTATGAATAGAAGGAACATGAAATGGTTTCCAATATATGCCACATTGATTTATTTTATAGTTTCCCCCAAAGATGTTTGACATAGGTAATAAAAATAGTCTAAATGGAGGAGTTGTGTATCAGAATGACTGATAATATATAAGAAATAATGACTTGTTTTCAACATAGTAGGTGGTGTAGGGTCAGGACTGGTACACCATAATTTATCATTCGATCTTGTATTAAGTGATTCTTGGTGTTGTGTTGTAGCATTAGGATGATTTGACTACATTGGATAATGGTGGTCCACTACATAGGGAGGCACCATCATGGTAGTAGAATTTGGATAGTTTTTATAGAGTGAGGTAGAATGGTGATAACATCATAATTTGTTATCAATATGATAATATTATGGAGAAACATATTCAAACTCAAGATTCTACGTAGAATAATTTCAGGACACCTAACTCAACTCGTATACTAAATTCATAGACTTGTAAGAGTCTATTTCATCCTATTTCACTATTAGATATTGCATATTTCAATTTCTATTTAATTTTTATTTTTTAAGATAAAAATAGTCAAAATAGTCAAAATGAGTTTAATATGATTTTATGACTTTATTATTAGTTTGCTACTTAGGTTATGAGTTTTCAACTGAGCCTATTTGAAAATGAGTTTGGAAGCGAGTAGACTCAGATGTTTGAGTGAGCTCATAAATTTATATGAGTTTATGATTCAACTCATATGTTTGACTAATAAGGTCTAGAGTTTTCTTTTGAAGAATATGAAGATGTGAATCCTATAAAGATCTCCTGTGATTTTTTTATAGTTGATTCATTGATCCCATAAAGAGGCGGTGAGTGAGAGGGAAGATCATGGATCTCTCCTCTAAATTGAATGAAAATATTCAAATTTTAAAAACAAAATAAACATTCAACATATTATGGTGATAATGAATATTAATATGGTGATGATGATCATATTATATTACTTTTTTAGGTTTTTTATTACAACACACACACCAAATTCAAGACAAGACCTCACAACCTCACCATACACCCTAACCCCCCTCACCCCCCTCACCACCCTAGTCACCAATAAGTGGGATAATAATAATAATACTAGTAGTAGTTGAATTAGTAGTAGTAGTAGCAGTAGTAGTAGTAGTAGTAACTTTGATTTAGGGATTACAAACCACGAGCAATGAAAACACCCATGCACCCTAGTAGATCAAGCATTATCCAACCCCACAAATATTAGTATTAACCTAATAGGACCATTATAATTTTATGTACCAAAGGCCATGTATCTCTAAAACTAATTATGTTTCTGTAATATTCAATTTTATTGAAAAAGGCCCCATCTATGAATAGTAGTATTGAATACTCGATGCTTCTAAAATTATGCTGCGCCTATGGAAATCCACCCTAAAAGATGAACTACTACAAAAAACGGGCATCAAAATCACTAAAAGTGGGCTTTAACAGTGCTAAAAAAGCTTTTTAATGATTGGCGCTGATAAAGGGTTCCTTTATCAACGCTAAAAAAGCACTGATAAAACAACCCTTTATCAACACTAAACAAGCGCTTCTTTAGCATTGATAAATGATTTTTTTTATCAGCACTCATTTAGCGCTTATAAAATTATCTTATATTAGAGCTTATTTAGCACTAATAAAGGTGTAGTTCATCAGCGCCTTTTTAGAACTGATAAAAGCATGATTTATCAGCACTAAAAGATCACTGATAAACTTATCATTTATCAGTGCTTCTTTAGCGCTGATAAAGGTATATTTTATCAGTGCTTTTTTAGCGGTGATCATAGCACGATTTATCAGCACTAAAAGAGCGCTAATAAATACCCTCTCTGCTGCTCGGATTAATCTGCAGCAGCACACCTGAACACCTGCAAAAAAACAGAATCTCAATAATCCAATTAAAGAATGTATACCCATACAAAATTAACTCCTAAATAATAAGAAAATTAGACAAAGTATACCCATAAAACAATTATACACGTACACCATTAACACATAATTTATAAGTTAATCAAGTACTTAAAGAAATCAATTTAGAATTCAGGGGGTTTGGGGGCTATTCAATGGTTTGGAGTGGCTATTCAAGGGTTTGGGGTGGCTGTCCTAGGTGTGTAGGGGGTGTCTGGGGGGCTTTCCAGTTCAATCCTAAGGCTCCTCATGGGTGTGTTTTATCAATACATAAATCTTTGGACATTTCTCTATCCACTATGCATCATGTTCTCAACCTCAAAGAATTTATAAGGTTTGTACACACACTGAGGTGCACGTACATGGGGGGGATGAATCTCATTAATAAACCCCCAATATTAAACCTGAAATAGGCTATTGTAAGTGCATGATCAGGAAATATGCACAACCTAGTGGAGAAAGAACTGGAATAAAATTAATAACAAATCATCATTAATCCTCAAATCCATGACCATGATTAAACCCAAATTAATTTTCCAAGTACTGAACTTTTGCCAAAAAATTCACAAGGATCGTGTCAAAATTATAAAAATATAGTTTGACCAAGTCCTACCCCATCTACATCAAGACACATTGATTCTCAAGTATTAAATCTTTATCAACCATATCTACTTCATCCAATGTTAGGGTTTCTCTAAGTACATCATCGGAACCACACAAAACATATAATATAACATGGTCTCCCCACTATATAAATAATTATCATTTACCTCCAATATAAGATTTTTATTTATACTCTATCATGTAAATCCACTTATGGGAGTTTTCTCATCCAGTGAATACCCTCAACAGTATCTCAGACCACCCATATGTGTTCTTCCAATTCTGAGGCATAAGACCTACAAGGATCTCATCCCTATACTATGGGAGTACCCTTATTTAGGGAATAATACTAACAATCATATATTCTTTACCATATGGGAGTATTATCATCCAAATAATAATCCCTAGAAGCATATCAACCCTCCAATATGGGTGTATTCTACTTTGTGGCATAATCTATATAATCATCTCAACCCTCCCCTATGGGATTATTTTCATTTAGTGAATATTCCCGATAAGAATCGTATCCCACTCCTATGGTTGTATTCTCATTTGGAAAATAATACCAATATACATCTCATCCCTCCCCTATGAGAGTATTCTCATTTAAGGAATAATCCCCATAAGCATATCCACCCTCCCAAATGGGAGTATTTTCATCCAGATAGAAGCCCATAAGTATCATAGACCCAAACACATGATCACCCTACTATAACAGGCCAACCATGACTTGATATATATGAGGCCCCTGATAGATCACATTTCATGACCCCCATTTTAATGATCAATGCAATCTGAATGCGTTTAGTTGGATTTCTGTATGTCAGTTGTCGTTTTCATTTAAAATATCGTCCATTTTAAACAAAATAGAGACCCTTTGAGTGCTAGCGGCCACACTGTAACGACCCAAGAATTCATGTTTCGCGTAATGATATGTTTCCCTTTAATTGGACCATCTTTCTATAAAAAGAAAATGAAAATAAATGAAAACACCTAGCAACAAGCATGGATGAAATACTCCTTCATTAAGAAACACCTTGACGATTACAACTCCCCACGATCAAAACATCACTAAACAAAGATCCCAACCAAGAACCTAATTACAACGATGGGAAGACTGCTTAGAACTACGAGGAGCCCGAGAATGCGGTAGGTATTCCGAGCATCCATCATAAGGAACATAATTATGGATGACGCCACCGCGACCGTGCTCAGCACCAAGGGGATCACACGAACCATCCTTGCTTCTTCTTCGGTCACTTGGAGTAAGGGACTCCGAGACCAAACCCTTTTTATAAGCATCCCGATATGACCGTTAAACACCAACGGATAAAAATGTATCCATTGGCTCTCCCCTAACTTGTTTTTTTTAAGTTTTAATTTTCAAAACAATGGTATTTGACACTAAGATTTCCACTATTTGTTTTATATATATATATATGTACATGTAATTTGAGCAAGTAATTATTTGTTTAATTTATTTTCTTTTTTAAAAATGGTGGAATATACTGATTTTGGTGAGGTTTTTCTTCTTTTACAAATATATATGTGCACACTCTCGGTTGTAGATGTACCTGTATATATTTTTATGTTGTAGCAAACTGTATGAATTATACCTGTTTTCTGGATTATATATATAAGTAATAATAATAAAAATGTTTATAACTTTCTTTTATATTTAATATTTTGAAATTATGTCAACATTTCGGTTTCTTTCTGTACAAATTTTGTGGTATAATGTTGAAATTAACTTTAATGCACATTAAATTTGCAATTTTGGAAATAACTAATAATGTTAAAATGTAAATATCTAATTGAATAATTAACTTTTCTTGTTTGAAACAATAATTGGTGATCTTGAATCTTTAAAACAATAATAATGTTTTTAATTATCACTTTGGAAATAATTTCAAAACTTTAGTTTCTTTTGCAGCTTAATATGAACATTTAATGGTATAGTTTATTTAATGTTTTTTTTTGCTGAATGTGTAATGGTGTAACTAATGTTAATGTAAAATAGGGTGGGATGAACTAATTAATATACAATTATATTAAATGACCCATGACTTTTTAAATAATAGAAGTTAAAAATAATTGAAGGTTAAATAAGAATAATAATCGCTTCTAAATCAACAACGAATCTTGACCATGCTTAAAATAATAAAGTTTATTAATAATTGAAGTATAAACAATACTAAAGTTTATAATAGGTATATAAAAACTAGAAGAATTTTTCTTTTAAAAAAACAAAAACGTGGTAAAGGGGGGGGGGGAAGTCTGCGTTTTTTTTAGGGGCCGCTTCACCCGGGCCGTCCGATCGTTCTCCCTCTGATCACAGCCGTCCGTTTTTTTTTAAAACCGCATCAACCCCAGCCGCCCGATCACGCCGCATCTAATCTTGGCCGTCCGTTTTTTTCTTCCAGCTTTCTTCCTCCTCGCGCCCGCGGTTCTCCTCCTCCCGCACATCTCCATACCAGAGATCATAGGGGATCCGTTTTTCTCCCCGAGGCCGGCGAGTGGACCCGAGCGTCTCCCTCCTTTCCACAAGCCTACGCGGACACCTCGCCTCGGCCGAAGACTCCCCGAAGTCTTCTTCTCCATCCTCGTTTTTTTAAGCCCCTTGCTGCACCGAAGGCCGAAGGACCGGCTCCCTTGACCTCTTCGGCTCCTGGATTTTGGGTTGCTACCTCTTCTCATCCTCCTCCTCATCGAGTTTAGGTAAGGTTCATTTTTTTTATTTTTAGTTTGTGTAAATACCGGACTTTGAATATAATAATATACTCGTCTATACTTGTTATATATATATATATTCTATATACCTTCGGATTCTGGACCTCAGTTGCTGCCCCTCCTCTCCTCCTCCTCATCGAGCTAAGGTAATGGAGTGGTTTTGCCGTGGTTTCCGTTTGAGTTCTCTTTCTATATATATACATATATATATATGTGTTATGTATATAGATATATACATCCTATGGTTATGCACCTGTTTTTCACATGTTGTATCGCCTTACTTCCCCTCCTCTTCGTCGAGTACTTGTAAGGGTGAAGTTTTGAGTTTTTGTCATGGTTCATGTTTTAGTTTTGTTTTTATATATATGCCCATATACGTATATATATAAGTGTTATGTATACGTGCGTCCTGTGGCTATGCACCCGATTCCACTTGCTTGGTTGTCTTCCTCTCCTCCTCTCCGTTCTTGTAAGGGTCGGACCATGTTTTTAAAAATTTTCTTTAAACTTTGGTTTTCATATATATAAAAGTATATTCGGGTTATATATATATATATCAGTATATATCTTATATTTTTATACCCCTGGTTCCTCATGCCACATCTTTTCCTCCTCTCCAAGCAAGGAAAGAATTCAGTTATAATTTTTGGTTGGGTTTCTCTTTTACAAGAATCGGTTTTTATATAAATATGAATATATTTATATATACTTGATATATAGATATATACCTTCAAATACACATATTATAGGATGATAAGCAGTATTTTCTCAATGTTTATACCCCATGATTTTTCTTTCCTACTATAAAATGGATATTTTAGGTAAATGGGTGAATAGGTAAAATTGTGCAAGTGAATGATGTATATGATTGTGGTATATACATATACGTATGTATACATACCTCAATATGAATTTAGAGACCATGTTTACAATTTTTATAAAGCATTACGAGGTTTATGGGTTAGTTGGACTTAAAATTCTTTTGTGAAATTGAGAATTTTCATTTATCACTGTTTTAGATAATTAGGATTTTTCTTAGAATGGATAGTACAGACTTCTTGAATTCTTAATAAATGAATTAATGTATTAATAGATAGGTACTCACGTTTATTTAAAGTGACAATGGAAGGGTTTACACAATTATATATATGTTTTCTTAAGATGGATTTGTTTATACACATTGTAACCTCAACTGCCTATGTTAAATGCTTTTCATATCTATTTATCACCATAAGTGTATGTTGTGAACAACCCTTCTTTAATTGGGTATTATGATGTTATATAACGTTAAGTGTTATGTTTATTTTCTTGAAAATCCAATTTTCTTTTAATGTTAAGATAACTGGTTATGTGCTTGATGTTTTAGTATGCACGTCATAATGTTTTTCATGATAGAACTGTTTTAATGTTATGAACACATATGTGAAAAAAAGGGATTCAATTATGAATGTATGAAATCCTATGTATTACCATGTCTAAGTATGAGAGGGAAGTATTGGACTTACATGTTATGGACGGGTGCGCCCGGATTTATACAGCGCTCCAATGCATTGGGTTAAGGATGAGTCTCATGAGACGTTATGTGCTACAGTCTTGGCGGTTAGCCTCGGCTTGTGCTGCTATGGAAACAGGATTGGCGGTTAGCCTTGACCCGTATTAAGTTATGTTTTACGGTCTTGATGCAAGGTCTTGACAATGTCCGGCATTATACTATCCCTCCACATATGAAGATAAATGTTGGACCATGGGATAGTTCAACTAACAGGACATCCCTAAGTGGGTAAATTCCCTTTGACTATGAGAAAGGAAACATGTGATAAGAACTGAAAAACATATGTTTAATATCATAATAACATTACGTTCCCTTGTCTAATGTTATGAAAGAAATCTATGCTTACAGACATTTAGAACTGCTGCATTTTGGTTGTGAAATTATGCACATGCTCACACCACTGATTTATGCATGTCCTTAAATGTTTATCTAAAGTACTTACTCCTTTGCAGTGCAAGTGTTTTTCTTTTGAATTTAGAATTTTCTAGTTCTAAAGAAAATTCAATGTCTTGTTTAATGTCATGTTTTATCATTTTCTAAAATGTCTTCCTTGAAATTAAAATTGTTTTTAAATGTTTTTCTTTAAAAACCCCTTACTAGACATTTTTCGCTCACCCTACATTTTGTTTAAACTTTTCAGGTGAGTCAGTGCTTAAAAATGTTCAGAGCAGCTGGTTTCCCAGAACCCTGAGCCTCACGATCTTCTGTAATGTGAGACATGATAAAATGTTTGTAAAATAAATGTTTTGTAATGTGGTTGCATCATGTCTCTTAAGGCTCCCGGGAATCGGGGTCGTTACAGTGGTATCAAAGGCTGGGTTCAGGAAACTCTGGAAAACCAGGTGATATAAATATATTTCTAAGACTAACTAAGTAAAAATAATTTTCAGATGGCTGATGTACCTACCGACCTTTTGTCACTCCCCACCGAGGCTCTAGAAAACATTATATCTCTAGTTAGCCGTGAGAACTTCCTGAACTATGCCCAAATTCGCATGACGTGTAAGCACTTGTACGATGTGTCGAACTCATCTAGGGTGCTTAGTCTCCACCGGGGAATGGGGATGGACTATCTCCTAATTATGATGACCCAGTTTCCCTCGTATGCACTTCGAGTAAGGTATCACGAAGGACTCTTCCGAGTGTTTACTGCGGGCGAGGAGTTTGGCACAATGCTAGATAACCCTTTTCAAGAAGCTGCTGCTGCCAGAGATCATCGAGCGGCTTATCTGTGCCAGGTCCTGCACTATGGCTTCTGGGGCCAGTTAATGGACTTCGGAACATTGGAGAATGAGTCCACTCGTGTGTCTCTTGGGCAAGAAGTGTACACCGAAGTTTCCCAACTCCACACCCCTCGCGCTAAACTCAAGAGGCGATATAAATGTTCCCATGAGTTTAGTCCTATATGTTCATCTTGTGTATGGTTTGTGGAGTTAGAGAGTTTCTCCTCTCTTTGTGGTGTCCGTATGGAAAACTCAGACATTAATGTGTAAACTTTCTTAATTAAAAAGTTTATGAACCCTTTATTTTTAGTGTTGTTAAGTGACCTCTCTTGTATACTTTTTCTTCCAGATGGCAGGTCAGATGAACCTCTCGTCTCTACCTGTCGAGTTAGTAGAGATTATCTTGATCAGAACTTGTATGGTGGACTTTCCCTCTTTTCTCCACTTACGAGGGTCCTATAAACGTCTTCTGGACATAGTGAATAGTCCGGAAATTCTCCGCGCATGTCAGGAGAATGAACATGTGATTCACCTCCTTACCACCACCCAACTCCCCTACTATAGGCGGAAGGGGAGATACCATGAAGGGCTTTTTCAGTGTTTCTCTATGGCACGGAACTTCTCCGCCAGAGCTTTCTTTCTCATAGCAGCTCAGGATGGCCACCTCAATGCCTCCTACATGTTCCATATCCTGAACATCAGCCTTCTCAATCGCGTCGTACCCCTCGACTACCTCGAACGTGATGAAGTTCGAAGAGTTACTAGGGGATTCGTCCACTCGGACATCTCAGAGTTGTTTATTGCACGGGCCTCCCTGTGGAAGCCTGTGTGTAGTGCCCATGAGCAGGAGTACAAGTCTTATTGCTCAAAGTGTATCTGGGTCAAGGAAACAGCGGAGCTGTGTACCAGTTTAGGGGTTCCGTTAACCAAGCCACGCCTCCATTTTTGGTAGTGTTGTGTGACCGAGGACTTTTTCTTATCTTTTTATGAATAGAATTGTGAGGACGCAATTCTTTGAAGGGGGAGATGATGTAACGACCCACGAATTCATGTTTCACGTAATGATATGTTTCTCTTTAATTGGACCATCTTTCTATAAAAAGAAAATGAAAATAAAAGAAAACACGTAGAAACAAGCATGGATGAAATACTCCTTCATTAAGAAACACCTTGACGATTACAACTCCCCACGATAAAAACATCACTAACCAAAGATCCCAACCAAGAACCCAATTACAACGATGGGAAGACTGCTTAGAACTACGAGGAGCCCGAGAATGCGGTAGGGATTCCGAGCATCCATCATAAGGAACATAAGTATGGATGACGCCACCGCGACCGTGCTCAGTACCAAGGGGATCACACGAACCATCCTTGCTTCTTCTTCGGTGACATGGAGTAAGGGACTCCGAGACCATACCCTTTTAATAAGCATCCCGATATGACCGTTAAACACCAACGGATAAAAATGTAGCTGTTGGCTCTCCCCTAACTTGTTTTTTTATGTTTTAATTTGCAAAACAATGGTATTTGACACTAAGATTTCCACTATTTGTTATATATATATATACATGTAATTTGAGCAAGTAATTATTTGTTTAATTTATTTTCTTTTTTAAAAATGGTGGACTATACTGATGTTGGTGAGGTTTTACTTCTTTTACAAATATATATGTGCACACTCTCGGTTGTAGATGTACCTGTATGTATTTTTATGTTGTGGAAAACTGTATGAATTATACCTATTTTCTGGATTATATATATAAGTAATAATAATACAAATGTTTATAACTTTCTTTTATATTTAATATTTTGAAATTATGTCAACGTTTCGGTTTCTTGCTGTACAAATTTTGTGGTATAATGTTGAAATTCACTTTAATGCACATTAAATTTGCAATTTTGGAAATAACTAATAATGTTAAAATGTTAATATCTAATAGAATAATTAACTTTTTTTTGTTTTCAACAATAATTGGTGATCTTGAATCTTTAAAACAATAATAATTTTTGTAATTATCACTTTGGAAATAATTTCAAAACTTTAGTTTCTTTTGCTGCTTAATATGAACATTTAATGGTATAGTTTATTTAATATTTTTTTTGCTGAATGTGTAATGGTGTAACTAATGTTAATGTAAAATAGGGTGGGATGAACTAATTAATATACAATTATATTAAATGGCCCAAGTCTTTTTAAATAATAAATGTTAAAAATAATTGAAGGTTAAATAAGAATAATAATCGCTTATAAATCAACAACGAATCTTGACCATGCTTAAAATAATAAAGTTTATTAATAATTGAAGTATAAACAATACTAAAGTTTATAATAGGTATATAAAAACTAGAAGAATTTTTCTTTTAAAAAAACAAAAACGTGGAAAAGGGGGGGGGAAGACCGCATTTTTTTAGGGGCCGCTTCACCCGGGCCGTCCGATCGTTCTCCCTCTGATCGCAGCCGTCCGTTTTTTTTAAAAACCGCATCAACCCCAGCCGCCTGATCACGCTGCATCTAATATCGGCCATCCGTTTTTTTCTTCCAGCTTTCTTCCTCCTCGCGCTTGCGGTTCTCCTCCTTCCGCACGTCGCCATACCAGAGATCATAGGGGATCCGTTTTTCTCCCCGAGGCCGGCGAGTGGACCCGAGCGTCTCCCTCCTTTCCACAAGCCGACGCAGAAACCTCGCCTCGGCCGAAGACTCCCCAAAGTCTTCTTCTCCAACCTCGTTTTTTAAGCCCCCTGCTGCACCGAAGGCCGAAGGACCGGCCCCCTTGACCTCTTGGGCTCCTGGATTTTGGGTTGCTGCATCTTCTCATCCTCCTCCTCGTCGAGTTTAGGTAAGGGTCGTTTGTTTTCTTTTTAGTTTGTGTAAATACAGGACTTTGCATATAATAATATACCCGTCTATACTTGTTATATATATATATATATATATATATTCTGTATACCTTCGGCTTCTGGACCTTAGTTGCTGCCCCTCCTCTCCTCCTCCTCGTCGATCTAAGGTAAGGGAGTGGTTTTGCCGTGGTTTCCGTTTGAGTTTTCTTTTTATATATATACATATATATATATGTGTGTGTTATGTATATAGATATATACATCCTATGGTTATGCACCTGTTTTTCACTTGTTGTTTCACCTTCCTTCCCCTCCTCTTCGTCGAGTACTGGTAAGGGTGAAGTTTTGAGTTTTTGTCATGGTTCATGTTTTAGTTTCGTTTTTATATATATACCCATATATGTATATATATAAGTGTTATGTATACGTGCGTCCTGTGGCTATGCACCCGATTCCACTGGCTTGGTTGTCTTCCTCTCCTCCTCTCCGTTCTGGTAAGGGTCAGACCATGTTTTTAAAAATTTGCTTTAAACATTGGTTTTCATATATATAAAAGTATATTCGGGTTATATATATATATATATCAGTATATATCTTATATGTTTATACCCCCGGTTCCTCATGCCGCATCTTTTCCTCCTCTCCAAGCAAGGAAATAATTCGGTTATAATTTTTGGTTGGGTTTCTCTTTTACAAGAATCGGTTTTTATATAAATATGTATATATTTATATATACTCGATATATAGATATATACCTTCAAATACACATATTATAGGATGATAAGCAGTATTTTCTCAATGTTTATACCCCATGATTTTTCTTTTCTACTATAAAATGATTATTTTAGGTAAATGGGTGAATAGGTAAAATTGTGCAAGTGAATGATGTATATGATTGTGGTATATACATATACATATGTGTACATACCTCAATATGAATTTAGAGACCATGTTTACAATTTTTATAAAGCATTACGAGGTTTATGGGTTAGTTGGACTTCAAATTCTTTTGTGAAATTGAGAATTTTCATTTATCACTGTTTTAGATAATTAGGATTTTTCTTAGAATGGATAGTACAGACTTATTGAATTCTTAATAAATACATTCATGTATTAATAGATAGGTACTCACGTTTATTTAAAGTGAAAATGGAAGGGTTTACACAATTATATATATGTTTTCTTAAGATGGATTTTTTTATACACATTGTAACCTCAACTGCCTATGTTAAACGCTTTTGATATCTATTTATCATCATAAGTGTAAGTTGTGAACAACCCTTATTTAATTGGGTATTATGATGTTATGTAACGTTAAGTGTTATGTTTAATTTCTTGAAAATCCAATTTTCTTTTAATGTTAAGATAACTGGTTATGTGCTTGATGTTTTAGTATGCATGTCATAATGTTTTTCACGATAGAACTGTTTTCATGTTATGAACACATATGTGAAAAAAAGGGATTCAATTATGAATGTATGAAATCCTATGTATGACCATGTCTAAGTATGAGAGGGAAGTATTGGACTTACATGTTATATACGGGTGCACCCGGATTTATACAGCGCTCCAATGCATTGGGTAAAGGATGAGTCTCATGAGACGTTATGTGCTACAGTCTTGGCGGTTAGCCTCGGCTTGTGCTGCTATGGAAACGGGATTGGCGGTTAGCCTTGACCCGTATTAAGTTATGTTTTACGGTCTTGATGCAAGGTCTTGACAATGTCTGGAATTATACTTTCCCTCCACATAGGAAGATAAATGTTGAACCAGGGGATAGTTCAACTAACAGGACATCCCTAAGTGGGTAAATTCTCTTTGACTATGAGAAAGGAAACATGTGATAAGAACTCAAAAACATGTGTTTAATATCATAAGAACTTTACGTGCCCTTGTCTAATGTTATGAAAGAAATCTCTGCTTACAGACTTTTAGAACTACTGCATTTTGGTTGTGAAATTATGCACATGCTCACGCCACTGATTTATGCATGTCCTTAAATGTTTATCTAAAGTACTTACTCCTTTGCAGTGCAAGTGTATTTCTTTTGAATGTAGAATTTGCTGGTTCTAAAGAATATTCAATGTCTTGTTTAATGTCATGTTTTATCATTTTCTAAAATGTCTGCCTTGAAAGTAAAATTGTTTTTAAATGTTTTTCTTTAAAAACCCCTTACTGGGCATTTTTGCTCACCCTACGTTTTGTTTAAACTTTTTAGGTGAGTCAGTGCTTAAAAATGTTCAGAGCAGCTGGTTTCCCAGAACCATGAGCCTCACAATCTTCTGTAATGTGAGCCATGATAAAATGTTTGTAAAATAAATGTTTTGTAATGTGGTTGCATCATGTCTCTTAAGGCTCCCGGGAATCGGGGTCGTTACACACACCGTGCCCCGGATTGTGGCGGTGTTGACTCTTACACATCACCAAGGACCCTTGGATCATTTTTATAAATGATCAATGAAATCCAAATGTTTTTGGTCATATTTCCGTAGGTTAGTTGTAGTTTTCCCTTAAAATCTTGTCCATTTTAAACAAACTAGAGACCCTTTGAGTGATAGCGGCCACACCGTGCCTCAGATTGAGGCAGGGTTGACTCGTACATGTCACCAAGGACTCATGGGTCGTTATTATAAATGATCAATGAAATCCAAATGTGTTTAGTAGGATTTCCGTAATACAGTTGTTGTTTTCAATTAAAATCGTGTCCACTTTAAACAAAATAGAGACCCTTTGAGTGATAGCATCCACACTGTGCCTCGGATTGAGGCATGTTTGACTCATACACGTCACCAAGTACCCTTGGATCGTTCTTATAAAAGATCAATGCATTCGGAATGCGTTTGGTCATATTTCCGTAGGACATTTGTTGTTTTCACTTAAAATCTTGTCCATTTTAAACAAAATAGAGACCCTTTGAGTGCTAGCGGCCACACCGTGCCTCAGATTGAGATGGGTTTGACTCATACATGTCACCAAGGACCCTTGTATCGTTCTTATCAAATATCAATGCAATCCTAATGTGATTGGTTGGATTTCCGTAGGTCGGTTGTTTTTTTCACTTAAAATCTTGTCTATTTTAAACAAAATAGAGACCCCTTGAGTGCTAGCGGCCACACCGTGCCTCGAATTGAGGCGGGGTTGATGCGTACATGTCACCAAGGATTATTGGAATGTTCTTATAAAAGATCAATGCAATCTGAATTCATTTGGTTGGATTTTCGTAGGCCAGTTGTTGTTTTAACTTAAAATCTTGTCCACATTAAACAAAATAGAGACCCTTTGAGTTCTAGCAGCCACACCGTGCCTCAGATTGAGGTAGGGTTGACTCGTACATGTCACCAAGGACCCTTGGAACGTTCTTATAAAAGATAAATGCAATATTAATGCATTTTGGTCGGATTTTTGTATGTCATTTGTTGTTTTCACTTAAAATCTTGTCCATTTTAAACAAAATAGAGACCCTTTGAGTGGTTCAACATTCTTGCATGTTGCTAGTGAATATCATCTATTACAATGGAAAAATGAATCATTGGAGAAAGGTGGTTTTATTTAGTAAAAATTACAATTTTCCTATGAACATTTACATACAACAATGTTTCATCTTTTAATCCCCTTAACCCCTCTCAAAAATGACCAACAATTGCACATGTTCTCAAGTCAGATCTTCTTTGTATTTGTGTACAATCTTCCATCAGGTATGCGGCCCACTCATTTCTGAACACATCTATATCGTCTTGTGAGTATGATGCTTTTTGGCGGTCATAGTAGTAATGCAAAATAAGAAAATAATTAATTAATAAATAACTTAAACGAACTATTGGTTGTTTTTAAAAATACCTTTTTAGGGATTCTAGTTTGTTGATGAAAAATTATCTCTTTCATAAATTTACAAACATAATAACCGTAATCATTATCGTTTGTTTGTTTTGGACACTAAAAAAATTGATCATTAGGAGAATAAGTAACTTTTGTTGAGATGTGTTTGGATAGTGAAATTTTATTATATATACCATGATATTTCTCCAAACATAGTACTTGCTCACCTCCTTATGCTTAGCCCCTGGCCTCATTCCTTTTTTTAGATGATAATGATAAACCGCCCTATTAGTAAAAGATAATATAAATAATATTCCTTGATGTTTAGACCTAAAACATAAGATGTAGTGTCTTAGAGATTCACAAACTCCATCATGTGTGGTCGGTTTGATGGATATCCTTGCTTTGAATCCAGAAAATAAATCTTCGGAGTATCCAATTTGACCACAATTATCAACCAATGTTTCCTAAAAACACAAAAACGAATAAGTAATAGAAGAAGGGAAAATATAATTTATATGCTTTAATCGTAGAGTATTTCCCCTACATGGTTGGTATTAGAAATGTCTGTCATCTGTAATCTTTTGTTAAAATGTTTTCACCAAGTCGTTCACTATTTCATTCCTTTTTTATGGCTTTATTTTTGTTAGGTGTGTTGATGTGATATGAGGTCTAACCAGTCCCAATCTTGGATCATGGAAAAATTCATTCAATTTTTTTTCATAAATGCGTCTGTCAACAATATAAAATTCATTTAGTCATAATTTTCATGCTAGATCAGCTTTTCTAAAATCAATTCATGGAAACAAACCTCATATATACATTTACAACTATGACGCCTAGCCAACCATTTTCAAGGATTTCATTTACATTTTCAGTAGCAAAGAAATCTTGACTTTTCTCTCTGTATATATTCTCTTTGGAAGCCAATATATGAAAATTACCATCTTTTAGCTTCGTATCCACATGAGTCTTCAATTCAAGTAAATCTGGAAAGAGAACAGATGGTGTTATTGAGCTTTCAGTAGCTCCTTGGGATCTGTTGGTCGATCCTTTAGAAGGTTTTGAGATGACGTTTGTCACCCCCTTCCCTTTCTCCGTCTATAACAAAAATCATTGGTTCAGACCCTTTTTTCATTAATTTTTAAGGGTTTAGCTTGAAAAGAAAAGGAAATAAATACCTCTTTGTCCTCATGTACTCTTACAAGTTGTGACGGACATGCAATGAATTTCCCAATAGCCCTTTGACCTTATGAATATCATCGTCATCAAGTGGAATAGGTTGCTCTACCTTTGGCTCCGGAGCTACAGTAATCGTCACTTTCAGATGATCTTTCAGAAGTGGTCTATTATGTAGTGTTGCATCTGGGATATTGAACACTATATCCCTCTCTACAAGGTGATAGGTGGGTGTTGACAGATATAAATCACAATCAATATCACCATGTATAATATGAGTACATAAAAATTATCAATGTTTGTCTAATTCATATTTCATGGGAACAATTATTAGAATATTCATTACCATGACTAAGACAGTTCTTTGAGGCGAATGGCTCACCTCAAAGCTGGTGGGTGGAGGGGCGGGATGTTCATGCGGCGGTTGTTCTTGAGTTGTGGCTTCCCTTTTCTTCCCACCCATAAATTTTTCTAGAAACTCTCCCTTCCATTGCAATTATTCTTCAAGGGTTGCTATTTTTTCACTCATTTGTTCCAATTTTTCATCTGTATCATCCATTTTTTTCTTCTTCTCAAAATATATCCGGGGTGTCACCCCAAACCCTACACCTATGACACGAACTTATTTTTTTGGCTGCTTCAAATCCGTCGATAATAGGTATCTATCATCTACTGGAGTAGCTGATTCCTGTGACTATCGGATATAGGAAAATAACTAATTATTTTTATGTAATGGCAATTTTAAAGAAATTATTCTATCATGGTCTCATACTTACATATATTTCCCACACATTCTGTGTGTTCTCATCTACTAACTTCCCATATTTGTTCACATGTTCCTCCTTCCATAGCACATGATGTGGGATGTAAGTGAATTTGGTTTTATACTCATCAATCTACATATAAACATAGAAAAATAATTATGATGTTGTTTATTGGAACCTAACAATATTATTTTAAATTTAAAATACTTACCATTTTATTTTCTAATGAAGTGTACCCCATCATTTCTTTACGATAGGGGTATGTTGGTTTTGAAGCACGTTCCTTATTTTCATTACAGAGTTTCTATTTCATAAATGAAATATTGACAATCAAATTTATGAATACAGGTATCCTCAAACAACGTATTATCACTCACAATGTACCTGAAACTTCTCATCCCCAAGATGGCCAATAAATGCATACCATATTTCTTGGGATATCAGGTGAGCATAGACAATGGGTGGGTGCAGGTTTATTTAACCTTTAGAATATTTGTGCTGACATCTTGGTAAAATAGTGTGAAAACCTCGATGAATATTTCCTACAAGCCTTAGTACATATTCCTTGTGTGAATCATCTACTATAAATGTACTCTTCCAGAGATTGAGAAGAGTAAGACATTGTTTCATTATTTTATTTTCTAGTAAATTTAAGAAATAAATTCATAATGTTACCGTAATTCTTTCCCAGATCACAGCCTTCAGCCCATACACAACATGGTGCCATGAATCTATGTCAATCAGCAGGCGTTTCCGAGGGACAACTCCAATGTAGCTGTTAAACATAGCCTTGTTGGGATTCACATGTTGGCCTCATGCATTCCATCCGACTTCAAATTTGATGCCTTTGCATTTCACCATAATAATTTTGGCTTACACCTTCAAACTACGACGCACCTGTGATTTCTGCGATGCTGGTCCTTCATTCCTGAACATTTCATCAATATCAACATCATCTATATGTTCATCTAGAATAGTATCAATGACATGTGTTGATGGTTGTTGGACCTCAACACTATGATCATCAGGAACCGCAGCAGCAGGAGCAGCAGGAGGAGCAGCATGAGGAGTAGCATCAGCAGGAGCCATAGCAGGAGAAGCATCAGGAGCAACCAGATCCACAGCCGAAGCAACAACAGTAGCAGCATGAGCTGTAGGAGCAGCAGGAGCAACAGCAGCAGCAACATGAGCTGCAGGAGCAGCAGTAGCTGCAATAGCAGCTTCTTGAGAGACTTGTTCAGCCTCAAGGTTTGGAGCATCAAAATGTGCAAATGTCATTATCTGCAAAAGTGGTTGAACAGTTAATTCAGATTACATAAATTAAGTAATGATAATATAATAACATGAGATAACAAGATCTATATTACAAAAAAAATATAACCTGTCTATTGAACTCTCTTTCTTTTTTTCAATGGTTGAAGGGACTTGACACCTCTATCGACTATCCAAATCCCTTCATTGTGGTCTCCTCTAACATACAAAACATCATCTGCATTGGGACGCTCCGAAATGATTGCGACGTACCACTAAAAGGATCATCCTCAACTAAATTTTCATCGGAACCTTCGGTAGTTTTGGACGATAACAGAACAATCGACCACATTCGGTTTGTGGGATCTGGAACATAAAAAACTTGTACCACTTGTGATGCCATTATAAATTGTTCATCTTTGTACCTTTCTTTACTAAAATCATGTTTCAAAAATCCCCATTTATCTATTTTAACACCACTTTTGTTATCAATCCATTTGAATTGAAAAATTGGCAATTGGAATTTCGTATAATCCAACTCCCATATTAGTTTGATAATGCCAAAGTATGACATATTTTCATAAATTGGATTTCTGTCCATACTACCAGAAACATGCATCGCTTCATCCACTAGTGTAACTCCACTATTTTGTATAGTATTAGCTTCATCATGTTCATCTATATAGAATGTATAACCATTAATTACATAACTACTGTAAGATAATTCATACACACTTGGTCCAGCGGCTAGCCATAGAAGATCTTCTAAAATTGAATTCGGATTTTCATCCAACTACTTAAAAATATGGTCATAAAACCATCCTATAAATGAGTGATTATGTGTATCTGATAACCATTTTTCAGACCTTGATGGATTCAACTGCCTAAGAATTTATTTGTGATTTTTAATATATAGAGAAACATCCCAACTGTTATGCAAAACATAAAGATGAGCCTGCTCCCAATCTGTAATACTGATTGTCACAACTTCTCTTCCAAAAATTGTCTCACCCTCAATGCATCCAATGTGACGAGATTTCGGGAGACCAATGCTTTCCACATCAGATAGGTATTCAGTACAAAATTCATTGGATTCCTCAACAATATATCGCTCCACTATACAACCCTCTGGCCGACTTCGATTTTTGACATACCCTATCAAAATCTTCATATACCGTTCAACAGGATACATCCATCTATAGTTCACATGACCACAATGTTGAATCTCTCTCACCAATTGAATCATCAAATGAACCATCATATCAAAGAATGTTGGCAGGAAGAACATTTCTAATTCACATAATATGATGACAATTTCTTTTTCCATAGCTAGAAATTTCCTCAGGTCTAAAACATTGCTACATATAGCTTTAAAAGAGAAACAAAGTTTGGTTAATGTATGACGAACATTCTTCGAATAAATGCAACGTAGAGCTATAGGAATTAGATCTTGCATCAAAGCATGAAAATCATGTGATGTAAACCCTTTTAACTTCAAATCATTCATTGATACAATGTTATTGATATTTGATGAGTACCCCTCTGGAACCTTTACATCATTGAAAAAGTTGCAAAACTGATATCTCTCCACCCTAGAAACAGTATAACCAGCTGGAGGAATAAACATTCCATTTTAACACTTCACGGGAGCCAACTCTTCTCATATTCCCATTTCAACCATGTCCAACCTTTCCTTAATCCCATATTTTGTTTTTCCAGGTGAATTTATCATCGTTCCAATAACACTATCACATACCTTTTTTTCCACATGCATCACATCATGAAAATGTCTGATGTACAAACAATTCCAGTATTGTAATTCAAAAAAAACTGATCTCTTTTCCCAACCGATTTTCGTATGGTTTTTCAAAAATGGTTTACCAAAAATAGGGTTCAGATCTTTTACTTTCTCAAACAGCTGATCACCTGTTTGTAGAGACGGTGTTGCGTGTTTTTCTGAACTTCCATTGAATGATGTCGTCCAAGATCGGTACTTATGTCGACGAGGTATAAATCTACGATGTCCTAGAAACACAGATCTTGATGAATGTTTCAACCTAATTGATTTTTTATCTTCATCACACATGGGACACCATTGAGTTCCTTTAATGCTATAGCCTGAAAAATTTCCATAAGCAGGGAAATCATTTATTGTCCCATACAAAATCGCTCTCAACGTGGAGTATTCACTTTTATAAGCATCATACAACATTACACCTGAGTCCCACAATAACATCAAATCCTCGATCAAAGGAGCCAGAAAAACATCAATATCGTTACCTGGTTGTTTTTGTCCTGATATAAGCATATATAACATGATGAATTTCCTCTTCATGCATAACTAGGGTGGCAAGTTATAATTTACCAACATAACAGGCTGTGTAATATGATTGCTGGTTTGAAAACCAAAAGGATTCACTCCATATGTAGATAACGCAAGATGAATTTTTCTCGGCTCTTTTCCAAATTCAGGATACTCATGATCAATTTTCTTCCATTGAGGAGAGTCGGTCGGATGATGTAATAACCCATCTTTATTTCTTTTATCTGCATTCCACGACAATTGTCTTGCAGTTTCTTCACTTCCATATAGACGCCGAAACCTTGGAATGATTGGAAAGTACCATACAACATTCATAGGATTGGATTTATCTTTCTTGTATCGAGAAGCACCACACTTTGGGAATTCTGTAAGTGATTTGTTCTCTTTTCGAAACAATATACAGTCTTTCGGGCAGGCATGTATTCTTTCAGAAATCATTCCCATTGAGTGTAGCATTCATCTAGCTTCATATGTCCGTCTTGGGAGCTCATTATCTTCTGGGAGCATGTCATTCAAGAGAGAAAGTAGTTCCATAAAACTAACATCACACCATCTGTTTCCTCATGTCAATTTATACAACTTTAGTATAGCTGAAAATGTTGTATACCTAGTGCAAGTAGCATACAATGGTGTCATTGCACAACTCTTTAACTTCTCAAACAATTTTGGGAAATCACGGAGTTCATCTTGAATTGTCTTTGTAATTTCCTAAATATGATCTTCATTATCATTGAAATTTGTAATAATATCCTCCATATGGTCTTCTTCATTATCCATATTTTTATTCATATCTGACGATCCATAAAATGCAGTTTTATCCCAGCCAGTAGCTACATTTTTTTTTCTCAGTTTTTATTCCAAAATTTATAACTCCGATCTATTCTATGACATATCAAATGTTCTTCAAACTCCTCTAGAGTAAGTATTCTAGAATAACAACAATGTAATCATGGACAAAGGATTTGAGAAGGTTCCTTTGCGTGATCCTTTTCCAACTTGATGAACTCTTTCACTCCGTTCCCGTACTATATTGTTAAATGATTAGCGTCCATCCAATCTTTATTCATCTCAATCCCATTAGATTCTCAAATAATAGTATTTATGGTTCAAGTACACAAAACAATAATTCCAAATACAGTAGAAGAGAACCAATTCCTTATAAAAATGGAGATTAATATAGCCTAACCATTAGTATTTATTCATCATGCCTAAATACTCACTATTGGTGGAGGTAAAACTGTTCCTGATGATCATGCCAAGAAGAAATGGAAACCAAAAGGGGGAGTTAATAAAAATACCCCAAACAAGATGGAAAAACATGGTATTTGAGAATAGGTTAGTGGCTTTCATGTTGTCTAGAAGGAAACCTAATTTAGTTCAATGAAAAATGTTAATTCACAACAAGAAACCCTCCATTCCATATATTATTTTCATTAATAGGGTTATTTTGTGCTTCAAAAGGATCAAAACATGTCTAACCAACTTCAAATGGATAAAATATGAATTCATGAAACACATGAATCTCAAAAAGAAGATATATTATAGAAACACCCACTTGGAATCTAAATGAGTCTGCTCAAATGAAGAACATCATACATATCCAACTAAATCGATGCTTTCTCATATACAACGACACCACTAGCTAGATAGTGGCCCTCACCAAGAACATCATACATCTCCAAATAAGATACTACAACCACTAACCATGAAGAACGTCATAAGATGGAAATATACTAAGAACACATCCCTTCACCCAAATAAGAGACTACAACCACTAACCCTGAAGAACCACTAAGAGCATAATTTGAAACCTAAGGAAAGGTACACCCAAAACATACCAATGAATTCAAATGAAATACTTTCTAAACCATACCATTGAAAACCTCAAATGTTCCTAACATCAAACCCCATCATATATCCTAATAAAATTCTTTGATAACACTATTTCATGGGCTATACCCATTTAGAACCCTCTATTGGTTAGTATATTATAGTCTAGTGACCCCCTAAAACCATCCTCCAACATGTCATGGGTTAGTGAATGCACCGAGGGTATTTATCACAACCATGTGCAATGTACTTCTAATAATAAATAATTGATATATTTTAACATCAAGTTGTATAGATGATTTTTCAAATGATACCAAGTGAAAGTTAGTAAGGTAATTATGTGTGGTAAGACATTTTTGGTTAAACTAAAAGAGTATATAGCCTAATGAGTGTATTTTGGATTCACAAAAAATATGACTCTATGTGGTATAGGGTTTTTTCAACAAGTAGGAGTATGGACCACTAAGTGAATATGGTCCTCTATGTGTGGGAATGTTTTCATTTAGAGTATGGACTAATATGTATGGTTCCCATAGAATAAGGCCCATTTGAATTGGATATTTGGGCTCATTACACATGGTGGATCACATTTTTCATGTGAGGAATCTACACCAATTTGGTTCATAAAATATATTCATAGCGCATAAGGATTTCTATATACGTCAACTAATGAATCGTGTTCTTATCACACCAAGTAAGAACATAAGATCATCTACAATGGGATGTTTTTAGAGATCATATGCTCATCACATAGGGGATTCTTTGGCACATCGCCTAAGGAATATCATGCTCCTCATGTGAGTTATAATCCTAGGATCATTACCTATAAGATGAATAAGAGATCTTATGTTCATCACTTAAGGGATTCTTAGGCATATCCCCTAATGAATCTATTTATAATCTCATGAGGTATAATCAAGGGAACATTATTTGGGAGATAAAGAAGATCTCATATTCCCATAACATAGGGACTACATATTCTCGTCACCTAAGGAAACCTAGGATTATCACCTAGAGTTGGATGTTTCCTGAAGTAAGAGTGGTCATATGTTTATATCTCAGTAAAGGAACTCGCATACTCGAATTTTAGATGAGGGAACCACCTTATACACTCATCGTGTAGGGGGTGAGCATAGATTTATAGCCACCATTTCATTTTTATCCATGAATTTATTCAATTCCCACCAAACCCTTTTCAATTTCATCATTAACTACTATATTCTATGTCACTAGGAAACTAAAAGGAAAACGCATATAAACTAACGATGTCATCTCCCACAATAACCCACTCATTACATATTTTTAACAATGGAAAGGTTGATGCTTCCCCACTGCACGATTTACCACCTCAACCATCTCACATTTTCCCCCAATGGAATCATTCACAACCAAACAAATAAAAAACTTCTCAGACAACCCCACCAAAAAACAATGCTGATTTTCAACAATAAAAGTAAACAAGCACCATGTTCTTGTGAAATATAATGAAAATTATTAAACACATGTGAATCATCCCCTTTACATCATTTTCCATCAAGTACGGTCCATTTTCTTCAATCGTTCAATCCATAATACTCACCCATATAATAAAAAATCATGTTAAAAAATTGATATACAAATGGGAGAGGAGAACAATATTGAAAAAAGATTTGGAAAACATTACTTAAAGGAGGTCCTGGAAATCGAAGCTTGAAAGCGTTGCGGGTGGAGGAGGTCCGAAAAACTGAAGCTCGAGGGTGGCGGAGGTCTGGCAATGCTGAATCAACGGGCAGCGGAGGCCCGACAATGAGTAGCGAGGGCGGCGGAGGTCCGGCAACGTGATCTCAGTGGGCGGTAGAGGGGAGTCGCAGAGTTCCAGTACCGCGAGAGATTTAGGTCGCGAAAAAACGAGGGCACTGTGTGATAGACATTATAAAAAAATGAACTAATGTATTATCACCGCTAAAAAAACATTGATAAAGACTACCTTTATCAGCACTAAAATTTTAGCACTTATAAAGGGTATTTTTATCAGCGTTATTTTAGCGCTGATACAGGGTAACCTTTATCCGCGGTTTTTCTTAGCGCTGATATAAGGGGGCGCTTCCCTTGCCTGTTTTTGTAGTAGTGATGCCTCTAGGATTTATACCACGGTCAAATGAAAAATTATTGGGTGACTTTACCACTCAAGTAAGCTCCCAACTGCATAATAATAATAATAATAATAATAATAATAATCTATATTAGGTGGAATGGATTACAAACAAAAAATAAACACATACCAAAAAATTCCAGTTATTGAAGCCTCATTATTCCCCATAAATATTTATATGCACCAATATAACTTAATTTATTACATATCAGTTCTCTATAGGACCATGTTCTTGATGGAATGATGGGACAAATTTTTTTCTGAAAGGGTTTAAAATAAAATGACCAAATGTCCAAGATGAGAAGCCTCATGTCATATCATGTCACTAGTATTTATTTCACGTAACCCACATGAGAATAATTATCTATATTTTTTAATGGAGATAAAAACCATATATACACATGAACTTTAGCATTATATTGGGTAAATACCCATCCCTACCCACAAGGATTGGAAATCACGCAGCTGACCTATTTTATTACATATAATTAGTATGAAATCCCAAGTTCTTGAAGGTCTAAAAGTCTTACAGAATGTGTCTGAAAATACCCTAAATGAAATGAATTAAAGGATTAGATCAGAATCCTTGAATCACATCATTTCACCAATCTTTTCCACCCCCATTCCCCTCTAATATGGTAATGATGTGTCACATTATATATCTTTGTGGTAGGTCACCCCACTATCGTACATCATAAATTCATGTTGGTAGAGTGTTTTTTAATACGTTTCAACACACCCATTTCCCTTTTAATCTTCCCAATATATCAACCTTAATCCTTCCCCATAATGAATGTAAATATCCTACTAAAAATATTTATTACATATTTTTGGCCTATAAATGCCACTATTTATGGAATGAAATTTTTATATCGATGTGACCTGAATTCCCAATCATGAATGTCTATAAGGCCATATAAAAGATATCATGATGAGTACCATTTCTCTTACCTACACTTGTGGATAACTATCTAAGATTACAACATCTTTTTTGTAAATTATTCACCTAATAGATCACCATCCCACTCAAAGAGATGGTCATGAAGTGATAATTTTTTTCCGGCCACTATACCACCAGAAACATATGTTCAAAGAAAAGGATACCATTGTGTGGCCACTAAGGACCACACTGTGGTGAATTGGAATAATTCCTACACCCCCCCTGATGTGTGCTTACACATCTAAGGCTCACCAGGTGGCCTCCTAAAATCTACCTTATGTTTTTTCCATTACCAATTTTGACCATGTCAGGGACCATGGAATTTCTTCAAAGTCCAAAGGAAGGTTATTAGGGACTATTCATTGCTTCAAAAAAATCTTTTTAGTCACACCTACAAGTAGGGATTAGGCACCCGTACATGCCTCCAATCATTTGTTTTATTTTAACCGAGGAAAATGGTATTTTTGTGTTCCCCTCCCCCTTTTTGAGCACCATGTTTGGGAATTCCCCTTAGGACACCTCCCAAAACAATATATTCATCACCAACATCATATAAATATTGCATAATGATGTAACATATACAACAGCCTTAAAATAATCAATAAATATAATGAAGTAAACCACTATATTTTATTCTAAAGAGTTCCCTAACCTCATGTTAAATGACCTATCCTTGAACAATTGACCATATTCTAAGATTTATCTACAAACTCTATAGATTCTTTAGATAGAGAGATATAAAAAATTATCATAGATCCTTTTTCTTTCAACCTTATAGGATAATTTGGACACATTATCCCATTATTAAAGAAAATAAAAATATACATTGGAGATAAAATATGGATACATGTGATACACTACCACCAAAAAAACTAAATAACAAAAAAACATACCAAATAACCTACCCAGAAATGCAAAAAAAAGTTACAAGAAGTGAAATACCAAGGCAACAAAAAAAAGAACACTATGTAATTCATGAAACATAAACATTAATGAATGATGATTCTTCGAGAATGTGTTTTATGAAAATATAATCTTAGAAGAAATAAAAGCACCAATCCAGCATGTAACATGCATGAAGAATGTCCATCCACCATGTAGAGCCTGAAAAAAATGCATTTGATGCCCAACTCCCATGAAATTTAAATAAATCATGATGAAATAAATGTTATCTTGATATTTCCTAGACCATATAGATAGACAACCAAAAAAGTATCCAATCATTTATTACCCCTATTATGATGGGTTACTCATTCAACCCTACCATGTGGGAATCATCCTCATCCCCTTGTTTGTTACAATTTTATAAGGATTCTAAATCTCCTCATACTCTTCCTCATAGAAGCTGACATCATCAACAAAATTATTGACACCATCAATTTCCTTGGGATACCTCATATATTGGAGAGAAATTAAGGTAGAGTCTTACACTATATTATCATATGTACAATCAAGCATCCTAATGGTATGAGAAGTTTCCAGCATGAAAAAAAATTTATTTCAAACTGGGTAATTTAGTAGGAGTAGAACATTACATCATTGATTTATAAGTTTTAATATTAAAGGTACTAAAAATTATTCATCAAACAAAAAAATTGATAGTATTTACCTCTCTAACAGACTCATAAGCATGAGAAATAAGAACCGAAATCTACTTAAAGTTGTTAGGGGTTTATGACTTTGTAGTAACATACATTGATGAAGGATCAGACTGAGATGAATCTAAAGTTACATCATTTTCATTGAGATAAGACAAATCATTTATAGGTACCAATTTATTGAAAACTTCAGTAACCATATTTTTTTCATAATCCCACAAGACCAATTTTATTATTTATAAATCTTGAAGGCCCATGTTGTTGGATCCCTAAAGTCCCTAGGGGCGAATTCCATTGAGTGGTCCAAGAGTCCAACTTTCCCCTAATTTTATATGAACCTCATTTTTCCATTATCTTCATCCTCACCAACATGCCCCAGGCCTCCGATTCTTTCCATGTACACCTTCCGACATCCACATCCCATATCCACATCCAACAACACTCCATTTATCACTACATCTTACTGTCGAGTGGGAATCCCACTGTCTACATGATTATATGTGAATAGGAAATATTGATTATATTGTTATTATTATTATTATTATTTTTTTTTAGAGGGGTATAATAAACAAAAAACCACCCACCCATGGACGGGTTAGATCAGATCCTGCACTCCCTCCACAGGTATTGATCACCTATATCCATATTGTCCTGAAAAACCAATTTTTTATGTAATTATTCTTTTTAATACAACATTTTCATCATATAATACATAATGTTTTATGGAATATTTAACCCTCTTAACTAAAAGGATCATAAACCCAAAGGCTCCTATATGATGGAATTTTTCTCTTGATAGTAATAGAAAATGGCTTTTATTAAATACTAATATTGGTTGTTATTTCCCATTAGTGGTCACAAAATGAACACTAAATAGTAGATGTTGTTTTCATTACTCTTACCTATAGAGGCTGCCATTTGGTAGTCCGTATACACCAGGTGTCCTATTGTGATTTTTTTCTTTGTTTTATATATGTGTACATAATAACAACTTTTATTTGGAAGACCCTATATATTTTTTTGAAAAATATATAAATAAAAATTAAAAAAACACAAAACTACCATTATTCGGTCATTTTGGGAAAACCACACATATGATTGAAATTTCATCTACTTTTGAACATTGAAAATAATACACAAATGGTTTTCCTTATATTTTACTTTATTCCAAAGATGTTTTTTATGGAACAGACCGTCAAATAGACATTTTGTTGTTTTAAATAGTAAAAGTGTGTTTTCATTCATCCTAGGAAAAATACACTTCATATTGATGTTCTATAAGATCAACCATTTCAAAAAATAATGAATGGTTTTTTTAGAATTCACTACATTATGGGGTCATTTGGAAGGTTTTGACCACCTGGCACACATTTTTAAAGCGCATCAAACCTTTAATAACGTATTTATCATTAATTCTAGGAAAAAAATGATTCCAATTAAAATTAATTCTATTCATTCTAGGAATGAATAATATAAATATGGTTATACTATGATTTCTTGTCATTCCACATTAGTTTTCTATGTATCAGGATATTCAACGAACATTTTTGTGATCTAAAATAATAAAAGTATTTTTTTCAATCATCACAAAAAACAGTACCTCAAATTGATGTTATGTCGACTCCACTTTTTAAAAATTAATTTTAGGGTTATTTTTGTATAATTTCACAATATCTATAGGTGGTTCGGTTCATTTGGACCCACTAACACACGTCAAAACTTCAAAAACTTCTTAATTGACAATTTCTAGTAGACCATGCATATAATTGATGTTTTCTATACTCCGACATGTCACAAATAATAAAAATATGGTTATTCTATGATTTCGCATAATTTTTAGGTTTTATTCTATGTATCTGACCATTATATACATGTTTTGGTGTTTTAACCAATAAATGTTCATTTTTAGTCATCTCAGAAAAAAAATACCATGTATTGATTTTTTTGGATCCACCATTTCAAATTTCATTGTGTAGATTTTATTATCTAATTTCATGGCACTTAGAGGTCATTCAGTTGGGTTTAACCCCAATACATGCATTTTTAATGGTAACCTAGCCTCCAAAAAATTTATTCAATCATTCTAGGGATTCTAAACATTAGATTGACATTTGTGTCTTATAAAATGTAATAGATAATAAAAATATGATTTTCTTATTATATCATGTCATTTTTTGGTCATTTCGTGTTGATGTGGCTGATAAACACAATTTTTGTTGTTTTAAAATAATAAAAGTGTCTTTTGTTCATACCGGATAGACAAAACGTCATATTGATGTTATTAGATTCACCATTTCACAATTCATTATATGGTTTTTTTCATTTTATTTCATGGAATTTAGATGTCATTTGGTTGCTTTTGACCAAATGATTCATGCTTTTGAAGTGCATAAAACCTTTAAAAACTAATTATTCAAGCGTTCCAAAAAAACCACACATCTGATTGACATTTAATATACTCATAAATGTCACAAATATTAAAATTATAGTTATCCTATGATTTTAGATTATTAAAATGGTGTTTTATATGTATCTAATTGAAAAATACATGTTTTTGTGTTTTAAATAATAAAATATTATTTTTGATCATCCTATGAAAATTAAACCTCATATTGGTATTCGATAAGATCCACAATTTCATATTTCATTGTATGATTTTTATTTTATGATTCCATGGAATTAAAATGGATTTAAGATGGTTTTAACCCCCTGATGCATGTTTTTAAATGGTGTGAAACCATCAAAAACTGATTATTTAATCATTTCATGCAGACCAGACATGTGATTGATGTATCATTTTCTCATACACATAAATATTTATAAAAATATAGTTTTACTATGATTTCACATCATTTATAGGTCATTTATTATGGATATAGATATTAAATGCTCATTTTTATGTTTTAAAACATTAAAAGTGTGTTTTCAGTCATCTTAGATAAAGAAAAACTCATATTGGGATTCTATAAACTCCACCATTTCACAATTCATTATGAAGTTGTTTTCCTTATATCTTATAACATTCCGAGGTCATTGTATTGTTTTTGAACTCCTATCAAACATTTTTAAAGGGTTTCAAACAATCCAAAACTTCTTATACATTCGTTCTAGATATACTTCACGACCAATTGATGTGTTTTCTACACATACATATCACATATAATATAAAAAATTACTAATATTTAACATCAATTTTCCTCTTTTCTATAGTTATAACTGTTAAATTCATGTTTTGGAGTTTTAACCAATCAGATTTTATTTTCAATCATCTAGGGAAAATTTCACAGTAAATTGACATTCCATCCGCTCCATAATTTCATAATTCAGTAAAAAATTCCTATGATTTTACAACATTTGGAGGTGGTTAGTTTTGTTTTAACCCCCTGACATTCGTTTTTAATAGGAATTAAACCAATAAAAATTGTTTACTTGGTCGTTCAAGGTATTATTCACAACCGATTAATGTATTTTTTAGTTTTAAATACCAAAAATATTTCAAATATTATTTTTCAATGATTTGATTACATTATGAGGTTTTTTTATATTAATCTAAACATTAAACTTGTGTTTTGGTGTTTTAAAACTACAAATTGTGTTTCTCATCATCAAAGAACAATGGGTCCTCATATTGAAATATTCATCTCCACCATTTCACAAATAACTTTATAGTTTTTTTCTTAGGATTTTATGTCATTCAGAGGTTGTTCGGTTGGTTTTGACCAGTTGAGGCATGTTTTTAAAGGGTGTCAAGTGTTTAAAAAATGTTTATTCTATTTTTTACTGGCATACCACACATCTTATTGTCATTTTGTATACTCTTATATTCAATAAATAATACATATATGGTTGTTACATTATTTCACATCTTTATGGGGCTGTTTCTATAGATATGACTTTTTAAATGCACATTTTGGTTTTTTAAAACAATAAAAGTCTATTTTCGTCCATCCTAGGAAAAAAAATCATATATCAGAAAAAAAATAGATTATATTAACATTGTGTCAGATATACTATTTTATAAATCAATTTATGGTTTTTGTAATCAAATATCATGGTATTTATAGGTCATCCAGTCACTTTTGACCCCAGAACATGCATTTATAAAGGGCATCAAACCATTAAAAATAGAATATTAATTTATTATAGGAAGAAAAAATGTTTAATTAACATACCATCCACTAGTACACATCAAAAATAATATAACTACTGATTTTATGTAATTTTACATCATTATAAGGTTGTTCTCTATGGATCTGACCATTTAACACATGTTTTGGTGTTTTAAAATAATAAATGTAGTTTTCTATAATCCTAGGAAAACAACACATCATAATGAAATTCATTCATCTCAAATGTGTCTAAAATTCATTATATTATAATTTTTATCTGATTTCATGGCATTTGAATTATATTCGGTTACTTTTGACCCCTCTGATGCATGTTTTTAAAGAGTGTAGAACCTTTAAAAGCTACATATTCTGTCATTTTGGGAAAACCTCATGTTTGATTGATATGTTGTCTCTCTTCCATATCAAAAATAATATAGATATGGTTTTCCTAATATTTTCCCTCATTATATAATCTTTTTATATGGATTTTACTATTAAACACGTGTTTTTGTGTTTTAAAAAAAAATTCTGGTCTTCCCAAAAAAACACCTCAGATTGACATTTAGAGTGATCCACCATTTTATAATTCTCTATTATGATGTTTTATTCTAATTTTATGGCTTTCAATGTTATTTTAATTTGTTTTGACACCCCCACACACATTTTAAAGGGTTTCAATCCTTTAAAATTGTTTATTCAATTATTATGGGTAGACTGCATGCCCCAATGTCAAGTCATCTACCTCACTTGTCAACAAGTAATAAAAATATTATTTTTATTATTATTTCACATCATTATAAGTATTTTTTCTCTGGATTTTTTCATCAAATTCATATTTCATTTTTTTTAAAATATTTAATGTGTGTTTCTAATCATCCCAAGAAAATGGAAACTCAATCCTTAATACTTTTTTTGCATTATATAAAAATGCCACTTTTTGGGAAAGTGAGACCATAAATAGAGAGCCAGCATCCTATCCCACGTCCTCATAAACCACAAACAACATTCAAAATTTAAAAATTCCACATTTAAAATTCAAAGGCCAAAAGTTAAAACTACCGCCATATCCACCTCGATGCACGAGCCGATCCACAAATCATCACAACCTCAAACCAGGAGAGGTAATGTCGCTGCCATCATCAGAGTCCTCATGAATGTTGTCCTCACTAGTAGAGAAGAATCCATCGACGTTGTCTAGCGCCATCATCGTCCTCATTCCAACATCACACAGGTCACCGAAAAACATAGGAGACCTTCATAAACACCGAATCATCCACCAAAACATCATGAAACTATAACCACAACCATCATCTTCTTCTTCTCGATCCAACATCGTTGATATTGGGAGAAGCATCTTTTCACCATCAAAATCACCATCCTCCACCACCAGTACCCATAGATGCTAGTTATCTGAACCACAATGAAGAGCCTCCTTGAGTAGATCACCCAAATGATTGGCCACCCGAAATCCATTAATACAAGAAGAAGGGAACCCAAAATCGAACTGACCTAACACTAGATCCCATCGCCACCAAAAAAATAGCTGAAGAAGACCCCTTCAAACATTCGATGTGCTGAAGTCACTGCATAACAACCCTGAATGCCGAAACCAACCACTAGACAATGCCACGCCGCTAAGAATCGTAAACCCACGAACTCTCTAAAGAGAAGGCTGGTGAACAATGCGACCATCGCAAGCTCATCTTACAGACAGAGAACGTGAACTGACAGCATCACAAATCCCATAACAACATAGTCACAGCAAGAGGGGTGATCCACAAACAGGACAGGAGATCGCCGGAAAAATCCTTAGTAGATCCACCATCGGGGAGTGGTCGGCAGCGGTGGGGGAAAACCCAACGCTGCAAGAACGTAGAAACTCTATTTCAAATTTAGTGTGTTTAAACATTATATAAATCACTCTATGGTTATTTTTGTATAATTTTATTGTAATTAAAGGTTATTCTCTTTGTTTTTACCTCCATATGCATGTTTTTAATGGTCTTTAAACCTCCAATAACTTCTTATTTGGTCAATCCTATCTGACCACATGTCTGATTAACATGTCTCCAACTTATGCATGTCACAAATAATACATAATTGATTGAAATATTATTACACTTCAATCAGAAGTTGTTTCCTTTGGTTTTGAAGTTTACACACATGTTTTAGTGTTTTTAAACACTAAACGTGTGTTTTCGGTCAACCAAAGAAAATGACATGTCTGATTAATGTTTCATATATTTCAACATTTCAAAAATATCTCTACTATTACTTTCTTATGATTTCATGACCATTAGAGGTCATTTTATAGGTTTTAACCCTACAATAGATGTATTTAAAAGCCATAAACTATAAGAAACTATGTATTTCATTGGTCCAAGAACACAACATGTCTAATTAAAATGCTTCCTCATCATTCACATCAAATATAATATAAATAAATTTTCCTTATTATTTCAAATCATTTAATGGTTTGTTTCTCTGGTTTAAAACATTACATGCACATTTTAGTTTTTTCTAAAGATTAAAGAGTGTTTCCAATCACCCAAAAAAATGGAAGATCCTATTTATGATTATTACTAAAACATGAATGTATAAAGAATGATAGTAACTAATTTTTATAAATATGTATCTATAAACTATTAAAAATAATATGATTAAGAATTTATAAGTGGTTGTAGAAATTGTGCATGAAAATAAAAAAATCTATTTTTGTCTGTAAATATTTCTCAAACATTTATATGGTTATTAAATTATATATAATTATTAAGATATTAAAATTATTTTTTTCGGAATAAAAAAAAATTTCATCATATTTTATTCATTCCAAATAAATATGTAGAAATAAATGCAACCTTGAAATGTTGATACATGATTATGAAGAAGAAAAATATTATTCATGTTATAAATTTCACTAAGTTTGTTTTTAAAAGATTCTCTTCAATCAAATTATAGTTTTATCAAATAAATAAAAGTAAATAAAAAATCCTTTCAGAATCATCTTAAAAAAGTACATCCTCTCATAAATAAAAAAGGATTGTTAACACAGTTTTTGAAGAAAGGATAACACCAATCCTACAAGAAACACTATAAAAGACAGATAAAATAAAATTTCAGCAAAGAGAAGCACAAATTAATTGTTTATATGAAATAAATCATGCAAAAAGGGTAACAATATATATTTATATAACCTAAACAATGAATTCCCAGAAAAAACTTTCTTTCAGTCTAGTTTACCATTACAGTATGAGTAAACTCTCCATCAATTTATTCTAATCGTGGGACTTTATTAATATCTAATATTGAAAATATATATAAAGATGAATTTAATGAATCCATCGTTAATAAAAACCTGAGTAAAAAATACTAGTTATACTTAAGTGAAATGAAATTATTTTACCAATCATCCAAGTCCCAATTTGAGAGATAATTCCCCAATAATTTAATGTCCAAAAACTTAAAATTTAAAATGCATTGTCTTACATGTGTATTTGTCTTCTAGATGAAAAAATGGTGAGGGAAGTAGGTTTGTAATGAAACAAGACATTAAATTGGCGATCTACCCATGAGGTTCGATGGATAAATATGGTCCATGGATGTGATTGGTCAAAACAGAAGATATGATTACCAAAAAACAATGACCTCAGTGAAAAATTTCATAATATAAATAATGATACAATGGTTATGATAAGACAATATAAAAAATGAATCACTAAAATCAATGAAATATATATTAAAATTCCCTGTAAATACTCAACTAATCCCACATTTAAAATAATTTATTCTATAAGAATTTCCTTGAAAAATTGTATATTTTTAGTGACTTTTTTTTACTTTCGGGTGTCCGTAAATTCCATACATTTCACCCTATATATTATTTGGGTAAAATACTTCCCCTTTATAATAATTAAAGGATAATTCCTATAAAAATTAAAAAAAATTCCAATACTAACTCAACAAATTCCAATATTAAAAGTCTTCATAAGTAAACATATTCATTTATTGCACACATTTAAAAAAAAGGGAAATTTCGTTTGTAAAGTTTTTTATTCTAGTTTATGTGTTTCTATATGTATGAAAAGTATTAAAATAATGGGTAATAAACGAATATATATGTATCATCCTAATAGAAAAATCCAAATTAGTGATTCCCAGAACTTTTTAGTATATGTTAATAATAATTATTCTTAATAATTTCCAAAATGATCATATTTATATATAAAAATACAGATTTTAGAATCAGTAATGAATGTACCAAAGTCTTAAAAAATATTTAATGAAATAATGACCACCTTGTTCTTGAAGATGTTTCAAAAGAGAAAATCTAATAATCCGAACATTAGAAGATATATATCTATAACCATGAATATTTTATAGGGATATAAATTCATGGAAACATTATGTCCTTCATGATATCCACTTTTGATAAAATTTTAAGAAAAAATAGTAACAATAAATTTAAGATTTCATGAGCATTATTTTATTTAGTAAACATTTAAAAACACTGTATTGTGGAGTATTTTTCATAATAACTACCGCATTGAAAACAATAAGATAAACTATAAAAATATAATGGCTCCCTTTCATGGATCATATGATAACAGTTGTAAAATATGCTTAAAAAGAGAAAATATATTAAAAAATAGAGAAAAATTATGGAAACAAATTTTATAGGTAAATATAATTTTTATAAACTAACATCTCTCATTGAGAGTTCCATTATAATGTTGAGATGTGAAGTTATTTATAGAATTCATTTGAGTTAAAACCTATGGATAATATAAATAAATTTTTCTAAAAACATAAAATAAAATAATACTGCTTTCATAAAAAATGTTTGATATATAAATTTAGATATATAGATAATATAGAATTTATATAAACATATAATTATTTCCACCTATCTGAATTTATGTAAATTTCAAATTATAATAAAAATAATTAGCATCACATTTGTGAGGAGAATGAAATAAAAAGATTAAAATTAAAAAAATAGGATGAGCAGCATGTATTAAAGACAAAAAAATACATATTAATAATATATATAAGTAATATCCAGTTACTAGTTTGAATATATAAGAAGCAAATTTGGATAAAATTCATATTCTAAACCTATAATATCGAAAAATAATTAAATCTAATATTAAATTATGTAATCCAATGTTTCTAGCCTTAATAAATCATTCAGAAGATGAGCCCTTTGAAACTGTAATTGAAATAAATATTTAGGAATATCATACCAATGGATCCAAAATTTTGAATTCATTAAATATTTAGTATCTCTATAATAATGATTTAATGCATGAATTTACTTCTATAAAACATACATTGTTACTTCTAATAAAAATTATAATATATATATATAAACTACACATCAAAAACAAATTTATTGATAGTGTACAATACTTTAACCATCCTAAATCTATAATTACCCAACCATAACAAATTAATCAATTGACCTAAATAAAAAATCAAGAGTGGATTATGTTTTTACCTCAAAAATAGTATAATTCCAAGAGAGGATGCATGACTCTACTTCATCCTCTTCAGTGTGGTATGTAAGTTGTGTACTATCCATATAGTGACCATAATACTTTTAAAGTTTCACTACAACTTTCTCAAACTCATGAATGATCTTCAATATGGTTGAAGAGGTATCTATGTATTCCCAGTTGTGTTGAAAGTCACCATTATATATCCCATGGTCATCTCATTCATGGAAACTATATGAAATGAAAATAGTAGAATAAAATTAAGTCTTCTTGTAGTCATGGTGTATCCACATTTCACAATGGCAGATATGAGCATCACCGTCATAATGAATTATACAGGTGTGTCACAAAGAAAATTAAAACATGTTTTTTTTAAAAATTATCATCTAGGATTTTGTGTGTGCGTGTGAGTGTCTTAGAAGAGAAAGAATTTATTCAAATAACCACTGTGAAATTGTGTTTTTATCTCTAATTGAATTAATTTATTCCTAGTGATTTCTTTAAATGTCATAATTATTTATTTTTATAAGTATATTTTAGAAATGGGTTATTTTGTTTAGGAATTTATTATAAATGTAATTTAAATGATATATTTTGTAAATTTTATAAGTATATTATATTAGTGGGATTTTAGGGTTTATATTTTTTTATAATTATTTTTTAAAATTTAATATTTTACAAATATATCATAGTTTGATCTTTTTGGGTGAATATCAAATGGATTTAAGCTCACCTATTTATTTTTTCTATCTTATTTAATGATAAAATTTTTTAATTGTTATAATTAAATTTTAGTTATAACTTTTTATAGTATTATGATTTATTTATTTAGGTTCTAATTATAAATTTTTTATTTTAGATTTATATTACAGTTTTATATTTTTGGGAGAGAATCAAATGGATTGACGTGCGAAAATTATAATTTATAAATATGTTTTCGTCGATGTTTTTTTAAATACTTTTAAAATATTATATTTAATAAATATTATAAATATATTATAAATTTATTTGAATGTTTTTTTTTCATTTCTGTAAGGATATTACATAGAATCAAAAATAAAATAACATGGTTTATTTATTAATGATTATATAAATTCCAAAATATGAACAAATGGGTAGAAATGTGATTAAATATATAAAATTTAATGAACATTTGGTTACAAAAAATATATAATAATTACATTTAAATTATAATATTATATGAAAATTGGGATGGTAATGTAAATATGGATTTAAATGTATCATAAATTTATTTCCTAATATGAATGAATTTCAATTGGTTGTGTGGAGTGATAAAATTGAAATGAAAAAAATTGTATATATGTGTGTGGGTGTGTCGATATATATATGAGTGTTGATTTTTTTTCTAAAATAATATATAGGAGTACTATATGATAGATTAATATGAGAATATTAATATTATTTGTTTATTTCATTCCATGTTACATATTAATATGAAATTTTCATAGTAGAAAAAATACACATTTTCATCGCTTGGAACCACAACTAGTCATACGAACCTCACTCCCACTATTGATTTGGTGTCTACACCACTCTGGTGTTCCTTCTATAGGACATCATTCATTTTCATGTGTTTCATCTATATAATGTTCTATTGATACGGGCTTCTCAACATGTCGGGCACCTGATACCTCCACATTCTACTGGGTGGATAAATGTCTAGCTAGTTGTATAGTTGAATCTCACACAACATATGTAGACACATGTGTCAATAATTATGGGTTTCAGGATATATGCCTTAAATATCATGGAAATGGTTGAGAAACATAAAACAAGTCACTAATAGATACAGTGTCTCTAAAGGATAGGAAAAAAACTATGATATCCAACACGGGTCCTATATCCTTATCAGTTGAGGGACATCCGTTATAGGATCCCAAGGCAACTTTGTTGGAGCTTATGTCTACATTGTAGGATCTCATGCTTCTAGTGTAGGATATCATGCATGTTGTGCATTATAAAATGCCTACTAATCCCATCCATGTTGTGCATGAACCTATGCATACATTGTAGGAGCATGTGCATGAACCTCCCTCAGGTGTCACTAGCCATGTCATCGTATCATTTGAATCCTCTATCCTCCTACTAGTGGATGTGGAGGTGGTTGTGCATCATTTACAATGGGATCCTAGAGAAAATCATTGTCTACAACATCTTATATATGAGCATGTGGATCAGTATATTTTAGTGTCTCCTCATCATAGACACCCTCATATAAGGAACCAATAGGATCTGTGAGAGGCACCAACTCATCATGAACTAATTTCTGATTGTACATTTCCTCTTCTTGAACATTGATGATATATACAAGTCTATGTATATACTATTACTATAAAAATAATATTTTTCATAATAAAATATATTTTTAAAAAAAATATCTAAAAAAGATGGTAAATATAACAAATGGTGTAGAATAATCCCATGGAATGAATGGTACATGATAGTGTGATGTTGTTAATAATACACATACCCCTCCTGATCTGGCAGTAAAAATCATAATGTGGGTTACGTGAACTGAATGATACTATAATTTCCATATTTTTCCAAATAATCGATGTATTTTGAATTATTGTGAAGTTAGTCGATCGATTTCTTACATATGTGTAGAATATTCTACAATGAAGCAATCTAACATTATGCATTAATTATGTATTTCATGAACCCAATCTATTTCATGACATGGTCGAGCTAGTTCCACTTAATTATGTGAAAATAAATTAGTGGAACCATTGCTCCATGGTATCTAACCACATCTATAAATTATGGGGGAGCAGTATCAATACAAGCTTAGTAAATGGGTTACATGAAACCTAAAAGGATAACACAAAAATTATTCAAAAAATTAAGACAATAATCTAAATAATTTGTCATTTTTAATATCATATAAAGTTAATAACAAAATAATCATTATATAAAAAAAATAGTGATTAACTTACATCATATGCTTGTAGAATATCAAAAATCATCTGAAAATTGTGTACACTATTCCTCATGGTATATATATAACATTGATACAAACTCCTCCTAAAAAACTAAAATTATATAAGTCAATAAAAATACAATTAATAAAATTTTAAAATAACTAAATTTTTTGAACTAAACATACCAACATATCTAGGGATATTACAGTAATAGGTTATGGGAATGTTGGGAGATAACTCTTGGATCGACATGTGGAAAGTTCTCCCTTGACCATATCATTAATAGAATGTAGTATCCTCCAATACATCATTACTCCACTCGGAATTTTAAATAGTGGAATTTATAGATACCTTCTAATACAGTTGTCACCCAACTATATATAGTCATCCTATCGAAATCCTCATGTAGTGGTAGGTACATCTTGTTTCCTATGGTCATAGAATGATCAATCCACAATTTTCCTCTAATTAACAGTATAATATATGCATGTGTGTACTTAATTAGTGTCTCCTTATTGGAATCATCAGAAATCCTGATTAAATAATTATCAATCCATCCCACGAATAAGTGGGGACCCTAAAAGACTCATTTATGATTGATGACAATGATTTTAATTAAGTGATGTATGGATATATTCCAATATCCTTTAGTCTCACCTATAATGGATTCCCCATGGATAGGTAAACACATGATGTTATACACATCATCTAAGGTAATATCCCACTTTCCCTCATAGAGATATAATGTGTGTGTCTTTTTTTTACCATATCTCAACCAATAAAATACTCATATTATGATTAATAGTATTTAAGTTTCACCTGGTTAAACCATAGAATACAAAACATCAAATAAATGGAACAATAGGTGAAGGGATTCCTTGTGGTGGAAGTGATGATATATCCTAAGACGAAGATGTCGAACATGTTATCTTTCTTACACCTCACACAACACATGTGAATATTGTACATGTAGGATAACCTCATTCATTTTAATATATAAAATTTTCATTTTAATTTGACATAAATGGGATTATTCTTGAGAATTGTTTTTTTATGTGATTATTTTCATTTAAAAATAAAATGTGAAGTAATCTTTTTAAATGTTGTTGATAGTAATATTGTATTTTCACATGATATAAATATTTGGTGTTTGTAGGCAATGGATTTTTTTTTCTTTTTATTGGTTCATATATGTGTTAGGAACTCAAATAGATGACTATATAGTAAGATGTGGGGATAATTAGTGTTGGTATGATTTTATTCCCTTATAACCTCTTCAAAATTGGATAATGATGTTAACCTTCTTGTGGATGACTATGTTTTTGGTGAACTATGGTTTTTCTGTCATCTTCTCATATTAAAACTGAAGGACTACAAAAAATGGAAGAAAAACATTCTGATCAACTAAATTCAATTAATGATTAAGGATAATTGAATAAATAAAATATAATCTCTTATTTTTCAACTTCTGGTGTGAATTTGTTTCCTTACATTATCTAAAAAATTCATTTAATACTAAATATTTTTTTATTATAATATTCGAAAATTTTCTAGAAATTGTTTTTTCCATATTAGACTCTGATGGTTATCTTTAACTAGTTATATATATATATATATATATATATTATTTTTGGTGTGAGTAAAATTTCTTCATATGTCAAATTATTTTTACTAGGTTTTGATCATTCCTTTAAGAAACAATATAAAAATACAAAATTGTATATAAAACTTCTTAAGGAGTTAATATTAAAATAAAATAAATTTTTTATTTAAAATTTTAAATTATTTTTTTGTTAACACAATGACATTAAAGAGTGGAGTTAAAGTGTAATCAATCGATTTTTTCACTTTTTTTCCTCATGCCTATTGGGAAATGTGTGTGGGTGTGACATTCCAATCCACATAAACCCCACCTCTATGAAGATGTCCCTTCACCATTTCAATACATCTAATTACAAATATGAGTTAATTTATTCCTTCTTATTGGTTGTTTCCTATTCATGTTTGTTATAAGCATAGGGTCATAATTGGAAAAACTGATGTTTAGTTATTCACCTATTGGCATCCATGGAGAATTTTAACATTCATTAAAACTCTATTGTTAATACACTATATCAATGAGTTGATCCAAATATAATCATATAGAATCACATGATATGATCACATGTGAAAAAGGATACTATAATTCTTGGAAATTACCAAAATCAAGGTAATGATTCTGTAGTAAAACTGTAATCACATGACCACTACTACTAGTCAAAGGACCATATCACTCAACAACCTCAAATATTTATCCACTATGGTCAATGGAATGAACACTAAATGTGGAAACCTCCTGAATAATCCTATTAAAATCAAACTAAAAATGGTTCCCATATCACATACCTCTATCTAGAACCTATTGGTCTTTTTTACCTATTCCTGTAAAATATTTTACTAAATGATAGAATGTTTCATGAACTAGACCTCTAATTTAATTTAAAAACATAATATTAAATTTAATGAAATAGTTATTTAAAATAAAATTCTATTTACCTAATTAATATATATTTTAATATTTCTAATTAACTATGATTGGTATATTATAAACCCCCTTATAGTCTCCATTAATGCATTACACAATATTGGTCATCTGGTGTCCATATATTATCTCATCGTAATATTCCATCGACCATTTATCCTTTGAAATTTTCATCATGTAGTAGTACATTTATTAACAATCTTGGTGAATTATTTTTAAATGTTCCTCCAGATTTTATTGTTTAGTTCTGTATAATAAAGAAAAATATAACAAATAAGGACACATATAATAGAATTATTTCTATCATAAGGGTTATTTCAACAAAAAAGAAAATACATACCAAGATTGAAATTTGATTTCTCATGGTATCCCCCTTGTATCACATTCACATTTTTCTTATAATGTGTCTAAAATATAAATGATAGAAAGGATGGTGTGGTCTCTAAAGAAAACCTTGAGGCTCTAAATATTCCATAATTTCTCTATGTGGATCAAAAATAAGTCGTATTCTTCCAATTTTCATCACAAATTTCAAAGGAAGGTGAGGGACCAAATCCAAGAAGATAAGTTCTCCTTCTCAACAACAAAAAAGGTTCATGGAAGAGGAGCATTATTTAAATCATTTTTGGATAAAATCAATAATATTCTATTATTATTTACATATAAAATGTTTCCATCAATATGGATATACTGTTTAAATGATTGAAATAATACACACAGGTAAGAAGGTATAAAATACTATATTGAATACCACCTTAAATCGATATACTAGGTTCCATTGGCTAAGATATTCAGCTATGTGTAATTGGTATGTAACTTTATTATTGTGACACAATAGATCCATAACTTTTGTTAGAACAAGATAAGAACCATCCATGTTAACTTACACTTTTTGGATGGCAGTCTTCACTAATCACATGCCTTCCAATAAGAAATATAATAACCATAAATTTATTTGATCTTATCAACCACAAAAAACCCCTGAAACTACTTGAAATGATCGTATCATTTCATTAATAACAATTTAAATCAATTAAACAGCTATGACCATGTCACCCTATGAGAAGTTTGGTTTCATTAATGTTTTTGGAGTAAATCCAGAAATTCCCTAATAGATGACATTATTAAAAATTGTATATTAGAGAAACATCTGAAAATCTGAATCATTATTTTTTTGATATAGGTGAGCTCAGAGGCTCTTTATTGATATCAATGAAAATATATAAGAGAATGAAACAAACCATTTTACTTTTATCCCATATAATTATAAGAAGCATTTCCCAAGGAATAGATCTAGATAATATTCACCCATCTTCAATATCTTCTTTACTTGCAAGGCCATCAGAAAGATAATTATCTTCCTGAAAGGTATGTGTGATGATATAGCTCATTAAATAAAGGTTATTGTTAAAATTCACCCATTTTCTATCATATTTCATGAAATATATATCATTCCCATTCTTATGTATTGAAATATGGTAGTGGATTCACACTTGAACCATATGTTGTTCCAATTTGTTTGACAAGAATGGTTAACTGCTCTGATAAGGGACAAAATTTCTACATAAATGGTAGTGAAATGGCCACAATGAATATAAATTAACTTGATATCATCACTATTTTTATATGATAATGCTACCATATCTTGATGGACCCAGATTTCCCCTTGTAGAACCATCGGTATTGCAATTAATCCAACCGGTAAAGGGGGGAAACGAAAAAAAATTCAAGAGTTCCACTGGGTTTAGGTAAGTTACTTTCAAGATTGAGACACCTCAGGATAGTAAAATCCAACACCAAGATTCTACAATATTAAATGAGTATTGAGCTTATGTTTCGCATTGTTGTAGTAATGGTAGTGAGAAAAATTTTGAAATTGAAGCTTGTTTGGCAGTTCATGGATTTGTTTCTAACTATTCAAATGGTGTAAATTGATTCTTCACTGGAAACTTTTTAAAGGATTTCAATCTACTTGGAAAAATGGATGTCAAGAATAGTATGCAAAAAGTTTTTAAGCGAGCCATATTGAGGTGGGCAGATCTCAAATATATCAAAAAATTCCTTCCATAAAGATGTAGTAGTTTTTCATCACAAGTAGAGATGCTTGACATCTTATCAGTGATGATGTAATATGATACATTTATAGAATTGGTAAATACCAACATATTTAATATTTTCATTAACTGAAATCTTGTTAAGATGGATCCTCTATAGTAGTGTGAGCCTTAAAAGAGAAAGCTAATTTTTATTTAAGATGCTAATCAATTTGTGATCAACTTGAAGAAGGTGTTTATAGAATATCTTGAAATCATGATGTCCATAAAGATATTGTTCCTATATGAGAATATCCTCTTAGTTGATTAATTCATAACATAAAATAGTTGAATAAATATCATTAGGGAGCTTGTCCAGATTACACAATTGATATTTTATTGAGATATTCTGATTAATAAAAAAAATATTATGAGATAACCCGATCAATCAAAGGTTCTATGGTTCGGTTGACAAGAAACAATTTGATAGAGGATTTCATGTTGACCATCCAATGAGATTTCATGTGGATTTTAAGGAAGAAATTTCCCAAACCAGGCCAAATGGAGGACTTAATGGATATCTATTTTCTTACAATGTGCTTTGCAAGGAATCTTGATCTAAGAAAGTACAATGATTCTGATTTTTTTTGATTATACACCACATAAAATGAGCTTGTATAGAAAAGTTAAATTGTTTTAAATTCTTGATACCAATACCCCCAAGATCTTGGTGTAACGACCCAAAATTTTGAATAAATCTTGTTTCCTAATTTTTTTGTGTTATTTTTTTTTGATACTCAAGAAAACTGTTTCATTTGATAACATGATTATAATTAAAATGAGACCGTTGGGTTTTGACTGTTATATGACCATTGGTCAATATGACCACTGGGAACTAAACGTTCTGATTATTGTCTCTAAATACAAGTAATCTTGGTTAATTAATATAGAAAGAAGATTTGATGGCCTCACCCAGTAGTCTTGGACCGATCAAAGCCCATCTAACAGAACTTGGGAAGGAGGTAGCACCATTGGGATTTTCTCTAGACCAAACCCAAGCCGAACTTCGTCGTGTGAAACTATAACAGAATCGCTTTTGCGGTATGTTCAAACTGATAGAAATTACTACTCGTGCGATTTTGGTCGAGCCTCCCTCAGATTCTCTCACTTTAGAACACCTTACACTTAGGTCATATGCTGGTGTGAGAAGGGGCTATGTAAGGAGACCGTAACTACCTTGTGTAACCATTTGTTTTAAATAAAAATTTTGATTTCTTCTTATGATGAAGTTTATGAATTTTAAAATGTCCAGATAAATATAGTATGAATATTTATGATGAATTTTAGAAATAGGATATTTTAAAATATTTATGTAAACCCTAAATAATTAATGATGTGCAATGATTTTCAAAAAATGGTCTTTTGCAAAAGTGTTTAGTAAGGAATTTGGAGTCTAATAAGATCAACTTAATTTTTGATGAATAATAAATTATGAATAGTGATTTTACGCTTAAGATTAGTAATGTGACCAAATGGATTAGTAATTTCACTCAAAAAATGTTTTTATATCATTTAGACACCTTGATTAATTAATGAGATTCAATAAAATTGTTAAATAGCAGTTTCATAAATTATTATTCAAGTATTAGTTTTTTCAGGTGAATAGTGTTTTTCAATTAAAAATTAAATTAAAAATAATTAGAAATTTATTTTTATAAAATGGATTTCAATTTTGAACTCAGAGCACCGATATTTTGTTAAGGTAATTTTTGGGGTTTTTTCTGAGAAAGTGGAATTTTCAGTGAATAGTAAAAAATCAGTTTTAGGGTTTCGGTATGTTTAATGACATAATAATTGTGTCATGATGATTCCATGAGATATTTTAAGGTATGGTAGACCAAAGGTGATGAATTATTGTATGGGGGGACCCATGTGGCCTAACTCCCTAGGAAATACAATTGGAGAGAACATGGTTTTGAGAAAACCACTTTTGAGGTGTCCCTTGGCCATTAATGCCTTATCCCCTCACATTACCTCTAAATACAAAGCCATACTCTCATCAATTTCGACTCCCCACTCTCCCCCAACGAAGTTATGGTCTCATTACCTCCCAAGGAGTCCTCCCAAGGTTCCCCCAATCCCTCAAGGTCCCAACCATTGGGTTTTAAGAGTTACGTTTTAAGGTAAGGGATCCGACCTCTCTCTTTCTTTTCATGAAATCTCTTTTATGTCATTTCATTTATGCTACATGTTATTATGTTAAAGGATGTTCTTTTATACTCCTATTACATCCCTTTTCATGTTCATATAATGAGAGATCCCCTCTTACTCTCATTATTTCGTTTTATGATGTTTTAAGTGGCGTCGTTAGGCTGCCGAAATTTTTGAAATGGATTCTTTCTCCCTTCTCATTTTTCAAGATCTATTTTCATGCAAAGTATTTGAAGTTACTTTTTATTATGTTGGGGTATGATCTCTAAATTTATCATACTGATATTTTATGATCATATGATGAGAGACCCTATTTTATCTCTTCAATTCAGTATTTTGATGTTTTAAGTGGCGTCGTTAGGCTGCAAAATGTTTAAGTGGTTCTTTCACCTTTCTCCTTTTTCAACATTCTAATTCCATGTCAAGTCTTTCATGTTCCTTTTTATTATGTTGGGGTATTATCACTATATCTATCATACTGATATTTTATGATCATATGATGAGAGACCCCATTTGATCTCTTCAATCCATTTTTGGAAGTTTTATGTGACTTCGTTAGGCTGCCGAATTTCTAAGGGGTTCTTTCACCCTTCTCGTTTTCAAGATCGATTTTCATGTCAAGTCTTTCAAGTTACTTTTTATTATGTTGGGGTATGATATATATATCTATAATACTGATTATTTATTTTCATATGATGAGAGACCATAATTGATCTCTTCAATCCATTTTTGGAAGTTTTAAGTGACGCCATTAGGCTGCCGAATTCTCATAAGAGAAATCTTATTTTTTGTCTTCATTTCAAGTTCTTTGTTTGATATGGTATATCATTAAAATTTCATTACCATTTTCTTCAATTATTTATATTCTATTCCCCTCCTGTTTTATGAATCATTTTTAGTGGGTTACCCATGTCCCCTCTCTTTTCAATGTTTTCTAAAACCATATATCATAGCCGTTATGCTGCATAGTTTTCATCTCAAAATGCCCTCCTCTTTATCTCAAAAATATATTATGTTATTAACTGAATACTCAAATCTCTTATATCTATAGGGGTATTCAAATATATATCAAAATTTTCTATTTTAAATTCTGGGATTTACATACATGAAACCCGCTTTCCCTTTTTCGTGGGTTTAAAGTGACATAAAGATCAGGTTATTAAAGCAGTTTTTAAAACGTTATGTTTATGAAATGAAACCCATTTAGTTTATACTATATGGGTTGTTTATGAAATGATTGATGACGATATATGTGGCTCAAATTATAATAAATACATGTCAATGGTGCGACCAGATAGCGCTCCAATTCATTGGGTAAAGACTTAATCTCTAGAGAAGACTTTTTAGACTAATACCTTGATGAATAACCTTGGTAATTTTTAATGACACCTTGGTGATGGACTTTGGTGAAATGAAATGATTATCAATATTAAATGTTGTATCCACATCTTCATGTTATGAAAAATGTTATTTTTATTATGATATATCTCATGATTTAATTCCCATGCCTTAAAGTTCTTTTCATTACCTTATTGAAGTATCTCAAGTTCACATGTAAAATGTTTTTCTTGTTTCCCTTACTGGGCCTTCTGCTCACCCTTTTTTTGATGTATGTCCCCAGGTTATGAGATGCAGTAATGAACCTAGGATGAACATGTGGAGAAGCCTTTAAATTGTTTATGAATAATGTTTTATGTTTTCATGTTTTAGGTTCCTGGTTTCCAAGTCACTAAACCTTAAAGATCCTAGGTTTTGTAAAATGTAATGAAAGTTTATGTGATAAAAAGGCGGGATTCTATAGTTGCTATCAAAGGATGGTTTAGTTATTTGTGGAAATTATGATATGGAATCTTTAGGACGAATCCTATAGAAAAGTTTATATATAAGAAATATTCCTGGTATTTTGGTGAGTATTGAGTAAAGGGTTCCCAAGAAAATACATCCCTGTCTGGATACGAGAAGGTAGAGGTGGCTCTGGCACAAATGTACATAGGGGTAAAACCCAAAAACACCGCTTTGAGCTAGACTCAAACGGGAAATGGTACATGAAAACGGGCCTTGCTGCACTCTTGGTTACGACACTCCCGGGGGGTATTCATTGGTAAATTCATAAGCTTAGTATGAACAATTATTAAAGGAACAAATATAAAATAAAATAAAGATTCACATAAGAATATATAATCATGGATAACCTAGATTTTAACCTAGGGTATCACAAGTTAGGATATACTTTTATTCGAGAAGTTTATCCTTTTATGCTTAAAGTTTCCTTTTCATGATTATTGGCTAAGTATTTAAGCCCCTAATTATAGTTTCGTTTCTTTGTTAATGGAGGAAAATGGAAGAACATGTCCCAACAACCAAAGTGATAGGAAATGTGATGATTGTCGTATTAATATGACAAAGATGATTAGGGGATTAAAAGATGATTATTATTTTGGAAGACATTCACTATTTTGGGGACTCTATATGATCGACGTAAATAGATTACTACGGTATTTTCATTGAGGAGTAAGGTTGAATTATATTTTTTAGAATCTATGAATTTAAGGTGGACTTATATTAATTTAGGTTACTTATGGGAATGATTAACCTATCTTGGGTAAAATATGTTTAGATTAGCTACTTTTGTTATAAGATGTTAGGTGTGGTTGATGCTTTTTGGAGATGAACAATGAAGTTTATTTTGGAAGACTATGTTATCAAATCCTTCTTGTATTTGGGTTTCAATCTTAGTTTAGTTTTTTTGAGAAATTTTAAGGATTTTTATTTCTGGAATGGTCTATGATGAACTTTGGGTAGTACCATTGGACATTGATGATTTAAAAGTAGTTTCCATTCCTATGGGATTGTTTCTTTTTGAAGAGTTTTTTTACCTTACCCTTTCTGTTTTTGGGATAATGTTTATAGATAGAAGAAATATATAGTTAATCTTTTGTGGATTATGTGACTCTCTAGAAGATGATTCTTGTGCTTTTGATGAGACCAAGTGTTTTTTTATTCTCATCGTTTGGAGAAAAGATTAGTTTTGGTAAAGACTTATTAAAGGATGAAACTCTACTTGAAGGTAGGTATATTTTCTTATATTTTTGTTCTATGTAGTAAATGAATTCCTCAAAATTATGAATTGGAAGGTAAAACAAAAACGTTAATGGTTTACATTTCCTACTAGGTAATCAAAGACCGTTTACACACATCATAAGTTTGGGATTTTCTTATAGTTAACTTTCTCCTAATCATGTTTTCTATCACTCTCCCCCAGAACTTTAACCTTTGTATTTTTCTTCCATATCCATGTTTTCCTCCATGGAATCCTAGTATGGGTTAACTCGGGTGACCTTTGTACTTCCCTTTCATTCTTTTAAAGTAATAGTTTTTTTGACTCCTTTTCCGATGTGGGACATTCAATGAAATTTCAAAACCCAATTTTAAAAAAATTGCGAGGACGCAATTTCTTAAGGGGGGATGATTGTAAAGACCCGAAATTTTGAATAAATCTTTTTCCTAATTTTTTGTGTTATTTTATTTTTGATACTCAACAAAACTATTTCATTTGATAACATGAGTATAATTAAAATGAGACCGTTGGGTTTTGACTGTTATATGACCATTAGTCAATATGACCACTGGGAACTAAACATTTAGATTATTGTCTCAAAATACAAGTAATCTTGGTTAATTAATATAGAAAGAGGATTCAATGGCCTCACCCAGTAGTCTTGGACCGATCGAAGCCCATCTAACAGAACTTTAGAAGGAGGTAGCACCATTGGGCTTTGCTCTGGACCAAACCCAATCCAAACTTCATCATGTGAAACTAGAACGAAATCTCATTTGCGATAAGTTCAAACTGATAGAAATTACTCCTCATGCGATGTTGGTCGAGCCTCCCTCATATTCTCTCACTTTAGCACACCGTACACTTAGGTCCTATGCTGGTGTGATAAGGGGCTATGTAAGGAGACCGTAACTGCCTTGTGTAACCATTTGTTTTAAATAAAAATTTGGATTTCTTCTTATGATGAAGTTTATGAATTTTCAAATGTCCGGATAAATATATTATGAATATTTTTGATGAATTTTAGATATAGGATATTTTAAAACATTTATGTTAACCCTAAATAATTAATGATGTGTAATGATTTTCAAAAAATGGTCTTCTGCAAAAGTGTTCAGTAAGGAATTTGGAGTCTAATAAGATCAACTTAAGTTTTAATGAAATGTAAATTATGAATAGTGATTTTACGCTTAATATTAGTAATGTGACCAAATGGATTATTAATTTCACTCAAAGAATGTTTTTATATAATTTAGACACTTTGATTAAGTAATGAGATTTAATAAAATTGTTAAATAACGGTTTCATAAATTATTATTCAAATATTAGTTTTTTCAAGTGAATAGTGTTTTTAAATTAAAAATTAAATTAAAAATATTTAGAAAATTATATTTATAAAATGGATTTCATTTTTGAACTCATAGAATCGATATTTTGTTAAGGTAATTTTTGGGGTTTTTTCTGAGAATGTTGAATTTTTAGTGAATAGTAAAAATACAGTTTTAGGGTTTCGGTATGTTTAATGACATCATAACTGTGTCATGACGATTCCATGAGATATTTTAAGAGATGGTCGACCAAAGGTGATGAATTATTGTATGGGGGACCCATTTGTCCTAACTCCATAGGAAATACGATGGGAGAGCACAAGGTTTTGAGAAAACCACTATTGAGGTGTCCCTTGGCCATTAATGCCTTGTCCGCTCACTTTCCCTATAAATAAAAAGCCATCCTCTCATCCATTTCGACTCCCCACTCTCCCCCAACGAAGTTCTTGTCTCATTACCTCTCAAGTAGTCCTCCCAAGGTTCCCCCAAGCCCTCAAGGTCCCAACCTTTGAGTTTTAAGAGTTACGTTTTAAGGTAAGGGATCCGACCTCTCTCCTTCTTTTCAAGAAATCTCTTTTATATCATTTCTTTTATGACCGATGTTCTTATGTTAAAGGATGTTCTTTTATACTCTTATTAATGAAATTTTCATTTTCATATAATGATAGATCCCCTATTACTCTGATTATTTAGTTTTATGAAGTTTTAAGTGGCGCTGTTAGGCTGCCGAAATTTTTGTAACGGATTCTTTCTCCCTTCTCATTTTTCAAGATCTATATTCATGCAAAGTATTTCAAGTTACTTTTAATTATTTTGGGGTATGATCTCTAAATTTATGATACTAATATTTTATGATCATATGATGAGATACCCCATTGGATCTCTTCAATTCAGTATTTTGTAGTTTTAAGTGGCGTCGTAAGGCTGCCAAATTTTTAAGTGGTTCTTTCAGCTTTCTCCTTTTTCAAAGTTCTAATTCCATGTCAAGTCCTTCATGTTCCTTTTTATTATGTTGAGGTATGATCTCTATATCTATCATACTGATATTTTATGATCATATTATTAGAGACCCCATTTGATCTCTTCAATCCATATTTGAAAGTTTTAAGTGACGTTGTTAGGCTGCCGAATTTCTAAGGGGTTCTTTCACCCTTCTCATTTTCAAGATCTATTTTCATGCCAAGTCTTTGAAGTTCCTTTTTATTATTTTGGGGTATGATATATATATCTATCATACTGATAATTTATTTTCATATGACGAGAAACCCTATTTGATCTCATCAATCCATTTTTGGATGATTTATGTGACGTCGTTAGGCTGCCGAATTCTCATAAGAGAAATATTATTTTTTTGTCTTCATTTCAAGTTCTTCATTTCATATGGTATATTATTAAAATTTCATTAACATGTTCTTAAATACTTTATATTCTATTTCCATCCTGTTTTATGAATCATTTTTAGTGGGTGACCCATGTACCCTCTCTTTTCAATGTTTTCTAAAACCATGTATCATATCCGTTATGCTGCATAGTTTTCGTCTCAAAATGCCCTCCTCTTTATCTCAAAATTATTTTATGTTATTAAGTGAATAATCAAAGCTCTTATTTCTACAGTGGTATTCAAATATATATCAAAATGTTCTATTTTAAATTCTAGGATTTACATACATGAAACCCGCTTTCCCTTTTTTGTGGGTTTAAAGTGACATAGAGATCATGTTATTAAAGCAGTTTTTAAAACGTTATGATTATGAAATAAAACCCATTTATTTTATGCTATATGGGTTGTTTATGAAATTATTGATGATGATATATGTGTCTCACATGATAATAGATACATGTCAAGGGTGCGCCCAGATAGCGCTCCAATGCATTGGGAAAAGACTTGATCTCTAGAGAGGACTTTTTAGACTGATACGTTGATGAATAACCTTGGTAAATTTTAATGACACCTTGGGGATGGACCTTGGTGAAATGAAATGATTTTCAATATTAAATTGTTTAGCCACATCTTCATGTTATGAAAAATGTTATTTTTATTATGATATATCTCATGATTTAATTCTCATGCCTTAAAGTTCTTTTCATGTCCTTATTGAAGTATCTCAAGTTCACATATAAAATGTTTCTCTTGTTTCCCTTACCAGGCCTTCTGCTCACCCTTTCTTTTGATGTATGTCCCCTGGTTATGAGATGCAGTAATGAACCTAGGATGAACATGAGGAGAAGCCTTTCAAGTTTTTAAGAAGAATGTTTTATGTTTTCATTTTTTAAGTTCCTATTTTCCAAGACACTAAACCTTAAAGATCCTCAGTTTTGTAAAATGTAATGAAATTTTATGTGATAAAAAGGCAGGATGCTATACCTGGGGCATGAAACAATGTTTCCAGGATGCTATTATAATCTTCTTTTCCAGTATACTACCACTTCAAACAAAATTACTCATCATTAAGTTAATTTATCTTATAATAGAGTAATGGAAAATATAAACCCTAAAGGAGAGAACATATTTGAAACCACCACATTCTTAACAAGGCATGTATAGCCCGTCATTGAAAGTGACTTGCCTTTCCAATATGAAATAGTTCTTCTAACATGGCTCACAACATTAGATAAGTAAGATGCATAAGGCTTACCCCAGAGCATAGATGTTCCACGATATATAAAATGGATAGAGCCTTCCTTTATTCCTAGATCATTGGTGATACAACTCTTCCTTAAGTCTAAAATATTCTTTCCAAAGTAGATGAATGACTTTTACAACTAATTTCTTATCCCAAAGTACATTCATATTATAGAAAGGAATTTTTTCTTTTATTTATATTACTCTTTTATTTCTGAGTAAAACTTATTATATCATCCCCAAAAAATAAATTGTAAAGAGAATAGATTCCTCTAGCCTCCCTGATAGGTTCTATCTCACCCTTTCCCACCATATGAAGAAGAGGTCTACTTAGATAATCCTCTACAATTGCAAAAATAATAGCTAAAAGAGGATCCCACTTTCATACCCCATGGATCATTTAATTTACCCTTCTGAGGACCCATTAATAATAATGGATATGTGGGAAGATCCAAAGAGAGATATAAACTACATATTGAAGCCAATATTGTGGACCACATTGCCTATGAAATTACAGTCCATTTTGTGGAAGTATTTTTTTATTTCATGTTTAAAAGAAATATTTCCATCCAAGGTGGACTTTAGAAGGATGTTAACACACTCTGAGGTGTTAAGAAAACACACTTAAATGAACCTTCCTTTTACAAATCAAAATTTATTCAAGAATATAATTATATTAGAGACCTGGGAAAGCATGTTAAAAGAATCTTTCTAATAACTCTTTGTATTGTGTTGATGAGAGCCACAATCCTGAATTGAATAATATCACTAGATTTATCCACTTATGGGATCAAGGAAATGAATTGGGAATTGAAACCTTGAGTAAAGGACCCACCCTTGAAAAATTCGTGAAATACTTTCACACATCCATTTGGATGATATACCGAAGGGTTTGAAAGAAAAAATTTATGAATCCATCCAGCCTAGGAGATCTTTATTTATCATGTCCGAAGACTACATCCTACATTTCAATATTTCAGGGGGTTGAGGTAAGAAGAGTGTTTTGATCCTCAGTTTTCATCTTTGGAAATATATCTTTCTTCAGTACTGAATTTCTTTTTGGTCCATTGATGAAATTATAATAAAAATATACTATGTTGTTGGATAACTACTACATTTCCTCACAGATTCAGTCTCCATATTAATGAAATGATAGGGGCTATTTTTCCTTTGATCTCTTTGTAAATCATTAAATAATTTGGAGTTTCTATCCATGTTATCTGAAAATCGGATTTTGAATTTTTCCTTTTTGATGTTGTCTCTAAGATTCATTAGGTTTTGTAACATGGAGGAAATCTCAACATCATGGGTAGTGTATCCATTGAAATTGTTCGCTGAAATTTATTATTGAAAATCATGTAAATAAAACATAAGGGTATCAATTTCTACCTCATGTGAGATGAACTTGGTATTTCTCTATTTTTTTAGTTTTTTCTTGAGCATTTTTGAACACGGATATGTGATCCAAAGAGTTAGAATTACATTCATTAATGTTCCAAGAATCCTAGACAATTTTTGAGTAGTTTAGGAGAGTAACCCATTCATTATTAAAACTGAATGGAAGAGGTTTCTTCTTCTTGTTATCAATAAGTCTAACCAGGATGAGTTAGTGATAAAAATTGTGAATTTCCAAAGTAACACATGAAATCGATCTCCAATATCTAATAAAGGAATCATTGAAAAAATTCTTTTCAATTATATTAGATCTCATACCAATTAAATTGCCTCTTATACCATCTAAATTTGAATCCAATGAGATTTATTTCAATAAATATTGCTTCCTCAACACATTCTATGAAATATTTAAAGGAGATTGGGCTAAAAACATTTCTAAGTTTATCATCCACATTAAAATGGAGTTAATGTCTCAAATGTTTTTACATGGATGCATGATAACATATGAAATATCCTTTAATTTCATCCAATGTAATATTCTATCCATGTAAGTACAGAAAGCTTAAAAATTTGAGTCGAACCTTTTATAGATAGATTTATAGAAGCTGTCGGTGAGGACTTGGCTATCCTAGTGAAAAAAATAATATGTTCAACTCTACTATGGACCATGATCCAGATTCTGTCAATGATGGATTCATCATGAGAAACTACCAATCAAGAACAACCTCTATTATTGAAAAAAGTTCTTTAATTTGTACTAATAATCATTGGTTTAGATATGCTAATAAAATAAATTTTGTAACTACCTAAAATGAGCCTGAGGCAACCTTCCATGATAGGGTTTTATAATCCCTTATAAAACCATAAAAAATATTCATTAAGATTTTGTTATGGAGGTTAGGCCCCATTTTTCTTTCTTCTCTACTTTCCTTCTTGGTTTCCTTGCAGTCTCTGCCTTTGAGGAATTTGTGATAGATTTATAACCTTTAGAATCCTCACCAGTGTGTATCTGAGAGGAGTCCTTGGTGTGCTTTTTCTTGGGGGACTATGTAGAAGTGTCTATGATAGGAATATCAGCTAAATTCTAGACATGTGACTCACCTGGTCTCTTATTATTTTCTAGATTGAACTAAGGTGATTATGAAATGGTCTGGGGATTATCCAGGTGAGTGGATATGTTAATATCTCATGAGATAAGGTTAAGAGGATATTCATCAACTTCTATAGAAAGATAAATGGAAGCAAAATATGATGATAAATCTAAGATCTGATTGAAATATTCCAATAAAAATTTTCACTGCTCACTATTTTCAGGTGTGTGAGTTGAACCCATATTAGTTTCTTACTGCATCTCCTCTTCCACAACCAGAACTACCCATGAGAAACTTTTAGAAGCATATTTTTAACATTCAATCCTTTTATTGGATTTATGTTATCATTTTTTTGTTATCCATTTGGTTACTCTTATTGTTTCTTAAAATATCCACCCGGGTAGTGATTCTAGTAGATATATTGACCAACTTCTGAACCACTCAATGGTTTTTTAGTTCATGAACTTCCATTTTGCTGTGTTCACAATAGTGAGTTAGATTCCCAAATTCATAACTAATCTCCAATTGGTGATCATTTTCAACCAACGAGACCCTATCTAGTGGGGTGATTCCATATTAATCTCCATTATCATTCTCGCATATACATCGATATCACCACTAAAGGTTTGTTGAACAATCTTTAGGGGAGTACCAATTCTAAAATCTAATTCGTTGAGTATTTTGGGATTCCAGTAAACTCATGGTATCCCATGAATCCTGGTCCAAACCTGTGCAATAGAGCGTCTTTGTATAAAAGGATTGAATTTAGAATCCGAAGTAGAGATCCAGAAAAAACATCGCTTTAGATTAAGGTTACCATCTTGGAAGACCACTTCAACATCCTCTTGTCTCTCCAGAATGACATAGAAGTAGTCCTTGCCAATCAGGATGAGTCTCTATTTCAATGAATTCTAGAAGTGGGATATTCTATCCTTCAGTTCTGCATAAGACTTGGGTTCCATACCTTTTACGTAAGAGATACGACCTAGCACTGAAAACATACATATATCAATCCTTTGTTTCAAAGAATCCAGTTCTGCAACCACAATAATGGAACCATCCCCTGATCATTTATGCACAAGAATTTTGTAAACAGACGAAGCATTTGTTGGACCACTAAGATATTCTATAAATGAGAGATATTTTTGAGGATGGTTATAAAAATTAGTGTCTATATTATAATCCCTTGAATTATAATTGAAAGATATTTACCAGTCCGAATTGAAATATTCTATTTTTAATCCAGATCTTTTTAGAAGAATTATTAATCATCGCTGATTCGAATGTCGGAAGCTCCCGCGTTTTCCATTCACGCTCATGAGACTATCTATCACCACATCACCAATGGTATTACATGCTACAGATATATAAATATGAATCAATATTAAAAATATAGATATAAAATAATATCTATTCAATTATACCATGACATAACTGCAATGCTGGTTAATGAGATACTATTTTATAATTTTCTTCCTGGTTCCCTTTTTACCAAAATCTCTCCTAGTGTATAAAACACAATCCTATAACTCTTGATTGGTGCCACTAATAATTCTTGGAAATTCTATATTAAGAATAATTATTGACCAATAAAATTTTGGCAGGTGTAACATACCTTCTTTTGAACATGAATCCAATGATGGTGGCTGATTCAATTGTGAGTGTGATAACACATGGAATGAATCTATATTTTATTCAATATTTCCATGATGTCATGTATCACGAACATCTTCATATTGTTCTGAATATTAATCTTCCTCTAAATTTTCCACCATTAAATATTATTCTTGTGAAGTAAATTCCATAAAAAAATATCACTATGAGATGTCAAAACATGGGAATATATCAATGTATCTTGGAGTTATGACAGACCGACATCCTTTTTTAAAGAAGTTCTTTGATCGTAGATAGAGTGACAGAAACCTCCATAATTTAATATTTAGGTTTTCCTTAAATAAAGTCAAAAACATATTCCCAATCATCATCATCATTAATTGGATATGATACATGGCAGAACCTATCATTAAAATGAACATGTCCATAGGGAATGTATCACCTGTTTGTCCTTGATTTTGAACCATCCATGCATATTTTTTGAAGGAATACCCCCATTATACAACCCTCTATTATCATCACTTATTCCAGTTGTTTATAATTAATAAATACATGGTCAGTAGCAATTATTTTTCCACTATAATAAATATATGTAGCCATATATATATCAAGTTAAAAAAGTATTATGGTTTAAAATTATTTTAACTTTTTCTCTTAACTGGGATTCTTTTATCTAAAGGGATCCAAAGATATTATACATTGTGTTTGGTGGAGAAAATAAAATGTGAATCACCAAAGTAATCATATCCCATAGGAGTTCCAAGCTAGGTTTATAGTTAGGCTTCTTTGTCATTCACAAAGTGGTGATTGATTTAATACCCAATCTTCCCTTTTTAGAGTTATTAACCCTAGGTAAATCTATGTTAGAGTTTCTGTACCCATATAGTTTCCTCACATGGATTTAATTTCTAGGAAACAATGCATTTTTCACTTTACCAAAATATTAAGATGTGTTCCTATTTTAAGAGTTATCATTAATGTTTTTACTAATGTTTTTCACTCCTAATTTCAATAGTCCTAACAATATTTCAATATATTATTACATTGGAGTAAAAGGGAAGTGAATCCCTAAATCAAATCCACCTAAAAGTATTGAGCCTAGTGTGTAGTTACGACTATTTTTCATGCACCTTGTCAGGATTGATTTAATACTCAATCAAACATTTTCAGGGTTGTTACCCATTGTAATATCAATGCTAGAGCATGCATCCACTTATAGTATCTAGATAGAGATATAATTACTAAGAGACCACAAATTCATTAATTTACCAATATATTTTGTTGTTTACTTAAGGTTAGACTTATCCCTAAGGCCAAATAGTTTACATTACCAAAATATTTAGATGATTTCTTATGGATATATGTATCCTTAAGGTTCAATAATGTTTTATAATACTAAATTTAAATATAAAATTCAATAATAGTCCTTGTAAAAAATCATTAAAAATACTTAAATCATTATAAATAAAATATTATATTTATAATTATAACCTAGTGCTAATAATAAAACATTAAAAAATTAATTTCATATTTATAAACATATTGATTGTTATAATTCCAAACAATTAACACATTATACTAATATTTTTAACATTATACTATGAATTAAACCATTATAGTAACAATTTCTTATTTTGTAATATTTGAATTTTTAACAATTAAATATGTAAATACAATCCAAATTAATATAATTTAATTAAAAATAAAACCAATTTTTATTTAAGATAAGCATGCACGTGAAATTTAACAACATTTATTATTATCATATATTATTAAACAATAACATACAATCCTAATAATTAAATAATATTAAATATTTACATACAATCCCAATTAATATAATTTAATTAAATTGAAATCTACAATTTTTTAATAAATAAACATGCACATGTGGTTTAATAACCTTTATTATTCTAAACTAATATTAAATATTCACATATAATCCAAATAATTAAAAACAATTAATAAAATATTATACTAGAGAAAAATCATAAATCATAAATTGATAACTAATAAAACTGATTAAATTATAATTAACTAACTAATAATTAACTAATATTACATGAAATATTATACTATAAAATAAATGATAACTTAAATAGAAAAATCCATTAAAAAATATAATACCGAATAAATAAAAGAACCAAAGAGAGAGGGAAAAGTCTTTGAATAGCTCAATAAGGGGAAGAGAGTGGGTGAGATTTGAAAATAAGAGGGGATTACCTTTTATAAGAAGGACATACATCTGGGATTCAATTGAATTGAATCTATATGGTCAGTTGGTGAAGATCTTAAATTGAATTTTTTGTCTTTACCAATGGCGTTGACTAACATTTGAATTTATAATTGACCATTCAAGTTTACCAACCAAAAAAACCTAACCCAGATAATTAATAAACACATGATTAAAAAAACAATGAGGTGTGGTTGTAGTATCCTCTATCCAAACTCTGGAAAGAAGGATGAAAAAGGCCCCAAAATGATGTTGCTTTACCCACACATCCCACATTAATGTTTAAATGGGGAAGTATTTACTTAATTATCCTGAGAATCTATTTATATATCATTTCCCCACTATTATACCACCCCATACCCAGGTCCCCCTATTTCTTCCATCCTATACCAACTCTTGACAAGTTTACAATCTAGAACCAACCCATACTGGCCTACTAATATCCTCCATGTTGTTTAGCCATGCACTGTGATCAAGTTAGTTAGATGCCTGATGACAACCTTCTTGACCTCCTACGATGAATTCTAAGATAACTTATTATTATAAAAATACTTGAAAAATAATCTTATGCATTGAAAAATTAATACTAACAAAATTGTATAATAAGGATTTAAAAATTCAATCATTTTTCAATGTAATGTCTTATGAATTAGAGACCAAATTTTTATGAACTATATTAAAGTATTATAAAAATTATTGAATGTATTATGTGATTTTACCTTTTTCATATTTTTATTATTTATGAAGTCTTAAATATAAACTAATGTATTATGACTCTTACACCAAATTATTATGAACTAAATGACTAATCAATTTTTTCAGTGTTTGAAATAAAATATTTCCTCTTCTCATATTTATTTTAATTACTCTTATGTAAGTTAACACTTCGAATAATTTCATTAAAACTACTTAAAAATTAATTATTTACCAAAAAAATTATTAAATGTGTGGATTTCACATATTTTTTTAGATTTTAATAAAATCAGATAAAAATTAAGAACTGATCCATTTTAACCATAAAGTCAAAATAATCTCTATAATCTAAAAATTTGATAATTCTATATAAAATTATAAAATAGTTGGAATAAAATCATTAATATATAATTTTAAATATATGAAAATATTATCTAATAAATTCTCTCACACTTAAACATTTCACTCATGGTAAATCATTTTATAAAAATTTCAATTTATATTTCTCAATATATTAATAGAAATATTTAAAAATAAAAAAAACAAGACAAATATCATACCTGATACATGGATCTGAAATCTATTTTCCCTCACTAACCATAAAATTATGTCCAATATAAAATTAATTTTCATATTGATTTCATACGTATCTCTCTCGATATTTATCTCTTTTCACTCAAGGATTTAAAAATGGGTCTTTTCTCATCGTCAAGAACATATATGACTTGCATGGACTTGATACCTTCATAAAATATCCTCCTAAAATATTGATAATTATTTTTCAATAATGGGGAATTAACCTGGGTATTTATATGTCTAATGATGGTCATGTTTTAAATGTTAAAAATCCTGAGGCAAAATAAGGAGGGTTCTGTCTCAAAAGAAAAGTAAAATTCATGAAAATAAATTGTACTCAAAAACGGAGTTCTCCTCACACATTTTTTAAAACTATAACCTAAAAACATCTTTTTATTCTTTTGTGAAGTCTGTAGAGTGAATATTTTAGAGAAAAAAATAATTCCCCCATCTTCCTTCCTTTGCATTAGTGCTTTTTCAGCATTTCAATTTTAGAAAGTTGTGAAGAATTGTATTTTAAATGGAAATAGAGGTATATTTTATTCTTAATATAGTGATAAAATACCATTACAATCATTGAATGATATTTTTGGAAAGAAGTTCGTCTTTATATCATTGATGTTATTCTCACAAAGCTGTAACAATTGATATAGCACCAAAAAATAACTTTAGTAGATTTGCACAAACACAACCAGCTCCCACCCCAACACTTGAGTTCAATCATGAGAATGAAAATAATTTTATACTAGGTTGTAAAGTAATGACTTAATTGTAATGTGGCTATATAACATGTTTTTAATGGATACTAGGGGATCAATGAAAATTTTATATATAAAGTGATGGATGAAAATTGATGTTTAATGTAAATGGGGAATTCAAAGAGATACCTCAATAATTTTTAACATAGTTCATAAACTCTAACCAATTTGAATAAAATAAAATAATAGGGTTATATATCTCACAACATTCCGCAATACACTAAATAAAAATAAAATTAGAGATAAAGTGTAAACATTTTTGAAAAGTTTTGAGTTGGGTAAATTAAACATTGGACAAAACTTGTGAAAATGAGTTTCCAATTTGATTCAACATTATTAAATGGTTATATTAGAATTTAATAAATTGAATCTAATAGAAAATAATTTAAAACCAGAAAAATTTAAACCAATACAATTTTTCAAAAACATAAAGATTGTTTTTATTTTTCCAAATTATTCAATGAAGAACAGGTTAAACGAAAAACATTCCATATTTTTTAATAATTACTTAAAAAAGGAAAATAAAAAAAATTGATACCACTCCCCCAAACATAGGTTGTTAATACCCTTTTTTAGTATATAATTAATAACTACAATATTATTATTTGAATTTAGTTTGTTGATAAACAAAATATAGGAGAAATGAGCGATATAACAAGACTTATTTGCAGTGGAAAAAACCTTGAATTAATCTTCTAAATGTTTTTAATCAAAAACCTAGAATAAATAAAAAATCAAAACATAATAAATTTATTAAAATAAAAATAAATTAAAATTATTAAAAATGGAAAGGGGGGAAATTTTAGTTTTCCCCACCAATTGTGTACTAGGATTGCTTTCCCTAGAATGAATGTTATTGTGGTTATCCAAAATATGATCTTGGGTGGTGTTTCATTGAGATAAACCACTTAATATCATTTTATCCAGTGTGCATGAATTCACATTGGTTATCAAGGACCCCATGGATAGGGTATTATTGGTCCATCCTCTTTACTATAAGGTATAAATGACATAGTGAGGGTATGAAAAATAATGGGTCCTTATTATTTTAGAACATTAATTGTATGTGTTATTATTCATCAATTAATGCCTAATAATGATGTACTATATTAAAATTTTATTAAAATGGAGAGTTACTGAATAATATTAGTTGATTCAAAATGATTCAATTTAAATTTAGATATAATTCACCCTCATAAATATTATATTTAGAATTTTTTTTCTTCATCAAAAATTCTCTGATAGTCTTTATTAGGAATTTGAGTGATAATTTTTTTGGGATCAAATTTTGGAGATTCGATGTTCCATTCTCCAAAAGTTACACATGGTATTTTTAGGATGGAGGTAACCACCCCAGCACCACGAATGTCTAGTTTAAGAACGATGATTTATTTTCACTAGATTCAGCTGCATATAATCTAATAGATGGAAGCATCAAGTGTGACTTGAATGAATTTTTGGATTGGGTTTAAAGATTGTGGTTGGTGAAAATACCATATATGGTGTGATTTCATTAGAAGATGTGGTAGAAGCTTGGTTGAAGCAGTCTAGTGGATAAAGCATAGTAGATTCAATGTGTTTGAATTTTGAGGAGGTTCTTCTAATGAATTCACTATAGGTAATGTTCATGGTTCAAGAGGATTAAGTGATGAATTTTGAAGGTAAATATTCTAGTAACATAATGGAATTATATAGGTAGGTGTTGAAAATTGCAGTGTTTATGAATTTTTCATAATCACTAATTGTGGGACATATCAGATTTCATTATTAATGAAGAATAATAAATGTTTTCCAAATTTATTACTATGGATATAATGTAAGTTTAATCTATTTACTATGATGTGGTGGTCAAAATAGAGTTCCAACTAGAGATCAGTAGTTTCCCACACCAATGGAAGGATTCCTACAGTTATAGGAGGGTAGTTGTGACTGGATAACTGATTAAGGATGGATATAAAGAGCATGATAAACCACTTGTGTATATGAGATTATAAATATTAATTAAAATAGATCCAATTTTACATGTTTAAGGGTCGGAAGGATGTGGGTTTGATATGAGTATTACTCCTAGACACATCTAGATGTTGAAATAATGAAAATTTTTGAGGCTATAGACAATGAACCGAATGGAAAATAAGGAATATATAATGACCATGATATGTGTTTTTAAGAAACATTGGAAATAAATGAGTAGTGTTTCCAGAATTTCATTTCAATTTCAACTCATGTACATCATTTTTGAAGGAATGAAAACATATTTCACCATTTTCTCATGTACATAGGACATTTCATCTAAATTATGTGATACTTTTTGAATTATATTTATCTATTTATGATATCATGTGTGTTTATCATTTTATTGTTCTCTTGTACATTTATCATAAGGAGGATACTGATGTTACTGGCACCATAATATGGAGGCAACTTGTTAAAGAGTATGAGGTTCTTAGTCTTCTTAGTTCTAGTGTTTGAGCTCATAGGGGATGGATGATTGGAAGTAGGAATTATAATGAGTATTAAATTCTACACTACATTAGATTAATAAAAGGGAAAACTTCCAGTTCTCAATAAAATTGATCTTTATCCATGTAAATATCTATTATATATTGGTCATGGTATTTTGTGGTAGATCATGGATGCATTGTTTCTCATGTATTAGTTTTTCAAGGACGTCAAATGATATTTGATGGAAGATTACTAAGTACCTCATGATCAGGTTTTATAACAAGATACTGGGAGAATTTTACCAGAACATACTGGTGGTACTAGTGGACTTTCTACGATCTTGAAATCCTAAATGGCTACAAAAGTCATGCATCATCTTCCATTAATTGGGATGTATAGTAGATCTTTTTGGAAGACAACCATAAATTTCTAAAAAAAAGATGATGATCCCTTACATTGATCTTATTTAGTGGTATATAAGGTTTATGTTTAACATAATTGGATATGTTGGTCATTAGTTTGATGATACGATGTTTGAATCTACATATCTTAGAATATGTTGTCCTGATACCCCTATTTTTTCTTGTAGTTCAGTTGGATGAATAAGTAATCTGGAAGAAGTAATGAAAACTATAAGGACACTAAAAAATGTTCAAGGATTGTTTCATAGGTTATAATCAAGTAAAATGATGCATGTTCATAGAAGGAGGTATCATCTCTAATCATTGAGGGTTTTTCATGACTAGAAGGTATATTCCATGATGTTTTAATTTTTGAATGTTCTATGAACCTACTGCCAAGATGGGGGTTGAGAGATTGGTTACCTATTGTTCTATAAGACAATGTGTTGAGTCATTACATAGAATCTAAGGTATCATTGATCGGTTTTCATTAAGTGGAATCGTATGGAATAATATATAGAATATTTTAGATGCAATTCTTTTATCCAAACAAAGGGTTTGAATTTGAATAGTGTAATGGTCTTTGGTTCATTAAGATATGGTCTATTTTATGTGTGACTAATTGTGTAAGTGTGTGGGAATCTTATTAATGGGATATTTATAGTGATTGAATGTGTAGAAAAACAATCAATTCTTTAGAAAGATGGTTGCGTGTTGGGGATCAAATGACTGGAATAATTAATTTGAGGCATGGTTTTTATAAGCACATGATAATGTGATATTATAAAGGAAGTGAATTTCTATAACATAGAATTAATTATTGAAACTTGGTGGACAATGATGAAAGATTCAGTGGCCACTGTTGGTGTTAATGTATCTCATGAAAGAAATTGTTCTTTAATTTAAATTCATTGAACAATCGAGAAGAACTAGGATGAAGTGGAATGAAAGAAAATGCCTAAAATTTGAGATGGTTGGGAATGGATGTATTTCAAAAATGTTGATGACTGGTTTAGCCTAAGTCTATAATAATAACCTAGAAAAATAAAAATATTTTTCATGGATTGAAATTTTTTTCTAGAAGATTTCATTGGATCCATGGAAAGTCTTACATTGAAATTATTCATGATGGTATATCCAGAATATGATTTTTGGAAATATATTTAAAATATGTATTGGTTCAATTAGAAAATGTGTCTTGGTGGTTTATTTTCATTTGTGGTAGAATCTTCTGAAATACAATCTAGATGTTGAGAAATAGTATGATTTTTTATCTCATCTATGAAGTCTATGGAAGTTGGATACTTCATATACAATAAAGTTATAAAAAGAAATTACCCTATGTTCTGGAGTAGATTTAACTATATTTTTTCCAACTCAATGTCCATGATCATTTAAATATTTTCATTTTAAGGGAACAAACTCCTTATATGGAGATAGACTCTTTAGGAGTTGGATCTATACTAGAATAATTAAAATAAAGGACCATGAAAGTCTTGGTTTCACTGAAGGAACCTTTTTTGTGGTGGTTTATTATGTTGTTGACAATAGATGTTCTAGATGGTGATGTTCTTGATGAATTTTTATTTCTAATTATATTGTTTGAGTTTTATTAATTGAAAAACTCTCAATAATAGAAAAACAGTAGTGGAAGTGTCTTAGAAATTTTTTTAAATCTTATAGAGTGTGTCCATTGACAGGTGAATAGTGTCTCTTATTGATGAAGCTTCAACAAAATCAGATGATGGAATCTTATTTACAGTTTTTGTTGGAATAATTTTCATGATTCATTCATATGAGATTGAAAAATATTGTCAAATAGATTATCATTATGTTATTTAATTTTAGAGGAATTATATTAGTGAGAACCTATAAAATCTTAAAGAATCGATCGGGGATGATGTGATCACTGAGTGGTGGAGGGATTGAATTAATGATATTTTCTTTTTAAGATTTCATTCTTTATGAAATGTTATTTACTTTTGTTTGGCGAGAATTAACATTGATGGGAAACAATAAATAATCACACCCATAGTAATCAATTTATTTATAAGGTTCGTAGCTTAATAAGAGTATATAGTCCTTGACATTGTTTGGATGTTATCAGAGACGAAAAAACCCCTAAAAAATTATCTATTGGTGGTATACTACAAGAATAGAATATCCACCACTTTTCTAGAATTATAGTCCTTTAATGGTTCATGTTCTTCTCCCACAAGTAATACAATGGAAACATTTTTTAACTACAATAATAACACTCACCAATATGATTCAATACATTGTAATAGTTCTATTTTAACATTCTTCATACCTACTTTCTTAAAAGTTCTTCATATCCATCCTCACTTTCATACATGGTAGTAAGAAATAAATTCTGTATAAAAATTCTTTTTGAACATATTATCTTAATCACCAATACATTTGGTAGAAGTATTTTTGGAATCCTTATTTAGATTCGTTATCTGGTACTGCTAGTCTGGTCTATTTTTCTGAATCCATGTTAATCCAATACCAACAATCTGTCTAAAAACAATATATATGATATCCTACATATGATTCCTCTGTGTATGATTCTACTATGTTTGATGCACTGATGACAAAATATCTCAAGATATATAGTTGGCACCTCAAATATTTAGTAATTTTCTTATTATTAATAACATTAGTAACCTTTTCATGACACACCCTCTCCCCTTTATATAGGAATAGATTCTATGAAAACATAGGGAGGAGAACAGGAAAAAAAATTCAAAGTTCCCACTCAAACTATGAATATCCCGCTAAAATATTTCTAAATATGAGGGCCCTAAAACATCAAAAAATATAGGGTTCAAAACATTATAAGAAAATTCCATAAAAATCATTTCTAATATATTCTTTAAACATTAATGAAATATCAAGTTGAATCATGGTATTTACTTCATGATTATTGAAGCATTGAATAACTAGCTCAACATCATCACATTTAATGACATTATAATAATTTTCAAAATATAATTAAACCATATACTAATACTTATTCTTAAGAATGTTTCTATCTATAAATTATATATCTAGAGAAATTTTCCCCAACCTTTTCGATGATTCCTCCATGATATGATTTCATAATGTTTTTCTAGTTTTCTATATTTTGTGAACTCATAAAAATTCACCTTTTAATTTCTATATGATGAATTCTTGGAGGTATTGAAGTGCCCAGATCAGTGTGAATCACTGAGAGGGGGAGGGGGTGAATCAGTGATCCCTTAAAACTTTTTACTAATTGATTCTTTATCAATTAAACCTCTATGGCTGGTTAAAGCCTCGATCCACTCTTCTTGTATCTCTCACCTTTCCACGAATGATGCAGTAAATGTAAAGGCACTGGACACAAGTATTTACAAGGTTCGGCACCAAAGGCCTACATCCTTGCCATGCTCTCCCAGCATGGATTCTACCATTATAACTTGTTATAATTACAATGGTCGATACAGCTTCCCACCGTATCTCTCCTGAGTCCCACAGGAGGGTCTTTATACTGCTTCACACAGTGTTACCAGAGTCCCACTGGCCTGCTCCAGAATCCCACTGAAGACTTCTTCTCCTTGAGTCCCACAGGGTCTTTTCCTGGCTCCTCGAGTCACACGAGTAGCTCTTCTTCACTTTAAGCTTCTTCAAGTAACTTCAGCAGCCTGGGATAAAGGCTGCTGGCCTTTCTCTTCTCTTCTGATCACTTGTGGTTGATCATGGCTTCTCGTCTAGCTCAAGCTTTATCTCCTTCTTCAGGATGACCTGGCTTCTCTCTTCAAGAATCTTCAACAGCCTCTGAAAAGGTCTGTTGGTCTTGCTCAGCAACTTCTGATCACTTCTGTTGATCAGGCTCTTCTTAATTACTGAATACTCAGACAACTGATGTCTTTAACTTTAGTCTGGTCCAGTCTCACATCAAATCATCTTCATGCACTGAGTGCATGGCAACTCTTCATCCTCATGCACTGATAGCATGGACTTCTTAATACTTCAAGAACCTCCTGGTCTTGGACTCCTCAAATGCACACAAGATGGTTTGGCTTTATTCACGTGTGCATGTGCATGCATGCATGCATGCACTTCCCTCTTCTTCTTCTAGGTGCAGTAAACCCTCAAAGGGTGTAATTATTTAAGCACACACCTTCCCACTCCTTCACACACTTTATCCAATTTGTTTACACACTTAGAGTGTGTTATACTTGAGTGTGGGTCTTGTTCTTCTTCAAAGTGTGCACAATGTTTTTGCACACACTAAGGTTCGGCCTATTTGTCTTTTTGCACACACTTGTTTCACTTTGCACACACTTGAGACTTGGCCTTCACACTTCTTGTTCCACACCCTTAAATGGTCGTAGGGTGTTCCTCTTCAATTTGCACACACACACACTCAAATGAGGTGTGGTCTTCACTTCACTTAACATACACCACTTTGTGTTGTTCTTTGTGCACACACATGGCCTCGGGTATTCCTCCTTCACATGGCACACAAGCACAAGTCTCGGGTCTTCTATTTCTTTTATTCTTCTTTGCACACACCCAAGCCAAAGGCTACGACCTTCTTCTTCAAATGCACAAACAACTGCCTCATGCAAGTCGTGCAAGAGGGTGCGGCCAATTCTTCACTTCTTGTCCGCGCAAGCACAAGCCACAAGGGTGCAACCAGGCGCGCAAGTGCCACTGCCGCGCAAGTGTGCAAGGTGCAACACTGCAGGCACACAAGTGCAAGGGCACAAGTGGGCCGCACAAGTGCCTACCGCGCAGGGGGCGCGGTGCACAGAGGGAGCGCACAAGTTGGCGCTGCCCTTCCTCCTTCCTGTCGCGCAAAGGATAGCGCGCAGGGGAATTCAGCCGCACAAATATTTGTGCGGCGGCTTCTTCTTCGCGAGGCAGAGGCACACGCGGGACTCCAAGTTTTCAATAAAAACTTCAGCAAGCAATACCGAGAGCATGGGCTCTCCTTTTATAGGCAAAGAGTGCCTCGGCTCATCCGCGTGATATAACTCAAACTCCCGAGATCTTCGGATCATTAAAAATCTTTTCAAATCTTGATTTTTATTCTCGGTTTCTCGCGGGCTTCCTTTTATTTTCCTTCTACGTGCATGCGACTTAGAACGCATGCACAGCCTCTTCTCTCCCAATCCATGCAAAGGCATAGACCATTCATAGCCTCGGCAGATTCTCTTGCCTCGGCCGCAACCGAAATCTTCTGTATATTGCATGCAGGCTCATTTTAAACTATGGACGAGTTCCATAGGGCCAGACGATCTCATTGGACCCTTCAGCTTGATCAGAGGTGGCCGGGAACTCGATTTGGCTTGCTCGGAGGGCGCCTGGTTCGTTGGAGGCCGCGGGAATGCGCGGGGAGGCCTCAGCCGAGCTCGGGGTTGAGGACGGTCTCACAGCCGTTGAATCGGCGATTCAATTGATCTCGGACGGCTTGGATCAGATCATCTCGCTGCGGATCAGATGTGCGGCTCGGATCTGGCGCGCGATTGATCGTGCGGCCAGGATCGCTCCGCGGAAATTTTTCCGCGTCCCACATCGAAACCTCTCGCGGTTTATCCGCGCTTTATCAATATGCCGCTGCCATCCAACGCTCAGTTGCACTTCTCCCCTCTCGGTGCCACCCCGCACCGAGTTCTCTTAGCGGGCGCGCTCTTGCGCCCACCTCTGCCACTCGGGCGCGCCACTGGCGCCCACTATGCACACACGGGCGCGCTATGCGCCCACCATGCGCTCCTCCGGGCGTGCCCCAGCGCCTCTGCGGTGTCTTGGGTGCGCCCTGCCGCCCTGGGCTCGCCCCACGGGTTCCCCCTTAGGCGTGGCGCCTTAGGCCCACATGTGCCTTGGGGTTGAACCCTCAAGGTGTCCACGGGCTGGCCAATTTTTTGGCTAAGTAACGAATAAGACTTTGTCAAAAACAAAGTCCTCCATGAAAAATGCCAATTCTAAATGCCAAGCCATCTTCCTCTAAGCCATTCTTCGTCTACATTTCTATTCTTCTTCTTCATTAGAATTCCTCCATTCTTCTTAAACAAATAATCTTCACTTAGGAGGGAATTCCCGAAGGTTCTTCATCAACCGAGCTCTGGAATCACATAAAATTCTTCAATGTGCTTCATTGATCTAATCAGAGATCAATTGGATCTTCTTCTAATTCTCATGCACTAAGTGATAGTGCATGGACTTCTTCAGCTCACTTCATCCACTTAGGAGGTGTGGATGGATCATCTTCATCTCCTCATGCATTGTCTTAACAATGCATGGTCTTCTATCATTGTTGTGACTTTGTATCCAGTTGATACAAGTTCTTGGAACTTAATGAACAGCTCAACAATCGTCAGATTTGACTAGAGAATGTTTCAACCACATCTCCTATGCCACTTAGTGAATCACCTAAGTGACATGCCTCTTAGTATCATGGCCATTCTCCTTTCCTCACCAACACCATCACAACCTTTGGCATTCACATCTTGACAATTCTTGACATCCATTCATTCTAAGACAACTTCATGCCTCATTGACAACAAATGCAACACAATGAACTTCAATCTCCCCCTTTGTATTTGTTGTCAATACACTTCTTCACCACATATGAATGGGTCAATATGTGTGCCAATATTTCTCCCCCTTATTGGCAATCAAATGCAAAGGTGTGGTGTGGTTCACTTTCAAAAATATCTTCCTCCCTTTGAATAGTATCTTCTTGAAAATCACTAAGAGAGGGATGATGCCACATGTTCTTCTTTAGCAAAGAACCTTTAGTAAATCAACTCTAAGTCTACTTGGGCTAACCCGGTATAGAAAACAAGAGTGATGTAACCAAGGAATTCAAAGCTGTCCATAATTCTCTACACATGTGAGATCATGCTTGGGGGTTTGAAATTTTTCAGATATAACAATGAATTGCTAAATCCTGCACATACTTCACAAAACTCATTAGAAAGTTCAGTGCAATGATAAAGCTCCCCCTTTCATCCATTTATCTTCAATCCATACTCCCCCTTAATTGACAAGATAAACTCAATTAAGAAACAAGGGATGAAAGTATGATTGGAATACCTTCACTTTTCTCAAGATGGTATTAATCTAAGAATGCCATCTTCTTCAGATTGGCTCCCCCTCAAGGGGTGCACTCCATTCTGTCCAAACCATCCTCCAGCTGAGAATGATCATCATCTTCAATTCCCTGCAATGTCAGCACATGTAAATACAAGTGATTAGGGAATAAGATAGAACCTCCTCGGTTCATCAATGTGAACAACAAGGTTGAGAAGATTCTCTCAACCGAGATGTCCCATTTTCACCATTCTTCACACTTGCACATTTGATCTTCAATGATGTTGGTGCTGGTGTGGATCTCAATACATCTTCATGTGAAATATTCTTCTTCCCTCTTGCCTTAGCAATTTCCAGAACTTCATCTTCAGCTCTTTTCAGATCTTTGGCAAGTTGCAACTGATTTGGCCATATGACTAGTAAGTCACTTGGAAGTGTGGCCTCAGTTCTGGATATTCCACATGGTTCCTTTGATTATGTCAAGCTACCTCTCTTAGGCAACTTGTTTTCAATCAATCCCTTCTGCTTCTTTTGGATTGATTGTCTGTTTGAGTTTAGTTGGCTTCTATTGATTTCCATGGCTTGTTTGCAAAGATCCATGGTATGACCTTTCTTTCCACAGTAGAAGAATATTTTCTTGGTGGTCCTTCTAGATGACTCACCCTTCCTGGATTTAGACTCCAAGGACTTCTCTTCATTTTTCCACATCTTCTTGGGAGCATTGTCACCTTTCTTCTGTTTGCTTCCCAAGGTTTCTTTCTGAGCCAGGTTCTGTGATCTTTTCTTCTTTTGAGCTCTGGATACAGTTGGAGATTGACATGTATCTTTTTGACCACTTTTGCAATCATCCCAGATGTTGTCAAGTAATCCAAATCTATTTGCAGTAAACAGATGTCTCTGGACCTGTGGATGTTGCTTCCTTCCTTCTGGCTTGCTCCCCCATGGCATGGGCTTCCTCTGTGCTTTGGCATTCAGTCGATTGTACCAACAATCTTTTGCACAATGCCCATACTTGTTACAACACCAACATTGACCCACAAATCTTGACCTTTTGATTTCTTCTGATTGTAGGGTACTTGTCTTGACTTGTTGTGCTGTTTTAGGAGAGCTCTCTTTCTTCACTGTCTTCATCCATACTTGTTTGGATTCATTCTTCCATCCTGCACTTTTTGTAGAAACACTTTTAGAAGCATGAGTACAAGATGGTATGGATGGTACCTTCTTTTTAGAAGTTGTTGCACTATCACTAGAGGATGTCTTTCTTTTAGAATCATCCTTCTCAAAGCTCACTTGAGTAGCAACATTTCTTCTTTCAGCTGACTGGGAGGATTCAGCTTTGGGTGATTGCAAATTTTTCAATATCACCTCCAGTTCTAAGTATTTCATGTTGAGGGAGTTCTTCTCATCCTCAACAATTCTTAGCTTTCCTTCCCAATTCTCCACCAGTTGTTTCATCTGGTCTTCATGCACCTTCTTCAATTCTTGCAATGAATTGTCCAGCTCCTTCACCAGTTTGACTTTTTCTTCAAGTTGAGCATCTTCGACATTCATTGAAACTTTGTGCCTCTTTTCCAGTGCATTGAAAAAATCTTTGACCATTATGTAAACGAATTCTTTCTCAAAAAGACTTCTTTGCAATTCTTCAGTAGTGTCTTCATATCTTTCATTGCAAAGAGATACTGTTTCATCTTTAGCCTTCACCAGCTTTCTGAGAGTGTTGGTTATGCCAACCCTTTTTGCCAGCTGATCTTCCATAGGATTGGATTCTTCTTCTAGCTGTGATTTTTCTTCATGAAGATCATGGATGCCTGTAGCTATACATTTTTCCACTTCCATGGGAACTGTCTTCTGAAGATATATGAGTGCACTCTGAAGATCATTCATTGTTTCAACTACATCACAGCTAGGACAGGCTTTCTTCATCTTCTTGGCCTGTTTCTTCTTTCTATTTTTCTGAGTCTTGGCCGATATCTCCATTTGAGGCTGGTCACTCATTTCCTCAAATCTGCACTTCATAAAGACTCCCTTGGATCTTTTAGAGGTAACCTGGCTCTGATACCAATTGAAGTGCCCAGATCAGTGTGAATCACTGAGAGGGGGAGGGGGTGAATCAGTGATCCCTTAAAACTTTTTACTAATTGATTCTTTATCAATTAAACCTCTATGTCTGGTTAAAGCCTCGATCCACTCTTCAAGTATCTCTCACCATTCCACAAATGATGCAGTAAATGTAAAGGCACTGGACACAAGGATTTACAAGGTTCGGCACCAAAGGCCTACATCCTTTCCATGCTCTCCCAGCATGGATTCTCCCATTATAACTTGTTAGAATTACAATGGTCGATACAGCTTCCCACCGTATCTCTCCTGAGTCCCACATGAGGGTCTTTATACTGCTTCACATAGTGTTACCAGAGTCCCACTGGCCTGCTCCAGAATCCCACTGAAGACTTCTTCTCCCTGAGTCCCACAGGGTCTTCTCCTGGCTCCTCATGTCACACGAGTAGCTCTTCTTCACTTTAAGCTTCTTCAAGTAACTTCAGCAGCCTGGGATAAAGGCTGCTGGCCTTGCTCTTCTCTTCTGATCACTTGTGGTTGATCAGGGCTTCTCGTCTAGCTCAGGCATTATCTCCTTCTTCAGGATGACCTGGCTTCTCTCTTCAAGAATCTTCAACAGCCTCTGAAAAGGTCTGTTGGTCTTGCTCAGCAACTTCTGATCACTTCTGTTGATCAGGCTCTTCTTAATTACTGAATACTCAGACAACTGATGTCTTTAACTTTAGTCTGGTCCAGTCTCACATCAAATCATCTTCATGCACTGAGTGCATGGAAACTCTTCATCCTCATGCACTGATAGCATGGCCTTCTTAATACTTCAAGAACCTCCTGGTCTTGGACTCCTCAAATGCACACAAGCTGGTTTGGCTTTATTCACGTGTGCATGTGCATGAATGCATGCATGCACTTCCCTGTTCTTCTTCTAGGTGCAGTAAACCCTCAAAGGGTGTAATTCTTTAAGCACACACCTTCTCACTCCTTCACACACTTTATCCAATTTTTTTACACACTTAGAGTGTGTTCTACTTGAGTGTGGGTCTTGTTCTTCTTCAATGTGTGAACAATGTTTTTGCACACACTATGGTTCGGCCTATTTGTCTTTTTGCACACACTTGTTTCACTTTGCACACACTTGAGACTTGGCCTTCACACTTTTTGTTGCACACCCTTAAATGGCCGTAGGGTGTTCCTCTTCAATTTCCACACACACACACTCAAATGAGGTGTGGTCTTCACTTCACTTAACATACACCACTTGGTGTTGTTCTTTGTGCACACACATGGCCTCGGGTATTCCTCCTTCACTTGGCACACAAGCACAAGTCTCGGGTCTTCTCTTTCTTTTATTCTTCTTTGCACACACCCAAGCCAAAGGCTACGGCCTTCTTCTTCAAATGCACAAACAACTGCCTCAAGCAAGCCGTGCAAGAGGGTGTGGCCAATTCTTCACTTCTTGTCCGCGCAAGCACAAGCCACAATGGTGCAACCAGGCGCGCAAGTGCCACTGCCGCGCAAGTGTGCAAGGCGCAACACCGCGGGCACACAAGTGCAATGGCACAAGCGGGCCGCACAAGTGCCTACCGCACAGGGGGCACGGTGCACAGAGGGAGCGCGCAAGTTGGCGCTGCCCTTCCTCCTTCCTGTCGCGCAAAGGATAGCGCGCAGGGGACTTCAGCCGCACAAATCTTTGCGCGGCGGCTTCTTCTTCGCGAGGCAGAGGCACACGCGGGACTCCAAGTTTTCAATAAATACTTCAGCAAGCAATACCGAGAGCATGGGCTCTCCTTTTATAGGCAAAGAGTGCCTCGGCTCATCCGCGTGATATAACTCAAACTCCCGAGATCTTCGGATCATTAAAAATCTTTTCAAATCTTGATTTTTATTCTCGGTTTCTCGCGGGCTTCCTTTTATTTTCCTTCTACGTGCATGCGACTTAGAACGCATGCACAGCCTCTTCTCTCCCAATCCATGCAAAGGCATAGACCATTCATAGCCTCGGCAGATTCTCTTGCCTAGGCCGCAACCGAAATCTTCCGTATATTGCATGCAGGCTCATTTTAAACCATGGACGAGTTCCATAGGGCCAGACGATCTCATTGGACCCTTCAGCTTGATCAGAGGTGGCCGGGAACTCGATTTGGCTTGCTCGGAGGGCGCCTGGTTCGTTGGTGGCTGCGGGAATGCGCGGGGAGGCCTCAGCCGAGCTCGGGGTTGAAGACGGTCTCGCAGCCGTTGGATCGGCGATTCAATTGATCTCGGACGGCCTGGATCAGATCATCTCGCCGTGGATCAGATGTGCGGCTCGGATCTGGCGCGCGATTGATCGTGCGGCCAGGATCGCTCCGCAGTAATTTTTCCGCGTCCCACATCGAAACCTCTCACGGTTTATCCGCTCTTTATCAATATGCCGCTGCCATCCAACGCTCAGTTGCACTTCTCCCCTCTCGGTGTCGCCCCGCACCGTGTTCTCTTAGCGGGCGCGCTCTTGCGCCCACCTCTGCCACTCGGGCGCGCCACTGGCGCCCACTATGCACACACGGGCGCGCTATGCGCCCACCATGCGCTCCTCCGGGCGTGCCCCTGCGCCTCTGCGGTGTCTTGGGTGCGCCCTGCCGCCCTGGGCTCGCCCCACGGGTTCCCCCTTGGGCGTGGCGCCTTAGACCCACATGTGCCTTGGGGTTGAACCCTCACGGTGTCCACAGGCTGGCCAATTTTTTAGCTAAGTAACGAATAAGACTTTGTCAAAAACAAAGTCCTCCATGAAAAATGCCAATTCTAAATGCCAAGCCATCTTCCTCTAAGCCATTCTTCTTCTACATTTCTATTCTTCTTCTTCATTAGAATTACCCCATTCTTCTTAAACAAATAATCATCACTTAGGAGGGAATTCCCGAAGGTTCTTCATCAACCGAGCTCTGGAATCACATAAAATTCTTCAATGTGCTTCATTGATCTAATCAGAGATCAATTGGATCTTCTTCTAATTCTCATGCACTAAGTGATAGTGCATGGACTTCTTCAGCTCACTTCATTCACTTAGGAGGTGTGGATGGATCATCTTCATCTCCTCATGCATTTTCTTAACAATGCATGGTCTTCTATCATTGTTGTGACTTTGTATCCAGTTGATACAAGTTCTTGGAACTTAATGAACAGCTCAACAATCGTCAGATTTGACTAGAGAATGTTTCAACCACATCTCCTATGCCACTTAGTGAATCACCTAAGTGACATGCCTCTTAGTATCATGGCCATTCTCTTTTCCTCACCAACACCATCACAACCTTTGGCATTCACATCTTGACAATTCTTAACATCCATTCATTCTAAGACAACTTCATGCCCCATTGACAACAAATGCAACACAATGCACTTCAGGTATTATCTACTCCTTCTCTATGATGACTTCATAGAAATTTTTCTGATAACAATGTAATACTTTTTTGATGTCTTTGTAACACTATGTCTGATGAAATATCTTATAAACTTCAATCCAAACCCCCCACTTGGAAACCTCTTTCTGATGAACTCATAAATGTATATCTAGATTTCTCTATCTCATATAACCACAAAGTGTTATCTAGATGGTAAATTTAAAAAAAATTTCAAGTTGAATCCATTTGATTCTTCATATTATGTAACATCATTCTGAACATCCAAACTATTCCTTATCATGTCAACATGGTTAAGAATCCTATGTCCATAAATATTTTTCCAAAATTTATTAGATCAAAAATGTTCCACCAAAAACTAACTTATTAAGAATCATGACTGCCTTTTTATATACATGATAATTGAAACATTGAATATCAGTATGGTATCACCTAATTTACTTTATCAAACATCTTTGTATCATAGAACTATGAGTATAATAAGATAAACATTTTTTTGCACACTATGTCTAATCACTTCAGCCCATTGGACTCTTTGTATTGGACTCCATCCATTCAAGTTGATCTATTTCACCCTCATAAATCTATCAGAAACAATATTTCTAAAAACAAAATATAGAAGGCATAGCTTTGTCATGTGATTTATATTTGACAAAAAATACAAAACATAAAAAATATTTCTTCGTTCATAATTAGATTCTTCTTAAGAAAACACCTCAAAATATCTTCGTCCCAATAATCTCCCACATTGTATTTTCTTGGAATCTTGGGAACATAAATCCCTACAACCTTAATACTCATGCAATGTATTATTATCAAATTATTCCAAGCCTACATCAAGGAACTCATTATGGGAAAAAATGAATCATCGAACAATAATACCATACAGTCTATAAAGTATTGATCTAAAAAAGTTTCCAAACTTCTCTTATTCTAACATCTTTATAACATAAACCAAATCCAACCTGTAAGAAATAGTTATTATAACCACTTAAAAACCAATTAAAATAGTTCGCATATAGTGAAATCATAAAATACCAATTTTATCAAATCACCCCAAATATATAAACTCACTTTATTGGTAATTCACATACCAATGGGTAGAAGTTATTTACATATTTTCTACCCCTTTGACAACACTATCTAAAGACAATATGGGGGATGAGATGGAATTCACTAACCTTAGCCATAAAGAGAGTGAATTTGTACACCCATGATCAACCTAAGTTTATGAAATGTTTACTTTGGAAATTGTTTAGTGAAAATATCATATACTTTTTAATTTTAGGAACAAACCCTATATTTAGTTTATTTTTTTCCACATGCAATTTTATGAAGTGATATTTTATATTACTATTCTTATATCAGGAATGTTTCAATAGATTCTTGTAATATTTATATCACATTTTTTATCACAACACAACATTATGTATATCTTCAAATCAAAAAATATATATTCCAACCATGTCTTCATCCAAATTCATTTTTTGTGTCTTGAGTGTAGCAATATATTCAATTCCTATAGTATTGAGATTTACTGGAATTTTCTTCTCTGAATTCCTAATTCCACATTTTTTTACAAAAAGAATACTTTAACATATTTGTGTCATATTTATTTGACATAACCTACCCGATAATCATATGTGTAACTAAATAGATCAATATTTCTTATTCTATCATATTTCAACCCATAATAAATTATACCTTTCATATATATAGGAATTATTTTTCCATCCATGAGATGAGACTCCTTTGGATAAATTTGATACATAGAATAATGTGTAACATCATACAATAGATCTATCCTTAAAGATATTAAATATAATATACTTCCCATAAACATCATAAATTTATTAGGATCAGTATATTTTCTTTGCCAATATTTTTATAAAAATGTTTCCATTGGAATGGGTGTGGATAAAATCTTATGATCTTATACGCCATGTTTCACCAAGAGTTCCATAGCATAATTTTCTTGAGGAAAGAAGACATATTTTTTTGAGTGATTTGTAAGCTATGAAAGCATCGTTTTTCTCCTATAATGGACATTTTAAATAAGACATTCACCTCTTTAGAAATATTTTCACACATTTATTCATTATTCTTTCAAAATATGATATCATCAACATAAAAAATTTCTAAAACAGAATCCTCTTGATTTAAATTTATGCATAGGTTGTTGTAAACTATTCATTTTCTAAAATTCAAATTTTTCAAAAAAATGTTTTTAACTAATAATACCATGCTCTTAGATCCTGTTTTAACCTGTAAAAATATTTATTCAACTTTCTCACATAGTTTTCATTTTGGCCCAACATGAAGCCACGTGATTTCTCAATATATACTTCTTATATATACTCTCCATTGAGAAAATAATACTTAAAAACCACTAGAAATGTCTAATATGTTATATTTTAGAGTAATAATTAGAAATATTTTTATGGTTTCAAGTCTTGTTATTTGGGAAAATGTCTCAACTTTTTCAACAAATTGTATATCTATTAAAAAAATAATTTTTACAATATTCGTTATATACCACATGTATAATTTACCATTAGGTCGGTGAATAATTAAAATACCTTAAAATCTCCATGATAAAACCTCCCATTATTTTTAACATTTAACTTGATAATTAAATGACTTCCAAAGACACTTAGGTATTTCAAAGTTGGGTCTTCTTTGGAATATGTCTTATGTGAAGTCATATCAATGTTTTATCTATATAAATAGTGATTATAAACGTTAAATACTACTCAAATACCATTACACTAAATGAATATAGAAGTATCATGTTCAATAAACATAGCTCAGTCTAACTCAACCGATCTTCTACTAATTCCTTCATAAACACTATTTTGTTGTGGTATGTCTGATGCACTAAGTTTTTAAGAAAATATATTTTTTCAAAATTACATTTATACATCCCAATTCTATATTTTGAACCAATATCATTTCAAATATTCTTCATTGAATATCCATATTCCTTTTAAACATTTATCGTATAACTCTAAATCAGTTTGAGAGCCTCTAATTAATTTTTTAGTAACATAATACATATAATAAGAGTAAAATAATAAAAAAAGAAAATAAATTACATAAATATAATTTATGATTTCTTTATCATCATCCCACATATGTAATAATAAATAATCTCCAAAATATTGGTTGAATGTACCTAAAATTAATTATTTATTGAATTTATAATCATACCTTTCAAACATGATGAATAACAGAAAACTATTATAATTTTAAAATCAAGAATAACATGAATACTTTATCTATTTTACATATTTTTCATATTCATATGTATTATATTCCCTTTCCACTTATGAAATAACTATTTATTTTCATCATGTCTATCTAACCAGATCCTTGTGCATCTATAACTTGAAATAAGTTTATTTTAGTTTATTTTCCTCTTATTACAACTTTCCAATCTTCAATAATCTAAACAAAAAATCCATACCTTTTCAAAAACATTATTTCATTCATTAAAAGGATATAAAACACTCAAAAAGCTTTGTTTTTATCTATTAAAAAATAATTATCTTCCATATTTCAATATTTCCTTTCCAATGATAAATGATATAATTACTTTGATTCTTTGTGACTCGTCATTCTTAAAATTCATTTTCCATTTTATTTAATCATTCAAAGGTTTCAGAAACTTTTAATCTGCAATCATGTGTCAATAATACCCACTATCTAATATCCAAGGTCATTGTCCATTTTTGGTTTTTAGACTAGTTTCCATAACTATGTCTTTTTATATACCATTTTCATCCATCTCATAAGGCATATAATAATTTTTTATAGGTTTTTTTATTTGAAAACATAACATGATATCCTTTGAAAATATTTCCAGGATGATCACATATTTCAAAAGTAGTTTCTAGAAATTGAATCCTCTTTTTATTTTCTAAACTGTACTTTTTTGGTTTCCTTCTTTCCCTGGATTAACTCCTCATCCAATTATGCCTCCAGTACCATCTACATTCATTGTAGTTTTGATTATTGATCCAGTACATTTTTTATATATACCCAAATCCACCATAATACTATAAATATCCAAAGAAAGAATATTTTTTTATATAATCTGTATGTTTTTTATAAATGTGAAATTATTTTAAAACACATTTCTAAATATTAACTTTTTTATTTTATAAATAATTTTCCTTAACAAAGTATCAATTGTTTTCGATTTTCAATTCAACATATGATTTCTCAAAATTTTCCTAAATTTGGATTTCCTAGTTTTTAAAATATACATTTTCATCTAAACTCAATTCTTATAATAAAAATATTAATCTTTATTTTTAATCTTTTTGAATTATTTATGTTGATTATTTCGAGGTTAACACTTATTAAAACTTTTACATAATATTGTAACCGAGTTTTGTATTTTTTTTATACCTTACTCAGCTTTAATATGTTACTATTAGAAAATATCAAATTATTTCTCCATCACCTTTTTATTTTTTTCAATCTTGATGTTCATTATTTTCTCCTAATAAGGTAAATTATTGACATCAAACTATATTAAAAAAATTTCTTTGAGATATATTTAATTTTTTATAGATCTTATTTATTAAAATTATTTGTCTCTTATTTAAGTATAAAACTATTTTAGATACATTATCTAAATTATATTTTAATCATAAAAACCATCTAATTATTTTCCTTTTCTTCTTAAGATATTATTCCTTCATCATTAGTAAATTTATCATCATTCTATTTTTCTATAAGAATCTTCTCAACAACATCAGCACATGATTTTTCAAGTTCCACTTTACTATCACCAACTTTCTCATATTTAAGAGAAAAAAACTTTTTTATATTTAAAGAAATTCTTATCCTTTCCCTTTTAAAATAATTTTTTGTATCATATTTATTAGCTAACTTTTTTACTTTATATCTTCTTCATTAGTATCTTCATCTTCTTTTTTCCATGTAATTTTTTATATGAAATATACAATGGCACTACAGCTAAATAACTTCAATAGTAACTTTCTTTTATACTTCTATGTGCCGATTTTTAATTTTTTTCAAAACAATAACTTGAATTCTTTAAATTTTTTACTAACATCATATTCAATATCAGAACCATTGAAATATTCATTTGGATCTTTCTTAGACTTTCCTTGTTTAATAGAATTGAAATATATTCCATCATGAACCTTTTAATTTATATTGATATATTATTCTCTTATTATTTAATATTTTATGATAATATTATAACAAAATCCATAGAGAGAGTTTCAATATCCCTATATTCTAAGTATTATATATTAACATAAAATTTATGAAGAATAATAATTAATATCTTTTAACCAATAGTTGAATCTTCTGATTTCTAACCAAATCATATTATGGTTCATAAAATTTCAATAACCCTTATAATGAATTCACTAATAGTTTGATTATATTCCATTTTAGTATCTTCAAACATCAAAATCCATGTTTTCAACTTAGATTTCTTCACATTTTTATTTCCTTCAAATATATTCTTTAATTTTTTCTAAATTACTTTAGTTGTTACAATTCTATTATCCAGTATAAATTCACTTTCAAAGTCAGAGGAATGTATAAAATTTCTAGATCACCCATATTTCTCTAGATTATTCATGTTTCCTTATTTTTCGAGCACCCTCAATAGGAGGAGTGAAATAATGTGTTGTAGTTTCAATAACTTCATTGAAAAACAATAATAGATATGGTGATATTTTTTCCTTCTAGACGTGGTTTTTCTTTCCATCATAGAAAATAATAAACTTACTATTATCAAATTTGTAAACATCCATACAAACCTTCCTTTTTCTTAAACATCATAGATAAGAGAGTCAGCAAAGGAAACTTGAGCTCTAATACCAATTAAAAGGACTAATATGGATATATGTGATCACTGAGATTCGAGGGGGTGAATACATGATACATTATTTTTATTTATTTATTATTTAATAAATAAAATTAATATTTAGTTATTGATAAATTATATTACTAGAAAAAATAAGCACACTAATAGGAACATAGGAATTTACCTGGGTCACTTCTCGATAAGAGTATCCAATCCTTAAAATGGTTGAGAAGTATTCCAAGACCAAAAAACCACTATAAAAAACGTTTTATAGTTTATAGAAAGAATGGAATATCTAACCCAATTATAGAACTATAGTATTTTTATTGTGTATATTATACTCACATTGATAATATGATAGAGATTTTTTTCTATAACAACAAGAACCTTTACTAACATGTTTTAATATGTTATAATTTTAATGATTGAAATTTATTCACATTTAATTCTTGAATGTTTTTATTTTTTATGTTAAATTTATTACACAATATAAAGAAATAAATTCTCTATAAAATTTTTATCCAAGCATTTTTGTCTGATCACATATCTATTGGGAAACTGTCTTTCCAAAATAATCTATCGGGTACCCTTGATCTATTTCATCCATCTGAAACCCTATTCATCCAATACCAATAATTATTATGACCCCACAATATCCGAAATCCAATTTCTAATACATCTACATCAGATTCTACAATATCTAATACAACAATAAAACAACGTTTCAAACTCTATAGTCAGAACCTCATCTCTTCAAAAATTAATCCAGCAGAAACAACATCAAAAAACTTTTTATGATGCACCAAATCCTCATTATATAGTCATAGATTCCATGAAAACATGTGGGGGATAATAAAAATCCAAATTAAAATTTCCAGCTCATAATTTTAATATCCCACTCAAATCATCCAATGTTTTCTCACTGTAAAACTACTTAAAATATTGGATCCAAAGCTTTATCGTAATGTTACTTGAAACTAAACATCAACATTATCTCACAAATTACCTACAATATTATATGGAATCATGTTCTTAACTTAATTATAATTAGATAATTGAATGATTCTATCAACGTCATCAAATTTAATGACTTTACGATAATATTGTAAATATATTCAAACCATCAACTGATACTTCTTCATTGGAACATCCATGTCAATAAATTCCCTATCTCGTGAAAATTTTCTCAACATTTTCTAAGATTATTCCATCATATGATTTCATAATATTTATCTTAGTTTCTATATTTTTAAAATATTAATTTTTAATCCATTATTATTTGTCTGATGAATTCTCAAATTCCAAAATGCACCACCATGATCTATAAAGAATCACTTAGAGGGGGTGAATTAGTGATTCGATTTCATTTTATTATTTCTTAGAAAAAAAACCCTTGTCACTGGTTACATGAATCTTGATATATTTCTAACACACACATCTATTGAGAAATCATATCTACATGGTTCAACCCTCAAAAAGAAAAATCTTGCTGATGGCATGATCCGTGTTTTTTCGAGATCATAGGATCCACTAGTTTAAAAATGCAGATATAAGGACAAGGTCTAATCATTGAACTCATGTTACAAAAATACTCCCAACTATGATAGAACTTATAGTACTATTAACAAAATATATATCTAGGTATCAAGAATATATAATCCTTCTGAACATAGTCTTCATCTTTCGATGTAGTGTTTCTCTCCAATTACTTCTACAACCTGAAAAAAATAAAGTATGGTATTTTTTTGATATTTTTTTTTCATATCCCCTTCTTCAACATCATCTATAATTATAATTTTCTCTTTTTATCTCATTCCACTCTCTTCACATTATATTCTTACATTGATTTCATATTATACATTGTACAACAACAATTAAAAATCTTTAATGCCAATTAAAATTTTCTTATTCAAATTCGAACAAAAAAATTGCTTCAAAAAAACTCAACTAATCCTACATAATTTTGATCTATTAGATATTTTTAGATCATATAGACAACATTGATATTTAAAAAATGACCTCATAGATTGGTTTAGGCATTCCTTGAGTCATACATGAAGACACATTAGCAAAACTAGAAAAAATCTATGGAAACCCCCAACAAACATTTCACCATAGAATGGTGCCAAATTCGATGATGAATTTCCTTCAAAATTATTTACACCATCATTGTAGTACTCATGGATGTTGTTATTTTATATTTCACCTTGGTATGTTAACCACACCTTATTAGACCATGGGCATTGACATTAGCCTCAGTCTGTTTTGCACGGGAAGGATCAACGAACACCATAGGAACACCATCGAAATTTTGGACTTATCTATTTCACCCAAGAACACTAGAATATCACCACATTCAACCATGTACATTTTTTTCCTGCTCTATTTTTTACAGGAACACAACTAGTTCACCACGACATATTCCATGGCTTCTCAAGCCATTTTATAACACATTTTAGACTTATTATACTACATATATTAAATGAAAAATCTCACTCAAACCATGACCATCCCCATATCTATTTGGTCCTGACTATTTGAAGTTGGCCCTCCACCAATGCACTAAGAAATCAAATTGAATTCATCATGTTCTTTTATTTATTGTGTTAGAAAAATTATTCAAAAAACATCCATCTGAATGGGTGCTGCCTTTCCTATTTTTTCTTTTCTTCCCCCATCCTTCTTCAATATTCTTTAATCCAACAACTCTTCATGAAATTCTTGAATCGTGATGATTCACTCATAACAATTATGATCATGAATATTATTTCACATGGAATCATTTTGTTTTGTAACACCCCAAGATTTTATGAAAAATATTCTTTTTTATTTTATTGATGCCTTGTGTTGTACGTTACAACAAAGGAGTCTTGAACAACACGCAACCCTAACTTGGTTGAATTACATGCAATCGCGATGTTCCTCGATAGTGTGTGTTGTACGCAATACCGAGTTTCACTAAACATTGATATGCTATTACAATATTATCAAAACTAACAGTTATTTACAGTAATAACCACATATTGAAATTTTGTAAATTTCATCTTTCAAAATGGACTTAATTTTTGGATTTGGAATATCGAAATAAGCCTAGGGTGAAATTTTGGTATTTTTCTTAAAACTTTAAATTTTTGATGAATAGTGAAAACACTGGGTTACTATTTAAAACCCGACTATTTATTTAAATAATTATTTATTTTATTTAAATTTATTTTAGGCCAAAATTGACACATAATACATATATAATTTCAATGTAATTCATTGGAGTCATTTTATAATAATTTTAGATATATAACAAATTTATTGAACTTTTGACCGTCTTTTACCCACCTCCTAGGAGAATTTTCAAATTTACATAAGACATAATTTTACAAATTTTGTGAATGGAATTTCAAAAATCTGAGAGACACAGTTGATGTCAGTAAGTAAAATGTGGTTCAATGAGTTGAAAATAATTTTTTTTGAATAATAACTTTTTCCTTTTATTTACCACGGTTAAAAATAAATAGGGTAATTAAGGGTAAAAATGATTTTATTATTACCCTAACACATGTCATAATTCTATTGGATAAGTTTAATTCGACCAAAAACATCCTTAGGAATAAAATATGGCCATTTAGGCCCACTTGGATTAGATTAGGACATTTAATATTAATTTATTTAAAGAAGTGTTAAAATAGTTAAAATCAATGTTTAATAAGTAAATCATTTTTAATATAGGGTTATACATAAGATACATTCGAATTTAAATATTAATTATAAATAGAAAAATATTTCCTATATAATGGTATTTTATTTATAATTTTTAGACATTAAATAATTTAATTTATTTTTGACACAATGATGATGTAGTAATTATCTTATTAATGAAATATTGGCATAATTGATGATATAAATACCCAAATAAATGTAATTTGAGACTTTTTATAAATTAAACTAATTTTATAGGTTAATACGACATGTTATTATTGATTTAGATAACTTTTTTCGAACTAAAAATTTTGTTATGATTTTCAAAAAAATCAATTACCAAATAGTGTTAAAATTGACATAAAATAGTTTTTAAAACAAATATTATATTATTAATTGTTATTTTATTCCTAAAAATCTAAGGTTAGGCCAAATGACTTATATAAGGTTATATATATTAATAATAAACAACTTGGGGTACTTTTGGCTTGTTATAGTAAGTTTATTAACCTTATAGTGTAAGAAAACAAGAAGACACGGTAAAAGTAAAATTATTTAACTTAAGGTTAAATCTAAATGATAAGGTTAAAATAGAAACCTAAACCTGTATAAATTATATTGGATTAGAGGAATTCAACACATCCCCACCTTATCTTCGAAATAAATCAATTTGAAGCTTTGAAAAACTGAATATGACTTTATAATAAAATAATATTTTTAGTTTTTCCAAAGGTGCCCCTCTCCTCCCTTATAAAAGGGCACCTCCTCCCTCTCTTCCTCACACCACTTTGAGCCTTAAAGCTCGTCCAAACCCTGAAAAAATCTCTTATCCACTTACCTAGAAACATCCTACAGGTATTGGTCTTCTTCAAAGACCAATTTTAGTTCCCTAAGAGGAGTTCTCAAAGAGGCGCTTCAAAGAAGAGGTATTGTCCGTTACCGATTCTTTCAACTTTATTTTTTCTTCCACTAATTCTTATTTAGTTGTTTCATTATGAATTAATAACATCAGTATCACTCATATACTGATATTTTACTATATGTATGAAACAACCCTATTTCAATATCTATCCATCCTATGGAAAACGAAATCACCGCGCGTGCATACGTAGGGAATACCGTCTCCACGCCGTGGTGTAATCTATTTTCCACCACCACCTTACTTGGATGGGTATAATGGTGTAAATAATAACTATATATTATTATTGTAAAGTGATATTGATTCTTAAATAGTATACATACAATCCAATACAATTCCACGATCATGGGAATGATATCATCGCTCGTGCTTACGTACGGACTTCCGTCTCCACGACACGATGAGATTCATTCTCCATGTTAACCATTCATGAATGATTATAAAGTATATATAATAAGTAATCATGAAATATATGACATAATAATTATACTTTATTTATGTTTATATATATTTATGTCATCTACTTAATTTTATTCAATTCAATAAGGAAACTAAAATAGCATTCATGCGTAAGTATGGCCTACCGTCTCCATGAACGGTGTATTTCATTTCATTTAATCGATATATCATATATATATATATATTGAAATATATATTTTATGTAAATCATGTTTTACATTCGATAATTAATTAAATCATGATTTAAGTATTAATATCAAGAATAACAAGTCCAAACACGTACGATAAATAAAACGATTTAACCCAAAACGCTGCTTTAACATGGAACTTACAAAAGAACGGGTAATATAAAGTCACAAGTGAACCATATATGATATCATAACAATGAATATGATTCTGTAATAAGTCAATGACATTATATAAATCATTATACAGGAGTTTTGGAAACGTACGAAGCATATCGGACCTAAGGTAAGGGAAAATATCACAATCTCATTTTTATCCGAGATTGTTTATACTTTGGTATTTACTGGGGTGCATTTTATCATCCACATATATGTGTCCTCAATATTTAATATTATTTATCTCCTCCTAAAATTTTTTAAATCCATTTTTACCCTTAGATGAGATTTTAGTAAAAGGTATGAACGGAATCTTTTGTCGTTTTTCGTACGAGGAACTTTTTGACTTTTCCGACAAAAGTACGTGAAGAATGTTTTTTTTAACTTATACAGAATGAATGGATTTTTAAAACATTATTTCCAAGAAGCTTCCTTTACATGTTTTCATGTTTATTTTTAATCAAATTATTTTAGTTTAAAATATTATGAAATGTTAAGGAAGGAAAATGTTTTTGAATTAGAAAGGATATTTTTCTCAAGAATGGAGTTCAAGTGTTTTATCAAAATTATTTTCCATATAAGAAAATATAGGGTTCTGTTTCTATCCCTATTATTACATTGATTTGATTATGTTGTGATTGAAATACTTTTATGAATTCCTTTATTTTATATGAATTGTTTTATGATGTCATGATGTTTAAGAATCCCATTTTATTACATGTGTTCTGCAATGATGTATAATTTATGATTTTTGTGGAACACATAAGAATAGTTTCATTATGAGATGGGTGGGACTTATATCTCCCTCCAATGCATTGGGTAAAGATTTTATATCTCATGAGATAGACATGGCTGGAATGGTAAGTTAATCTGGTTCAGTGTTACAGGACTGAAACGAGGAGTGAACTCGATTCAGAAAGGGACATTGTCCATTAAGATGGTCTTGGCAACAATGCCTTGGCTACTATGGAAATTATAAAAGGTACTGAATGGTTTCCACACTTAAATGTTTTATTCCCATTATATTTAATCATGGTTGATGTTCTATTATGATATATTCCTTACGTACTTCCATGGTTTATGTCTTTGCTAAAGATTTTGATATTTAAATTTCATGTTCATGTTTTTTCTTCCAAATGTTTATGGATTGTTTTATGTTATATATGGTTTCCCGTACTGAGCATTTGAGCTCACCTTTTTATGTTTTATTTGCCCCAGGAAATAAATAAAGGTTTTATGTAAGGAAAAAGGGGAAGATTGTTATGGGAGTTGTTGGAGATATTTCAACATGATTAGAAGTTTATATTCCGAGTTTCCAAAGACACTAAACTATTATGGTCCTTGTATTTCTATTTTTGTTATGTATTAAGTATTCCACAAAAGTAATGTAATGTCTATGTACGTCAAGCTTCGGGTCTCTACAATTGGTATCAGAGGAGATGTTTAGTTAAAATTTTGAAACTAGGATCCGAAAACGTATATGAGATCCCTAGAGATATTTCAATGGTATGTCTAGGTATGTCCCTAAGGATAAGTATACTTATAGGATATAGTCCCAAAACTATGGTAACAATCTTATAATTTAACCTAAGATGTTAGATATTGAGGGTACTCGCCCTTTACTATGTTGTTTTTTTTAGCATGATTTTTTCCTCTCACAGAATTCTATTTGTGTTTTAGTCAATGGAGGGAACCAGAAGGAATTAGGTTAACATTGAATCCAATAGAAAAATTCGTGACTATGAGAAAAAATATTTTGTAATGCCTAGAGAGAAAGATATTGTGATTATGCCGAATCAGTCATCGCGATATATGATTAACAATGTGAAATTTAGGGGTATGCCTAATTCATCAAATAAGAGGAAGATCGACTTTTATGCATGTACACATGTTGAAGAGCCTAAAGAAATGAAGATTGAGATCTCTAAAGAAGGGAAGAAGAACCTTGAGGAATACCTCAAATGGAGGGACATATGTTATCTGTGTGGATAAAAGGGTCATAGAGTGACAGACTGTTATGGAGTTCAGTGTCTTATTTGTGGAGAACATGGGCATTACCCAACTCAATGCCCTGACCTAAAAAGATACTTGTAAATCAAGGAAGGAATTATACCAGGACAATCATTGAAGAGGATGTATTGAAGTGTTTATGTATTAGTATTCAAGAATAATGTTCTTGAGGTACTTTTATGGTTTATTAGAATATTTCTGTATTAGTCTATTGTGGTTTTCAATAATTTTATGGTACCGGTAACCATGAAAAGTGATTCAAATAAGTTGGAAAGAAGATGATATGTGCATAATGAAGGGATAAGAAGATAATGAGATGTTTGATTGTACTCATGAGCTCATGATTGATATAAGGACTAAGTGATATCATGGTTTGAGTATATAGAATTTTGAGGATTTTGGTATGTGGAAAGTGTTATGTTTTAACTGCATTCATGTTTTCACTAAGGTTCAATGGGTATTCATTTTTCAAGAGAATACATGATTAAGGACTTAAAATGTTTGGAATGTGACCAACATGACATATCTTATGATATATGGGGATAAATGATGGTATTAACATTATTGTTATATGAAATATTTGGTAATCGTTTTCACTATATTAAGAGAGTAGACTGCAGTATTATGGATAAGCCTAAAGATTGGAATGGATTATGTTGGACATAAGTTAGTATTGTTTAAGGATATAATTTTTTTTCGATATTATTGATGTGATGTCATAGTAATGTAGTTTTTGAAAAAGGACAACCTGCGGGACATGCGACATCCCATCGTTTCGGACAAGGTTGTGGGAATCGAACCCACAACCGAAGTGCGACTAGCCTTTATCTCCTACCACCGGCCTACAGGAAGTCCCTAGTTAGTAGAAACTAGTTTTATTTTATTAAGCGGTATGATATATAATGTATAAGTTCATTTTTGGACAATATACGATTAATCTGACCATAAGATGGACTTATAACTTTTTCTATCCTTTTGTTTGAAATAGATGGAATGACCCATCATTCTATCATATGATCGGCTAACACATCACGAATAACAAATTCAAATTCATTTCTTTAAGGGATGAAGTGGAAATTGTTCAATTCACGAGCAATAGTGATATTGTACCAAAATCATGTAAGTATTTCATTTAATTCATCAACTTTAGGGAAATGCTCTTGAAAACCAAAAATGTTGTCCTAGTTCCCTTATATCCGATGAATCAGATGGAAACTTAGATCATCACAAATATATAGCTTTGTGATTGTTTTCTTTTTTATATCCATGTTCTCTACCACTCTCCATCAGAACATGAAGGTTAGGTTTCTCTTCCATATCCATATTTTCACCTATATTCTCATATGTGGAAACCCAGTGATTAGTTTATTTGGGTAACTATTACGTTTCATACCTTAGTTTTTAAAGATAAGTTTTGGTATTCCTTTTTACGATATGGGTTTCTCTTAAAGAATCTTTGGAGTAGTAAACCATTTATAACCCCGACGAATTTAGAGGGAGAAATTCATTTTAAGGGGGGTAGAATGTAACACCCTGAGATTTTATGAAAAATATTCTTTTTTATTTTATTGATGTCTTGTGTTGTACGTTACAAAAAAGGAGTCGTGTACAACATGAAACCCTAACTTGGCTGCATTACACGCAATCATGACCTTCCTCGATAGCGTGTGTTGTATGCAATACTGAGTTTCACTAAACAATGATATGCTATTAAAATAATATCAAAACTAGCTGTTATGAATAGTAATAACCACATTTTAAAATTTTGTAAATATCATCATTCAAAATGGACTTCATTTTTGGATTTGGAATATCGAAATTAGCCTAGGGTGAAATTTTGGTATTTTTCTGAAAACTTTCAATTTTTGATGAATAGTGAAAACACTGGGTTACTATTTAAAAACCGACTTTTTATTTAAATAATTATTTATTTTCTTTAAATTTATTTTTGGTTAAAATTGACACAAAGTACCTATATAAGTTCAATGTAATTCATTGGAGTCATTTTATAATAATTTTAGATATATAAAAATTTTATTGAACTTTTGACCGTCTTTTACCCACCTCCTAGGAGAATTTGCAAATTTACATAAAACGTAATTTTACCAAATTTGTGAATGGAATTTCAAAAATCTGAGAGACACGGTTGATGTCAGTAAGTAAAATGTGGTTCAATTAGATGAAAATAATTTTTTGTGAATAGTAACTTTTTACTTTTATTTACCACGGTTAAAAGTAAATAGGGTAATTAAGGGTAAAAATGATATTATTATTACCCTAACACATGTCCTAATTCTATTGGATAAGTGTAATTAGACCAAAAACAACCTTAGGAATAGAATATGACCATTTAGGCCCACTTGGATTAGATTAGAAGATTTATTATATATTTATTTAAAGAAGGGTTAAAAAAGTTAAAATAACAGTTTATTAAGTAAATCATTTTTAATATAGGGATAAACATAAGATAAATTAGACTATAAATATTCATTAGAAATATAAATAGATTTCCTAAATAATGGTATTTTATTTATAATTTTAGACATTAAATAATTTAATTTATTTTTGACACAGTGATGTAGTAGTAATTATCTTATTAATGAAATATTGACATAATTGATGTTATAAATACCCAAATAAATGTAATTTGAGACTTTTTATGAATTTCACAACTTTTATAGGTTAATATGACGTGTTATTATAGATTTAGTTAACTTTTTTCGAACTAATTATTCTGTTATAAGTTTCACAAAAATCAATTACCAAATAGTGTCAAAATTGACATAAAATTGTTTTTTTAAAAATATTATATTATTAATTTTTATTTTATTCCTAAAAATCTAAGGTTCGGAAAAATGACTTATATAAGGTTATATATATTAATAATAAACAATGTGGGGTTCTTTTGTCTTTTTATAGTAAGTTTATTAACCTTATAGTGTAAGAAAACAAGAAGACACGGTAAAAGTAAAATTATTTAACTTAAGCTTAAATCTAAAAGATAAGGTTAAAATAGAAACCTAAACTTTTATAAATTATATTTTATGAGATTATTTAGACCCATACCCACCTTAGCTTCGAAATAAATCAACTTTGAGTTATTAAAAACCGAATATGACTTTATAATAAAATAATATTTTGAGTTTTTCCAAAGGTGCCCCTCTCCTCCCTTATAAAAGGGCACCTCCTCCCTCTCTTCGTCACACCACTTTGAGACTTAAATCTCAAACAAACCCTGAAAAAGTATCTTCTACACTTCCCTAGAAACATCTTAGAGGTCCTTGGAAACTTCAAATACCAATTTTAGTTCCCTAAGAGGATTTCTCAAAGAGGCGCTTCAAAGAAGATGTAATGTTCGTTACCGATTCTTTCAACATTATTTCTTCTTCCACGTATTCTTCTTTAGTTGTTTCATTATGAAGTAATAACATCAGTATCACTCAGATACTGATATGTTATTATATTTATGAAACATCCCTATTTCACCATCTATCCGTCCTACAGAAAACGAAATCACCGCGCGTGCGTACGTACGGAATACAGTCTCCACGTCGTGGTGTAATCTATTTCCCACCACCACATTACTTGGATGGGTATAATGGTGTAAATAATAACTATATATGATTATTGTATAGTGATATTGATTATGAAATAGTATACATACACTCCAATATAATTCCATGATCATGGGAATGATATCATCGCACGTGCGTATGTACGGACTACCGTCTCCACGACGCGATGAGATTCATTCTTCATGTTAACCATTCATGAATGATTATAAAGTATATATAATAAGTAATAATGAAATATATGACATAATAATGATACTGTATTTATGTGTATATATATGTATGTCATCTACTTAATTTCATTCAATTCAATAAGGAAACGAAAACAACGTTCATTCGTACGTACGACCTACCGTCTCCATGAACGGTGTATTTCATTTCATTTAATCGATCTATCATATATATATGTATATAATGAAATATATATTATATGTAAATCATGTTTTATATTCTTTAATTAAGTAAATCAGGATATAAGTAATAATATCAAGAACAACATGTCCAAACACGTACGATAAATAAAACGATTTAACCCAAAACACTACTTTTACATGGAACTTACAAAAGTATGGGTAATATAAAGTCATAAGTGAACCGTATATGATATAATAACAATGAATATGATTTTTTATAATTCAATGACATTATTTAAATTATTATACAGGAGGTTCGAAAACCTACGAAGCATATCAGAACTAAGGTAAGGGAAATTATCACAATCTCATTTTTATCCGAGATTGTTTATACTTTGATATTTACTGGGGTGTATTTTATCATCCACATCCATGTTTCCTCAATATGTAATATTATTTATATCCTCCTACAATTGTTTAAATCCAATTTTACCCTTCGGTGAGTTTTTAGTAAAATATATGGAAAGCATATGTTGTCGATTTTCGTACGAGGTAGTTTTTTACTTTTCTGACAAAAGTACGAGAAGAATATTTTTTTAACTTATATGGCATGAATGGATTTTTAAAAAATTATTTCCAAGAATATTCCTTTACATGTTTTCATTTTTATTTTTCAACAACTTATTTTAGTTTAAAATAGTATGAAATGTTAAGAAAGGAAAAAAAATTGAAGTAGAAAGGATATTTTCCTCAAGAATGGAGTTCAAGTGTTTTATCAAAATTATTTTCCATCAAAGAGAATATAGTGTTCTGTTTCTATCCCTATTATTACATTTATTTGATTATTTTGTGATGGAAATTTTTTTATGAATTCCTTTATCTTATTTGAATTTTTTTATGATGTCATGATGTTTAAGAATCCAATTTTTATTACATGGGTTATGCAATGATGTTTGATTTATGATTTTTGTGGCACACATAAGAATGGTTTCATTATTAGATGGGTGGGACCTATATCTCCCTTCAATGCATTGGGTAATTATTTTATATCTCATGAGATAGACATGGCTGGAACGATAAGTTAATCTGGTTCAGTGTTACAGGACTGAAATGAGTAGTGAACTCGATTCAGAAAGGGACTTTGTCTACTAAGATGGTCTTGGTAGCAATGCCTTGGCTACTATGGAAATAATAACATGTACTGAATGGTTGACACAATTACATGTTTTATTTCCATTATGTTTTCTCATGGTTGATGTTCTATTATGATATATGCCTTACATACTTCCACGATTTATGTCTTTTCTCAAGATTTTGATGTTTAAATTTCATGTTCAAGGTTTTCCTCCCAAATGTTTATGGATTGTTTTCTGTAATCTATGTTTGAACTTACTGAGCATTTGGGCTCACCCTTTTTATGTTTTATTTGCTCCAGGAAATAAATAAAAGTTTTAGGTAAGTAATCAAAAAGGGGAATATCGTTATGGGAGTTGTTGAAGATATTTCAACATGATTAGACGATTATATTTCGAGTTTCCAAAGACACTAAACTATTAAGGTCCTTGTGTGTCTATTTTTGTTACGTATTAAGTATTCTGCAAAAGTAATGTAATGTCTATGTACGTCAAGCTTCGGGTATCTACATGTTTAATGTATAATATTATTTATAGATTGAAAACAAAATCCAATAAACTCAATCATATAATATTCACCAATTTTTTGAATTCACTAATCACAAAAACCATATTAGGACCCCTTTGGCTCAACAATATAACCCTTTGGGTTTTGTTTCTAACTAAGAAAATTAAATAACATTAAACCTCTAAATCCTTATAAATGGATTACCATCCAATAGTTTTAAGTCTATATGAGTGAAAATGGTTTATGAAACAAGATAATAGAATAAATAATACCAGGTTTTTTAAGATAGTGATATATATGAATATTCCCAAATAAAAACTTCAAAATATAAAAATAATCAAAAACATCAATTAAAACTTCTCCATCACATCAATAATTATTTCAAACCAGAATGATTCCTAAAACCACGAAAATTATATTTTGAAAACATTTTATACATCGTAAAATCATAGCTTACCCATTTTAATAACTCTAAAAAAATATGCTTCCTTTCAAGAGATAATACCCCCAAAAAGTACACATATCAATTAATAATCTCTCTACATATATAATCCCACTTTTATAAATAGTTGAAAAAAATAGTTATGTTCTCAATATTTCTTACCATTGGAAAATAATATCCAATTAAAAGGTGAGAGAGTGAATGTTCACACCATATTATGGCCTTGTAAATAAGGAATTTGAACACATAAATTCAACCTTCTATTCTGAAATGCTTTCTTTGATAGTGTCTTAGTAAAAACTTCATTAATCATGTCCTTTTTAAATTATAATAATAAATTATTCTTATCCACTAGCTCTTTCAAAAAGTGATATTTAAAACAATATTCCTTGATCTTAAATGCTGAACCTGATCCCTTATAACACAAATAAGACATTAATCATCACATACCAATAGTATCAATAACATCAATTATATATTTAAATCTTCCAACTAAGTCTTCATCCATATAATTTTTAAGGCCTCTATTATAGCCATATATTCAAATTTAGTACTTCTTAGGGTGACTGTATTTTTCTTCTTTGAATTCCAACAAAAACCTCTTTCTCCAAGAAATAAATCTCCACTTGATATTAACTTTCTATCACCAACACTAATAGCTGAGTCTTCACTTGAAAAACCAAACGTACCCATATTTCCATTAATATAATATTTTAATCCATTATTTTATATTAATTTTCTGAATTAAATTATTTTCTTTATAACTATGAAATGATACAATTTTGGGGAACTTGGATGCCAGACAGAAATAGTAAAATCTTATATAATATCTGATCTTGTATCTATCATGTAATGCAGGCTACCAATAAGATTCTAAAATTCTCTTGGATCAACATAATTTCCTTATTAGTCTTTATAAAAAGATTTTCAATATAATATTTTTTTAGAAACTGGTTCTAAATCCTCGATACCAAACTTAATTAACATTTTATTAGTATACTTCTCTCGAGATAGAAAAATATGACCCCTTTCTTAAGTAATTTGTAAGATAAGAAAGTACCACATATCACAAAACATATACATGTTGAAAATATTATTTATTTATTTCAGAAACTCTTCATAAAATCCTTCATCATTAATAGTAAAAATAATGTCATATACAGAAAAACAATGAGTAATACCTTGTTATTATCTTTAATATATATATATATTTGTCAAATATTCATTTTTTGAATTTAAACTTCTTCAAGAAGGTTTCATGCTAAGAATACCACCCTCTTGGGGAATTCATTAGCCTATATAAATACTTTTTTCAACTAAAACCATAATTCTCATCTTCACTAAGCAATAAAAACCATGGTTGTTCAATAGAAACTTCATGTTCTAATCAACCGTTGGGGAAGGTTGACTTGAAATCCATTCCAAAGTTATTTCATTGATTTTTTTCATAAATGGAATGAAAAAAATTTATGGTTTCTAGTCATTAGACAAGTTGAAAGGTCTTATTGAATTAAACACATTTAGTATGTGAATTACCATTATACAAAAATATTTCTTTATTTATCAACGCTTCACCTTTTTCATTCATCTTGTTTGATAACACCCCCTTTGTCTATATAATGATCTTCTCTTTGGGATTGGGTATTAATTCTTGAGTATCATTATATTATAGCATATCTATATTTTCATTCATTGTATCGATCAAATCTTAATGTTTAATCTCTTATCACACATATCATGGTTCAAGTTGAGAGATCAAGGAGATATGAGAGGTCTTCTTAAAAGTCACTCTTGTTTGAATCTATTTTCCATGATTTCTGATTATATTTTGGACATAAACATACCTTATTATCCCTGAATGATGGGAACAATATTATGATTCATTACTTTAATTTTCTTAATAAACATGTTCCACATGAAATTCATCAGAATAATTAACATTTTCTAAAACATTAACCTACTATTTCACAAAGACAGATGTGTCATCATCACTTTCGTAACATGCTTATTTATATGATTTAAATTTATTTTTATGTTCCAACACATTTAAATAAATATAATAAACAATATTATCTATCTATTTTTTGTAACAACGATACCCTATACTATTTTTTGGATATCATTTGAAGATATTATCAACTCCTATACTTTCAAAATTTCCTATATTTTCACCTTTAACTTGGATAATGAATGGGATTACAATCAATATTAGATACTTCAAACAATTATGTTTCTTATAATACATATCATATGATAAAATATCAAAATTTAGACTATAAATAAAATTATTTTGAATATGAACCATTATTCCAGTGGAATGTCTTTATCAATAATCAAACATGTCATTATCTGGCAATATAGTTTGATCCATATAAACAAGACTTCAATTATTTTATTTAGAAACATGATTTTTTAGGTTTTTATGGTGCACTAAGTCCATAAAATATACCATATTTTTTTATATATGATTCCAATATTCCAATTGTATACTGAACACCATTATCTATGATAATATTCTTTAATTTGTAACCACAATAGTTTTTCACATCTACTGAAACTTATAAACTGATTTAGAGCCTCTAATTTATAATTTATAAAAATAACACATGTAATCCCAGAAAATACATCAATGAAAGTAATAAAATACTTATCTATATTTTTTATTGCTTCTTAATAGACCCATACATTTCAGAGTGAATTAACTCCAAAGTATGAACAAATATTATTTCAACCTTCTTGTGTATAGTATTCTTAGCATTTCCTTTTTTACAAGTCAAACACATCCAATTAGTTTTTCTTTATATCATAATAAAATCATAAAAAAATTCTACTGATAATATTAGACATATTATTTTTTCCAGGATGACCATTTCCTTAATACCATAGTTGATTTTATTCTTTTATGCTCAATTAACAATAATTTACAATATTTATAACAAGACAAAATTTTCTTATTGCTCGTTTTCCTCTTATCAATATATATACATATTTTAATATCTTCGAGAAAACTTATATTTATAAAATATAACTTCATTTATTTCATCACATAACTAATAAAAACTAATAAGTTCATTTTTCTTTACTTTAATAAATAATGTACTATTGGAATTCAATTGATGCTTACTAATCAATATTGATCCATCACCTTTGATTTTAAGTGACATGTCATTTCAAATGATCGAAAATGCATATTTTTATTTTTTAATATCCTTAATAAGATTTAAACCACTGTTATATGTGAGGATACACCACTGTAAAAAATCAATAGATATTTTCCTCTGGATTCTCTTTAGGAAACGTCACAAACTAGATATTTATATTTTCATTTATCATTCTTCTTTTGAGATTTCTCATCATTATTGTTTTAGAACATTTTTTATAGTAGAATAATAAGACACTATTGTTCAATATGATATGGTTTCTCACATCATTCACAATCATATCCCAATGGTTCAAATCTATTTTGAATTACCAATCAATATTTTTTATCTTGTCCTTGAATTTTTCTTCATTTAATGGGGTGAATATCCATAAATTCATGTATTATAAATCAGATCAACTCAACTTTTCAATGGTTATTAAACCAATAAATTATTTCCATTTTCCTAAAACATCTATTGTTTGAAAAATATCCATAGAAAGTATATTATCCATTAAAACTAGCATTCCCTCCAAAACTCTAAACTTGTCTTTCAATATTCTTCCCACTATTAGTCTGGGAAACATTTGTAAACCAAAATTTTGGTGTAATCCTATCTATTTCTTCTTCATATCCAAATTATTTTCATAAACGTTCTTTAAACATTGGTATAAGTTTTTTTTAATTAAAGTAGATGCAGTCTCAATTTCTTTAATCTATAAAAACACATGATTTTTCTAAAACATTGGTCTTTTTGATTAGATACTTCTTCTTAGATTTATTACAAACATTTTAAACATTCATATCATCCATAAAAGATAATTTATATTGGTTTTTATGAGAATCCCAATTATTAAAACATTTTCTAATTTCTAAAATTGTTATGTAAAAATTCAATCAGCATTTCTTCAAATTGTATTTTGTTGAGATCATGTTTTGTTTTAAATGGTCAACCTTGTTTCTTTTATCCATTAATGTATGATTAAAATTTATTTTAATAGTTTTATAATAATTAATAACATAATTAATCATTTAACTTTATTAAGAAACCTTGAATTGTTTCTAAAAATACAGATTCATTATCTATATTTAATCTTTTAATCATTTTCTCTTATTTAGAAACAATTGAGCGAAATTATTTTAATTAGCTCTTGGGAATGTATTCTATTTCACTTATTTCATTATAATAGACTTTATTATAGATTTCATTAGAAAATTATTCATTATTAATCTTGTAAAAGATAATTTTTCCATCAACATATCTTGACATCTCTATTTCCAATTCTTTATCTCTAATATCACTACATCCACACAAGGTTATGAAATTTCCCTTTTTTAATTTTTAGGAATTTTTTCTATTACCTTTATAATAAATAAAATACTTTTTAAAACATTAAAGATTTATACTTAAATTAAAATATTGCATATTATTATTCTTCATCACTGACTTCATATTCTTTTAACTTCAAAGAATGTGCTGCAAAATGTACAACTATTCCACACATAAATCAATTTAGTAGAAGCTTACCATAGAACCTCACCTAGATTATTTTAATATTCATAGAGATTATAGACATCATATTATCAATCTTCATATCAAAAATAGAATAGATTTAAGAAAAATAAATATTTTTCATCAATAATAATGTTTTTCTTAAAATTTTAATATTTTTGTGTCTTTAAAATATATTTCTTTTTTACCCTGAACCTTAGTTTTGATAGAACTGTCTTAAATAATTTCATAATATATTAGAAAACTATGAATATCATAAATATAAAAATATCTATGATATTTTTATTCCAAATTGAGTCTTTAAAATCAAACTTATCTGTTAATATATTTAAAATATTTTTAGAAATTACTATATCTTCTTATTTCTCACCATAAACATTGATTGTTCTCAAAAAATTATTCATCATTATGTAAAAAATATAAATAATTTCATCATCATTCATCAAAATGTCTTCAAACTTATGTCTCCAAAAAATTCGTTCCTTCATAGATATTCTATAGTTTTCCCCATATGTTTTTAGCGATCATGAGTCCTTTGACTTTAAAAACTCACTTTATATTTGGGTTAATAGAATATCATTATTTGTATAACCATAATTCTAAATATTCCACTTATATTCTAATATAAAAGCCAGACTTTCAGACAAAGGAACAAACCCATTATTTGTGAACTAAAATAATTAATATATAATAGATAACTAGTATATAATCATCATGTCATTACATATATAACAGATCTTACCATAAAATGTAGGAATACCATTTGAATTCATTGAATTATGATTTTCAAGGATCTACGCCATAAATTCTGTGACAAACACTTCAAGAAGAGATAAAATCCTTCTTAAAACAATATGTAGTAAATCACCAATTAGGGTAACCTAGCTTTGAAACCACATGAAAAGGAGCCTCCATGATCAGTGAAGAATCACTTAGAGGGGGGAGGGGTGAATTAGTGAATAGATCTACTTTTATGTTACCTTAGTCAAACAAACCTGATCACCATTTATATTAAATCTTGAGCATTTTACCACATATAGAACTGAGTGTAAATTATATTTACAAGGATCACCTCTAAAAATCAGAAGGTTATTCCATAGAATGATCCAGATTTTTCATGACAATATGACACACTAATTTCAACATGTAGGTTCAATGTGTAGGTTTTATCCTTGAACTCAATTTACAACTAGTATCCTGACTATGATAGTGCTTCACATACTATTTAAATGATAAAATGCTTTGTATCTTCAAGTTGAATGCCTTGAAAAAATAGTCTTCATTTATTGATGCAGTATTTCTCTTTAACTACTTATTCAACCTAAAGATACTTCGGTAAGATATTTTTTCTCTCTTACAGTTATCATATCCCCTTCTTCTTCTTCTTGTTCTTCTTATTTTATTATTCTTCCTCTCTCATGTTCTCTCCTTAATATCTCTTTTCTTATTCTTCTACATTAATTACATATCATACTTTACAAAGTTGTAATTTCAATTCATTAAGGCCAATTTGAATTTTAAAATTTGAATTCAAACTAATAACTTCAATAAGCTAAATGAACTATTACTACTACATTTTAAACCATTGGATCTTGTGGTATCTTTTATACACCATTAATGAATCAAAAAAACCTCATAGATTAAGTTAGTGATAATTTGAGTATTCTATGAATCCATATCAGAAAAAAGACTTATAAATGAATCAAACCCCACAAAAGGACTAAAATATGGAATGTTTCCAATTCTAAGTTGACTTTCCTTTAAAAATACTGGCACTATAGTCATAGTCAACCTGGGGTTGGTTTTTTTGTGTTTTATCTATTTATGTCATCTACGAATAGTCATACCATAGAGATGGTCCTCTTCCTCAGCCTATTTCTCATACGAAGGATCAAAAAAGACCATGAGAACAAACCAGATGTTTTTGACTTGTCTATTTCACATATAAAAACTATAATATCACCACGAATACACAACAACCATTTTTATCATTGTTTGTTTCACACATGAACACCACCAGTTCCCAATAGAATATACCACAACTTCAAAAACCATTTTACTCTATATTTTTACAGTATTTTAACTAATATATTCAATGTAACATACCACTATGACCATGTACTTCCCCATGATTATATTATCCATTTCTATTTCAAATAAGCACTCTTCTAATGCACCATGACATCATACATGTATTCCTCAGGTTGTTTTTACCTATGTTCGGAAAATCATTCAAAAAAACCCTCTAAAAGCGGTGTGTCCTTTCATGGATTTTCCAATGATTCATTATCCTTCATAATAATTCCAAGATCCTCAAAATACTCATGAAATTCCTAAATCATGATGAACCAATCACGGGTATTGTAATCTTAAATTTTATATTAAATGGAATCATCTGGTTTAACATAAAATTCAATTTCTATATTAAAAACAGAATCCATCATTCATAATAAAATCATCCTCACTAATTGTTCAACTTCACTAATCCCAACCTTATTAATACCTCATAGGCTTAAAATGAATATCTTCTCTAGTCCTTTTTTGGTTATTTCATAGAACTCTATCTGATGAATTTTTAATAATATATCTAATTTAATTGTAAAACTTTGTCTAATTTTATTTCGTAGAAACTTTTATTTTTTAACTCCTATTTGTAATAATTGTCGAAAAAACTCATAAGGTTTCATCTAGATTTATTTGTACCATAAAACCAAAAACACTTCTATTATTGATAACTTTACAATTATTATCTAGTATACTCTGTATGATTGTTCATATGATATAACTTCCTTTTGAATTTTGAAACAATTATTTTACAGTGAAACTGGTTAGGAAACCTTAATCCCTAAATATTTATACATAAATTCATAGATCCACCAAGTTCCACCTGAAAAAAACATATCAATAATTATGAGTATCTTCTAATAGATGTGATTTTTATACAATAATTATTAAAAAATAATCTCATGATTTACTTTGTCTAACATATCTATTATACTTAGCTGTGAGTATGGTTGGATAAAAATTTATTGACACACTCTATATAATATTCTATATCTCATGGAAACTATTTATTCATCTAGATCCATTAAACTCCAATAAATGTTTAAAGAAAAATATTCTACACACTTAATAAATAAGACTTAGCATTGTTAGGTGATTTATATTTAACAAAAAATGACAACGCATGTGTAATAATTATTTCTTCACAACTAGATTCGTCTTATGACAAATCCACAAAAATTATTAGAGCCAACACAATCAGTAGAAGCATGGAATGGATAACTATGTAGATTCTATAGAAGGAAGGTGATTGAAAGCTGGGTAGTGGGGATTTAGAGTGAATATGGTAATATTATTTGACTAGAATATTTTTGGAAACTACCTAAATAAACAATGTTCCATTGGGTGATTGTTAGGAGTTTGTGTGGGAAATGTTTTTTGGGTAAATTTTGGTAGCTTTATAAGTTTATTCAATAGAATTTACACTTGGGAGATCCTAAAAGGAGATAACCACAGTAATAATATGGATTTACAGTTTTAAGTGGTTGATTCTAATTCTAGGGATTCATCTATTTGAAATTATTTTAGTTAAAATAGAAATTTTTATTTGAATAGAAGTTATAATACTTTATCAAGATTTAAAGTCAGTAGAAGCACACTATGTGGTTTGATTTTACTATAAGAAGAATAAATTTTTAGGAACAAGAAGTCTAATGGGTGAATAATAGTGGATTCAGAGTGTAGGAATACCTAAAAAGTAATTTTTAAGGATTCGCTTTTTAAAATGGTCATGGTTCTGGAGGATTAAATGACGTCGATGGAAGGAGAAACATCCATTATCCAAATCAATGTTTGGATGTATATGCCACAATGTATTGGGTTCATAACATGTATAAAGTTACTTATAGATATATTTGGGATCGTTCCTCATGGATATAAAAAATAAAAATTTTCACAGTTATAAGCGTGTAACAAAAGTCATTATTCAATATTCACTAGGAGTTTTGAGTATGAATGAAGTTTTTATAGTAGATCACCAGTTTTTTAGGACAAAAAATAACCAAAATTATAGGAGAGTATTTTTTGATTGGATGACTGGATGACTGGCTGAGTAACACCATATAGAGTGGTTTAAACTGTATTTTTATAAGATATGATGAAGGATATAAATATATAGAGTTGAGATTATGGGAATAAGGGCCATAATGTGGTGGCTCTTACCGGATGGGTAAACCTATGAACATCCAGATACTAGAAGGATGGCATAAAAGCGGTTGTGTGAAAATTTCCAAAAAGAGTATAGGGAATATTTAATGATAAAAATATGGTGTTGGAGAGATATATTATATAGAACATAGTAGGGTTTTTGGATGATTATTTCCCTCAAAACTCATGTAATCTATTTCTAAAGTAAAAAAAGTGATTCCTCTATTATGTTTTTCATGTATAACAAATTGTTAAAAGAACATAATCCTTGTGTATATTTTTTTAGGCGTTTATTTTTTCATTTGTGTTATTCATGTTAATTTTTTCTTGTATGATCATTGTAAGGAGTATCCTAAGTTGAATAGAATTAAAATTCGGAGGAAAACTCAATGTGGTGGATATAGTTCTTGGTCTCATCAGTTCCATTCATCAAGATCACTAGAGATGGATGATGAGAAATAGGCCTTATGATCAATGTTTGAGTTTTCACTACTTAGAATTAATAGAAGGGTAAACTTATAGTGATTGGGAAAAGTGACCCCCATCCCCATCACTCGTTATATTCTAATTATTTCTTCACCTTATCTTAAAATTTTAATTCATAAAATTATTGATCATTGTACAATCCACTATAAAACATAGTCAGATCTATAATTTTATCATAGAAGGTGATTATAGAAAAGATAAATCAAATGTAAGTGAATATAATGAATGGTTTTATACCATGATTGATTTTTCCTCAGGATAACTATAGAGACATGAATCTTGACGTACATGGATATTTCATTACTTTTGCGGAATACATAGTACATAACAAAAACACACACACAAGGACCATAGTAGTTTTGTGTCTTTGGAAACTCGGAATATAATATTCTAATCATGGTGAATGATCTTCAACATCTTCCATAAAGATATTCTTTTTTTCTAAACATAAATCCTTTCTTTATTTCCTGGGGAAAAGAAAACATAAAAGGGTGAGCCCAAATGCTCCGTAAGGGTAAACAAAAGAAATATAAATCACATCATATTCATAAGAACATATCTTTTGGAAATTATAACCTGCAAAAGAGATCATAATTTCATAACATGGGATAAATCATAGTAGTGAAATGTAATCCCAATAGTCATAACATAAAACATGAAACTTTGTGACATACACACATAATCATAGAAAATCATTTCTTATTATTCAAGACTCATTTCCAAGACTATCTTAGTGGACAAAGTCCCTTTCTGAACCAAGTTCACTCTCCGTTTCATTTCTGTTTCACTGAACCGGTATAACCTACCGTTCCAGCCATGTCTATCTCATGAGATATAAAATCTTTACCGAATGAATTGGAGGGAGATATAGGTCCCACCCATCTCATAATGATTCCATTCTTATGTGTGCCACAAAATCATAAACCATTCATCATAGCATAACGCATGTAATAAAAATGGGATTCTTAAACATTGTGACATCATAAAACAATTCATATAAGATAAAGGAATTCATAAAAATAATTCTATCACAACATAATCAAATAAATGTAATAACAGGTATAAAAACATAAGCCTTTATTATCTTAGATGGAAAATAATTTTGATAAAGCACTTGAACTCCATTCTTGAGGAAAATATCCTTTCTACTTCAAAAACATTTTTCCTTTCATAACATGTCATACAATTCTAAACTAAAATAAGTTGATTAAAATTAAACTTGAAAACTTTTAAAGGAAGATTCTTGGATATATTTTTTTAAAAATCCATTAATGCCGTATAAGTTAAAAAAACATTCTTCGTACTTTTTTTAGAAAATTCAAAAACTACCTCGTACGAAAAACGACAAAAGATTCCTTTCATATAATTTAATAAAAACTCACCGAAGGTTAAAATTGGATTTAAACAATTGTAGGTGGATGGAAATGATATTACATATTGAGGAAACATGGATGTGGATGATAAAATACACCCCAGTAAATTTCAATGTATAAACAATCTCGGATAAAAATGAGATTGTGATATTTCCCTTACCTTAGGTCCAATTTGCTTCGTAAGTGTCCGAACCTCCTAAAATTTTGGTAACTTCCTTTGGTTTGAACCAAAATGACTTATTGGAGAGTCTTCTGCCTAATGTAAGGCTTAAATGGGTAGGATAGGGATGTACAAGTCTTAGTTGGGTAGAGTTTTGATGAGCCAAAAGACTTGAGAGGTGTGTGGAATTGCATAGAAGTAGTCTCCTTTTATAAGGGAGTGGAGGGGCTCTTTAGGAAAGTGTGAAAACATTATTTTATTATAAACATATCTTCATTTTCCAGAGGTCCAAAACAAATTAATGCCAAAGATAAGATGACTCATATTCTAAATAAAATAATCCAATAGAAATTGGACAGGTTTTGGATGATATTTTAATCATTTTAATCTTATTTATTTAAATCATTTATTAATGAGTTAAACACTACATCATCATTTTGTCATAAATAAATTCATACATTTGATGTCGAACAATTATGAAAAAAATACCATGATGTAGGGAATCTTTTTAGCTTTTCAATGAATATTTATAGTCGAAAATATAACTTATATAACCCCTTATAAAAATTAATTACTAAAAGAGTTTTGTTAAAGTCAATTTTGTCTTTACATTAAATTAATTAATCTAATGTGTCATTTTCTTTCATAAGTGGCTCCATGGGGTCCCACAATCTACACAAGGATTCCCATGGTAGGCCAATACTCATAAAATAAGGTTAGGACAAGTTTCATGGTAATTTTGAATTATTATAATATTCATTTAACCTTGAATTACCCTATTTACCTTTTACCGTAGTAAATATAAAAAATTATCGTAGTTGCTATTCATAATATCAAAAAAAATTAAAGTAACCTATTAACATAATTTGGACCCACTAATTCCAAATATGGAATCCATTTTTCAAAATTCAAAACACAGAAGTTTCAGTAATTAATTTAAAATTAATCTCGTTGTTTAAGCAAACAGGTTTTAAAAGTTAAAACATTGCCAAAGATTGAATTTATTTAACCTACGAATTCAATGTAAAATCAAGGATAATGACATAAATTATATTAAAAGATAAAAATATATTCTATTTATACTTTGAACAAATTAAATATTATTATTTAACCACATAATTTATTACGATTAAAAAAGTTGTTTTTAATTAAAATATAGCGTGTTTTTACTATTCATTAAAATATGAATGTTATTAGAATAATATGAAAAATTTATCCAAAGTAAATTTTTATATCTTGATTCTAAAGAAGAATTTTATTTTGTCAAATTGAACTTATAAACATGTCAAAAACTAGATTTAATGTGGGTGCGCCATCAAAAGGCGGTAAAACTGCATTTTTTGAAAAATACTTATTTTACCCGAAAAATTTATTTTGTTCTTATACCATGTTTTAGAAAATGTGTAAGGAAAATAATAATGTTATAAGATTAAAATTTTAGTTAATACTATTCATAACGGCTAGTTCATAATAATATATCATTGTTTAGTAAAACCCGGTATTGCGTACAACACACGCTATCGAGGAAGGTCGTGATTGCGTGTAATGCAAGCCAAGGCAGGGTTGCGTGCTGTGCAAAAATCCTTCGTTGTTTTGTATAACATAAACCAGCCATATTTCATTTATAAATTGAATATATATATACTCAATTTTGCGTAGAATAACTATTATCAAAATTGTGTGTAACACGATCCAAGAATAGTGTTGCGTATACTGAAAGCTAATACGGTGTTGCGTATAGCGCAAGGTAATCTTGGTGTAGCATACAACACAAGATATTAATGAAATTAAAAAGAATATTTTTCATAAAATCTCGGGCTGTTACATCCTACCCCCTTTAAAATGAATTTCGCCCTCGAAATTCGTCGGGGTTATAAATGGTTTAATATTCGAAAGTTTCTTTAATAGAAACCCACATCATAAAAAGGAATACCAAAACCAATCTTTAAAAACAAAAGTATGAAATGTAATGGTTATCCAAATAAACTAATCACTGGGTTTCCACATAGGTGAAAATATGGATATGGAAGAGAAATCTAACCATCATGTTCTTATGGAGAGTGGTAGAGAACATGGCTATGGAAAATCCAGCAATCACAAAGCCATAAATTTGTGACGATCTAAGGTACCGTCTGATTCATCAGATATAAGAGCACTAGGACAACATTTTTGGTTTTCAAGATCATTTACCTAAAGTTGATGAAATTGGAATTAGAAGAAATACTTTTGTGTTTTTGGTAGAGTCTCACCGTTTGTCGTTCTTTGGACAATTTCCACTTCATCTCTTAAAGAAATGAAGTTGAATTTGTCATTCGTGATGTGTTAGCAGATCATGTGATAGAATGATGGGTCATTCCATCTATCTCAAACTAAAGGTTAGAAAAGTTATCAAAAAAATACATAAGTCCATCTATAGTGAGATTAATCATATATGGTTCGTAAAATGGACTTATACTTCATATATCATATTGCTTAATATAATAAAACTAGTTTCTACTAAACATGGACTTCCTGTAGGCCAGTGGTAGGAGATAAAGGCCAGTCGCACTTCGGTTGTGGGTTCGATTCCCACAGCCTTGTCCGACCCGATGGGATGTCGCCCGTCCTGCAGGTTGTCCTTTTTCTAAAACCACATTACTATAACATCACATAAATAATATCAAAAAAAGTTATATCCTTAAACAATACTAACTTATGGTTAACATAATCCATTCCGATCATTAGGCTTATCTAAAATACTTTGGTCCAAGCTCATAGTATAAAGAAAACGATTACTTGAAATGTCGTCAACCAAGCATGTGAATACCATCATTTATCCCCCTTATATCTTCTTGGTCACATTCCAATCATGTGAATACCTTAATGATACATTCTCATGAAAAATGAATACCCATTAAACCTTAGTGAACACATGAATGCTGTCAAAAGTTAACCCTTTCCACATACCAAAATCCAAAAATTCTATATACTCAAACCATGATATAACCTTCTCCTTATATCAGTCATGAGCTCATGAATACTATCAAACATTTAATTTTCTCCTTATCCCTTCATTATGCGCATATCATCTACATTCCAAAAATATCTAAATAACCTTTCATGGATACTGGTAACATTAATAATACACTTTCAAAACTCAAGGAAAGACAATAGTGTAACAATCCTTAGAGGTCTCTTTATTCCATAGTAGCATGAGATTACTTATACAACATTACGTATGATAAACATGTAATCATTCCAGTACATTCTTAAACCATTGACTGAGCTTCAAAAATTCATTCATCTCACATATCATTTTTAGTCTCTTCATCATCATCCACATAAATACTACCCATACGACCATACTGATTCTCTTCATGAGACTTTCCCTTAGGGCATTGGTTTGCATAATGCTCGTACATTCCACATTTAAAACATTTAACCATTTTTGATGTCGTAGCAGTACCATTATCCTCATCCCTGGTGTTAACTGATCCTTTTCCTTTGCACTTACTATCTTTGTGTCCTTCTTTTCCACACCCAAAGCATCTTTCAGTTCCTTTGAAACATTCTCCTTGATTACTTTTTCCACATGATTTTCAAAGGGGAAATTGAACTTTCTTTCCTCTATGATCATCATGAAACTCCATCTTTCTCTTATTAGATGAGTCAGGAAACTTACCAAATTTTACTTTATTGATCATATTATGAGATTTCTGATTCGGAATAATAATGATGTTTGAACTTCCAAATCCCATTTCATTTGGTTGCTCATGAAGAATATCAATCCATTGTCCATCATATCCTCCATTATCATGAATCATCTTGTTTCTAGCCATTTTCTAAAACCCAAAAAGAATAGTGTGAGAGGCAAAAATCATAATAAAGGGGGAGTAACTTCAATATCTAACATCATTGGTTTAATCTAATATCGTTACCATAGTTCTAGGACTATATCCTATATGTATACTTATCCTTAGGGACATCCCTAGACATACCTTAGGAATGTCTCTAGGGATCTCACTAACGTTTTCGCATCCTAGTTTCCAACGGTTGACTAAACTTTTCCTCTGATACCAACTGTAGAGACCCAAATCTTGACGTACATGGATATTACATTAATTTTGCGGAATACATAGTATATAACAAAAACACACACAAGGACCATAATAGTTTAGTGTCTTTGGAAACTCGGAATATAATCTTCTAATCGTGGTGAAAGATCTTCAACATCTCCCATAAAGATATTCTTTTTTTCCAAACCTAAATCCTTTCTTTATGTCCTGGGGAAAAGAAAACATAAAAGGGTGATCTCAAATTCTCAGTAAGGGTAAAAAAAAGAAATATCAATCACGTCATATTCATAAGAACATATCTTTTGTAAATCTTAACCTGCAAAAGAGATCATAATTTCATAACATGGGATAAATCATAGTAGTGAAATGTAATCCCAATAATCATAACATAAAACATGAATGTTTGTGGAATACCCATATAATCATATAAAATCATTTCTTATTAGTCAAGACTCATTTCCAAGACTATCTTAGTGGACAAAGTCCCTTTCTGAACCGATTTCACTCCCCGTTTCAGTCCTGTTTCACTAAACCGGTATAACCTACCGTTCCAGCCATGTTTATCTCATGAGATATAAAATCTTTACCCAATGAATTGGAGGGAGATATAGGTCCCACCCATCTCATAATGATACCATTCTTATGTGTGCCACAAAATCATAAACCATACATCATAGCATAACCCACGTAATAAAAATGGTATTCTTAAACATTGTGACTTCATAAAACAATTCATATAAGATAAAGGAATTCATAAAAATCCTTCAATCACAACATAATCAAATCAATGTAATAATAGGTAAAAAAACAGAACCCTTTATTATCATAGATGGAAAATAATTTTGATAAAACACTTGAACTCCATTCTTGAGGAAAATATCCTTTCTACTTCAAAAACATTTTTCCTTTCTTAACATGTCATAAAATTATAAACTAAAAGAAGTTGATCAAAATAAAAACATGAAAACTTGTGAAGGAAGATTCTTGGAAATATTGTTTTAAAAATCCATTCATGCCGTATAAGTTAAAAAAAACATTCTTCATACTTTTGTCGGAAAAGTCAAAAAGTACCTCGTACGAAAAACAACAAAAGATTCCTTTCATATACTTTACTAAAAAGTCACCAAAGGGTAAAATTGGATTTAAACAATTGTAGGTGGATGGAAATAATATTAAATATTGAGGAAATATGGATTTGGATGATAAAATACACCCCAGTAAATTTCAAAGTATAAAAATCTCGGATAAAAATGAGATTGTGATATTTCCCTTACATTAGGTCCAATTTGCTTTGTAAGTGTCCGAACCTCCTTTAATTTTGGTAACTTCCTCTGGTTTGAACCAAAAGGACTTCTTGGAGAGTCTTCTGCCTAATGTAAGGCTTCAAGGGGGAGGAGAGGGATGTAAGGAGCTTAGTTGGGCAGAGTTTGGACAAGCCAAAAGGCTTGAGAGGTGTGTGGAATTGCATAGAAGTAGTCTCCTTTTATAAGGGAGTGGAGGGGCTCCTTAGGAAAGTGTGAAAACATTATTTTATTATAAACATATCTTCGGTTTCAAGAGGTCCAAAACACATTAATTCCGAAGATAATATGACTCATATTCTAAATAAAATCATCCAATAGGAATTGGACAGGTTTTGGATGATATTTTAATCATTTTAATATTATTTATTTAAATCATTTATTAATGAGTTAAACAATACATCATTATTGTGTCATAAATAATTTAATTCATTTGATGTCTTAAAATTATGAAAAATAGACCATGATGTAGGGAATCTTTTTAGCTTTCCAAATAATATTTATAGTTGAAAATATAACATATATAACCCCTTATAAAAATTAATTACTAAAAGAGTTTTGTTAATGTCAATTTTTTCTTTACATTAAATTAATTAATCTAATGTGTCATTGTCTCTCATAAGTGGCTCCATTGGGTCCCAAAATCGACCCAAGGATGCCAATGGTCGGCCACTACTCATCCAATAAGTTTAAAACAAGTGTTAATGTAATTTTTAATTATTATAATATTCTGTTAACCTTGAATTACCCTATTTACCTTTAACCGTAGTAAATTAAAAAAATTACCGTAGTTACTTTTCATTAAATAAAAAAAATAAAATTAACTAATTAACATAATTTGGACTCACTGATTCCAAATATGGAATCCATTTTTCAAAATTCAAAACACAGTAGTTTCAGTAATTAATTTAAAATAAATCCCGTTGTTTAGGCAAACAGGTTTTAAAAGTTAAAACATTTCCAAAGATTCAATTTATTTAACCTACGAATTCAATGTAAAATCAAGGCTAATGACATACATTATATTAAATGGTAAAAATATATTCTATTTATACTTTGAAACAACTAAATATTATTATTTAACCACACAGTTTATTACGATGAAAAAAGTTGTTTTTAATTAAAATATAGCGTGTTTTTACTATTAATTAAAGTATGAAAGTGATCAGAATAATATGAAAAATTTATCCAAAGTAAATTTTTATATCTTGATTATAAAGAAGAATTTTATTTTTTCAAATTGTACTTATAAAAATGTCAAAAATTAGATTTAAAGTGGGTGTGCCATCAAAAGGCGGTAAAACGGCATTTTTTTAAAAATACTTATTTTACCCGAAAATTTTATTTTGTTTGTATACCATGTTTTAGAAAATGTGTAAGATGAATAATAATGTTATAAGAATAAAAATTTAGTTAATACTATTCATAATGGCTAGTTCATAATAATATTATAATAATATATCACTGTTTAGTAAAACCCGGTATTGCGTACAACACACGCTATCGAGGAAGGTCGTGATTGCGTGTAATGCAAGCCAAGTCAGGGTTGCGTGCTGTGCAAGAATCCTTTGTTTTTTTGTATAACATAATCCAGACATATTTCATTTATACATTGAATATATATATATATATATACACTCAATGTTGCGTAAAATAACTATTATCAAAATTGTGTGTAACACGATCCAAAAATAGTGTTGTATATACTGCAAGCTAATACGATGTTGCATATAGCGCAAGGTAATCTTGGTGTAGCATACAACAAAAGAAATTAATGAAATAAAAAAATATTTTTCATAAATTCTCGGGCTATTACAATAATACTCTTGCATGTATGTATCTAGATGTATTTTTGTCATAGAGGGTTGTGGGTAATCATCTAATGAAGCATAAAACTCAAAAAAAATATCTTCTTAGAATGTGGTAGAGAATGAAAGTGACTCTTTGGAATACTTTTATACTTATTGATAAAACTCTATAAAGTAGTAGGAGAACATAGTTATTTCCTTAACCAGGGATTCTAAAACTGGGTTTTCAATGTCCTTTTTAAGGTAATTTATGATCTCTATAAACGACACCAATTTTTATGATAAGCTTAAATGTCCAATCACCTATCTGTTAAGAATATAAATAGTGAAACCCAAGGGTGAGGGTGAGTTAAATAGTGGATTTATGTCTTATATATATTATCTTGTAAAAAAATAATTTTCACAATCATTGAATGTAATAGTAAGAAATTGATTGGATTAGATCCCCAATAATGACACTAGATTTTGACACATCTATCATGGGGTGGTATAAAAAGTTATTTATATTTTTCATAGAGAATAAAAGTGGCTAACTATGGTCATCTCTATCGAGAAGGATTTTGATCAAATATTAATTAAAAACTAATTCAAACACTAATTGTAAATTTGGTATTTATATATTTGAAAATAAAATAATTATATGGGGTTTCTGAAAATGGAATGGATTCATTTAAATAAAGTAATTTAGTAAAAAATAAATAAACGTTTCTAAGAAAGAACTTAGTCCTAAGTTTATATTATTGTGTTACTTAATTATCTATTATTTTTGTATACATTATATTTGATAGTTTATCCCATCATTCATGAACCACCATCCCCTATATTTAGTGTGAATCTTACCTTGCATAGTAGATCTATTCAACACCCCAATCCTAACCTCATATAAAATTGAATAATTATGAACACACTGCAATTGATTGTTTCAAAATTACAATTCCATGATCCATCATATGTTGTTCCAACCCTCTAACACACTCTACACCATCATGTGAATTGAATGACTGGGAGAATAGAAGAAATGAATATTTGTAAGGGGATTGAATATAATAATGTAAAATATCATAGAATGGATAAATATCACTAAATAGCCCCTCAATACACCCACTTCATTATCCCAAAAAGAAAATAAAAATAATGTATTGAAGAGTAAGAATTTAAGAACACTGAGGAAACCTCCCCCAGGACAAGCCTCAACTTAGTCACTTTCCATTATGAGTTTGGGAGATCATAATTAATAGAGGGAGAGATAAGGATAAAAAATTTAATTGAAATAAATATTCAAAGTAAAAATATATAAAATATATATAGTATAAATTCTATCTAAAATCTCATAATAGAAACTCATAACTCCCTGTGAGAAAATCTATTTTATAGTAGCAATATCACTTTATTCATAGGAAATTTTATTCCTCTTATTTTAAATTCATTTATAAAATCTACCCCCAAAATAATATGACAACACACGGTGATATAATCAAAGTTCCTACTATAAATGATAAAAAATAATATTTAATTTTCTCTTGAACAACTTTCATGGCATGAAGTTTTTTTTCTTACAAGCTCTACAGTTAATATCATATTCTCCATGAATTCGGGGCCATGAAGAAAAAAATTATATAACCTTCATTTTTTTAGGAATTTTTGTAACCATCATCCATTTAGGCTTTGAAATATCTACATTTCATCCATAGTGTGACTCCAATTCATCCTCTCAACTATGAAATGCAAGCTGTATAGAATCCATGAAATGGGTGTCATAAATTTCAAGATTTGTCACAGCATTCTAAGACTCAACCTCAATATTCGATGCAACTAAATATGTTTTTATATATTCATAATTGTGGTGACGGACTCGAGTATGGATACCATGGTGGTTTCAATCATGTAATATCCATGACATGACACTAGTAGAATGGTACAGTCTCTTCCCGTATACATGGTGTATCCTCATTTCACAGTAGAGGCTTCTATCTTCACAGTATAATGGGGATTTAGTGATCAACTTGGAGTTCAAAAATTTCATGTAGCCATGCTATGTTAACAGTAGGCTTAGTGTGAACCCTATAGAGGGCGGAGATTAAGGCCCCATAATAAAATAACATCACCTATGCACATGTGTTTTAAAATTGAATTGTTACCCACCTAATTTTCCATTCCATATCAAAGTTTCTATAGGTTGGTAACTTATTCATTACCTCAAACATACATTTTCCTCTAACTTCCCCAATATGTTACTGCAACATACCTTGAAACGCTACTAATGTTACCATTAATAGACTTTATACCTATTAACATGCCAAAATCACCCCACACTGGCTCACTAAACTCCTCCATTCCACTCAACCATGTGTCACAGTTGAGTTTATTGGCTACATCATGATGGTCGGTTTGATATCCTATGTTTTTCACTGGGCTCTAATATTTTTTATAAAACACTTTGAAAAATTATGTAATACATTTCAAAATTAGGACCACCACTAGTGTATCATAAGACTTGAAAAAGTATTCTGGTTTGTATTGTAAATTTTTATGAAGTTTCAACCCATTGGTCTGTATTGTAAATTTTTATGAATTAACAATCGAATTCCTATGAACTTTTGGAGAATCTTATGAAAATTCTGAAAAGTCATACACAATTCTTCCTTTGTAATATTTTAGATATCTACAAAGTCCTACATGAAAGAAATTAGATTTATTATATTTTTACTAAAGGATTTCAAACAAAAAATGCATGCTATTTTTTAGTGTTTTAAGGAAAATAATATCTATTTTATTAGTTTTTTATCCTTTCTACAATGTAATCCAATAATTTGAAAGATTTATACCCAATTTATTTCAGGTGACTCATGTACCTGAAAACAAAATCACAAAAACAATAATAATAATGTTTATTTCGTTCAGCAGATTATAATAAACAATAAAAAATTCACCTAGGAACCCTAATTGATCAAGCCTTATACCTTGCTATAAAAATTTGAAGTCACCCACTGGACATATTTTATTAAAAATATTTTTATCAATGGACTTACATTTGAATCCATGTGGGAATTGTTTTTCTAACAAAAAACCTTGGAATATATAAGGAACTAAAGGTTTTTATTTTCATACATAAAGGGATGTTCAATTTTTTTAGGCCCTTAAGGCCTTGATTCTTTGACCCAAAGACCAAGAATTTAAATTCCCCCTAATTTTATGACCCAAAATAACTACATTTTTAATGGTTTTTATAGTATAATAAAATTTATTATATTGATTTAAAGATATTAGAAAACATTTTCCAAGGATCTCTATGCATGATAATATAAAACATCATAAAAATAATAAAATGAATAAACATTGTACAGGAATACCTTACATTGAAGAGTGTCTACATCCTTTTTTTATTTTCTTGATAATTTTGATAAAGATCGCCAAAGTGGAAACTATAAGAATCCCAAATCTGTAGGTATCCATGGGTCGAATGAATCACATGTCATACATGTAGGATTATCCTTTCTCCAAAGATGTTTTATAATCTCAAAATAAAAAATAAAATGATGAAAGAGAGAAATGGGTTCAATGAGGTTCATCCAAGAACAATAGAATTACCCTTACACATTAATTGCATGAAAAAATTAAATTGGAAATCAAGGATGAACCTTCATTATCCTCTATTTATTTATGCAAATAAAATGAAATAATTAATTACATGGCCAATTCATGAACTTATGAATGAATTTACTCCCTGTACAATTCATATAAATATTTAATGTTCTCATTTAATGATAAATTACATGGATTAATGGATCAGATATCCAATGTACTTAAAATAATATATCTAATGTATCAAAATCATAATTTTCATGTGATATGATATACAACACATAAATATATCATATATAAATATGTATTTAGGTCATATCTCCCTTAATTTCACACTTATAATAAATTATAATAGAATTCATTCCATTTAAACTAATATTGTATCGTATATAATAACCTGTGAAACCATATCCAAAACTCTTTTTGTATCTCTTCCAAAATACTTTTGTAAATTTATCATTAATCTTACATGGTATCAAATTAAATGGAATATTTTGTGAACACATATCGAAAACACGTTTGGATTGACTCTAAAATACTTGTATAGAATCTCTTTTAGTCAAAATCAATCCTCATTCAGTCAATCAAAATGTGTGACCCCACATGCATTCATAGTTTTTCAAATAAATATGGATCTCTAGATCCATTTATGTAAGTAAAGAGAAACCTTTAAAAAAGCATCACTGTTGCAAAAGATATAATGTGATGTGGTGTGATTTCCATTAAACATGTGTATCTATATATAGGCTTCCACTAGATTTCATTATATAAAAACATGAATTCCTATATTTTACCTTTATCCAAGACATTGAGTGAGCATAGGAAATATATCATGCCAAAACCATATAGATAACTCATCTATTATCAACAGTATGAGTATAGAATAATTTTTTGGATGAATACATCACATGTATTTCATCATTTCTAATATGCATATCAGGTGTTATTTATTCAGATAGATATAAAATATCCTAGTGCAGTAGGAAACTCCCATAGTTTACCTAAATCTGGGCCCCTAATTTCATATTCGTCATATGGGAGGAAAATTACCATCTTGGTAAATCAAAAACTGATGAAATTTTCAGTTGCATACCTAACCATCCCCATATTAGAAAATTTCCTAAATAGGATTTCATATGTAGGGTATCAAAGTATGATTATTATCATTTTATGTATCTCTCCAACCTGGGTAGTGGAAACTGAAACATGCTCCTTTCACCACTAGTATAACAAATTATTTTCTATGACACTCCATATGGAATAATTATTGCATCATCAAATTCACAAAGGGAATAATATTCTTTATCTTATGCCTCATGAGAATATATTTTATCAATATAAAAAAATTCCACTCATTCTAACCTTAGAATATTTTCATAACTTATAATACCCAATGATTAACATCGTTTAGGAATAAACTATAAGTCGTACTTTGAGAGGTCAATTATCATTGTAATTTATGACATGTATATCTATATATAAATTTATTAAGAAAATGTAAAATAATGGAAAAATGGAGGTTTCATTTCACTTTTATGCTTTTTAATATTCTTAAACTCTTTATGAATGTTTAAAATACATAACATAAATACCATTTTAACATATAATATATAATAAACTTCTATATCATTCTTATGTTTTATACACTTTATATATTTTGTAAACACATTACATCATATGTAATCTATTTCACATCTCTATATTACCATTTGAAAAAAAACTCCCACTAAATATTTAGTGAGAAAAACCTATAAAAAAATCTAGTTTGAAGAATGGTTAGATTTAAGAATCATATTACTAAGTGTTCGACTTGTTGAACAAATTCAAACTTCTCAACTTCAACATCATAAAATGTTACAATGCTAACTTTTATTGCCTACCTAAAACTATTTCTAATTTCATCATCATCATCATATTTGGGTACCATATTTCATTATAATATTTCCATTAAATAATGTAACTACAATCATTGTTTTTTACCATACCTCCTAAAATCTTTTAGGATAAAGTGAAAATATTTTTAATATGGTAACTAAATGAAACTCTTGTCTTTCTCTTTACCACTCAATTCTAATCTCTTTAGGATAAATTAATAGACCTTTTTTATAGTAACTAATGTAAATAATTACATATCTCTTTACCTCCATAACATTAACCTCTTAGGATATCATCTTTGATTTGCCATTTAATTTTTATAGGTATAATCCTTCAAGAAATAATGTCTTTTGTTTTTCAGGATAAATATATATAAATATTTACATTTTTTATTTATCCTAAAATTTACTAAACACATTTAGAATATTTAAGAAAAGACATTAATTTTAAACTAGTATAATCTTTTATGAAATTGGGATATCCACTTTTAAATGGTAAAACATTTTAACAATTTACATTTTTCTTTACAATCACATGTCCTAAACATTTGAAGACATTATGTGGAAAACGTTTTAACTTTATATTGGTATTATAATTTACTTGTTAATTTTAAACATCTCTATGTCCAAAAATACTCCCAATAGACTCTTCAACACTATGTTCTTCTAAGAGTATCTTTCTAGAATAAACAAACCCTTTTTTATTAGGAAATAACGTTTATTTACTTTTAGTTGGAATTTTTTTTTAAAATAAACTATTAATTACATATAAAATATGATATCCCATGGGTTTGGAATATATTAATTTGAAAATAAAATTTTATTAAAATATTCCATCTATGGGTGGAAGGAATGAATTCCCATATATTTTAATGAATATTTAGATAAAACATTTATTGCGTATAGAACTTATTTATCAATATCCCCTTCTCAAAATATGTTATAGAAATTAATGAATCATAAACCATAAAAACACACTAAATCGTCTCAGGTTATACATAACAACTATTTATTAGCAAAAATATTCTCTAATTATATAATAGAAATCAGATAAAGATATATATATTTTTCTTATATTCATTTGTTCCTAATAAAATCCGTTATATTTAAATCCTTTATGTCGAAACAATTTACTATATATCATGAATACAAACTATAATATCAATCAATTCTCCTATTGATTTTGAAATCCTATATATTTACAATAGTTTTAATTTGGTATCACATGCCTTTCAAAACCAAATAATTAATTTATATTAACACTATACTTGAAATGGAAATTTAATGGTGTTTCAAAAACTCTTTCATGTATATCTTGGATAATGAAATCATATTGTATTATTTATATATTTTCACATAGAATTTTGATTATTCACTTTTCATAAAGCAATTATATACATTAAAAACTTTTCATATTTTACCAATATTAATTGTAGCTTATTTTTAGCTTTTCCTTTTATAGATTGATCACAAATGATAGCTTTATGATGATGATATTTATCTGAAATATGAGCTTTTATCAAATGATCATATGTTTTATTAACCATATAATAAATAATTTTAATAAATGGTATCCCATTAAATTGATGACCGATTTTGAAAATTCATTATATCCATTTGTGGGAAAAAATCCATATTTCCCAAAAAAAAGTCTTATTTGGAATTCATCTCACTAATTAATTGTACAAGTAGGTCATTATCTTAATAATATTATACATGAATCTTGTATATATGATTGTAAAAATCTATGTCCATTCCGTATTATAGATAAAATCGTCTATATTTCTCTAGTATCATAACCATTAAGGCTTCTTAGCTAAGTGTTACCCAAATAAATTTCTAAAAACAAGATATCCAAGGACAATCCAAGGGCACCCAACTATGAAATAAAACTAACAAAAAAGAAAATTTATAGTAACTAATCATTTTCTTTCCTTACAAAAGATAATCCAGTGGAATAAAAAATTTACATGAAACTACCATATTTGATAATTGAGGTCATGACAAGTGTTTATTTGGAAGGAATCTCACACATAGAATTTGAAGGGTATTTAAATCTCACCATATTATCTCATGTTATTCATAATATATATAAATACTTATGTAAATTTCTTTTATAATTTTATTCCCTACACCTAATCTTTATGTTCAATCCATATTGATGTGTAACTATTTTCAAAACCCACAAGTCCGTGTTACCTATCAAAAAATAGAAGTCAAATTATTTATACATATCAAGATGATTAATATGAATAAGGTACATGAAAAATTAATTTAATGGAATAGAGTTATATGAGATTGAAAATCTCTACATGAGTTAGCCTAGAGTGATGGATAGCCAACCACATTCACCATCCTAGATAAGGCATAATCCTCCATGTGGGAAGGTAGTCCATCCCCAAATCCCTCTACCTGAGGACAAATTGAGTAAGATATAATGTAGTCCATCAAAAATTTAACACCTAATATGCACAAACTATATTAAAAAAATAAATTCAAGTTAATATGTTTGATTACAAACTGAGGTTAGGGTAGATAAAAAACTAAATTTTTTATCATACCGAGAATGTAATGAAATGCACTATTGAGAATAAGATTAATGATTATACAAAATAATATACCATTCATCATATAAATAGGTTATTAATATGAATAAAATAGCGGATAAATTTTTAAATAAATAAAATGTTCAAATATTTAAATATGACATAAAAATTTAGGATCAACTCGTAAATAAAATCTAATTATAAACCCTTTTATAATTTCTAGAATTAACATTATTTATATTCTACAATTTTGAATATAGAAATTTTATAATCATTCCAATATTAAATCATCCAAATTTATCATTATATTGATTTTAAATTTTAAATACTTGATATTATATGAATTATAAACTATTTATAATCAAATTTTTATTATGTAAACATTTTTCTTAATCTAAATATCATAAAATTAATCATTATTTAAACATTTATCATATTAATGAGGAAAATAATTTTTATGTGGTTTTAATAATATCCAAACAAGTCCCCTTTATTTTGAACAATTCAAAATAATTAATTATGAACAATTCATAATTTAAATAAAAATATTTTATATTTATTCCATATTTCCGAATTTATAACCCTTTATAAAATATTTATTATGATTTCTTAATAAAAAAATTTATTTATATATCATAATAATTTCTATATAATTTGTTAAATGGTATTTCAAATATTAACATTTAATATTTGGAAAAAAATGTTTCATAAAAATATATTTAATTAATTATAAATAATTTATATTAAATTAATTAACCCTTTATAAATAAAACATTATTAAAATCCTTTTTATAATGGTTTTTGATAATGTTATAAACCATTAAATTCATTTTATAGGTTTAAATTTGTTTTAACAATTATAAAAATACTCTGATTTCCCTTACGCATAGGGGAATTCTAACATAAGGGTAATGAATTCTACACTTACGTAGGCTGGGAAGAATCTCTTGCATAAAGGTAATTCACTAATTACCTTTATTCAATTTAAATATATCATGTTCTTTAAAGGTAATATGAATATTACCTTTACACATATCATTCTACGTAAGGGTGTATAGTAAATTACCTTTACGTGAATGCTTCACGTAAGTGTAGGTCTTCATTCACCACTGCATAAGGGTAATATATGTTGTCAATGTGAGTGAACTATACTCAACATACAGAGTAATTTATAAATATCATATCATATATATAGTGAGTTATTCATGATGTATACATACCATTATAGTGTTGGAACTTATGCGCCCACTATTTATATAAGAATTCACCTATATTATTTATCGTATCAAAATGTTATGACAGTTACCTAATATATTAGGAACCTCAAGATATTATAACATTAATCTTAATCATATGTATTATTATCTAGCTTCGTTATACTGACTGGACACAGATGATGTCTGTCTATCTTGTGTTGGGGGATCATAAGCATCGAGTCTCCGTTCATGAAATTTTCACTTGGTGATCTCAGGTAGAGTAGATTATAATAATAGGACTTCTAATTGTAACACCACATGTTTTGAGAGTCATTGGTAGTTCATATTTAAAAACATGAGTATTGTACCCAAGAAATTAGAAAAATATCATTGTGTATCATTTGATTACATATTTTGATGTGAGGCAAAAACCATGGAATATGTGTCATGGTGAGATAGTTTTCATTTTGTGGGTTATTGGTGGTATTATATTGATTGAATGATCTAGATAGTTTTTATCACTTCCATAAGGATGATATGTCTCGATCCCCATTCACTAGGATAGTAGTACCATTATTTAATCCATTTCCATGGCAATAAATGGTATTCCCATCCAGCAATAATAAAAATAATAAAGTATGAAAGGATTATGACATGAAGTGAGCTTATTACTTTATAAGATATCATAATTCAATGATATAATATTACATTACATGTATTTATACGAGGTTATAGTTTCTATGAATAAACCTAATATCCTTATGAGCCTTTATGGGTTTATAGACTCTGCTTTTGGTCTATGAGTAGTACTCACTACTATTTGAGGTAAGGTCCCATAGGGTCACACTCTAAGCGTATTCAAGAGTCTGACCTATTCTAAGTGAATAAGAGTTTAAGACATGGTGAGGCCCACCATGGGGTTTAGGTTATTTCTAATTTTCACTTATCTCCAAGAAATAAATAAATTTAATAATATTCAAGCTTAGAAAATGAATTTTTGAATTTCATTAGTCACTGTATTCACAAGAAATTAAATGAATATAAAGTTAATATCTTTCAAATGAATATTATAATTCATGGTTAGTCAAGTATTTAATGGGATAATTAAGTTGGTTTTATGACTCAGGTTTTATCAAATTGCATATATATTATGTTAAAAGTATGTGATAAAATATAAATTTCATTTATGACACATTTAATAACTCATTTAGTGACATAAATGGATTGTAATAGAGGTTTAAGTTACTCAAGGGCCAAAGTGAAACTTTCAGGCCTTTAAACCTACCTATATAATAATTTCGCAGCCAAAACTCATGGTATTATTCATTCCCAATTATTTGAGAGCCTATGTCTCTTTTCTATTTAATTATAGAGTGATAATGAAGAGATATGATCACCCCAATAATTTTTTTCATCCCATATTGAAGGTATGGGGATCAAGAAATCATAAGGATGTTAAAATTTACTTCAATTCCCTATACTAGTACATAGAAACAATATATATATTTACAGAATGGCTCTTGATGTATGTTTGAATGTTTTGTAGGGATCTGACATTGGATCCATTGAGCAACAATCTCTACCAAATAGAGAAATCTTATTCCAATCAAAATGGGTGTTTAAAAGGTTTTGATTTAATTTTTTTGTTATTAATTATTCTTTATTAAATAAATTAGACATAATATATGGACGAATAAGGGATGGGGTATATTATATATGTTTATACACAAATAATTCCACAAAAAATTTTAATTACAATGTGTCCCACTTCTAGAAACCCCAATTTTCCTTTCATAGGTATAAAAGGGAGGAATTCATTTAATTAATTTCTATTAGAAATTTAATTTTCATTTATTCAAGAAGAGGAAATCTCCATGATCCAACTACCATAAATGGTTCCTCAATCTGAGATCATATGACCTAGTTATGGTCATCCAAAGAAAAAAAATGTTCATGATTAAAACCAAGAATCCATATATATATATATATATATATCACTAATTTTGGTTTATTTCACTGATGAATATTAATATAAAATCAAAAGAGATGTTCGAAACCCAACCAATGCAGAATTCATCTGTCCAAGATTCAAATACTCAGGAATTATGAGTCAATACAGAATTAATTTAAAAATACAATGATATATATATATATATATTATAGGATTTTGGGGAGATTAATATATAAGATACATGTATTATATATGTATATATTTTAGGTGTATAGGAAAGCTTAATAAATAATATTATATAAATATATATTAGTCACATAAATGATAAAGAGATCTATTTTCTATGCCACATTTTATTTTCCCTCAATCCAATCAAAGGAATTTAAAAATAGTAAAGGTAAATAAAGAGTTGGGAGGAGGCTCACCCACAGTGGATTTTTATTCCTACCTATTTTCATAGGGGTTCATTGGTTCCCCACCATATTATATATATATAAGGGGTGAATTTATGGGGAGTTTCGCTACATGGAAATAAAAAATGAGGGGGGGGGGATCCCCAATTTTGGATTCCCACTATCATTATATAAAAATGTATATTTTGTGGGGAACCAGTCAATGTACATGAATCATAAAGAAGACCCATCAAAAAAGATCCTAATTACAAAAAACAATAATATTTTATATGTGTTTAACCATTTGGAAACCCTACCCAATTTCTTTATTCCTAATTCATGGGTGCACATGCACCTCAAACTGAAATCCCCACATGGTTTCCCCACCCATGGTAGGTCAGGTAGGGTTTTTTCCAACCCGTTAGACCTATCCGAGTATCTCCCACCAACTTGAAACCCCTCTGACTGGGATTAAAATTTTATAAGAAGCATGAATAATTTTTTTAAAAATATATTTTAAAAATATTCTAAATAATATTGGTAATTTGTTAAATATTTTATGTGATTTTGAAACAAGTGGTTCGGAATTAAAATTAAATTTCTTTTAATTCATGAAAAATACCCTCAAGATGAATTCATCACAAATATACTTAATAAACCAAAGATTAATGTGTATCGACTGATCATGATCCCTAATCCAATGAATGAATTTATTTTATTTTATTATTTATCTATTTTATTATTAAAGTGAAAGGTCTTTAGAAATTATATAATAAATGAGGATCTATGAATCATTTTTTTGTCATTATATGTATAAGGGATAGTGCACCAAGATAAAAGTTATTTATCTATATTTTGAATTCCTAAGATTCCCTCACCTACATGTGAGTATTATTTATCATGATAATGATGATAAGTAACATAGTATGCACTGAGATTCTGTGATGTGATAGACATGAGTTTGATTAATTGGGTCACATGATTGTTGCAACTTGTGTCCTATGCGTAGTGACTCAATATGTTACTCCTATAGTCAAAAATGATCCATTTTTCACTCAATAGATCAACCATTAGTATCAGTTCTTGATCATATCATTTAATTTTATTTATTCATGGTTTATTATTTTATATATTTATTGATTTTACATGCAATCATATAAAATATATGAACCTGCATGTGTAGAAATAATTAACATATGAGGTGAATGTTTTTTTTATTATTTCAATGAAATTATTTCAGTGTGATCATATAAAACAAGAAACTGTAAATATAAATGGATTACATTCAGTGAGAAAAAATAAACCCCAAAGTAATATTAATTCATATTGCATTACATTTCATAAATATGTAAAGAAATTATTTTACGAGGTGATCATTAGCCCTAATTGATTGTACCAGCTACTACTAGGGAATTATTATTAGAGTGGTGGGTTTAATTGACTGAATTATGAAACAAATAAGTAGTCATATTTAGAGTTTTGAAACTTTATAGTGAAACGTTGAACAATGAAAGGTTGTCTTTTACTAGATATGGGACTCTACTCAATAGATAAAGGAGTTTTGGGTTATTGTGGTGAGACAGATAAAGGCCTACCTTGGGACTCTTCGAGTAGAGGTGTAGAGATATATTGGAGTATGAGGAGAGTTTTAAAGGATACTTTCTACTAGAATAATCTATAAAATTAGTATTCTGAATCTAGTAGTTTTTATCTATTAGAACATGATAAAATACTGAGATAAATTTAATGTAATAAAATCTATAATGTCTAATAACTGGTAATAAATATAAATTCACTAATCTACATAAGTTTTAATTTGTTAATGGCTCAATAGTAATATCACAAGTTCACTATGATGTATAATGGACGAATTACACTTCTTAATGAGTTCAAATTTCCAAGTGTAGTATATGAAATTATTTAAGGTGATAACATATCAATGAAATTCGATGTGTTGGAGTACCGAAGACCTGTTGATCCACCTCATGAGACAAGGGTGAGAAGGATTCATATAGGAGAAATGTGGACTAAGAATTAGATGTTTACAACATAATTATTTCATTAATGTTCAATGATTTTTCGAAAACAACATTACGATATGGATGGATTAACATATTGCCTTCTCTTTGAGAAGTCTGTGAGGAAAAAGTGAAGAGAATGAATGTAATGATGATTACACTAAATATTTATAAATTGAAAGATGTGTCATGATAATTCAATTAATCCCTTTCTAATATTCTTATCACTCAACTACTCCACTTTCATTTATGAATATTAAATGAAAAACATAGAATGAAAAACATCATTTACTTTTTTCTAGGGATAATCAATCTGATAATAACTTAACAAATGAATAATATTTAATTACTATGGTAAAAAAGATAAAAGATAATGTGAAAAGTCCAGTTGAAAGTGTGATTCCAAAGGCACCTTCAAAATGTCCTATAAAGAAAATAATAAAACCATCATATAGGTGATAATTGGCTTCACATGTCATGAGATAATTCCAAGGAATATAAAAAGGTAATTAATGATATTTCAAGTAAGAAAATGATTCAACATAGTGTATTTTCATATTTTTATGTGATATTTCAATTTTAATTCTTTGTTATTAGATTTTGAATTTTGTTCTGATGAGTACATCATTGTCATCATTTTTATGAGATTGTGAAATTGTTTCAAATTTCTATCCAAATATTGTAACAAATTAAGTATAGAACCATTAAATTAAGTATGGATAATTATCTAAGTGACTGAGAAAGGATGATTCCTGATTCAGCAGTGAGTAATATAAAACAGTTGATTTTTAGGATTAATGATTCTAGTTGATATTATACTTATTATTACCAAAATAAAATTATCTCACTTTTCCATTGGAAATAAGGATAAATTACTACATATTAGTAATGGATGTTGTTTTTGGTGTATCAAACTCAACTAATAGTTCAATAATTATTGAATCATTATCAATAACTAACAAATATAAAATTTAAGACTTAAATACATGGTTTTTACATGATTATTCTTTTTTATATTAAAAATAAAAGTATCTTTCAAGAAAATTCCCAGTAGTTTATTTAGAATATATAGAGGGAAAACCATAGGTATTATCAACACTCTTACATATCTAGTTTTGGATAAAGAAACAATTTTGAAATAAAGGTAAGACATAATGATTTTAGAATTAGTTCAGCTAAGGGAACAAGAACTATCCCAATGAGGATCTAGAGGTAGATTCATATACCTTATGAAATTCATTTATTAATTTTATGAAATTTAAAAATGAAATAAGGAAAATGAATGATTATAATTTATGAGTTCATTCAAGCTGGTGATCCAAAGAATATCACAACCATGGATTGATCGAGCAATATAAATATAGAGTGGATTTGTTTCTAAAATCACATTTCCTTATAAACATAAAATTCATCATGTTAGTAAAATTAAAATAAATGACGATTCTTGCATTCATAAATTAATCATTAAAATATATTATTTATAAATTCCTAAAAAAATTCTTAAACACATAAAATTCATGATGTTAATAAAAGATATATCAATAGTGAGATTTAATAATCATTTTTAAATATTTCATTATCTCTCAAGAAGTGATTCAAAAATAGAGATATTAACCCCATATAAGATGAAATATATCATAAAAGGATATATCATATGTGTTATAATATGAAGTATATCCATTCTGTCATAATCTATGAGTTTTTATGAAAATATTTTTTTCAGAATAATTCAATAATCAAATATACATCAATAATAATACAAAGTGCATATACGGTAATTATCATAAATATTTTTAAGGATATTACACAAACAACATAGATATACAATATATTTTCAAGTGATAGAATACATTTCCATAAAATTATTCACATCATTATTTGATATATTGGGAACTAAATTGACTTGGGTAAAGTCAAAACATGATATGAAAAAGTAGTTTGTATATGAACAAGTTTCATACTAACTCATGGAAAATCAATGCTCTAGAGACACATATCCGGTCATAATGTTAAAACAACGGGTGTAATTTTATATTAATCATGATGGGTGATACATTATTCATTGATAATAATAATAACTATAATTAAGAATTAAATGATATTCATCTATGATTGACAAGATTATATGAATCCAGGAAAATGAATGCCTTGTACCAAAATCAATTCATTATTTTGGTAGATTCTATAATTGATGTAAAGATATTGGTGGGTATTTAAGTGATTTTTAAAATGGGTGGTACAATCATGGTGCAAATAAGTATTTATTGGTTATACCAAATCATCATACGTAAATCCATTTGATTTCTACTTATCATAGAAACATTATATTATTATCGTATTGGGCATTGGTTGTTAAGACCTCTTTTATTGAATGGTTTATATACAACGTAAATAGAATGGGTTGATGGAACTGAAGAATTATGATAAGAAATAAAGATTATAGAGATCAATTTATTGATTACTACCAGTATTGTGATCATTTAATATACTTCTGTAATGAAAAATGAGAGGTTTTTATAAGGGGTTAGTGTGAAAACCACTATTTCCAAGTAAAATATGTTAATAAAATATGAAAAGAATATTATTAGTTTTATAGTTAGTTAAGACTAGGTTGTAAGAGACTCCCCAAAGATTGACTTAAATTAGAAACTCAAGTTATAGGGAACATAATTTATTCTGGTATATCTATGGGTTACTTGGACTATGTAAATATAAATATATTCAAAATTTATTGGGAAAATTCAAGATATAATTTTTTATGATGTAAAATTTCATAAATCTATCTAAGAATACTTGTATAAAAAATATTATATGATTAATATGGTTATTAGAACTCCATATTTATCTATGATGGATCTATCATTTATTCCATGATATATACTATATATATTCAGCAAATACTTTTTGGTATGAAAATATCAATTAAATCTATGAGTACTTCATGGGAAGTAGTCAAAACTATCCAATTGTACTTAATAAATTATAAAGGTTGTGTACCTGGTTTTGGGAGAGGAAGGGACCCAAATTTTAAGGGGACACAAACTAGACTTCCTTAGGATCAATATGATCTAACATCATGGTTAGGATAAGGTAATGATCAAGAGAAGCTTTGTTAAATCTATGGTAACCATATCTAAAAGTACTGAGTGTGTAATGGATTCTAATGGATTTGAAGAATCAATGTATAATACATAACAATTTGTTCCCATCACACCTAGTAAGTAATGTTTTATCATAACATGGATTATGATAATTATCATATTCTTACTATCAAAGATGTAAAGTTTTTATATTAGAAAAAAAGAATAGACTTGAGGATATCATCTCTTGGGTAGTATTACTTGAGGAGGTGAAGTCATAGATAATATATTTTCCATGTTGGGAATATTTCGTTATCCCAAGGACTAAATTTAAAACTTAGTAGAAGCATGATTTTATCATGTCATATCTACCATGTATATCATTAGAAAACTGGATCTTGTTCAAGAAAAAGTTTTATAAAATTGGGTTCCCCATCCAAACATAAAAAATACTTTATGATTATAATATCATGTATAGAGTGAGGTATGCATGATATAGACATACCATTATAGTATTTAAACTTTTACACCCACTATTTATATGGTAATTTCCTTAGATTATTTTTATTATCAACCGGTTATACCAATTCCTAGCTGTTACTATGATATTAAACATAAACATATATACTATAGTCTAGATAAATTTTATGGAATATACATTTATTATGTCAAATTTTTTTGATGGGGGTATATATGCATTGATACTTATTCTCGTGCATTTTTTACATATTGATATCAAATAGAGGAGATCATGAGGGATGACTTTCAAATAGGAACACCTTCTGTTTTAGGTGTCATTGGTTGTACCAATCTTTGAAAACATTTATTTGTATCTATAATTGAGATCATTATCATCTTGTATCATTTCCTTACATACAATTATGTAATAAAAAAACATGGAATTTTTTCATGGTGAGGTAGTTTATGTTGGGTGCGTCATTGGTGGTATGACATTGATTGAATGGTCAATATAGTTTTTATCACTTCTTAAAGGATAATATTTCTTGGGACTAGTTAAATAGGATATCAGTACCTTTTTTAAATCCATAGATATGGTGATTAAAGGTGATTCCTTCCATTAAGGTCAATATATAATAAAGAAAGAATGGATAATGAATGAATGTGTGCATCCTATTTTATAAGATATCATGTGATAAAGATATAATATTAATTGTAGTGTGTTCATAAGAGTTTGTCATTGATATTAATAAACCTTGTCTCTTTAGGGTCTTTGATGGATTTCCAAACTCTTATCATGGTCAATGAGTATTAGTCACAACTATTAATTTAATGACCTAGAGCATCACACACCATGTGTATTCATGATTCTATCCAATTCAAATTGAATAAGAGATTAAGACTTTGTGGGACCAAACATTGGGTTCATGTTATATATAACTTTAAATTATTACTGAGAAATAGATAAATTAAATATTATTCAAGAATTGAATAATAATATTTGAATGTATTTACTCACTATGTTCACAAGAAATTATGTGAATATAAAATAAATATTTTTTTGAATGATTTTTTTATTAATGTTTTATAAAGTATTTAATAGGATAACGAATTTGAGTTAATAACTCATGTTTTACCAAGGAAAATATATTTTATTTTAAATTTATGTGATAAAATTTAAATTATATTTATGACATGGTTATTAAGTCATCTATTGTCATTAAGAGGTTATATTGGAGGTTTATGTTACCTGAGGGCCTAAGTGAAATTTTTGGGACACTAAACCTACCTATATTAGACTTAAGAATCCAAAATTCATGATTATATTAATTAACAAGAATTTTACATCCTCTCTCTCTTATCTCGCAAATTCTAGAGTGATAAGAAGCGATCTGAGCACCCCTATCCATGTTCTTCTTGCCGAATCAATGGTATGGTGCTTAGGAAATCACAAAGATATTGAAAGTGAATTTGATTCTCAATGATAACACCCAAAATATTAATATATATGTTAGGATAGGATATTAAAATTTCTTTGGATGATATTGAGGGATTTTATGTTGGTTCCTTTGAGATAAGATCTTTGGCATAAAGAAAAATGTGATTTAAATTGAAATCAGAAGTGGTATGTTTTGATTTAATATTTTACATTATTAGTTCTTATTGATTAATTAAATTGAACATGATCCATGAATGAGTCTGTTCGGGGATATACCATTTTTTATGTTTTGAACAAAAATATGAACCTGAAAATTTTATATTCTAATTTTCTATGCTTCAACAAATCTTTCGTTCTCCTTACTGCCTTCATGAAAACCATTTTCATAAAGGTAAAAAAGAGTTTACGCTTATACATACCTTTTGTGTAAGGTAATTTCATAAGGGTAATGGATTTTATACCTTTGTGTAGTCATATTTCACATAAGGGTAACTAGATTGTCAACTTTATGAGGATATGGGGAATACATAATTACTCTTACATAGTTGTGTATCGCTTAAGGGTAATCAATATCGTACCCATAAGTAACTCATTATGTGTAAGGTTAAAATCATGCATTCATTTTAAAGATAGATCCATGTAAGGTAATGTTATATGACCCTTACATAGACCACTTTGTGTAAGGGTAAATCCTTCATTACTCTTACACATCTCGGTTGTGTATGGGTAAGGTCTTTAGCACCATAACATAGCCCATATATGTAAAGGTAATTTTTTTTAAAAATATAATTTCTAGAAATGTGATATGGTGCTTTGTTTTTAGATTAATTCTTCATTTCATCACAAATTTCATAAAACTAAACATATATACCTTTGGTACCACTAAAATGTATTTTTAGAGTTTAATAATATTTATCACATAATGTATAATAGATTAAAATCAATTTTAAAAGGATCTCCAAGAAATATAATATAAAACTGTGTAAAAGTACAGAAATGAAGAATTGCTGTATAGGAATTCCTTAAATTGAAGAGAATCTATGAAAATTTTATCTTTGTCTTGATGAGCTTGATAAAGATCACAAATGTAGAAAGCATAAGAATCCCACCTCTATAGGTATTCATGGATTGAATGAATCACATGTCGTACAAGCAGGGTTCTCCTTTCTTTCAGGATGTGATAAGATCTTGACATGTAAAGGAAAAAAGAATAAAGAGATAAATAGGTTCTGGTAGGTTCATCCAAGAATAATCTTATTCCCCATAAACTAAATTACCTTTGTAACAGTTAAATGGTCAATCAAGATCACTCCTTGATTATACTCTCATTTATTCTTGTAATAAAATTCATGAATAAATGTCATGGAAGGTTAATGAATGTATGAATTCATTTACTCAATGTAAATTTTCTATTAATATGAAATGGTGTAATTTAATTATATCTTATGTGGGTTAATGGTTCAGGCTTCCAACACACATAAAATTATATACCCAATTCAATAAAATGATAATTCATATGCAAGATGATATAAGGATCATAAATATATCATATATAAATATGGATTTATGGAATATATCCTTCAAAGATGAATCCCTTTAAGGGCCTTTATTAATTTCCCCAAAGGGGATTAAATTGTATAGGCCTAAAATCCCATAAATTGAAATAGATTTTTCATAAATCTAGGGAAATCAATTCTCCCTATTAGCAAGCAACTGCAATCTTGTATTTCCATGAGGTTAACCACCTCACGGCAAAACCAATCACCCTAGCATGCATCACATGTATGTGTCACTTTTGTGTCACTTACCTTGAACTTCATTATCCAAATTATTCCAAAAACCCTGCCATACATTAAAAACATCTCTCTCCTACAATACCAATATTTTCATCTTTGCACCTCACCTCACCCCACCTTCCTGAATGATGATGTAGCCACCCAAAAATACCCCCATAATTAAGAACCAAATCATGTTAGTGAGGGATATCCCTTTTAACTAAATAAAAATTCAATTTGAGAAATAGATAGAAACATTTTGGGGTAGTGGAATTTTTAGGCAATGAAATCAAACAGAAACAGAAGAGAAAATTGAAGAACACAAATATTTAACATGGTTCCACATGGTTTCTTATGTCCAAGGGAGAAAGACAGTTGTACGTATATTAGTTATCTATGGATAAAATACAATAAGATCACAATTACATTTATAAAATATTTTCATCATGATTTTATAGAAAAAAAGTCACAGTAGTCTGAAGGTTGGTTTGGGGTGGTTCATCCACCCTTGAATATTCCTCCTCGCCACCGGCTACATTCTGCATTGGTTACCCACCAAAGGAGACGACTTCTCCTACTACAGTAAGTGTTGATAGAATATTACTATTAAAGTCTCCCTTAATTAAAATTGGCACAAAAAATATCTCCCTCATTACCAATTTGGAGTAGAATCCAGACCTACGGTTTCAATATAGGCTTCGAACTTCTCTTTTGGTAGAACCTTGATCATCATGTCTACCCCATTATCATTGGTTTGGGTTTTATAAACTTTTGAAAATATTTATTCTAGCACATTTTGAATATAGTGATATTACAAATTGATTTGTTTAGACCTAGTATGAAATATCCAGTTCTTACTAATATGAATATGTCTTGGACTATCACAATAGATAATGTAATTCTTAGTAACTTTTTTCATCTCTTTTAGAAAATTCTTCTTGTATAGAATTTTATTATGGAATTTAGTGACTAAAATATACTATGTTTATATGGTAGAAAAATAAAAACACTTCTAAAGTCATTATTTTCATCATATATCTCCCCCTAAAAAAGATATTAGGTTCCAATATATATATTTCTTTATGTATACATCTCTATCCTTATCAGCATCCATGTATCCTTCCCAAATAGGCGTACTATTTACAAAACATAAACAATTATTGGATGTGCCTCAGAGATACCTCAATATCAATTTGAATATTTTCAAATTCTAATTTTCTATATTTTATTGTAATATAATATCAACTATAATAGCGTAATCAATACCTATTTTAGTGAAAACCATAGCATACATATGACTTCTAACAACTAACTGATAAGGAACTTTTTCCATTTCTTATTTCCCCTCTTAGTTGAATAACTATAACATTTCATAATCAAAAAGTGACTCTCAAGTGTAGTTATAAATGGTTTCTAATTTATCATTTTATAACATTCAAGATCATTCCCACAGTACCATTCCTGATATAGAAAAATATTTTTATTCCTTCAATCATAGGTAATTTTCATACCAGAAATTTGAGTAGCATATCTTGAGTCATTAATTTCAAAGTACATGATCATTTATTTCATAAAACAATAAATATTTAGTGATATCTCTACCAATAATAAAAATAACTTCAATATAGAGATATAATATAATGAAATCACACCCATAAAATTGTATCATAAAAAAAACAGTGATCATCCGTCATCCTCCTATACTCATTTTTCTCCATGAATGAGTCAAACTTTTTATACCATTTACTTATTTCCTATTTCAACCCATATAAACTTTTCCAAAGAATATATACTAGGTTTATTTACATTTCAGATGAATTCCCTCTATTTTCTCCATTTAAATATACTCATTAATAACACTATTTAATAATGTAATCTTTACATCCAGGTGTGGAACCTCTCAATTTAAACATGCCTCTAATCCAAGAAAAACACTTATAGTAGAAATTTTTACCATAAAATAATACATTTCATCAATGTAACTACATTTATTATGATTTAATCCCTCAAACACCATTTTGGAATTATATCATTGTTGTGAGATTTCGTCTTCTACATAGATTCTGTACACCCACTTCTTTTTGAGTGCCTTATTTTCAGGTTGTATCTCCACTAAATAAAATGATTCTTTCTTATGCATGGATCTCATATCATCATGCATTACCTTTATTTATTCCATATTTCATTTAATCATGATTGAATTATCATAAATTTTTTATATCCCTTATCAATGAGTGTAATATACTCATGTGGTGAGTATCTATGACTCAATTTTCATTCTCTGGTAAATATCCTCAATTAAGATTTTGGGAGAATATGTTATAAAATATCATATTATGGATACATTTTAGCATAAAGAAACACATTACCTATTAGATACGTATCAGTGGTTTCATGAATATCTATCACACTAGATGGAAATGAGGGTGGGGATACTGATTCCAGATTAACTCGAATTTCCTGATACTGCAGCTTTACATTATTTTCTAGCTTCTCAAAATCATCAATTTTTTGATCCTCAAGAAACACCACATCGTTTATTTTGATGATAATACTATTGAAAGGATCCCAAATTTGATATCCAAACTCCTCATGAGTATATCCCAAAATGATACAGTACTTTTATTTTCCATCTTACTTTTCTCGCACGTATTTTGGAATGTGACAAATTTCACAACAGCCACATACTCTCACGTGTTTGAATGAAAATTATTTACATGAAAAAACCCTTTTGTAATTCATTATTTTAGACAAATGTATGAATAATGGATAATAATATAAACTAAAATACTTATTTCCTGCCCCCAAAAGGTGTTTAGATGCTTTTTATTTGAGATAATATACTTGACTCTCTCACAATTTTTAATGTTCATCCTTTTATAAATACCAATACAAAGTGGAGTATTTGGTATTGTTTCTAGTTTTATGTCAAAACACATACAATAATCCTAAAATATATCATGTTACTCTCCTCAATTTCATTCTCAGACACACTTCAACCATCTCAATGTTTCTATTTCTACCTTCATATGAAACTTCTTGAAAACATCATGCACATGATCTTTATAATTCAAAGAAGAGGCCCACACATTTCTATATTGACAATATAGAGAGGTAACAAAATAAATAGTACCTCCCATTGATTTAGATATTGTCATGTTTATATCATTTTGAGTAAAATCTAAAACATTCTCTCTTTTTTATGGTTAATAACCAAGAAATAACACTCTATATTTTTTCCCATGATGAAATAAACACAAGCATAATAATTTTTACATATTATTCCTAAAAAGGTAACATTACTAGATAGAATTAAAATTACTCTATCTTTTATGTAACCAAGACATCACCACCAGACTTCTGTAAGAACCTCTTTCCCAGCTGTATCGACTTCACCTCTACATGATCTAACATCTGTGAGATAAATATAATTGTATTTTCTTCCGTTATAAATTACCTGTTTACCCATGTTAAAATTTAATTTACCATCATTAATGGAATTGACATATCCATCATCATCAAGAATTCCAATAGATTTTATATTTAAGAGAATATTAGAAAAATTACCCACATCCCTCAAAAGTAATTGCATCAAATATCAGTCTCCAGAAAAACATTATCAACGCTAGTGATTTTATATACACCATCATTTCTCATATTCATGTTTGTGACTCCCTAATGTGTGATGTGAGAAGAATTATCTTATAGTTTTTACATGGTAAGAGGAACCCAGATCAATAACCCATGTAAATTATTTACTTCCAAGATTGAACTGAATATCTTTTTGAATGATAATGATATCTTTATTGGCAAAAGAAACATAGGTTTTTTGGTATTTAATATCCTGATTAATCTACTCTACCTTTATATTCATACACTTCTTTATGATGTGTTATGGTTTTCCATGATGGTGGAACTTCATGTAATATCTTTATGGAGATCTTGATCACTTAATCTTTTATATAATTTTTTCATTTGGTTATCTTCATCTTCTTATTACTTTCAATTTTTTCTCCCTTTTATTTTAGTGACAGGAGCCTCTAATTAAGGTTTTCATCCTCCATCCTTCCTGTATAACTCTTCATTCAATAGTATATATATCACCATTTCCATGGTGAGGTTTCCATCTGGAGTTGATCTATTGACTGACATAACCAGTGTTTCCTGAATCTTTGATAAATAAATAATCATCAAAAGTACCTTTAAATCATCATCAACCATTATTTTAATAGAATACAACTAAAACAATTACTTTTAACTCTCTCATCCTCTCCAATATGTTTTTACCATTTAGGTACTTAAATTTGAAAATAAAATGTATCATGTTTTATATGTTCTTTTAAACATTCCTGGTGTACATATTTTCTAATTTTATCCATGGAATAAAAGCATCATGTTAATTGGAAAAATTCTGGAAGATACTTTTCTCGATCCACTACCTGATTTAGGTAGTGAACATACAATTGAGAAAGACATGTTCTGTATCAACTGGCAGGCTACTCGTAGATGAATTCTACTTGGATTAACTGCAGTCTACTGGTTTCTTATATGGATCTAAAATAGTCTTAGTATCCTCCCCTATGGGATTACACAAATCCATAATATACAAAATATCTTCCATTTTGGGTTTCCAAATGGAATAATTAAAATCACGGATTTTTATCATGTTACCATGGGTTTATTCCACAAATATAGTGATAATCTAGAAAATAAATCCATAATGATATGTTCTGAATAGTCAAAATATCTATAAATGAATGATGGATCATACAAATTTTTTTTGATAACATATTTCTAAAATAGTTTAAATAGTATGGACCGACTGATGAAGTTTCACTAACATGGATCATAAGAATAGTCACTAGAAAACTTTTTGAATTGTCACTTTTAGTGTGAACATTATCATCTTTACAGGGTAGGATCTAGTTTACCACAAAAAATTTGACTAAAACAAAGACCAACTCTTCAAATGTTGTTTCAACTCTATTTTTTAATTTTATTTTTAGTATTGGAATCATATTCCTGAAAAATTCATGAATCTATATTTTAGAGTTTATTCCAATCACCTTAAATTTATTTATCATTGTAAAACCTCTTTATACCATCATTTTTTCAACACTAATGGATCTGATACCAATTTTTTAGGGAAGTGGTAATTTTAAGTGATTAAAATGAACATAAAAAGATGAGAAAATGGATGAACATGAAAATTTAACATGGTTTTTAAAGGCTTACTATGTCAACGTGAGAATGGGGATGGACTTATATTATTTCTATCTTGATAAAATTTTGGAGGATTGTGTTTATATTTATATGAATGTTTCCTCATGAATTTGTATAAGAAAAATTCATAGCATTCAAAGGGTTGTTTTGGAGTGGTTTATAAACCCTAAAAAAATTCCACATTGTCACCAACTGAGTTATGTGTTGGCTAATCGTAAAATGAGAGTTCTTCTCCTACAATAGTTTTTATTCACAGAAGACTCCTACCAAAGTCTCCGTTAATTAAGAGTTTCCCCCACAAAAGATAATATATGGTTCCCTACCCTTCTCTATAATGAAATCCCCACCCTCCATCCTCCCCCTTTATTCTACTAAAAGACACTAATGTTGATACTATTATACACCTAAATATGGGGAAATTTCACCATAAATGGTTATTCATGCACAATTTCTATGAGAAAGTTAACAATATCATGCAGGTAGTGACCTCTCATCAAATATTTGGCTATTTTCCATGGTTTATCCTCATCTTCTAAATATTATATATAGTAATAGGTAAAATAATATTTCCTAATCCTTTTCCCTTCATCCTTGAAGAATATATTTATATTTTACTTCGGAAATTCATGCATTGGAGCATCCATTAATGCATCTCTATGGATTTTTATCGTAATAGCTTTCTTACTGTTAGTAGAAACCAAATAATATTTAGTATCAATACTATGGAATTATTTCTATCACTATGAATATCACCTTTATATTGGGTTTTAGAACCCATAATTAATAAATCCATCTACCATGTGACAACACAATCATTATCCTTCAAGTATAGAGAATATCCTTCATTGAATTAGAATCAAAATGAGAGAGGATGACTCTATCAAACATAAAATATTTATTATGATACATATTCATCCCTTCATTATATATATCCTCCCAGAAATCCCATAGGGAGATATTTCACACAACCAACCACTCTTCTTAGGTAGTATTTGTTCCCCACTTTATATCTTTATCATATACACTATAGCCTAATCCATCAATGGTAAAAGATAGTCTAAAGTTATCATTATCCTATTCCAAAGACTTATTAACAACCACATGGTGATATTCTCTTATATCAAATGAAAAAGTGATTAAATCATTGAAAATTAATGGTGGTGGGTGTTTTCAACCAATCAAAACCATATCTTATAGGAAAATCCCCTCTACCTATCTTCTTCCCAAATTCATTTTTAGTATCTCTATCATTGGCCTCATTCATAGCCAAGGGAAACAAATTATTACATGTTTCAATCATCACAGGGCCCATGGAAGGGGCCTAATCCAAATATAGAGTCTGTTAATCCTATCTAGAAAGCCAAGACATGGCATTCTTCTATTTATTTAATTGAAAAATGATGATCCCATAATAGTAAGATTATTCTTTCCCTTATTATCCATAGATTTCTAGAATTTATCTTCTTGTAAATCTACTAATTCAACTTCATTATTAGTTCCAGATGAACACTTATCAGTATTCTCCTTCGCATCCTCATGAGAATCCTGAATAGATTTCTTCATGGCCAGATATTTTGTCCCAATATTGGCCACTACCTTATAATAAAATTGTGGTACAATGGTCAATTTTATATTCTGCTTAATTTTGGGGGAGTTATAAGATGTATTTTTTACCTAACTACCACCACTGAATCCCTTCAGTTGTTTCCTATACATATATAACAATATCATTCCTAGAATTCACTTTCACAATACTATTAATATCAAAATTATATCCATCCTCAGTAGAAAAAATAGTGAAATACCCAAGATTATTTAGAACCCTAGTCCCATATTTTTCATTGGACATGTAATGGGATCCACATGTTTCTCATGAAGGTTTCCCCCATCCATAATCCCATCATTTGAATAATTTTTCATAGAATGATATTTACTGAGTATACACTTTGATTTTATATCCAACGATTTAGCTTTGTAAAAATTTGTTCCCTGTATAGCAATAACATTAGTTCCTACTAATTTTTCCTCACTAATGGGTTACTTAAATTTAAAAGATTATTTTAGGTGACCAATCTATTATAATTGGATTCCTTAGACACATGTCATGTATGTATTTTTATTACCATTACATGTATCCAGTATGATATATATATATATATAAATCTGTGTGTGTGTGTGTGTTACCTTACAATAATAATGTTGATATTTCTACATCTTTAATATTTATAGTGATGTCATTAGATTACAATTTGTATAAAAAGATTATAGAAGTTCGCAGGTTATAATGAGAACATATGGATACCATGATGGTCATCTTAGTGTTCTGTCCTATGTTCCATATATATAACGCTGACATGACCTTGATGATTTGTGACTGTTAGGTTCTAAGGGCTCGTAAACATTGGCACTTATTCTCATGAAGTGAATATATTGTGATATAAAGTAGATGAGATCATGAGCACTAACCTACCAATAGAAACACCACATGTTTCTGCTATCATTGGTAGTCACTATCTATGAAAACTTTTAATGGTCTCCTAACATGACATTATTATCAGGGTATACTATTTGATTGTGTGATTTGATGCAAGATTAAAACTTTGCATTGATGGGATAACGATATAGCTTAGGTTGGGTTCACCACAGGTAGTATGAAATTGTTTGAATAATTAAGATAGAATTTTTTTACTTCTAAAAATATGTGATATATCTATCTTAGTTAATCGGGATGGGAGTTCCTTTACTAAAAATGTGGTCATGGTAGAAGAAGGTAATTATGACTATTAAGGTAAATTTAAAATAAATAAATATACTATGAAGAAATAATGTGTTCATACCATATGATATCATATGACAATGATATTATATTACTCTATGTGTGTTTGAGGAAATTTTGTCCTTCTATGAATTTTCCATATCTCCTTAGGGTTCTTGATGGGTCGGTAGACTTCACTCCTACTCTACGAATAGTATTCTCTACTATTGAGATAAGGGCCTAGAGGGTCACAAACATAGAGTATTCAAAAGTATTCCTTATTCTAAAGAATAGGGGTATAGGATATTGTGGGCATCACAAAGGGTTCTGATGATGTTCGAGAATAAATAATATCCAATGAATAAATAAAGTCATTATTATTTCATTATAGAATAATTGGGAGTTAAATTTATTTAGTAAAAGTATTCAGAAGGTATTAATTAATTGAATGGAAAATATTATATGAATAAATATTGTTTTAATATTCGAGATTTATTTAATATTTGTGGAATTTATATTTTAGACCAAGACTCTTTAATAATGTAATATATTTAGTATATATTATAAGTATATTATAATATATACATGAATTTTATGACACAGTTAATTGGTAAAAATGTTTCATTTCTGACTTACTTAGTGGAAGTTTTTTGTATCGAGTTAGTGAAGCATTTCCAATTGTTTAAAATCCACTATATTAAAAAGAGGGAAATTTGAGAGATTATCTCTCCTTGCCACATCCTATAGAGATAAATCCCCCATCCAAGTGTTTGATCTTCGATATCCTTAATGGATTGAAGGAATGGAATCATGGTGATCATCAAGACATATAATTCAACCTCAAACCTTTGTGTTGGCACCTAGATTTCAATGATCCACATCCTCATAGACTCTTAAATCATGTGGAGACAATCAATTGGGATTCAATATCATTTCCTTTAGAAACGATCACCAATGAAGAGATGTTCTTGAACGTGCCAGAAATTATAATGAGGTAATCATCCATTTTACTTTTATTCTAAAATAAATTCATATGAGATTTTTTTTCTTATACCAGTGCTTGAATCACTTGAAACAATGAAGTTACATCAATTCTATTAGGAAAATTATAAATCTTTGACCCATATGCCTCTATTTCATGCCCTAGTACCAACAATTGGTATCATAGTTATCATATTATTTTTCTAATCCAGGAAAATGTATATTTGATTTAAATTCAAGTAGATAGATACAATGATTCGATCTAATATCGGATAGCTAAGTTATGGCCATTCAGAATTTTAATTGGGATCGAAACCATTTTATGGGTATAAAATTGAATGATATATCTATATATATATATGTGTGTGTGTGTATGTTTCCATTCCATTTTTTTTGTATTTTTCATGATTTTAGGGTGGAACAGATTTAATGGTAGGGTGTTAGTTCTACAAATATGTGAAAAAATATTAATTAATTTTAATTTTTGATGTAAAAATAAATTAATTGCAGGACAAAAAGAAATAAAATTATTTGAATTAAAACAATTTATTATAGCCATTTAATTTTCCAACACATTAATTTAATACAATTTTTATTTTTATTTTGCATTTAATTTATCTATCAATAGGTCTTGAGCAAGGATAGATCAATGTTTTTTCTAGGTTTATAATTATTTGATTGAATATTAGAAGTGTGTGCGATGAATGGAATAATTTATTTATTGTTGATGATTTATATATTGTCTTTGTTCAATTAAAGTATATAAGGTCCTATGTAACACCCCAATACTTTACAATATATTCCTTTTAGAGTAAATTTAATTATATTGATAGCTTGTGATTCATGCAATACCATGTTTAAACGATACATAGTGCTCTATTAAAATTTTATTGTTTTAGACATAAAAATTATGACATAGCCATTAAGATGGGAAGTTTGAATAGTAATAAATAAATTTTTAAAAATATATAGTTTAAACGTGAAAAAATTTTATAAACACTATAAACTTTTAAACCTTGTACACATATTTGAAAAACATTGTAAACTTTTAAACATTTCACACATATGGTATAGTCATGCATTGCACACATAATTTAAAAACATTGTAAACTTTTAAACATTTTCTCTCTAAAAATACAGTTTCTCATTGTGTCTGTGGGTATGATTTTAAATTAAAATTTTCAAATTATGTTAATTTTATTTAGAAACATTAGTTACATATTTTGAAATTGAATAATTTCTAATTTCTAATTACTTCAGATTAATTTTTGACCAAGATTAATATTGAAAATAGTAAAAATTAATTACCATAGTTAAGGTAAAACTGGGTTCACTTGGGGTTAAACGAAAATAATAAGTGTAAAAATATCCTAAAAACATTTCTAAAATATATTTTTTTAGAAATATTTAGACCTTATACCATATATATTCTATAATTAGTCATTATTTTATCTTTATGACATGAAATAAATATGGGTTCAAGTGTTTATTTTCAAAAATTATAAGTGTGTCACTCACATCACTTATTAAAGTCCTCTCCCTCTCCTCCCTTATTCCCACATTCAAAAATATTTGGTTTGGTAACATCCTACCCAAATAATTATCCAAATTTACCCATATCATCATATAAGTAATATTTTGGGTGTAAATAAAGCCTAGTATGTCTTCGGTGTAGACCTAAAGAGGGTATCCGAAGAAGAGGTAACGTTCTTTAATGAACATTTTTATGTTAATTATTTATTCATATCCTTCAATTATTATTAAACCATGTGGATATAATAAAATAAATATATTACAGATAATAATTTTTTTTAAGTTATGTTTATTACCTAGAAAAACTACCACTTCTATAAAATGGTTGAAGAAATCGTCATTCATGTGTACGGAGAACTGCCACATCACGAACCAATGTCAATCATTAATCCATTGCCACCTCTCATGATAGGGTATGATGATATATATAAAGTTTATATAGGATATTTATAACATAATTATACCTTAATATTCATTATATCATATATACCAATTTAATTTTCATTCCATAAAGGTTACGAAAATCTCGCTCATGTGTACGGCAGACTACTATCTTGCGAAGCGATGTGATTCGTTTTTCACTAACACTTTAAATGGAATGTAATAAGGATAAATTAAATTAAAATATGTTATATGAATTTTATAATTATGATATTAATGTTATATTTATCATTATGGAAAAATAATATATTATTTTATTTATTACCCTCTCTCTCACCTAAAGATGATAACATCGTTCTTGTACGTGTGAGCCACCCCCTTCACAGAGCGACGTGGATCTCTTTTAATCACCACACAACATGGATGATATGTATAAGCATATTTAAAGAAATAATATTGTATTTATTATATTATTATAATCATTTAAATATAAAACATTACTAACCTCCTTTCCATAATAGTCATAGAAAAATAGAAATGTTACTAATGAATATATATGGCCTACTAGATCCATGATCATACCATACATGAATTCTCCAAAAAAAATTCATTATTTTTATCAAAATTATTCTTTATGTATAAATATTATTATTATTTCATGATTATTATTCTATACATGATTATACTATGTAATATTCCCATGAACTGAAACTTTCATCACAAAGCATGAATGAGGAGACAAAGTTATTAACACCCAAAACAATGAAAATAATTAAATATTATTAACAAAAAGAGGTAAAATGTTACAAGGGGATCATATATGATATTATAAATATGAATATGTTTTTTTATTAAATTAATAACATGTTTAAAACCTATGTATATGAGGGTAAATAACAGAAAAAACAAAAATAAGTATGTGGTAAGTGACTTTGTCTCAATTTCTCTTCATTAAGCCATATTGTAATGTTATGAACCAAATTTATTTTATATGGTGTATATAATACATATTTTATATAATATCATGATAAATTAATAATTCCTGGTATTTTAAGATTCATTTTTAATTATTACATAAAATGTTATTTGACATGGAAGTTACCAAGTTGTAATGAATTTCATAACCCAATTTCTCTTCATTAAGTTATATTACTTATTTTTTTACATTGATATTATAAGATTATATTTATAAGGAATTATAATTATATTATGTTTTATATCCAATTTTTATAGGTTAATTTACATTTTATACACATAATATATTCATTTACTAATTCTCAATTCAATGTTACGATCGTTGTAAGGGATTTCTTCACTCAATTTCCATTCATCGGGTAAAACTTATACATTATTGATTATTACATGCTAATATTATGTGTGTAATTACCAATGATTATTTTAGGTTTTATTTCAAATTTTTTATAAATATATACATCTAATACATATGGTCAATTCATTAATTAATCCCCAATTCAATGATGTGATCTTTGTATGGGATTTCGTCTCAATTTATATTCCACTAGGGATTATTTTTTATTATGAACCAATTCACTTTTATGTGGTGTATAGAATACCCCTTTGACATGAAATATAATAATTCAATTATACATCATGCTATTTTTAGTTTCAAATTTATTTATTTCATCTAAGGGGATTTGACTTGAAATTTACCAAGTGGTGAAATTTATTGTTGAACATCACTACCTTTTGTGATTATTAAATTTATATTTCAAAAAACACATTATTGTGATCATTTTACATTGGTCATTAAATATATATTAAAGATACATATTACTATATGATGGATGTGAATATTTACTATGTTTTATAACTTTTTTACTCATAGTGTATACATTGAACGTTATTTGATTAACTAGGGAAATATTGATAAATATATATCTTTTACTCAAAATGAATATTTGATTATAAGGAACCTTGAATCATGAATAAAATAGATTATTCAATATATGAGTAATTCATTGTACATGTAGTGATGGGTGGGACCCGGACATTATATATCTCCTCGATGCATTTACTGGTCTCACAAGACAAATCAGTTGGCCAAAATTAAACAAGTTTCTTCCTGTAGTTTTAAACTTTCTCGAGGATAGATTTTGACTGTATATTTTTTCATGTTCTTAAGACATGAAGTCCAATAATTTGGAATTTCCTTCATGATTATTCATTCATCTTATTATCTATGTGATATTATCCATTATATCATTACTGGATGGATTTTATTTTGTAATGTTTTGGACCTCTCCGGCCCATTAATTTGTGATAATTTGGTGTTTGGAGTGTTTTGGAAGGTCCAAGTGACTTATTTCAACAATTTGAAAATTTTCCTATTTTCTCCAATGGTGACTCACCTAGTAGGTTGCGACGGTGATTCAAAATAGTGACTCGAACCGGTATCTCTCAATTGTGATTCTCAATAGTGACAAGCATTAGTAGCATTAAATGGTGATTCATAATTATGAGTCTCTAATGGTATATCATGATGGTGACTCTTCCAATGGTGAGTTATCCAGTGGTGATTTGTCCAATGTTATCTTGTCAAACAGGGACTCACACTGGTGACTCACAATGGTAACTCATGATGGTGATTCACTGACGGTAGTTCGCAATAGTGACTCATACAATGGTGATTTTTTTAGTGTTGAGTCTTCCAATTGTATCTATTCTAATAGTGACCCACATCGGTAGCCCTCCGAACATGGACTTTCACCAGTGATTCATCTAAAGGTGATTCAATTCCAATGGTTTTTATTTTTTCTAGTTTTTCTAGTTCTAAACATTGATATCATTCTTACATGAAATGAGTTTAATAACATATTTAATTGTATATGGAGCTGTTTTGAGTCATATCTATCTTCTAAAAACCGTAATATTACATTTAATTCAAAACTATGTGGTCTTGGTCATGATACACCTTTAATGGATTTTAAAACCCATTTCTCCCACTGCTTTAGAATCTGGCCTTTCTAATGTCGATATCTTCTCTTCGTTGTGTTATTACCTTCTTATTGATATTAGACATCCTCAAAACCTTTCTTCCCAAAGGATTTGTGAGATTTTTTGTAGTCTTTGGACCAAGTTTTCCCCTCTGAGTTTTTCTTCTGCATGTGCGCCCCCTATCTTGCAAAAATTCGGAAGTGTTGGTCACTTCATTTTCTAAGTAGATTTTCTTTATCATTATTAATTTTGTATCATGAGGGGTGGGTGTTTGGAAATTTCCTTGTAAAAAGATAGCTGAGTCCAAATTAAATAAATATAATTGAATCAGTTTAAGATCAATATACAAGGACTGAAGAAAAATAACATACATTCCGCTTGTTTTTCTTGTTATTATTGTGAATTATACTATCTAAACACCCAACATAAAATCATTTTCATTGGGGGTCTTTTTAATCACATGTAGTGGTCTATGGAATGAATTTTTTTTTCTTGTTTTCATTTGAACAAATATATATGAATTTATCTAACCACATATACCCAGATAATAAATGGATTCACCTGGATCTTACAATCTATGATAATCCCAAAAGCTAATAATTGGAATCAAAGAATGGATGACTTTTTAAATATGAATAAGTTTTGTTTGGTTTATACAATGGTACGGTTGTGAGAACGGTTATGTGTTATGAGGTTGTTGACGCTCCTTTTCGTCACAGAATCCAAAGATCGGAAAAGGGGAATATCTAAGCAAAAAAAGTGATTAATCCTTTGAAGAAACATCAAAAAATCGACAAAGGGATGGAAAAGGAGAACATTGCCCATGTATCGCGCAAGTTCCATCTTGGTCGCGCAAGTACACTTGCGCGCCACCTCAATACTTGCGCGACCCATCATGGTCGTGCAAGGGACTTGCGCGACAGATCTGATAACCGCCCAGTAACCGCCCGGGGTCTTCTTTTGCCTATAAATAGACCCTGTGGGCCCCCCATTCAAAAGGATCTTTTTCCCAGAAACTCGGATCAAAGCTCCCGACGCCCAAGTCTCTTCTCAAAGCTTCCAGAACACTTCTAAGGTAATTTCATACCTAGAATGGAAGATCTAAAGGGAAGAAGGAAGGCCTAAGTGTTGAAACTTATCAAACACTTGCGCGCCGACTTAATTCCTTCAATATAACTTGCGCGTCCCTCTTCTGGAAGAACCTCAAGAGGATGGGAAAGGGTTTAGTAAAGAGTCGCTCAAGTAATTCAACTCTGGTTGAAAATCGCGCAAGTATCCCTTATGTCGCGCAAGTATACTTGCGCGACCAATACTTGCGCGCCGCCGCAGGACTTGCGCGACCTTCAATACTTGCGCGCCCCTATCTTTTTGGGTGCCCATCTTGCCCTTTTTCACCCCTCTTAAGCCATTTCACCCTTCCTATTCAAGATTCAGTCTTCAAGATACTCTTCAAAGCCATTTATGGCATGATTTATTGATTTGACATCCTTATCTGAAAGGAATTATGTGAAATATCTCTCAAAACCTAATGATTTAAACATCTTTATGTCACCAAAGATTGAGAGTTCATTCATTCAACCTCAACCTTTAAGATGAGAGAATCCTAACCTGGGTTTCCTTTTCAGGAATAATCCCCAGTTATAAAACCTTTAAACTTGGGCATCTTCCTTAAGAATAAGCCCCAATCAAAGTCCTTTAAACTTGGGCATCCTCCTCAAGAGTAAGCCCCAAACCTTAATCCCTAACCTGGGTCTCCTTTTCAGGAATAAGACTCAGTCATAACCTTGGGCTTCCTTTTCAGGAGTAAGCCCCAAGTCCCCTAACCTAGGCTTCCTTCTCAGGAATAAGTCCTAGTCATAAATCTTGGGCATCTTCCTTAAGAATAAGCCCCAATCAAAGTCCTTTAAACTTGGGCATCCTCCTCAAAGAGTAAGCCCCAAACCTTAATCCCTAACCTGGGTCTCCTTTTCAGGAATAAGACTCAGTCATAACCTTGGGCTTCCTTTTCAGGAGTAAGCCCCAAGTCCCCTAACCTAGGCTTCCTTCTCAGGAATAAGTCCTAGTCATAAATCTTGGGCATCTTTCTTAAGAGTAAGCCCCAAGTCTCTTAAAATTTCTCTTAACCAGTCATAAATTTCCTTTGATTTGGGTTTCCTTTTCAGGAATAAAACCCAATCATAAGTCCCCTCCTAACTTGGGCATCCTCCTTAGGAGTAAGCCCCAAGATTAGAGTATTCAAATCTCCATGAAGCACATATAACTTTGTGGACCCTGTTCATGGATTTTCTTCCTAAAAGTAAATCCTAAACCTTCGCCTATCTGGGCAGTCATCTATACATAAGCCCCAAAAAAAATTCTTATGATTGCATCTTTTATGGCACAATTGTCTAAATTTTACCAATACCTCTTGTTTCTCACACCGAGCATGACTCACGTGAGCTTAGAGTGTAAAAGTAATTATGACATTCATCTTTGAGCCATCAATCATAAAACATCATATCCCATTCCTCGAACTACGTGGGTTCTGATTCCTTTTTCAAAACAAAGGATACGTAGGTAGCCCATTCATGGGTTCGATCCCAACATTGAAATAATCTCTGTCCTTCTGAATGACGATAAACTTCAAGTGCCCCATTGAGTGGCTTTAAAACCAGCCTGATCATCAAAATGACCAAGAGACTTTTATATAAATGTTTTGAAGGATACCATTGACCAAGAATCTCTAAACAAATATAGATGATTCTATATTGATGAAGAACCTCGAATACATATAAAAGATTCTCTAAATTTCTTGCATATTTAATCATTGATTGTTAAAACTAAAGGAAAGCTCATTTTATACTTGGTAATGTAATAAGGATTCACGAACTTAACTTAAATCTATAAAGAGAGTCCCGGAGTAGACAATAATTCCCCTCAAAAAAGGTGTGATGAGTCCGACCTCCCATCCTCTCGACCAATGCAAATTCCTAAGCCTCATTAGCCCACAAGCTAATGAGCGCCTGCCTTTGGAAAGTAGGTCCAAACGGATGTGGAATCATTGGATGTTTCCGGTTCTACGAACAAACCCGTTAGAAACCGATCGGAACGTTTGAATCTCCCGTCCAGGAGGTCATCCCCGGATTCCGCGCGAAACAAAAAATGGTGAACCCGACGTGAATCCTTAACCAAGTTAAAGTGATGTTCTTCTTAGATGTTAGGCCCCTTGGGCCAACAAGGCAATCATTGACATATGATCATCCAAAATATGCAGTAGCCGGATTCATCTTGATTATGTCTGTTATATGGAACAGTCACTCTTTTTTCAAGATCTTCTACAAAAAATGGCTTTCCTTAAATTCACCCCTGTGAATACTGCTGCTGAGAACACCTCTACTGTGAGGTCTGCTGCCATGAAAACCAATGCTGCTACTCCTGCTGGAACGTCATCCGCTCTGAGGATGACATCACCAACTCAGCGTCTTCAACGCTGTGTTTCAAATGCACTGGTTAAGGAGTACCGTCGTAACGGTACTATCCCAACTCTGGAGGCCGCTCGTCAAGCCCTCCAAGTTAACAATTCTACCTGGTCGTCCGGACAACGGCGACCAGCAATCAAGAAGCAGGCGGTGCTGACTACCGTCTCCAACCGTTTCGGGTCGTTATCCCCGGAACGCAATTTCCATTCACTCCCTTATTCTGAGGAAGTGAATGAGCAGGTCCCGCAGGACCTTAATTCAAAGAGACATGAGTCCTTCTCAAGGGCTCCCATCAACAATCGCCGCCAGACTCGTGCGGTAGTGCACCCTCAACATGATGAGGGTACCGGCTCCAGGCATTCAGCTCAGGTTCCTCGAACCCGAGCAGGCAAGATGAATCACCAGAGACGGAATCCGGTTAATAATAGGCAGTTTGTCATCCCTGCCATCTCCGGAGAAGTCCACCAACCTAACTTGGTGGCAAATAACGAGCAGGCATACACACCTGTTCGTTTTAATCCCGCTGTCCAGCAGACTCGTCTGGCAGCATCAAGCCGATCCCGCCAGGCAATTCCGGCGGAGTACCATAGGCAGGAACATACACCTGCTTATACATCAGCAGTTAGTCAGCAGGCTCGTCTGACTACATATGATGGATCTCGTCAACAGCGTTTGGCGAAGTGTAATCAGCAGGCACATACACCTGCTAATACTAATCAAGCCTACCAACAGTCTCGTTTGGTAGCGCACGGAGAAGTCAGTCGGAAAGCCCCGACGACAAACAGGAGGCAGACTAAACTCTCTGCCTCCACACTTGAGTACTGTCAGGATTCACTGACAGGAAAAGGAGGACAGGAGCAGGCACATATACCTACTCCAAGCCCGTAATGGACGTATATCCCTGTTCCGGCGGCTGAAGTCACCAAACATATTTTGTCAATGGTGAAAGAGCAGAAGCAAATTCCTGCTCATATTCTGGATGCTTTCCAGGATATCATAACATCTTCAGCATCATCTCAGGGACAGACACATAAATCTATCCCTAGCAGTGGAGTGACACATCAACAATTCACTCCGGAACAGACACACACATCTGTTCCAGTCCAAGAGGGTTGTGGGGCCTACTCCCCCATATCATATGGACAACCAAGTCAGGCACATACACCTGATTTGAGCGATGATCGTCAGCCTAACCTGACCATCTTTCCTGATCACGCACATACACCTGCTCAGAGCAATCACTTTCGTCATCAAGTGATTTCTAAAGTGAGTAAGAAGGCATCTAAGAAAAAGATCCGCCCAGCACAGTCAGGAGATCAAAGGCCAATCTGCAACAAGGCCTTGCTCGATGCTGGAGTTCTTGAAGCCCTCAGACATTTATCTGTCGGAATTCAAGATTCTACTCCCTCAGTTCCCAATAACAGGAACATTAATCCCGAAGGTCTTCAACAGACACTTCCTCATGAAGACTTTCTTCATGAAAATTCGGTCAATCTTGAAGTTTCTTCTTCAGATGAGAACCACAGGAACCCTATGTGTGGTCAGAAGACCAAGGAGCAAGAGATATCATCTTTTGCTGTAACCCATCATGAAGGTCCTCCTCATGGTGATGAACTTCGCTGCGAAAGTCCTCTCCGCAGTAGTGATTCACATTGTCTCGAAAATTCTTCAGAAGGCAATGTAGTGACGAGAAAGCCCTCCTATCTCGAGGCACTTGCAAACGTAAAACCAGTCATGTCTGAAGTTTTACTATCGGCAGGTGAAACTCTTTCTCCATCAGAAGATAGCTTGGGGTTCAGGTTATTCTCCGAACCTTCCCTAGGTCATTCATCTTCCAGCATGAATAGTGATTCCTCTACCAATCTTGTTGAATCCGATGAAGCAACAAGGAAACACCAACTCTGGTCCAAACAGGTAGAAGAATCTTCATTTAATGATAAAGAGGAAATGCTGAACATGAGGAAAAAACTGGCAAAAGGTGATGTACCAGTCATGTTTTGGCCTTTGGCTGATTCACAGTATGACATTCCAAAGATGTTGACGGATGATGGAATCCATGATATTCGTCTTAACATATGGAAAACTCTTTGTCAATTAAAGAAGAAGGTATTATCTTACGATGAATATGAAAATCATCTTAAGATAATAGAAGGGTTACAACGCCAGATTGATTTGGCATCTCTATCAGTCTCTCGGTATCCGAAGGCTGAAAAGCAACAGAGAACCCTTCAACGTTCATGCCTTGGCGCGCTGAGAAAATTGCGTCAGTTAATTTCCAATGCTCCATCTAATGTTCATATCAGAGGATGGGGTATTCACGGAGCACTACATTTCACAGTGCTTTCCGGTCAGCAAAGCCCGCCGAAAATGGTATCATGCAATGTTATTGCCCATGGCCGGCCACAGTCAATGGGCTTTGTTCATAATCAAAATCTTGCTCGAGATCAAGCTTCAACTAGTTCCTCTCAAAATCAAGTATGTAGAGAACAGGTTGTTGAATTGCTCCTACATCAAGCAGGCGAGAATATTGCGCAAGCCTCTCGTCTGGAGCAAACACGTCATCAAATGACAGAAGTTTCGGAAATCATCCAACGGTCTGTTAAACCAGGTGATAAAAGTGGATACAGGTTAATGCATCCAGCTAATTTCCGAACTAAGATCCGCAAGATCAAGAGAGATTTCAAGAAGATCTCAGACATAGCATGTCAAGAGACACCCCAGCTTGCCAGACTGGGGACTTCTCTAACCCAACCCTCAGAATCAACGAATGGGATTCGAGGAGTTGAGCAGAAGCAACAGGAACACCCCCAGTCCACCGGACTGGGGACTTTTTCAAATCTTCAATCCCTCCCTCAGAGAAAGTCAGTATTCTCTCGATTAGGGAATAAGCCTCAAGAGGAACGAAGAGCCAAGATGTCAGGAGATTCTCTCCAAGTGACGGTTCACAACGAAATTCCTGAGGGGTCAAGTCAACGGAATGCCATGTCTTATCATGGACATAAAAGGAGACAATATCATAGAAATGCTGATAGAAAGGATTTCATGAAATATGCATCCATTAATGTCATCACTGCCGTTGCTGCTGATTCACCAGATGAGGCTCAATCAGAGGGATCAGATGAAGAGGTTCCTGCTCAAGAAGTTGCGCACACAGACCTAAATGAAGAAGGTGTGCGCACACGTAATCAAAGGCTTACCCAAAATTTGGGTATTCCTTCAAGTAACCCACTTCCCCCTCTCCGAAAAGGATCCAATAAGGGGAAAGGAAAGAATTAGGTTACTTCTCACCCTTCCTCTGAAGGAGGTCAATCGCTCTCATTAGAGCAAAGGCTTGCACAACAGGAGGAAGAAATGAAAGAATTAAGAAGGTGGAATGCAGAACTACTTCAGAGTAGTCTTCTTCTTAAGAATGCTGAAGTCCGACAGCCGAAGGAATTTTTTGTAACTACTGAGATGGATCAGGAATATCCTCCTTTATCAGTACACCCACAGAGGTCTAATCCTACGGGTCAAACGCAACAACGGTTGGCAGCACTACCATTAGTTGCAGCACCAACCTCCACGGCTGTCCAAGCTCCATTCATTGCACCTACCCAAAACCAAGTTCAACCTGACGTTTCTCAAAAGTTAATAACTACTATTGAGTCATTAACAGCTCGGTTAGAAACTATGGAAGGGAAACGGGCGCAAGTTCAACCTAAAAAGAAAGTTTACCCTGAATGGGTAGATTCAATTTCTCCTCCATCCAGTTTTGGAAACCCTATTTTCCCTACTTTCAATGGATCAGGCGACCCTGAACAACATTTGACGCTTTACGTGTCTTGTTGTGATCCTATGATGGGAACTCCAGAACAACAAGAAGCAGTGAAACTCAGATGCTTCGTGCGAACCTTGCAAGGACCAGCTTTTGTCTGGTATACAAGCTTGAAATCCCGGTCAGTCATCGGATGGGAGGATCTTCGTCAAAAATTCCTTCTTCAGTTCAGCTCAACTTTGCCAAAAACGACAGTTTTCGATCTTACAAACTGCAAGCAAAGGGAGAATGAAAGAGTCTCTGATTTCATTGCTCGTTGGAAGGGATTAACGTATTCCTTGAGTTTATCACTCCCTCAGGAGGAATTATTGCCAATCTGTGTGGCAAATTTGCGTGACGAATTACGCACGCCATTGATCCCTGTGAAATACACAGGAGGGTTTCGAGACCTTACTTCAATCGCTCAACAGATTGAAGATTCCCTTATGCAGGCTAAGGTTAAATCTCGTGTAATTCCATCAGCTCCAGGAAGAAGAATGGGTAAACCAGAAACTGCTACAGTTATGCTTAAACAGGCACCTGTACCTATTTCTACTTCAAAACCTTCATCTTCTCGAAGGGCTCCACCTCCTGAACGCCAACAACAAAGGCTGTTTCGTCCAAATGATCAAAAAGATCAACGACGAAAACAATTTGAGGATATGAAGAGTAAAACATACTCTTTCCGAAGTGAGCAAGTTCCTGGTTACTTCATTTCAGCTCTGGAATATAATTTGGTTCAATTACCAGTGCCGAAGAGACCAAACAAGGAAGGAGATGAAGACCGTCCCAATTATTGTCCCTTTCATCAAATGTTGGGACATCCCATCCAGGAGTGTTTTGTCTTTAAAGACCTCCTACAAAAGATGGTTGACTTGGGACAAGTCAAATTGAAGGGTTCTTCAGCTCATGTAGCGTGTATTACCGCTACAGATCCAGAGGAAGGAGGCGAGTGGCAGGAAGTCAAAAGCAAAACTGCGAAAAAATATGATGATTGGATGGTCAGAAAGACAATCAATCGGACCCATTCCATTTTGCGAACACAATTGAAGAAGCCAATTGTGTCTCCTACAAAAGCTGCAGTAAAGCCTCCATCAAAGGAAAAATCCTCAAAAGGGCAGCGTAATTCAAAGAAGAAAGAGGAATCAGAAGAAGATGAGTATGCATCAAAGCCTAAATTGTCTTTGACTCTGGCAGATTTCATGCCATCTACTTCAAAGTCACGGGCACCGTCCCACCAAACGGCACAGCCTAAACAGGCCAACCAGGCAGAGTCTTTATCAGACGAAGAATTGATCTTTGGTTCTGTTAATATGATTCAATTAACAGATTCATATTCCAGTCTTGATGAGCCTGAATTCCCTGTATCAAATAAAGGAACCCGAGGAAGTTCTAGGGGTTCAGGATATAGGGGAAGACGTGGATCTTTCCGAAGCCACTACTCTAATTCTACCCCTGCTAGCACTGTATATGCAGCAGAAACTCGTGGTAGAGCCCTTCAGCGAGCTCAAAATGAACAAGCAAGTTCTTCTGCTAATGGCCAACTCAGCTTCGGCACAATTATTTTGGAAGACCGATTAAAGGTTCCATCTTCTTTATCTCAGCAAGCAAATGGATCTAATCAGTCTAATTTTCCAAAACCAAAGATGTTGCCAACTTCAATACAAGATGCATCAGCTTCCAAAGCATCTGCTTCCAAGATACCTGCTAAACCACATATTCCTATTGGGAAACGCAGGCCTCTAGATCAAAAGTATGATATATTGAAACACTTGGCCCAAGTACCAGCCAAATTATCAATTTTGGATGCTTTGAATCTATCAAGAGATCTTCGGGAAGCACTCATCGAAGCTTTGTCAAGTCCTCAAGAGTTTGAAGCTGAGATTGCTGCAGCTGAAATTTATCACATAGAGAATAATCCTGCAGAATGTCATGCAGTGATATCTTTTACTGATAAAGATGAGGATGATGTTGTGCATGGGAACATAAAACCTTTGTACTTATCTGGCAAAGTCAATGGTATAGATGTTCGAAGAGCTTTCATTGACAATGGTTCAGGAGTCAACCTCATGCCCATTCGCACACTTCGTCGATTGGGCCTCACAGAATCTGATTTATCTCCTTCTACCATGATGTTGCAAGGATATGATAAAAATGAACAAGAACCACTGGGAGAAGTTACGCTCAGAACTCAGTTTGGAGATCTTGTTTCCAATTCAGATTTCATGATTGTTGATCAAGACTCAGCTTTCAATATCTTGCTTGGAAGACCCTGGTTACATCAGCATGCAGCTATTCCGTCATCATACCATCAATGTCTCAAATACTGTTTCGATGGTCAAGTTGGAACATTATATGGTGATAAGGCCCCGTTCAAAACATGTGAGTCTCAATACATTGAGGCGGAATTTTATCACATGAAGGGAAGAGAAAAATCTACAATGAAGGAAATTACCAAAGTTAATGCTCCATATGGTTTGGAAAAAATTCCAATAAATCCATTTTCACATGTGAGTACAGATTATGTGTTACCTATCAGTCAAATTGACAAAATAGACCCAAATCAAAATACTCTTATGGAAAGATCCATAATGTCAATTACGGCAATCGAGCCAGACAACATGGGAGAAATTGGTAACTTACCAAGCAATGATGAAAGCATAAGTGGTGACGTTTTCATTTCGTCTGCTGAATTCCAACAAGTCTATACTTCGCTAATCAGGCCAGAAGAAGTTATAGCAACACCATAGGTGAATGTTGATGTCGATTCTCAATCCATCATCTCCTCTTTATTTCCCAAAGAAGACCCTTTTTCATCAATAGGGACGGAAATGGAAGCTTCTTCTTCAAAATGTGAAAATTTTGACATCTCTTATGATCATGAGAATTTCGTTTTTTCATCTACTTTGCAAGTAGAAACGGAAGATATAACACATGATGAAGAGGAAGAGGAAGATCTTAGAGATGCTCCTCCAGCATTTGAAGAGGGTATCTCTACCACTGTGGATGAACTCAGAGAAGTAAATCTGGGTACAGAGAAAGATCCACGCCCCACTTTAATTAGTGCGGCCATGACCCTTGAAGAACAAGAGATGTATATTTCTTTTCTAAAGCAAAATAAAGATATCTTTGCTTGGAATTATACAGAGATTCCTGGCCTTGATCCTGATGTTGCCACCCATCATTTGGGTTTGCCAAAAGAACATCGAGGATTCAAGCAAGCCGCGAGAAGAACACACCCAACCTATGCTTCCAAAATCGAGGCTGAAGTGGATAAGCTTATCAAAGCTAACTTCGTCAGAGAAGTTCAATATCCCAAGTGGTTGGCTAATATTGTCCCAGTAAAGAAAAAGAACGGACAAATTAGGGTTTGCATCGATTTCAGAGATCTTAATCGGTATTGTCCCAAAGATGATTTTCCAGTTCCGATTACAGAACTCTTAATTGATGCGACGGCTGGCTATGAAGTACTTTCTTTCATGGATGGATATTCTGGATATAATCAGATCCGAATGGCCCCAGAAGATGAGGAATATACAGCCTTCAGAGCTCCTCAAGGTGTGTTTTGTTACCGGGTGATGCCCTTTGGTTTAAAGAATGCAGGTGCAACATATCAACGCGCCATGCATCGTATCTTCAAACCTTTTCTAGGGAAATTTGTTGAATGCTATGTAGATGATTTGGTGGTTAAATCCAAACAACGTTTTGATCACTTGGCTGATTTGGAAATCATATTCCACAAGCTTCGACAACATAATTTGAAGATGAACCCCTTAAAATGTGCTTTTGGGGTAACCTCAGGAAAATTCCTCAGCTTTGTTGTACGCCATCGTGGTATTGAAGTCGATCCTGAGAAGACCAAATCAATCCTTGGTATGTCACCTCCTCAGAATTTGAAAGAATTAAGAGGACTTCAAGGACACTTAGCCTATATTCGGCGTTTCATCGCCAATTTGGCAGGCAAAAGTTTACCTTTTACCAAATTATTGAAGAAAGGAGTCACTTACCAGTGGACTAAAGAATGTCAAGAAGCATTTGATGTTCTCAAGAAATACCTCTTAAGTCCACCAGTACTCATGCCACCTGTTGAGGGTAGACCTCTTATCCTCTATGTGACAGCTTTAGAGCGATCATTGGGTGCCTTTCTCGCTCAAAAGAATGATGCTGGGAATGAAAATAGTCTCTACTATCTCAGTAGAACTATGCTTGAAGCAGAAACCCGGTATTCGAGTATTGAAAAATGCTGCCTAGCATTAATCTTTGCAGTTCAGAAACTGAGACACTACCTGCAACATCACGAGGTCCAATTGGTATCTCGTAATAATCCACTCAAATTCATCCTTAGTCGTCCAATGCTTACAGGACGTCTGGCAAGGTGGGCGGTTATTCTACAGCAGTTCGACATTCAATATGTGTCTCAAAAGGCAATTAAGGGCCAAGCTCTGGCTGATTTCCTGGCTGAACACCCTTCAGTGGAAGACACATATTCAGATATCGAACTCCCTGATGAGGAAGTTTTTTCTATTCAAGAGAATCCTCAAACATGGGAAATGTATTTTGATGGTGCTTCTAGAAGTCCAACAGGGAAGAAAATGGAAAATCCTAAATTCAACAAAGTTGGTTTAGGAATTGTGCTCATTTCTCCAGATAAGGCAGTGTTACCTTATTCCTTTTTGTTGTGGGAAGGTGGTACCAATAATGAAGCTGAATACCAAGCTCTCATTGCAGGCTTGGAGTTAGCGCTTCAAGCACAAGTGAATCACTTAAAGGTAAAAGGTGATTCAGACCTGGTAATCAAACAAGTCAATGGGGATTATGCCATCAGAAAAGAAGAATTAATCCCTTTGTATGATTACGTCAGAGAGTTAGTGTCGGAATTCCCTTCAGAACCGACATTTTCTTATGTCCCAAGATCACAAAATGCTCAAGCTGATGCACTGGCTAATATAGCCACAGCTTTAGCAGATCCAAATCGGGACGAGACAACCATCGGTATTGCCCACCGTCGTGCAATTTCACCTTATGTTCAAGTCAGAACAGAGGAAATTAATGAAATTAGTCCCATTCCTGAACCATATGGTAATACTACAGGATGGATGTCACCTATCAGGGAATACCTTCAAAATGGAACACTTCCACCTGATAGAGCCAAGAGAGAACAAATTCGGCGACGTGTGGTCAATTTTACTCTTTATGATGGTCCAAACCACCTCGAGAAAATTCTCTACAAACGTGGTTTTGATGGAGTTCTCTTCAGATGTATTGATGGTGAAGAGACAATGGCTGTCATAAAAGAAGTGCATGCAAAAGTCTATGGTGCCCACCAGTTTGGACATAGATTGTCTGATCAAATTCGAAGACTTGGATACTTCTGGCCTTCAATGATACAAGATTGTGTTAATTTCACAAAGAAGTGTCATTCATGCCAAGTATATGCCAATTTTCATTCATCAACCTCCAGAGTTGCTTCATACAGCTAAATACTCATGGCCATTTTCCACATGGGGAATGGATGTGGTGGGACCTTACCCTTCAGCTACGGCCAAGCAGTTTAAGTACATTCTTACTGCTACTGATTTCTTTTCCAAATGGGCAGAGGCAGTACCTCTCAAAGAAGTCAGTTCTAAATGCATTGTTAGCTTCATCAAGTCTAACATCATTACTAGATTTGGTGTCCCTCATACCATATTGACAGACAACGGCACCAACTTCTGCTCTTCTGAGGTAAAGAGATTGTATCAAGAATACAACATTAAGTCCAACCATTCATCTCGATATCATGCAGCGGCTAATGGCCAGATAGAGGCCTTCAACAAGACTCTTTCAAATATACTGCAAAAGATGGTGGATAAAGATAAGAGGTCATGGCCTGATAAACTCTATCATGCTTTATGGGCTTATCGGACTACCACTCGCAATGCAACGCGGTCTACTCCATATTCATTGGTATATGGAACAGAAGCAGTCTTTCCAATTGAAGTCCAATTTCCCTCACTCAGAATAGCCATTTGTGATCAGTTATCAACAGATGAGAAATCCCAAAAGCGGTTGAATGAATTGGAACAGTTAGATGAGAAAAGATTGTGCACTTTGCACCACTTGGAAATCTATCAGAATCGAATAGCACGAGCTTTTAACAAAAAAGTTCGTCTTTGTTCATTCATTCAGGGAGAATTGGTATTGGTTCTCAGAACACAAATGATACCAGGAAAGAAGCCTCCCAAGCTTGAACCAAAATGGGAAGGACCTTATTCAGTACATAAGGTCTACTCCAATGGAGCATATTCTCTGATTTCAATGGATGGAGAACACATCACGACTCCAACTAATGCCAGATTTCTGAAGAAGTATTTTGTATAAACACAAAATATTGTTCACAGAACTAAGACTCTTACATTTGGTTCATACAGCAATGGTCCAGTATGACCTTAAACTACAACTACGTCCAGCATGACGATAAACTGTACGGTCCGTGCATATGACCTTAAACTATTCGCACTTATGTCCCTGCAACATGACACTAAACTGTGCAGCACCAATAGTCCTAACTGCAAGACTTTAAACTGCATAGTCCCTGATTTTGTCCTACATGACAATAAACCGTATAGAAGTTCTTATATTTTGTCCGAGATGACATTAAACTATATTTTGTCCTAGCGACATGACATTAAACTGTGTGGCACTTTCATCGTCCAGCATGACGTTAAACTGTGTTAAGTCCCTTATTGTCCTACATGACACTAAACTATATTCTTTCCGAGATGACATTAAACTATATTGTGTCCTAGCAACATGACATTAAAACTGTGTGGCACTTCCAATGTCCAGCATGACGATAAACTGTAAAAAGATCAGAACTGATATCCTCATATTGATTCACCTTAGTCTTAGCTACATGACTTTAAACTGTACAGCATCAGTTCGTCCTTGCTATATGACGCTAAAACTATACAGCAATGGTCCAGTATGACTTTAAACTGCAACTTCGTCCCACACGACATTAAACTGTGAAAAAGTTCCATAAACAGTCCAGCATGACCTTAAAACTGCATCATTCCTGGTCCATGTATACGACCATAAACTATTTGCAAATATGTCCAGCAAGACGTTAAACTGTGACGTCCTAACTACATGACGCTAAACTGTACAGAAAGTCCCTTTTTTATGTCCTACATGACATTAAACTGTACATCGTTAAAGTTGTTATTACCTCTTGTTTCTCACACCGAGTATGACTCACGTGAGCTTAGAGCGAACATCAACCATAACACTCCCTTTGGGCCACTAACCATGTGTAAGTCCCAATAACATTTTTTTAGATCATTGTCCACAAGAACAACTTGATCATTAATTCATTCTTTAATTGAACTACACAGACTTTGATCCTTGCCCTCCAGGCTGGGTATGTAGGCAACCTCCCAAAGGTTCAAGCCCAAAAACAATCTCTTCACATTGGTTCACCACAATCTCATATGATGATGATTTGTGAAACCACCCTTGGAATCAATATCTTTACATTGATTCACTTTCGTCCTTGTTATATGACGTTAAACTATACAACACTTTTGTCCAGTATGACAATAAACTACAATATTCTTTGATTTCCTCATTTGAGAAGGAACCATTATTAAACATTGATTCTTTTTCAATCATGGTTTTCATTTTCAAAAAGACTACGTACATACATGGTAATGCCTAAACTTTTTATCTTAGGTTAAAACCATCATTGCACTAAAATCCCTTTTCACCCTTCACATGTACGAACCAAATTTGTACAAAGGGTAGTTTCTAGAACTACGTGGACTTGATTCCCATCTTTATGGGATACGTAGGAACATTCGAGTGTCCCTCGAATCCAGTCCCAAGTCTTTTGGGCCTAACCCCAAATTTCACTTTCAGTCCCTTGGCTGAAAAGTCCTCATGAAAACACACACTGTGTATTCATTATTATGGTCCGAATTCTATGACCCAAAAAACTAAGATCACTCATTCTTTCGTCCTGCACGACGTTAAACTATATTTCAAGAACTACGTATGGCTTGATTCTCATTCTTATGAGATACGTAGTGAAGTCCAAGTTTCAATTCAGGACCCAGCCACAACATGATTATGGTTTTCATTGACCTATGTATCTCTATATACATTGGAAAATACCCATCTTTATGTATTATAATCCTAACCTTAAATATTTTCAGATCTTCATAACCCTTTTTCATGACTTATGGTTACAAAAATGTCAAACTTCTGAGAATTCTTTTGCCTGACTATGCAGCACGTGCCCATAGGTGGCCTTGCATAAACAGTCCACATAACAGACTTGTCAGCCAAGAGATGCTATTTATTTGACCATGCAGCCAATGCCCATAGGTGGCCCTGCATGTTTTCAACCCCCTAACGGGTTTGTTAAATAATAGTAACTTCATTCTTGGGAAGAATGCCTCTTTTGTCCTTATTTGTCTTAAACGACAGTATGTAGGGATCCGCAAAAATAGCCATCCTTAACGTATTTGTCCCATATCTTTTTTCATGATCTGAAAGTATTCAAGTCTATGGTTTATTCTTCTTCCCTACATTTGGGTCAGACCTTCGTAGGAGTGATATTCATCCAGTTCTTCGATATTCTTGTTTGAAAATATCTTCTCCATATTCAAGTACCACTTTCCATACAACAAACTCTATGCTTTAGAAAATTTGAATCTCCATAAACTTTCACTGCCTTTTAGCACTAGGAAAGTAAATTTCTGAGAGTTCTTTTGCCTAACTATGCAGCACGTGCCCATAGGTGGCCTTGCATAAACAGTCCACATAACAGACTTGTCAGCCAAAAGATGCTATTTTATTTGACTATGCAGCCAATGCCCATAGGTGGCCCTGCATATTTCAACCCCCTAACGGGTTTTGTTAAATAATAGTAACTTCATTCTTGGAAACTACTTCTTCTAATGCTATTTAGCTCTTTTTCATATCATTCCTCAGATTCAAATATTCTTAAGTCATAGTTTACATATTTTCTCTCATACTTGAGTATGGTAATTTGTTTTCAGATAAATTATCAAGGAATTGAATCCATTTTAATCCATTTTTCGGTCAAAGCTATTTCGACCTTAAACATTAGCCTCTTTATGTCCGGCTTGCATGACTTTAAACTGCCCACACAAAAGACAGAGGAACTATGAATAAAAGTCAAGTTCCAACTCACTAAATATACATTTTTTGTATGATTTAGGTAATATTGAGCAGTTAAAAGATTCAAAGTTTGTAGGGTTATTTGTAAATAATCCTAGTAAAAATCAAACTATGATTACTAGGCCCATTGGCTTAAGTAAATTTGAAGCAGGTAATGAAAGAATGCAGGTACAAATGATTGGAGACGAAAGTGTTTTTCATTGATACACAAGAGTTAGAAGGACATCCACAGATTGGAGTCTCTTCTCTTTTTCAAGAATTACAAGAGGCTTTCAACATAACACTTCATTTGATTTACGGCATCCCGAGCTTCATCAGCAACCACCTGGAATTCATTCATTCAAACTGGAAACAAAAAGGAGATGCAGTGATACCAGCTCTTCTTGGAACAATTGTAAAAGGATGTTCTTAAGTGCGGTTTGAGAAAATTTTCTGCTGATCAAACAGTGACTCTGTTTCTGTCCAAGAGACTTGGAAGATGGATACATGGATTTGAGAATGGAGCATTGGAAGTAAAGATCCATTTGGAGAGAGTACTCTTTTCAGATATTGCTCTAATACCATGTTTGTCTTCTCTCCACCAACCGGCAGTGAAAAACATTTCAGCCCATGAGTTTGCCATTTTCATATCTGCAAAGGAATGACATGGAGGAAGAATTTGAAAGTTCACACCATTGTTGTTACTCTTAATGCACAACATAACCGAAATAGAGAAGTAGCAGTGCAGCTGCATCTCAGGTGTATAATTGTTTTCATTTGGAACATTAACTCCTTGCAGATGACCATGAACACACAGAGACAGGTAGATGCTCTGTGGGAAATTAAGATGATATTTCTTCAAGTACTTAGCCAAATCTGGAAGAGTGCTGTCGCAGATGTCATAGAAATCTGGGCCAATGATGTTCATCATGTCATCAATCCGCTTGCTAGCCAGTTCATAAGTCGTTCCAAGTCCCTTGGGAACCACTGAATCTGCACAAAAGATGAATAAACTAACTCTTAAATGGGTTTATTTTTCACAAATTTTGTGAAGAAATTTGAAAAAATGGCTAAGGCATTAAGGCGCGCAAGTCTACAAAATGGCGCGCAAGTATTCACGTGCCGCGCTAGTTTTCGTCGCGCAAGTGTAAACCGCGCAAGTACGAATACCTTTACAGGAGCGCGACATCAAGGAAAAACAGAGCAGACTTGCGCGTCTTAGGTGACCTGCGCGGCGAGAGCTCGAGAAGGTATGAAGTCCGGAAATCCGGATACTTGTACGGAGGTAAGGCCGTATATTTATAGGCCAGGAGGCCTACCTGCGCGCCATACCAGAGGGTTTAAGGCCTGCGCGACGCAGACTTGCGCGCCTCCCTCTGCGCATTGAAGACTTGCGTGCCTCCCTTTTCCTTTAGAGGAATTCGATTTCCTCAGAGTCAAATCCTCATTTCTCTCCGGATCCAACTCTGAGGGGGGACTTTTGTTGACGCTCCTTTTCGTCACAGAATCCAAAGATCGGAAAAGGGGAATATCTAAGCAAAAAAAGTGATTAATCCTTTGAAGAAACATCAAAAAATTGACAAAGGGATGGAAAAGGAGAACATTGCCCATGTATCGCGCAAGTTCCATCTTGGTCGCGCAAGTACACTTGCGCGCCGCCTCAATACTTGCGCGACCCATCATGGTCGTGCAAGGGACTTGCGCGACAGATCTGATAACCGCCCAGTAACCGCCCGGGGTCTTCTTTTGCCTATAAATAGACCCTGTGGGCCCCCCATTCAAAAGGATCTTTTTCCCAGAAACTCGGATCAAAGCTCCCGACGCCCAAGTCTCTTCTCAAAGCTTCCAGAACACTTCTAAGGTAATTTCTTACCTAGAATGGAAGATCTAAAGGGAAGAAGGAAGGCCTAAGTGTTGAAACTTATCAAACACTTGCGCGCCGACTTAATTCCTTCAATATAACTTGCGCGTCCCTCTTCTGGAAGAACCTCAAGAGGATGGGAAAGGGTTTAGTAAAGAGTCGCTCAAGTAATTCAACTCTGGTTGAAAATCGCGCAAGTATCCCTTATGTCGCGCAAGTATACTTGCGCGACCAATACTTGCGCGCCGCCGCAGGACTTGCGCGACCTTCAATACTTGCGCGCCCCTATCTTTTTGGGTGCCCATCTTGCCCTTTTTCACCCCTCTTAAGCCATTTCACCCTTCCTATTCAAGATTCAGTCTTCAAGATACTCTTCAAAGCCATTTATGGCATGATTTATTGATTTGACATCCTTATCTGAAAGGAATTATGTGAAATATCTCTCAAAACCTAATGATTTAAACATCTTTATGTCACCAAAGATTGAGAGTTCATTCATTCAACCTCATCCTTTAAGATGAGAGAATCCTAACCTGGGTTTCCTTTTCAGGAATAATCCCCAGTTATAAAACCTTTAAACTTGGGCATCTTCCTTAAGAATAAGCCCCAATCAAAGTCCTTTAAACTTGGGCATCCTCCTCAAGAGTAAGCCCCAAACCTTAATCCCTAACCTGGGTCTCCTTTTCAGGAATAAGACTCAGTCATAACCTTGGGCTTCCTTTTCAGGAGTAAGCCCCAAGTCCCCTAACCTAGGCTTCCTTCTCAGGAATAAGTCCTAGTCATAAATCTTGGGCATCTTCCTTAAGAATAAGCCCCAATCAAAGTCCTTTAAACTTGGGCATCCTCCTCAAAGAGTAAGCCCCAAACCTTAATCCCTAACCTGGGTCTCCTTTTCAGGAATAAGACTCAGTCATAACCTTGGGCTTCCTTTTCAGGAGTAAGCCCCAAGTCCCCTAACCTAGGCTTCCTTCTCAGGAATAAGTCCTAGTCATAAATCCTGGGCATCTTTCTTAAGAGTAAGCCCCAAGTCTCTTAAAATTTCTCTTAACCAGTCATAAATTTTCTTTGATTTGGGTTTCCTTTTCAGGAATAAAACCCAATCATAAGTCCCCTCCTAACTTGGGCATCCTCCTTAGGAGTAAGCCCCAAGATTAGAGTATTCAAATCTCCATGAAGCACATATAACTTTGTGGACCCTGTTCATGGATTTTCTTCCTAAAAGTAAATCCTAGACCTTCGCCTATCTGGGCAGTCATCTATACATAAGCCCCAAAACAAATTCTTATGATTGCATCTTTTATGGCACAATTGTCTAAATTTTACCAATACCTCTTGTTTCTCACACCGAGCATGACTCACGTGAGCTTAGAGTGTAAAAGTAATTATGACATTCATCTTTGAGCCATCAATCATAAAACATCATATCCCATTCCTCGAACTACGTGGGTTCTGATTCCTTTTTCAAAACAAAGGATACGTAGGTAGCCCATTCATGGGTTCGATCCCAACATTGAAATAATCTCTGTCCTTCTGAATGACGATAAACTTCAAGTGCCCCACTGAGTGGCTTTAAAACCAGCCTGATCATCAAAATGACCAAGAGACTTTTATATAAATGTTTTGAAGGATACCATTGACCAAGAATCTCTAAACAGAGGTGGTTCAGAAGGTGTAATGGAATCTTCAGTTAATAGATTGATTGATTGTGGAATGGATGAAAAGTGTTGTGTAGAGCGACTATGATTAGGTTGTACTACGATTATTTTGTTGGATGTGATGGGTGTGGTGTGGTTAAACAGCAGGGCTATCAAGAAATTTTTTGAGGAGATGTGTAGCTAGGTGCAACTATGAGTTTGGGGTTTTCTTTGTGAGAGGATGGATTGGGTGGAATGACTTTGAAGAATGATTATAGAAGTGGTTGGTATGGTCGCATCGCCAAATTAATAACATGTATAAAGCTTTCCCATATCTTGGGATCATTATGTTACGTCAATAATTGGTGTTAAATGGAGAGGAATGTGAAGCAGATTAATTTACCATGGTTCTCTTTCTTTTGTACGACCTCTTTTGTATTTCTTGTTATGGTCCATTTTTCTTAGTTTCCCTTGTAGTGATGGATAATATAAATACATAATAATGTTGATATGGCATGATTAATCTTGGTTAATGGGAAGGATATTTTCAATGAAAATTTTAACGATGGGATGCAATATTGACTATGTTTAAATCTAAATAATGAAATGAATGGGTGTTAAGAAAAAGTGCTTTGTGAAGGTACTTCAATTTATCAACATCCGAAAGGACTATTGGTGATACAAATAAATGCATTTATAGTTAGTAATTATTGTGAATACCGTAGTTTGGGCTTGATTTCTTGATACTATATATACATACACTGTATTTTTCTCATGATTTTTATACACACCACACCATAGTTGATCTCCATGTGCCGAACACGCCCATTTTCATGGGGGGAGGGTGTCTTTCCCTAACATCCTGGTGGGAGGATGGATGGATGGAAACCCTCTCTTCCCCACTTCCTCTTCGAAGTGATGATAGCCCAATATTGATTGGGCAGGTTATGGTTCATGAGGCGCAGGTGTGTGTGGGATATATGTGTTTCCCCAGGTGCCTTTGTGATGATATGTGTTGTGATTCCCTGGTGTCTTCAGGATGAGGCGCCATTGTGGACCATGTGTTTGCGGGTGGGATGTGTTTTAGAAGTGGCCCAGGTTTCTGTGGTAAGGGTGTGTTGTGGTTGTGCGGACAAGGTGTGTGTGGGGAAAATGTGATTTGTTGTTTTTGGAAGATGTAGGATCTCCATGACGTTTTTCATTAGGGTCTGAGAGTGGCTAACTAGTGGGAATGTGGTACAGGGTACCCTATCATCGATGTGCCTTATATTATACTACATAACTTGATTTATTTGCAGAGAATGGCTTGGAATTGTTTGGGTGGTTATTATACCTTCTTAGTTTCTTTTTTGACTCTTCTATTTTCTCACAGGAGAATTAGTAGGTTTCCTTTATATGTTCATGAGAGAATTTGGTTTTTCCTACTGAGTGTACTAATATTCTCACCCTATGTAAGTAAAACTAATTTCAGGTTTCTAGGAGGACCATGTGGACTATGTTGTTAGTTAATAGATCAGACCTTAGGTAATTTGTTGTGGCGTTACATAGAATTCATTTGGTACATATTCTATAGTTTTATTTCATCTGTAAGAGTTTTATTTTAAACATGCATGTGGGATAGATTTTGGATTTCATTTATATATGTAAATACTGGAGTAGTTTTGGTATGGAATATCTTATCTCGCTGTCTTGTTTATTTAAAAAGGGAAATGACTTCCATTATGTGTGATTGAATACCCTTGGTGTTGTTTTCCACATCGGGGCCTATTGAAGGTGGTACATTGGGGTCGTTATCACTCTATTTCTAATGCTAGATCTAGAGGGGAATATTTCGAAAGAGATGGTCATGATAGAATGGTATCGGAGGTGATAGTTGAGATATAGGATAGAGTTTGTTGTTAGGAACAGTGAGGATTTCATGGGTTGGTAGGGAAACGATGTTAGGTGACCTTAGTGCATGACATTGTTAATGGAAGACTGTCTAGGAAAAGATATTTTAGGGCCCCCCATGATCCGATGTAAGGACTCTGATCCAACCCAATGACCAAGTGAGGCTACAACATTTGAAAGGTAGAGACCCTAGGAATGGTACATGGATCATAATGACTTGTTTTCTTGTTTTAATTGGGTTGTTTTGGTGACTTTTAAATGGATAATGAAATGAGTTAAAAGAGTTGAAATGAATCTTATATTAAATTCCATACTACTCGAGGTTAGGAATTCGTTGTTTACCTTTTTCAGCTATGGAACCTAGTCATTGTTCGCATGTTGTTCGGGAAGTTGAGGATCAAAATGACAATCCAATTGATTGGAAGAGGGTTGATCCAGTGGAGGAGGATGACCAGTGGAAGATAATGTTACATTCTTTCCAATGGTAGGCCTTAGAAAAGTACAAGGGTAGTGTTTCGATCATGGAGACAGAGAGACGACTTGAGTACATTGAGATCACCTTCAGTTTGATTTGGGCTCTTACTGATTACTAGGTTCCTTTGGTAGTGATCTAGATATAGAGATACACATGTATGTGGTGTATTCTTTATCTAGGGGAGAGGAAGGAGGTAGACGTGTTGTGGGCTTAATTTCTTAACGAGTTCCGAGCATAATTCCATTTGTCGACAATGAAGGATGAGAATAGGGAGGCACTACTCTCCCATTAGTTGGAGATTATGTCAATACGGGGTCTTGGGATGAAGTTTAAGGATCTTATTAGCTTTTCCTCGAACCTCTTTCCAGATGAGGAATCTTTTGTGAGACGTTAAGAGGAAGTGCTTCATCCTTATATCCAGTGTTTTGTTACTCCATTGACATTTTCAATGTATCTATAGGTTCAGAAAAAGGTGGATGTAGTTCAGTAGATACACTCATGAGGAGTTCTACCAAATAAGGGGACCCAAATGAGTTCATTATGAGTTAGGGATGTCAGTGGAAAATCTCAAGAATCGGGACCATTGAGGTTTCAACCGAAAGGGTGGAAACTTTAGAATCTTCTTAACAAACCTTCTAGTATTGGAGATTTACATTCCTTTAATATGGGATTGGGGCCAATGTGTTTATTTTTTTGGGTCCATCTCCATATCTAGATTCATTTTATAATGATATTTTGAGCTCAGTGAGGTGGAGATGGATTAGTTCAACAACAGCCTCAGCAACAGTTTCCAACTAGGTCATTTCAACATAATGGAAAGTAGGTTCATGATCCACTAAGGGGATATGGATAAGTAGGAGGACAAACTCAGGGTGTTACTCAGGGACCTTGGCCCAGGTGTGATTATAGGGTAGGTCATCAACAGAGGGTAAAAGGAGTTGGGAAAAGTCATTTTCACGTAGCATAAGCAGTAGCTCCATTTGGGCCATAGATCGTTAGAGGTTCAATCGGTTTGTTCATTACGCTTTCTTTCCCTTTGTTTTATTTAGGAACTTCACACTCCTTTGTGGCACCAGCATTATCCCAATCCTTATGTAAATATGTATAATGGATTCCCATTCCCTTGGTGTTGAGTATTCCAGTAGGAGTTCAGAACATCTTGTTTGGTGTGTTATAGAATGTAGACTAATGATGGGGTTGCATTAGTCATGTGGGGATCTCTTCTTGATACAGATGCAACCATACAATTTCATTCTCTCCAATGACTTGTTGTATTATATTCATGTTATTATCGTATTTTTCAGATAAGAGTTGTGTTTTCATACATGGATGGCCAACGTGTGGCTTTCATTGGCGAGCAAAGTTGTTAGGCGGGTAGTTGGCGTGTAGAGCCTCTTCTTTCATTGTTGGCCGATTTTTCAGTGGAATCAGCAGACATTGGGATGGTGGAGGTTTTGAGAGTCATTTAGGGGTTCATGGATGATTTTCACAAGGATTTTGTGACTCTACCCCCTCAATGTAATGTTGAGTTTAGGATAGACTTGAATCCTGGTGCTTCTCGGATTTTGATGGGGGCTTATCAGATGGAACCTTATGAGTTGCAGGAGTTGTGGATTTAGATAGATGATATGATGAATAATGCATTTATCTATCCTAGTTTATTGTTATGGGGTGCTCTAGTGTTGTTTTCAAAGAATTTGAATGGTAGTCTGAGGTTGTTCATACACTACTGAAGGATGAACCAGGTGATGGTCAAGAACTGTTACCCTCTCCCAAGGATAGATGATATTTTTGACCAACTAAGAGGTAAAAGTTGGGTTTCTAAGATCGATCTATAGTTTGGACATCAATAGTTGAGGGTGAAGGAGAGTGATATCTCGAATACTTATTTCAGATGTAGGTATGATCACCTTATGTTCATAGCCATCCCAGTCGGTGCTACAAACACACTAGTCATGTTCATGGGGCTTATAAAATCCAGCTTCCATGAGTTCCTAGACTAAATCATCATCATATTTATCGATGAAATCTTTTTCTACTCAAATACATAGAAGTATCATAACGAGAATCTCAGGACTATCTTGCAAGTTCTTTGATGCCACAATATAAGGACTCGACCTTATTACATACAAAATCTTCAATTTAGTCAAGAAAACACATCATTTTACATTGAATATCTTTTCAAGTTTAGATCTTTAGAAAATTAGGACAATACATTCATGAAATTACATATTATTATAGAGTGGATACCATAAAAACAGTTTCCATTTTTTTAAAATATAAAACATTAAAAATTAAAACAAGACTCCTTGACAATTCTTCAACATTAAATATGGCTTTCTTACTTGTATTACACATCCATTAACCTATGAAAAATCATTTATAAACATAGGATGAGCACAAAATCCCAGTAAGGTATGGAAATGAAGGACAGATCACATTAGTCCATGAATACTCGTAACATGTGAAAGCATTTTCAAAATACATTCTTGTCACACATATATACATACTTTGTGTAACTTGATATTTACAAAAGATCCACACAAAACATTAGAATATAAATATAATCATAATGGTATCTTTGGTAATTACATACATAATCTTGTAACCATTCTTGGCTACCTTATATTCTGTAACCCTCACGGCTACCTTACTTTGTGTAACCATCGCAGTTACACTTGGAGTAACCATACGGTAGACCTCCAACATACACATACCCAATGAATTGGAGGGAGATATAGTTCCCAACCTTAATCATAAATAATACCCAAGAACCAAGACATAATCATACTACATGAATAATTCCATAAAAACATTGCTTTGGAATTTCGGTAAACCGAATTTTAAAAGAGGATTTTTAAAGAAAATCCCCTTATAAATATTATACAATTGAAGAGAGACTTAGTGGATGGAGTATGCATATATACTGTAAATACACATAATAAAACTTAATATAAACAGAACCCATTACACAAACAATTTAAATAGCACATAAATAATAAAGTATAAGGTTAACCCAAAGAATGGAAATCAGGTTAAGAATTCCCTTACCTCGGGTTTTCCTTACTTTTATCTTGTTTAAACCTCATTTATAAAGGTTAAAAGAGTGTTATTAATATATTAAAGAAATATTTTCATGTTTATAACATCTTATATGATCATTTCATAACCTCATTTTATCGTTTAGTTGTTCGTATTTTGTTCTTGCTCTGTTTTGGGTGTGTTCCTTAAATGATTTCCATGATTGGTTCATGATGGATGTTCTTGTCGATTGGAAGTGAAACTCCAGAATTGGAATGAAATGTATTTTCATATTTACAGTACCATAAATTATACCATTTATCATTTTGATGTTTTATATGAGGATGATTCATAAGTTTAAACATTAATGATGTTTGTTTAGATCATTTTAGTGGTTTTTCGATAACAACAACCTCATTTTTGTCTTATAATTTCGAACCATGAGTAAAAAATAATTCCAGAACCATGGATGGGTCATAATACATTTATTATAACCTATTTACACCATAAAAATGGTTTTATGACAAAATATTAAGGAATTAATGCAAATTGATGTCACATCGTCCACGATGTCGGTAATTCGACACATCATGGACAATATTTTTATTTCCTTAGATAAGTCCGGGAGGAGAAAAAATAATGATGATGAATTTTCCATGTATATGAGAGAATCCAGAATATACAAGATTCTGGATCTTTTCTACTTTTTTTTAATGAGGTTGTGAAGAAATAAGAATAAAAGAAACGAATCTTAAAATAAAAGAGAACATGATAAATTTGTCATGAAAATTCGGCAGCCTAACGGCCTCTCTTAAAATTTCATAAATATAGTTTGATTAGAGGAAGGGGTTATCTCATCATTCATACATAATATGGTCAGTAAGGGAGGATATTTAATGAAATATCACATCATAAGACAAAGGTAATGAAAGAGAATAACATAAAATTAAAAAAAGAAAGAAAATAAAAGAGGATGTTTACCTCTTGATCTCTTCTGCTTGAGATCCTCCTTAAGGGCTATAGTTTTGGTCTTTTGTTGAGACCAGAAGCTCTAGGATTTGGGGAAGAATATTGGTTAGGGAATTTTTCAGAAATTATACAATGATCATGGCTTGAGAGGTGTGGTAGGAAGAGGGGAGTGAGGGTGGTATTCATAGTAGAGGATAGGGGGTATGTTTCATTATTTTAATTATTATTATAATATTTTTCTCAATACAATGAATAATCTAAATTCATGTGACCCAAAATTGTAAAAATGGAATGTGATTTAAAACCTAGTGGTCTTACATCATCCTTGCATCACCTATGATGCATTAAATCAAGTATTTAGCATTTATCGTATTTTATCAGATTTTACTATTCATAAAAAATTCTTGAATTTCAGAAAAATCCCAAAAAAATTATCCTAACCATTTTTCGACATGTAGAAATAAAATATGAAGTCCATTTTTGAAAATTAATTTTCTATATATTATTAATTTAATTTTTAAATAAAACCATACTTAATTCAAAAATTAACAGTTTTAATTCTACAACTACTTCTTTATCACAATGAAAAATTAACCAAGATGCTATTATATTAAAGCCATAATAAAATAAAATAATAATAAAATTTACTATTAAATAGGGTCATATCAATATTTATATTACTATTCTTAAGGGTATGTTACTATTCACCATAAAACAATGTGGTTCCAATAGACTCCAAATAACATACTAAACACAATTGTAGATGACAGTTTCTTGAAATTCAGAACATAGAAGTAAAAAAGTTATGTTTTAAAGGATAATTAAAAATATCAACTTAAAAAAAAGTTCCATGCAATTCTATTTATTTTTAGAAAAACATGGGGTGTTACATTATCCCCACATTCTTTAAATTTCATCCTCGCAATTTTATTTACATATTAAACAACTGATGGCACATTTCCCTCATAGCATTTTCAGACTCCCATGTTTCTTTTTCAACCATGTTGTTTCTCCAAAAAACCTTTACCTGGTAGATTACCTTATTATGTAATACATGTTCCCTTTGATAAATAATATGAACTGGTTTCTCTTCATATGAAATGATATCTTACAGTTGAACTACTTTTGGGCTCAAAACATATGATGAATCTAGCACATACTTTTTCAACATCGAAACATGAAAAACATTGTGTACCTGAAACAAACTCGGAGGCAAAGCTACGTGGTATGAAACTATTCCAACTTTATCCAATAATTCAAAAGGACCGATGAACCGTGGACATAGATTCCCTTTCTTACAAAAATGAATAAATCTTTTCCAAGGAAAGATTTTAAGGAAAACATGGTCACCTTCCTTGAAAGATAAGTCTTTCCTTCTGTTATCTGCATAACTTTTCTTCCTGCTCTGAGCTACCCTCATGTGCTGCTAGATCATCCTCACTTTCTCAGCCACTTATTCTACTAATTCTGGCCCCAACAACTTTCTTTCACCGACATCATCCCAGAACACTGGAGTCTGACACTGCTTCTCATACAAGGCCTCAAAATGTGTCATCTGTATATTGGAATGAAAAACTTTATTATACAAAAACTCAACTAAAGAAAGATGATGATCCCAAATTCCCTAATATTCCATTGAACAAACTCGAGCATTTCCTCCAATGTCTGAATCGTTCATTATGACTACCCATCTGATTGAGGATTAAAATCACTAATGAAATTTAACTCTGTGCCCAACGACTTCTGAAGTCCCTTCCAATAGTTAAAAGTGAACCTGGGATCTTGGTTAGATACAATGGAAAGTGGAAATCCATGTAACCTGACAATCTCCTGGAGGTACAATCAAGAAAGTTGATCCAAATACATTGTATCTAGAATTTATAGAAAACGTGAGGACTTTGTTAGCCAATCAATAATAACCCAAATCACATTGTTACCTTGAGAAGTCTTTGGGAGTCCCACCACAAATTCCATGGATACATTCTCCCATTTCCACTCTGGCACTGGAAAAGGATGATGTATCCCCTTCGGTAACTTCCTCTCTAATTTAACCTATTGACACGTCAAACATTTCATGGTAAAATCAGCAATATCTCTTTTCATTCCATCCCACCAATAATACTCCCAAAGGTCCCTATACATATTATTACTTCCAAGATGAACATAAAATAGGGAACTATGATCTTCAAACAACAAATCTTTCTTCAACTGAGAATCACATGGCACACACAACATTTTCCAAATCATAAAACGAAATCATTATCAAGGTTAAATTCTAGAAAACATACCCACTTTAACTAATTCTACCTTTTTCTGTAGCTCACGGTCTTCATTCTACTCTTGCTTAATTTTGTCTGACAACAAAGACTTCACTGAAACCTGAAACAATATAGATTCATTCCCTACACCAATAAATTCTAAGACAAAATTCATCAAATTATTAATCAAGGTATCATGTTCCAAACGTAACATGGTTAATGATGCATGATGTTTCCTAATTAAGGCATCTGCCACTTTGTTTGATTTCCCAAGATGGTAATTTATTGTGCGATCATAATATTTTATCAGTTCAACCCATATTCTCTGCCTCATGTCTAATTAATTCTAAGTGAATATATACTTTAGAATTTTATGGTCCGTATATATTTGGCATTTGGTTCCGTATAGATGATGACTCAAAATTTTCAAAGAAAAAACTACAGCTTCAAATTATAAATCTTGTGTGGGATAATTTGGCTCATGAGTTTTAAGTTGTCTCGATGTTTAAGCAATTACCTGATCATTCAGCATCAAAACACAACCAAGTCCCTTCAATTAAGAATCACTTTAGATGAAAAACTCACCATTTCAGGAAGTTAAGGCCAAAACTGGAGCATTCACCAATCTCTTCATCAATTCATGAAAACAAACATCATATTCCTCAATCCAGAAAAATTTAACCCCTTTCCGTGTTAACATAGTTATCGGGCTAGATAACTATGCAAAGTTCATAAAAACCATCTTTAATAACCTGCTAACCAAAGAAATCTACGAATCTCTGTAACATTTGTAAGTATTTCCCATTCATCAAAAACTTTTGTTTTGGAAGGATGAACTGTTATTCCATCCTTATTTACAATGTTCCCAAGAAAAGAAATTCGTTGCAACCAGAAATCACATTTTCTGAATTTTCCATATATTTTTTTTTCTTTTAAAGTATACAAAGCAACCCTTAGATCTTTTTCATGCTCCTCCTTATTTTTAGAAAATACCAGAATGTCATCAATTAATACAACCACAAACTTATCAAAGAACTCATGAAATAAACTATTCATAAGATTCAGGAATACAACAGGTGAATTAGTTAATCAAAATGGCATAACAAAAAATTCATAATGCCCATATCTAGTATGAAAGGCGATTTTCAAGATTTCATCCTCCTTCACCTTTAGCTGATGGTATCTGGATCTCAAGTCAATCTTGGAAAATTACTGATCTCCCTATAGATGATCAAAGAAGTCATCAATATGAGGAAAATGATACTTATTCTTAACAGTGATGTTATTCAATGCTCTATAATCAATGCAATGTCTCATGGAACCATCTATCTTTTTAACATACAAAACAGGGGCTCCCCATGGTGAAGTGCTAGGATGAATGAATCCTTTGTCAAGAAAAACCTGCAACTGATTTTTCAATTCAAGAAGATCTATTAAAGCCATACGATATGGGGGACTTGAAATTGGCTTAGCATCAGGAACTAAGTCAATTGTGAATTCGGATTATCGATCAGGTATAACACTAAGTAACTCATCAGGAAAAACATCAAGGTATTAATTTACTAATGGAAAATCATTAATTTTAATAGTTATCTTATTTTCAACAATATGAGAATGACATCATTCATTTCAATCATTCAATAGTTTCTCAGATTCCTGATATGTTATCAATTGAATGGATTCATTCTTGTATACAAACTGAAAATATTTCTGAAAAACTACTTCTTTAGCTCTATAGTCAATCTTAGCATGATAATCAGAAAGCCAGTCCATTCCTAGAATAACATTAAACTTCACTAAGGGTAAAACAACAAGGTTTTCAGGTAAATTCCTTCTTCATACCACAATATAAATATTTTTATAATTACTCTTTGTAATAATATATCCCCTGGTGTTGTAACAACAAGTTTGAGTCTCATTTATTGTGGTGATATTTCCAATTTACCCGAAAATTTCTCAAAGATGGAGTAATGTGTAGAATCCATATCAAACAAAACTTTAGGAAAATCTGTGTGAACAAACAACGTACTAGATACAACTTCATTTTATGGCCCAACATCTGCTGACATAGTCGCAAAGGATCTCACTACACCTTTCTTCTTGTATTCTGGCTTCATTGCATCATTCAAATCTCTTTTTGGGCAGGCATTTGCCTAGTGACCAATCTCACCACATTTAAAACACATTACACTTTTCTTATCAGGATTATTCCTAGGATAATATTCATTGAAATACTAGGCCATATGTCCAAACTTACCACATTTAAAACACTTCCCAGTTCTGCTAAGACATTCCCCAGGGTGTTTCTTGCCACAATTTTCACAAACTAGAAATTGGATTTTCTTACCATCAGATTTCTTTGGTTGATTCTTACCCATTTCTTGCCAAATGGACCTCTTATTCTCTTTGATTCCAAAATTCCCATGATTATCAACAAACTCCATCTCTACCCTCTCGCCACATTGGACATGTTTCTCATAAATTTTGAATTTTTGGGAGGCCAACGCCCTTCGATACCTTGGCTTCAATCCTGAGTAAAAGCGGTTGATTTTGCTATCAAGATCCAGAATAAGATTAGGATCATACCTCGCCATTGGGGTGGAGTTTTCTTCATACACAACCACTGAATCTTCCTCTTTCTGTTTCAATTCAATGAATTGATTCTCCATCCAAAGTCGCACCACCATAGGAAAATAATTTTCAAGGAAAAGACTTTTAAATTCATCCCACTCTAAGGCATCAAAATCATCTCTACCCCTGACATTCCATACCCTTGACCACCACTGATCAGCTTCCCATTCAAAATGATAAATGGAACGACTTACCTTTTGTTTGTCTGAACATCCCATAACATCAAATATCATTTCAAGGGCTTTGATCCATCCCTCGGCTACTACTAGGTCAGAAGATACATTGAATGCAGGAAGATGTTGTCTCATAAAATGTTCCACTACTGACATGTTCCGTTGTGGTACCTCTATTAGTTCTCTTGCATGGATTCCACCACCATTTATTGCCTGCGTTAGCTAATCCATTACTGTAACAAACTGCTCAGTTCTAATCCCTACCATTCCAGGCAGTAGTTCTGGAAGGATTTCATTCTGTCGGTGCCTCTCCTCTTCGGCATCCTTGTTCCTTCTGCGGACAACCATTCATAACAAACATTTCATAGATGAATCAACATGGTAATATTTAAATGATATAACATTTGAAATTAATCATAGAGTGAAAATCATTTATGGTATTCTATTAACAACACCCTAACCCATTAAGTTACCTAAACCATCCTATGATATAAACTATAAGGACCCAGCCTTATTACATACAAAATTTTGAATTTAGTAAAGAATACACTTAATTTTATATTGAATATATTTTTATGTTTATAGATTTATATAATTAGGACAATACATTCATGACATTACATATTATTACAGAGTGGATACCGTAAAAATAGTTTCCATTTTTTTTAAAATATAAAACATTAAAACATAAAACAAGACTCCTTGACCATTATTCAACATATAAAATGGCTTCCTTCCTTGTATTAAACATCAATTAACCTATGAAAAATCATTTTAAAACTTGTGATGAGCACAAAATCATAGTAAGGGATGGAAAAGAAGGAAAGATCACATTATTCCATGAATACTTGTAACATGTGAAAGCATTTTCAAAAGAAATTATTGTCACCCATATATAAATAAATTGTGTAACATGATATTTACACAATATCCACACAAAACATGAGAATATATATATAATCATAATGTTATATTTGGAAATTACTTACATAATATTGTAACAATTCTTGGCTACCTTATATTCTGTAACCCTCACGACTACCTTACTTTGTGTAACCATCGCAGTTACACTTGGAGTAACCATACGGCCGACCTGAAACATACACATACCCAATGAATTGGAGTGATATATAGGTCCCACAATTTATCATAAATAATTCCCAAGAACCAATACATAATCATACAACATGAATAATTCTATAAAAATATTACTTTGGAATTTCGTAAAACAGAATTTTAAAAGAGGATTTTTAAAGAAAAGCACCTTATAAATATTATACCATTGAATAGATACTTAAAAGAGTGGATGGAGTATGTATATATACTATAAATAAAAATAATAAAACATAATATAAAAATAACCCATCACACAAGCAATTTAAATAGCACATAAATAATAAAGTAGAAGGTTAACCCAATGAACGGAAATCGGGTTAAGAATTCTCTTTCTTCAGGTTTGTCTTAATTTAAACTTGTTTAAACCTCCTATATATAGGTTAAAATAGTGTTTTTAATATATTAAATAAATATTTTCATGTTTATAACATCTTATATGATCATTTCATAACCTCATTTTACCCTTTAATTGTTAGTATTTTGTTCTTGCATTGTTTTGGTTGAGTTCCTTACATGATTTCCATGATTGGTTCATGATGGATGTTCTTGTCAATTGGAGGTGAAACTCCAGAATTGGAATGAAATGGTATTTGAATATTTATAGTACGATAAATTATAAGATTTATTATTTTTATGTTTTATATGATGGTGATTCATATGTTTAAACATTAATGATGTTTGTTCAGATCATTTTAGTTGTTCTTCGATAACAACAACCCCATTTTGTCTTATAATTTAGAACCATGATTAAAAAAATCCATAAAATTTATGGGTTATAATACATATATTATAACATGTTTCAACCATAAAAATGGTTTGATGACCAGACTTAAAGGAATTAATGCAAATTTAAATCACATCGCCCAGGATGTCGGTAATTCGACACATCATGGACAATATTTTTTATTCCTTGCATAAGTGGGGGAGGAGAAAAAATAATGAGGTTGAATTTTACATGAACATGATAGAATACATAATATACAAGATTTTGGAGCTTTCATGCCTCTTGGTTAAGAGGATTTGATAAATGAGGAAGAAAATGAAGGAATCTTAAAATAAAAGAAAACCTCATAAATTTCTCACGAAAATTCGGCATCCTGACGGCGTCTCTTAAAATTTCATAAAAATTGTTTGATGAGAGGAATGGGTTATCTAATCATTCATAAATAATATGGGAAGTAAGGGTGGATATTTAATTAAATATCTCATCATAATTCAAAGGTAATTAAAGAGAATAACATAAAATGAAATAAAACAATGAAAAAAGAGAGGATGTTTACCTCTTGATTTCTTCTCCTTGAGATCCTCCTTAAGGGCTTTGGTTTTGGTCTTTTGGTGAGACCAGTATCTCTAGGACTTGGGGAAGAATATTGGAGAGGTAATTTTTCAGAAATTAGGAAATCCTCAAATCTTGAGAGGTGTGGGAAGAAGAGGGGAGTGAGGGTGGTATTTATAGTGGAGGAGAGGGGGTATTTTTCATTATTTTAATCATTATTATAATATTTTTTCTCAAGACTATGAATAATATTAATTCATGTAACCCAAAATAGTAAAAATGGAATTTTAGTTTGAATGAAGTGGTATTACATCATCCTTTCATTTCTTATGATGAAGTATATCAAGTATTTAGCATTTATCATAATTTATCATTTTTTACTATTCATCAAAACTTCTTGAATTTCAAAAAAATCCGAAAAATTTACCGTAAACATTTTTTGAAGTGTAGAATTAAAAAATGAATTCCATTTTTGAAAAATAATTTTTTAAATATTTATAATTTAATTTTTAAATAAAATCATACTTAATTCAAAAATTAACAGTTCTAATTCTACAACTACTTCTTTATCACAATGAAAAAATAACCCGGATTCTATTATCTTAAATCCATAATAAAATAGAATAATAATAAAATTTATTATTCCTTAGGGTCATATCAGTATTCATATCACTATTCATAATGGTATGTTACTATTCACCAAAAAAACAAGTTGGTTCTAATAGACTTCAAATAACATACTGAACACAATTGTAGATGATAGTTTCCTGAAATTCAGAACATATAAGTAGAAAATCTATGTTTTAAAGGATAATTAAAAATATCTACTTAAAACAATGTTATATGAATTCCTATTTATTTTTTAGAAAAATGTGGGGTGTTACACACAAGCTATACGAAAAGTTGTCTAAATGAATGTTCTCGACATGAGAGGTCCATTTACATGGGAATGTGGGATCTTAGAAGGGTTTATAATTGGACCATCAAAGGTTGAAGTGGTTTTCTCCTGGGAAACACCCAAGAATGTGGTAGAGGTTCATAGTTTTCTTGGCCTTGTAGGATATTACCAGATGTTTGCACCAAATTTATCTTGAGTTATAGCTTTATTAATAGATCTAACCAGAAAATACAAAGATTTTGTGTGGAGAAATCAGTTCTAGGTAGTGTTCATTTATCTGAAGGGAACGTTGGTCAGTGCTCTATTTCTCTAGTTTCCATAGGAAGGGATGATTTTTATGGTGTTTTTTGATTTTTATCATATGGGATATAGGTGTGTCTTGATGAATCAATGGGAGGTGATCTCTTGTGGGTCTATGAAGTTATGTCCCCATGAGTGTAACTATGTATCCCATGATCTGGAGTTAGTAACAATCATGTTTGCACTGAAGTTGTGACAGAATTACCTCATTAGGGAATGATTTGTATTCTTCATGGACAACAAGAGCTGGAGGAATATCTTTTCTTAGCATGATATAAATCTATGATAGTAGAGGTGGATGGAGTCTCTTCCGGACTATGATTTTGGGATATCCTACGACTTAGGAAAAGGGAATGTCGTGGATGATTCTTTCACCAAGAATTCATAGAATGAGGTTGTTTGGGAATCCATTGAATCATGGAAGTTAATAGATGAATTAGAAACCTTTCCCATGGATGAATGGGTGGAAAGTGGTAGAGGATGTTTGTTTCAGATGATGGTGATGTCTTCTCAGATGTAGGAGGTGGAGGTGTCTCAGTTGTGAGACTCATAGGTAGAGGTGATGCGTGATTGCTTTGACTATGGTGATTCTCTGGAGGGTCGGTCACAGGATGTTCAGAACTAGATTTTGTTCCATTAAAGTTTGTTTGTTAAGATGGTGATGTGTGAGGGAGTTCTCCCTGAGTTTCATAGCTTATCCTTAGTGGTACACCCAAGAGTTTCCATGATGTAATATGGATTGAAGATGCAGTTTTGGTGTCTTGTAATGAAATGGGTTGTGGACATGTTTGTGGAGAAATACATAGTGTTCCAGTAAGTGAATGTTGAGTACCATGTTCCTGGTTGTTTGTTACAGCCCATGAATGTCCCCGAGTGGAATTTGGATGACATATCAATGGATTTCTTCATAGGGTTACCCAAAACACAGGGAGGCTATGATTCTATCTGGGTAGTAGTGGAACAACTAACGAAATCATCTCACTTCTTAGTGATCACGAATTTGGGCATAGGGAATGCCTTAGCAAATAGGGGTGTGGATGAAATGTGGTTACTGTATAGAGTTCTGAGATCCATTCTCTCATATTAGGATACATGTTTTATCTCATGAGTCTAGGGGGGATTTTATCATGATTATGGAACTCAGTTACACCACAACACTGCCATCCACCCTCAGATAGATTGGTAGACAAAACAGACTATCCAGATGTTGGAGGATATGATATGATCATGCATCTTGTACTTTCTTGGATCTTCGGTGTGACACTTACCTTGGTTGAGTTTTCCTATAAAAAAACTATCACACATCTATTGGCAAGGATCTGTTTGAATCATTGTATGTAACGTTTGTTTCATTCACCTTTGTGATAGAAAGGGGGTAGGGAGACAATTTTTCGTATCCCCAAGGTAGTTCAGAGCATGACAGAGAAGGTTTATCTTTTATTGTGAGAGGATGAAAGTAGAATAGGACCAACAGAAGTCATATGTCGATTGTAGGAGAAGGTTCTTGGAGTTAGAGGTTGGGGACCACATGTTCTTGAAGGTTTCCCCTCAATGGGGTTAGAAATGTTTTGGAGATAGATTAACATTTCTCCTAGGATTATCAGACCCTTCAACGTGTTGGGGAGAGTTTGTGAGGTGACATATCAGTTGGCTCTACCACCATAGTTATAGAGTAACCATTATATCTTTCACATCTCTCAACTCCATTGTTATCTTCACGATGACTCCCATGTCATTAACTAAAAATATTTGGATATCAAAGATGATAAAACAACATGGAGCAGCCAATGGAGATCCAGGATAGTCAAGAGAAGATACGACATTGGTAGACCATTCCTTTGGTTTGTGTGTTGTAGAGGCAAGGTGTCCTGGAGGGGATTACTTGGCAGTGATAAGCGCAGATGTGTGCCCAGTGCCTATAGTAGTTTTGATTTTTTCCTTGTTCTATTTTTCATTTTGATGTAATGTTTGAACCTTGTTTGTTATATGATTAATTTTTTCCTTGTTCTATAATGTGTGATGATGTCTTGACACATAAATAGGGGAGGACCCGATTCCTAGTTGAGACACATTAATTGTGATGTGATTAAAACCATGACGGTGAGTTTGTTCTGCCCAAAGAGTATAGTAACATTACATGGAGGATGAAATTCCATGGTTTTCATGTTCGAATAATGTAAATGTGGTTCTTGTGTGGTGTGACTTGTGGTTCTTTAGATTAGCATATGTTAGAGGAGGTTTTATTGTATGATAAGGATTCCACTCTAGATTTTGAAACACGCATGATGGTTTATCACTGGACGTTGATGTGTTTTGTTGTTAACAATGTTTCAAGTGTAGTGAGATACTTGATAGTTCATAGGGTGGTTGTTCAGAACCCTCTTTCTTTTTTGATTATTTTTTAATTATATAAGTAAATAATAGTATGAGAGGTATCTGATGTAATGGCTTGGACCTTTAGGACCCATTAAATTGTGAAAATATAGTGTTTTTAGTGTTCTGGGAGCTCAACATGACTGATTTCAACACTTTCAAAATTTTCCAATTTTCTCAAATGGTGAGTCACTATGGTGAATCACACCGATTGGACACAATGGTGAGGTGAAATGGTGACTTTTAGAGGCATCTTGTAACGGTTTGTCAAAATATTGTATTGAACCAATATATCATAATGGTGAGTCACAATGGTGAGTCGTTGACAGTAGATTGCAATGGTGTTTCATCCAATAGTGAGTTTTCTAGAAGTGATTCATCCAATGGTAGGTCGTCAAATGGTGACTTGCACTGGTGAGTTTCAATGGTAACTCATGTTACTATGTATATGATGGTAGGTCACGATGGTGACTTTTCCAATGACGAGTCATCAAATGGTGAGTTTTCTAATAGTATCTCGTGCAATGGCGACTCACACCAGTGACTCATCTAACAGTGAGTCATTTCCAATTTTTTTTCATTTTTATAGATGTTTAGTTTTGAAGTTCGACATAATTTTAATGTGAAATTAATTTAATACAATATTTAACATTTTTTGGAGCCATTTCGAATCATATCTATCTTCTAGAAACATAAATATTCCTCTGACTTCCAAAAGATGTTGTTTTGGCCAGGATCCTTCTTTAATGGATTTTAAAAATCGTTTCTCCCATTGATTTAGGATCTATAATTTCTAAAGATGATATCTTATCTTCTTTATGTGCTTCCCTTTATATTGATACTGTATTTCCCCATAACATATCTTCTTTGAGGAGTCGTGAGTTGTGTTGTAGTCTTTGGACCGAGTTTTCCCCTTTTATTTTTCTACTATATGTGCACCCCCTATCTTGGTGAAATCAAGAAGTGGTGATCGCTACTTTTTCTATGTAGGTTTCCTTTTCCCTCTTAATTGTGTATCATGTGGTGTGGGTGTATGGATGTTTCCTTGTGAAAATATATTTGAATGAAAATTAAATAAAGATAATATAATTGGTTTATGTTCAATATACGAGGGATGAGGAAAATTAATGTATAATATATTTGTTTGTTTTTGTTTTTGGTTTTTATTGTGAATTATATAGGCTAAAAGCACCACTAAAAGTCATGGTTTTTGGGGGTCTTTGTCTATGCATGGGATAGTCTATAGAATTAATGTTGTAGTTTTTTTCATAGAACAATTATATATGAATTTTTCTAACCACATATACCCATCTAATAAATGGATGCTTGAGGATATTACCTTCTATGATAACCTTATAAGTTAACAAGTTTAATCGGTGAATGGATGACTTGTTAAATCTGAATATATATTTTTTTGTTTCGTGAGATAGTACAGTTGTGAGAATTTTTATGGGTTGTGGGGTGGATTGGAAGGTCTAATTGAATATCATGTTGAGAGATTGATTGGTTGTGGAATGGATGCACATGGTTTTATATAAGGGATTTGATTGGTTTGTGCTATGATTATGTTGCTGGATGTGATTTGTGTGGTGTGTTTATGGATCAAGGATTTCAAGAATGGTTGGGATGAGATTTGTTTTTGGGTGAGGTAATGAGTTGGGGGTTCTCATTGTGATAGGATGGATTGGGTGGAATGACTTTGAAGAATGATGATGGCAGTGGTTGTCATGGGTGTTTTTACAAATTAACAACCAGATAAAATCATTATAGTATCTGAGGATCGATATTTTTTGTCAATAATGGGTGTTAATCATAGAGGAATGTGAAGTGGGGTAATTTTCCCTGGTTATCCTTTTGTTTTTGTGACCTATTTTGTGCCTCTTGTTGTTGTCTATGTTACATAGTTTCCCAGGTAGTGATGGAGAAAATATATACTTAATAATGTTTAGATTACATGAGTTGGTTTGGTTAATGGGAAGGAGTTTTTCAATGAAAAGTTAAATTATTGGTTTCATGGTTGACTATGGTTAAAGATAAATAATGAAATGAATGGTTGTTAAGCAAAAGAGATTTGTAAAGCCACTTTAATTAATCAACTTTTGAAGTGATTTTTACTAATACTAATAAATATATACAGAGGTAGTAGTTTTTGTGAATCCCATAGGTTGGTATTGAGTTCTTGATACAATATATACATAAATATTATGCTCTCGTGATTTATATACTCATGCCACCCTAGTAGAGCACCATGTGACGAACACCCCCATTATCACGGTGGATGGTGTCTTTACCTAAAACCGTGTTGGGAGGATAGATGGTTTCCCACCTTGTATTCCCTACTACATCATCTAGTTGGTGATATCCCAATATTATTTTGACATGTTATGGTTTGTGAGGCCCAGGTATGTGTGGGTGACATGTGTTTCTCTTAGTGTCTTCAGGATGAGATGTTATATGCTTCCCAGGTGTCTTCCGGATGAGGGGTGGTTGTAGAACAGGTGTCTAGGGGTGGGATGTGATGTAGTAGTGGCCCATGTGTCTATGAGCGTGATGTGTTATTCTTGTGAGGCCTAGGTGTGTGCGGATAGAATGTGAATTGATATGTTTGGAAGACGTGGGAGTGCCAAGGCGTTTTTCATTTGGGTGTGAGAGCGGTTAATCAGCGGGGATGTGGTGCTGGGAACCCTATCATGGATTTTCTTTATATTCTACTACATTACTTGTGTTATTTGTTGAGTATACCATGGTGAGTTTGTGGTGGTTAGTATACCTACATAGGTTCTATTTTGGATCTGTTGTTTTCTCACAAGATCATCAGTATGCTTCCTTCACATGTGCATGAGATACTTAGGTTTTTTTCAACAGAGTGTAATTGTATGATCACCCTACGTACGAAAAATTTCTTTAGGTTTTTAGGAGGTACAAGGAGACCGTGCTAGGTTTTACTAGCTTATACTTTGGGATATTTTTTTGTTCCATTGCTTATTTTTACTTTTGGTACTTTGGAGTTTTATTTCATTTTTAATAGTTTTATTTTACTCATTCATGTGGAATAGATTTTGGATTTATTTAATATATGTATATCCTGGGGTTTTTGGGGTGGAACGTCTTATCTCATGATATTGTTTCTTTATAAAGGTAAATTCCTTCCTTTTGGTGAGATTGTATACCCTTGTTGTTGGTCTCCACCCCAGGTCATATTGGAGGCGGGACGAGGGATCATTATCTATCTTTCTCCATTTCCATTTCAGGAGGGGCATCTTTGGAGGGTGGGGTTCATAACACATTCTTAATTTTTTGATTAAGTGGCTTGTGTTTTAATTTATTTACCTTTACATATTGATTGATTCTTATATTATCATGACAATCAATTTATTTCAATGGAATCTATGTTCAGTTATTTATCTTTCCATGTCAATTATGATCATTTATTCATGATATATTCTGTTTTAGATAACTGTTACCGAGTATTTGAGCTCACCTTATTTTTCTTTCATTCCCTAGGATATGAAGAATAATTATTTGGATTAGTTTTAAAGGTTACAGTTAATTTTATAATATTATGTATTATATTTTATTTTATATTACCAATGTAAAATGGGTATCATATATGTATCTGGATCTCCAAAACATCTAAATTGAATAGTCCTTTACGATTTGATTCCTTGTATTTAAGCTAATGTAATTAATAAGACACCATATCTGGACTACTAGAGTCACAATCATTATAGTTGGTATCAGATTCAGGTTAGTAGAATGATTGGGAACTATATATAGTAAAACATAGAATATAGAAAAAAATATTATATACTTTAAGAATATGTATAGAAGAACATACTGAATTTTTTCTATTGAATATATTATGAGGGTGTTCCTAGAAATACATCCATGATAGGATACTACAAGTGAACGTGATTTTTACACAGAGGTGCCTAGGGTTAATAACTCTAAAAGTGTGTTTTTGGATAGACATGATCATCACTTGGTGCATGAAAATAAGCCTTATATTCCATCTATTTTGATACTCCTATGAGATATGCTTAGGATGGATAAATTTTACTGTTTAAAACCCATTATTAAGGATTTAAAAACAAGGATATACCCAATGAAACCAATGATTGTGTTTTTTATATTTATAATGTGTAAATATTAATTTATATTAATTGTTACATGAAATTTATAATTTTAAATTATGAATTAATGTTCATAATTTTATAATCAAATATATTCTATTCTATTTTTAGAAACAACACCTAGAAGGAAGAAGGTTGTCAATACTCGTAACCAATATAAATATTTCCCTGCCGAGGAATCCAATACAGATGGTATTAGAACTGATAAAATTATGTATATTTTAGGGTAGATTAATCATGTTATTAAAAAATACCTTTCTAGGATGGAGAATGTAACGTTCGGGTTCTAGAATCTTCCTAGAGGTTCTCTGTACCCGGTTGGTAACATGGCCTCAAACGCATTTCCCCAAAGGCCAGAGGCTACTGACTATAAGTGATGGCCTTGGGTGTGATATTGGAGAAACTATTCCTTAATTGGCAGTGTAACATGGTGAAATTAAATCAGATATACAATAGAGGAAATAGTAATAATCCATACTAAAGGAAATAATGGAAAACAAGAAATAATAAACTGGAGCACACATATAAGTATATGAATTATGCATGATACGTATGTCTAGGAAAGCATCAAAACAAATCAAAATGTTGGAATACAAAAGTACTAAATTGAAGTACAGAAGAAAGACAGATAAACTCCTCAGCATCACAAGCCACAGCTTGGCCCCATGCTCTCCAACTCCACGACATCAAGTAGCTGAGGTAGAAGGGAACTTTCCCTTACCTATACCTGCAAAAATATAATCTGTTTGGGTTCAAAAGCATGAACCAAACAGGGTGTGAGACTAAATCTCATTAGGAAACCACCAAAAGATCTATTCCTAATAGTCAGTGAATATATATGGCAGATAAGATGTAAACAATAGTAGTAAACAAGGAAGTTCTCAGCATCAACATTCCAAGAGTTCAATCAATCAAAATAACATAGAAAGTAAATAGCTAATCAAAGTAGGTAACCCTCTGGGTAGTACTCACAGAATAACCCCTCCGGTTCAACCTAAATAAGAAAAGTATGCAGCTAACACAAAAGTAACTCACTGGTAAGTACACACGACCTATCCCCTCTAGTTTAGTAATAAGAATATTATAAAGAATCTCGTATGAAGCACTCTCAGTAAATTCCCCTTATAGTCAATGTGAGGAAAGAATCTCTGAGGAAACTCACATGTCCAATTCCCCTTATATTCTAAATCTATTTAAAGACTCTATAAGGAAGCTCACATGTTCAATTACCCTTATAGTCTAGAAAACTAGGTTCTCATGGCCCTGTGTAAGTAAATGAGCAAAGAAATAAAAAATGGCCAATGTAAACCTCAAGAACTTCTTGGATAAATACTTTACAGCATAAAATCTTGTTAGAAAAACAATCACTCCATTCTATCAGCACTTGGAATGGGAAAGAAGCAAGTCATCCTAACATGCTAAGCAGTCTGAATGGCCATAAATAGAACATGCATGGGAAAACACTTCCAAAGCATAGCAGTTAACCCGATTCACAATCAAATATTCTATACTCAAGCCTAAAAGCATGGTAGGCAATTAAAAGGGTTAAAAAAGTAAACTTGAAATACCTCGTTCAAGGTTATTGGACAAAAGTTTACATATTAGTCAAAGACATTCAACAGAAAGACACAAACCACATACCTCGGTGTTGGGAGATCGATATACGTGAACCTCAGGCCTTGAATCTCCCAAAAACACCATTGATCTACAAAAATGTAAAAAATATTCAATCAACAATATTTCACGAGAGAGGATAAATGAATGGATGGTGTTCGAGGAGAAGAGTGAACTCACCGATGCGATTCCAACACAACTAGCAGTGTTTGATTCGGAGGACGGACGCTCGGTTGGGGGCTCGGCAAAGATCTATAGTTGTACATTGCTCTCGAATGAACCAGGTTGAGAAGGAGGGTATTCTGCCAATTATACGCTACCCTAGTATGTTTAATGAAAAAATTAAAATACACTTCATGTACATTATATGTACACCGAATGTACTTTCCCTTACTCAGCCCCGCTTTAGGCGGCCTCCAGGTCACCCCACATAACCGTGTGCACGACCGTTACAGGACAAGCACCTAGCTACCTGTGGTAACCGTGTACACAATGTGTACTCCTAATGTACATGGCCTGTACATAGGAAATTTCCAGAAAGACCTCTTTTTACTCCAGAACACCCGAAAAAGGAAAACACACATGAAAAGAAGATCCTGGTTCTTACAAACTTCCCCCTTAATGAAATTCATCCCCGAATTTCCTTAACAAGTCATAGAAGAAGAATCCCTAAATAGCTCCAGCCACTGTGATCATACCTCGGCCTCCCTCTCCCAAGTCTCATCCTACACTCACTCATGCTTCCATTACACCAGTACTTGAGGAACAGACAGGCCATGGAGAACCTTCATACTGCGAACAATAATCTGGATAGGATTCTCCTCGAACGAGGAATCAACCTCTAACTCAACCTCCTCGGGATGAAAAACATGAGATGGGTCTGATAAGTAACGTCGAAACTGAGAAACATGGAAAACGTCATGCATAGCCCGGTACCACTGAGGTAACTGCAACTGATAGGCATCCGGACTAACTCTCTCCAGCATCTCATGTGGCCAGAAATACCTCAGCCATATTTTACCATGTCTCCTAATACTCTTGTGCCCCAACCTCGGTGTGACACATAAGAAAACCTGATCCCCAACCTCGAAATCCAGAGGCCATCTCCATCGATCAGCATAAGACTTCTATTGTGACTATGCAGTAGCCATCCTCTTCCTAATCAAATATATCTTTTATGTGGTCTCATGGACAAGATGAGGTCCCAACATAGTCCTGTTCTTCCTCCAGGAAACATAATGGTGATCAGAATGGCCTAACGTACAAAGCCTCTTAAGGTTACATAAGAATAGTTTCTTAAAAACTATTGTTTTAAGAAAACTCTACAATAGGTATATATCTCTCCGAAGAACCTCCAAAATCTAGGATGCATGCTCGAAGCATGTCCTCATGCACCTGAATCGTACGCTCAGACATGCCATTTGTCTGTGGATGGTAAGCAGTACTCGAAATTACATGTGTACCCAAACCCTTCTGAAGCCCCTACCTGTCCCGATAAGTAAAACATGAATACCTATCTGAATCAATGGAGTGTGGAACCCCATGTAGACGTACAATCTCTCTGATGTACAAACATCATACCTCATCAACACTGAAGATTTCCTTGATCAATATGAAGTGAGAAACCATCATGAGTTTGTCAATGACAACCCACAATGCATCATTTCCTCGAGGCGACCTCGTCAAACTGGTCAGGAAATCCATCGCGACATCATTCCACTTCCACTCGGGAATGGTTAACTACTGAAAAATCCTTGTTGGTCTCTGATATTCTGCCTTCAACTATTGATAGGTGGAACACCTCATCACAAAACTAACAACATCTTTCTTCATACCTGTCCACCAATATTGACAGTGTAGATCTTGATACATCTTGGTTACACCAGGATGAACTGCCCAAACTGAGGATTGAAAGTATCTCATCAGTTCTGCGTGTATGTCTACTGACACCCATATGCGCCCCTAGAAATGAAATATATCATCCTCTCCTATGGTCCATCCATGAATAGGTTCCTCTCCTGACACACTTTCTTGTAGGAATGGGCCTTTAGAATCTGATAGATTCCTCATTCCCACTCGGTCATGAAGAGTAGAGGTATCATCTACCGAAGAAAGAAATGTATTCCCCTGTCTGTCATGCACCTCCAAATGCATCTCAGAGAACATAGAAATAATATACAACTCACTACTGGCCTCCTAAACTGCATGTATCTGAGTCCTCTGGCTCTATGCATCAGCCACGGCGTTGCCTTACCCAGTCATATAGGAAATCGTAAATTCAAATGATTGAAGGTACTCAAAACACCATCGTTGTTTCAAATTCATGTCATGCTAATTGAAGATGTACTTGAGACTTTTTTGGTGGGTGAAAACCACAATATTATATCCCTAAAAATTATGTCTCCAACAGCGTAAAGTATAGACAAAAGTTTCCAATTTGAGGTCGTGCGTCAGTTAATTCCTCTCATGTGGCCTGAACAGTCGAGACCCGTACGCAATGACCCCTTTCCCCTGCATAAGCATAGCTCCCAAACCGATACCTGAATCATCACAGTACATAATATATCTCTTTCCTGGATCTGGAAATATTAGTATCAATGTTGAAGTCAATCTACCTTTCAAATATTGAAAGGATGACTCATAAGAATTTGACCACAAGAACTTTTCATCCTTCTTAGTTAGACCCTTTAGTGGTGCCGCTAAGCATGAAATATCATGTATGACATGTATTTAGTATCTATCCAACCCTAGAAAACTCTGCACCTCAAAGACGTTCTTTGGATACTCCCAGGAAACTACTTCTCTCACTTTCTCTGGGTCTACATATACTCTTGTCTATAAGATAACATGACCTAAGAAGTGAATCTGGTCAATCCAAAAGTTACATTTTGAGATCTTAGCAGATAAATGATGCTCTCTCAGTGTAATAAAAATGATCTCAAGATGTTTATAATGGTTGTATCGAGTGTGAGAGTACACCAAGATATCATCCACGAAGATAACCATGAAAGAGTCCAAGTATGGATGGAACACTCGGTTCACCAGTTCCATGAAGGATGTTGGTGGGTTTGTGAGACCGAACGACATAACCACATACTCGTATAGACCATACCTTCTTTGGAAGGATGTAAGAGGTATATTAGATGGTCTAATGTGCAACTGATGGTAACCAGATTTGAATTCAAACTTCAAGAAAACTCAGGCTCCTCGTAGTTGATGAAAGAGATCATCAATCCTTGGTAAGGGATATCTGTTCTTGATCGTCAACTTGTTCTACTTATTATAATACACACAATGTTAGAGTGCATCGTCTACCTTCTTCACAAACAAAACGGGAAAACCCTAAGGAGAAGTATTGGGTTGGATGAAACCCTTTTCCTACAACTCCTCCAACTGCTTCTTGAGCTACTGTAACTCTGGTGTAGCCATCCTATAAAGAGGAATGGACACTGGTGGCACTCATATCACAAGATCAATTCTAGATTATACCTCTCACTCTAGAGGCAAACAAGAAAATCCCTCTGGAAAGACAGCCCTAAATTGATCCACCACTATAGGAAAGTACATAGGTGAAGTCGCCTGGTCATCTAAATATAGACTAGCGATCTGGGTTGTAACTCCTCCCAACCCATGATTCTCATGTCCCGCTCTGTTCTCCTGGACATCTCATTCTCCCTTATGAAGGAATGATTCACCAAATGGTGATGTGAAACTCACCCTGCGGCGATAGAAATCGACAACTTCTTGGAAAGGAACTAGCCAGTCCATTCTGAGAATGGTGTCATAGCCTATAATCTCTTGGAAATAGAGGTCACATAAGAAGATACACCAACCACCCTCTAGAGGGAACTCCTTGCACTAACGTACACTAGTTGTTCTAGTACACAAATGAGTGTCTATAATCATGATATCAACAGAAGAAAAGATATAGAGCCCAATGATCTCTTCAACAGCAATAGATATAAATCTATGGGAATCCCCTATATTGGAAAGAGAAAAAGATAAAACTGAGGAATCTAGAATCATACTTCGAACTATAGAGGGTCCGGGATCCTGCTCATGTTGGGTATGCTCCACTACAAATGTCTGGCCTACACCGCAGCCCTGTGACCCTACCTGAGCAATTTGAGCTGATCCACCATGTTTTTGCTGAAAACCTAGAGACTGACTACCACTTCCAAGACCTCCACCTTGTCCTGAATGGCCGAAAGAACTTCAGTTCTCAAACTGGTGAGAAACTGGTGGTGCTTTTATTAAACAAGGAGTCATTGAATAACCCCTTTCACTAGCTTCTAGTGAGAAGATCTGACATAAGTGCTGAAGATTCCCCATATTACTACAAGATCGGCACTCCACTAGGTCTCTCGGTCAATGTGGCCTTCTATGACTGCTCTTCCCACACTGGTAGCAAACCACATGGCTACTAGAAGATGCATCTTTCCTACTAAGATCTTCTCGTGCAGTCTCCCTGCGATGCTTCCTGCTATCGGCTGGAGAAGCACAAAACCGGGATGCTGAACCGCCTTATCTCACAGCTCCAAAATCCCTCAGATTAAACATTGTGGTCCGTGACTAGTTGACTATAGAGGATATCGAAGTCAACCTGAAGATGTTCACCTAGGATCAGATATCCTACCTGAGACCATCCTCAATCTTCCGTGCAAGGAATAACTCATCTCCCCCTAGAAAGGGATTAAAGCGTTGTAGCTCAGTGAAGAGAAAAGAATACTCTAGTACAGAAAGAGTACCCTTCTCCAAACTCATGAACTCTCAGGCTCGATCAGCCCTCAAGGACACTGGATAAAAGTAATCGTAGAAGGTGCAACGAAACTCATCTCAAACCATAATCTGTGGGCATACTTCCTTTGAGATCACATCCCACGACCTCTTGGTGGAGTCTCGAGGAATGTATGTATCAAGCTTGACCCGCCTCTCTGGAGGAATCTCTAGATGATTGAAGATCATAAATGTGGCTTCTATCCATGACTCTGTATCATGGGATCCTCTATCCCATAAGAAAGTGGGAGGATGCTACTGATGAATGACCTACATCAATTCTACCATCAACAGGGCAGGAGGGGGCGCTCACTGGAAGGTCTGCATCGTCCTTAGAAAGCCCTCCTTGAACTGTGCATTGGAACCGGTGTTAGATATACTTGTTGGTGCCAAGACTTGAACTACTGGAGGATCTTCCAGCAGTCCCTGATCAGCTATAATGGGTATCTAATCACCACCCTGTAACTGGCGTACAACCAGAGGACATCTTGGATGCATGACTCTACTAGGCCAGGCACACAACTTAGATCAAGATTAACAGGGGATGAAAACTAGAATCGTATGGAGGGAATAAGAGGAAGAAATAATTGAAGATTTTTAAAACATGGATACATGGCCTATATAAATCCTACACGGCGTGTTCCCTTAATCCCTTCACATGGGCATGTACTCCTTCCGCAACTGGTCGTGTAAAACTCCAAATACACAGCATGTTGTACAACCACACGGCGTGTATTTGACTTCTCTTCCCCTACCCAGGTTCTTCTACATGGATAAGACACATGGTTCCCCTAGAAGAAGACTACATGACATGTTCGTTCCAGACACGGTGTGTACTAGATGAGCTTCACCGACCCGTGTTGTTAGTGACACGGCTGGATACACGGCTCAGACTACACGGCATGTTCCATCTGGACACGGCATGTGCTATGATGATTTTTTGGACTTGTGTTGTTCATTTACACGACAGGGTACTCGGGTTACACTACACAATGTGTTACAGATAGACACGCCGCGTAATGAAGAGACTCAACTGACTCGTGTTGTTAGTGACATGGATGGTTACATGGTTCTACAATACGGAATGTACATCTGGTACATGGTGTGTCCTACCAAAGTCTCTAAACCCTGTGTCTTTGCTCACACAGTTTGAGACACTGTTAGAGACTACACGGTGTGTACATACGGTACATAGTGTGTACTTAAAAAAATAGTTTCTCCATGAACAGAAGAAGACACAGCGTATGTTCAACATTACACACCATGTATTCTGGGTCATTCTGGACAGTAATCCTCAGAAACTACTCCGGAGCCCAGAAAAACACAGAAAAGAGCATTAATGTGCCAAATTCTGACCTGTGAGGGCCCATACTCCCCGCAAATCAATGCTTGGCATCTCTTACATGTCATAATAGGAGAAAACAAAGCAATGATCCACCAAATTATGGTTCATTAGGGCCCATAACACCTCAAGAGCCAATTTTTGGTGTTCTTTCAAACAAACCTTACACATTTCAATACCCTATCAAAAGCAGGTATTCTATCAAGGCATCTATCACAACAACATGCAATCACTAATGCACCCTAAATGGCATGGCATGAATGCATGACATGTGATCTCTAGAAAGTTCTTATATTATTCATGAGATGGAATACCCTCATCCCATAAGGTTGCAACAGAAATTGAACCTCAATAACATCAACAATAATGGCACAAAACTTGTGAATCACCCAACAGTGAAATCAAATCAACTGTAAAATTGTAAAACCATAAAAATTGATATAACGAGGTAAATTAGATTTACCTTATACACGGGTTACCTACTCCTGGGTAAAGCTTATTAACAAGTACCTATTTCTTCCTATACATGGATATATTCTCCAAATAGTATGTCAAGAAGAAATAATTCCTCTGATACCACTTTGTAACATCCTGGTTCCGGAAGCTTCCCAGAGACGCTCCGTACCTGGTTGGTCACATGGACTCAAGCACATTTCCACAAACACCAGAGGCTGCCGACTAGTGGCGAGGGCCTTGGGTGTGATAGTGGGGAAACTATGCCCTCATTGGAAGAGTAACACGGCAGAAGTAAAACAGATATACAAAAGCATAAGAAGTAATAATCCATACAAAAGGAAATAGAGGAAGACTAGAAATAATTTATTAGATCACACACACACATATATATATATATGAATAATTCATGATACATATGTCTAGGAATGAAGCCAAACAAATCACAATGCTGGAATACAAAAGTACAAAACCAATGTACAAAATAAAGACATATAAACTCCTCAGCATCTCAAACCTCAACATGGTCCCTTTCTCTCCAGCACCACAACATCAAGTACCTGAAGTAGAAGGGAACTTTCCCATAATTATACATGCAACAATATAATCTATTTGGGCCCCGAATAATTACCCAAATAGAGTGTGAGACTAAATCCCAGTATGTAACCACCCAAAGATATTTGCCTAACAGTCAGTGAATATATATGGCAGACAAGAAGTAAACAGCAGTAGTAAACAAGGAAGTACTCAACAATAACATTCCAACAGTTCAATAAATCAATATCACATAGCAAGTAAATAGCTAATAAAAGTTGGTAACCCTCTAGGCAGTTCTCATTTTCTAACCACTCTGGTTCAACCTAAACAAGAAAAGTATGTTGCTAACACAAAGATAACCCTCTAAGAAGTAAACACGGTATATCCCCTCTGGTTCAGTTATAAGAATATAACAAAACTCTCTGAGGAAGCACTATCAGTCAATTCCCATTATAGTCAAAGTGATGAAAGACTCTATGTGTAATATCACTTGGTCAATTCCCTTATAGTCTAGAGAAATATAAAGACTCTCTGAGAAAGATCACACGGTCAATTCCCTTTATAGACTACTACAACAGGTTATCAGGGCCCTGTGTAAGTCAACAAGCATAGAAATGCAATACGGCCAAATTAAACCTCAATAAATACTTGGCTAAATAGTCTTCAACATAAAAACATGTCATAGAAACAATCACTCCATCCTATTAGCACTAGGAATGGGAAACATGAAAGGCATCCTAATAGGCTAAGCAGACCAAATGGCTATAAACAGAACATGCATAGGAAAACACTTCCAAAGCATATTAGTTAACCCTATTCACAATAAAATATCCTCTACTCAATCCTACAAGCATGGAAAGAAATTAAATGGGATAAAATGTTAAACTCGCAAAACCCTATTCAAGGGTATTAGACAAAATTGCACATATTACTCAAAGAAATTCAACAGAAAGGAAAAAACCACCTACCTCAGTTTTGGGAGATCGATATACATGATCCTCAAGCCTTGAATCGCCCAAGAACACCATAGATCTAAAAAAATTTCTAAAAAATTTAATCAACGATATCTCACGAGAGGGGAGAAATCAAGGGATGGTGTTCTAGGATAAGAGAGAACTCACATATCTGATTCCAACGCAACCAACAGTGTTTGATTCGGAGTACGAACACTTGGTCAGGGGATCGACAATGATCAGTGGTCGTATGATGCTCTCGGATGAACCAGGTCTAGAAGGAGGGTATTTTTCCAATTATACGCGACCCCATTATAATTAATGAAAAAAATACACAGCGTGTACTTGACCTTACTAGGCCCCACTTTAGGCGGCCACTAGGTCACCCCACATGGCCGTGTGCACATCCATTACATGGCCAGCACCCATCTACCAACAGTAATCAAGTACATGGCATGTACTGCTAAATTCCCTGGCGTGTACTGCTAAAGTACATGGTGTTTACTCTTAAAGTACATGGCGTGTACATAGGAAATTTTTAGAAATTCCAATTTTTCCTAAAGAAGACCAAAAAAAGTAAAACATGCCTGAAAAGAAGATCTGGGTTCTTACAGAGAAACCCATTCCATGGTGAGATTCTTCTATATTGGATCACTTTATATGATAGAATTCCCCATAATTTGGTAGGACTACTAACCCAATGTTATTTGAATAATGAATTATGTATCTGAAGAATATATTTATGGTTTTGGGATGCTGTGAAAAGGAAAAGGTTACACATGTAGTGTATTGTCTCAAAAGAAATTTGGATTAATGGTTGTTGTTGATCAAGAATACTAGAAAGGAAGAATAAATTGAACTCATGGATTGGAATGATTTTAAGGATGTATTCCTAAAAATATATTTTCCTCATGGGAAACAAATAAATATGAAGATAATTTTACTTAGCCTAAATAAAAAGGTATAATTAAGTGTCATGATGTATGAATCTACCTTTTTAAGGACACCTAGATATGATATACATTACATACGCAATATATAGTGAAATATTGACCATTTATTTGAAGTAATTTATCCATGTATCTGAAGTCTGATGGTCTCTAAAACGTTTTAATCATATGATGAAATAGTTTTATCTTCCATAAAAATATAGAATAAGTTCCCTCAATATTATATATTCAAGGGAAATAAAGTGAAGAATTGTTCATATGAACTCCCGGGAAAAGGGAATGTGTTGAAGAAGAAGAGGACAACATAGCAATTTCCACCTTGTGAAAACTAAGGAATGAATTACCCTTGTAAAATCATGAAGGGATTGGGAGTTTTTTATATGTGTAGAGAAAAGGGTCACCAGAATAAATAATAAAAAAGAGATAAAGAAAACACTACTATTCATTGTTTCATTTGTATGGTGATGAGGAACTATGCAAACAAATTCCCCAAGCACCAAGGGAGGGAACCCTAGAAAAGACCCAGGGTATAAATCCAAGATTATGTGATCAATATAGATGAGGTGGAAGTACCCAATGATGTGGTAGAAGATATTTTAATACTATTATGAATTTTAGATAATGATTTATTTTATTATCAATTCTCACACTCTTTTATATCTACCCGGTTTTCCAAGAAAATTAAATATTTCCCATTTAATTTAATAATGGATTTTTTGGTCAAAACTTCTTGGGGAAGTCCCACTACAACAAAGATTTGTTAGGAATTCCCCATTATTACACAAAAATGTTCTTTATTTTTAAACCTAATTGTAATACATATAGTTTAATTTGATATAATCATTGTTATTGAAAATCTTATAGAATATGGTGAAAAAATTTATCCAAAGAGGAATAAAATTGTGATTTGTGAAAAAGATATAGAATTCATTATCTTTATAGAAGAGACTTCACCATTTGAGTCATACCTATATCTACCCCCACTAGCTCTACTAAATGAGATTATAGGGGAAGAAGATAAAAAAACATAGGTGTGGATAAGGTAATCTTAAAATTTATTATGTACCTATTGTATAAGAAAACATTTATGTATTTCTAGAGGAATTATTGGGACATCTCCTAGAGTGTGAAATGGATTTTTCTATTGATTTAATCCATGTCTAAAGGCTAATATCAATGACACTTATATAATTTACACTATAGAATTAGTGGATTTGAAGAAAAACTAGAGGATTTTCTTGATAAGGGATTTATTCACCCTATTTTTTCACCATGGGGAGCCCATGTTCTCTTCGTTAAGAAGAAATATGGATCCATGAGTCTATAAATTGATTATAGGAAAATAAATTTTATTACTATAAATAAAATGTATCATATTCCTTTTATTGATGAATTATTCTATCAAATTAATGGATCCCAATATTTTTTAAATATTTACCTTCATTCTAGGCATCATTACTTTCAATTAAAGAAGGAATACATTTTTAAGCCAGCTTTTCAAAAAAGGTATAGACATTAAAATTTTACAGTAATTCCATTTTGACTAAATAAATCACGCACAGTTTTTATGGATCTAATAAATACACTATTCAAGTAATATCTTGTTGATTTTTTGGGGTATTTATTGATGATATATTGGTGTATTCTTAAATCCAGGAGATCCATGAGAATCACTTACAGATCATTCTTGAGACACTAGTAAGGAAAGAGTTATATGGGAAATTTAGTAAGTGTTATTTCTGGATTTTAGAAGATTCTTTTCATTGACATATTATCTCCAAGGATGAAATCTTAGTTGATAATGTAATGAAAAATTCAGTTATAGGATGGAATACACCAACAAACAAAAATGGGTTATGTAGTATCATTGGTTTGGAAGGTTACTATTGGTAACTCATACATAATTTTTTTGATTGGCTTAATCTCTAACCAAGATTACATGTCAAGTGGTTATGTTTTTTTGGAAAAATTAATGTGAATAATGTTCTGATTAACTTAATAGTATATTGATCAATTCTTTTATTTTGACTCTACTGTTTGAAAATAATGTGTTTGGGATATATAGTGATGTATTGAAGAAGGTACATGGTTGTATCCTAATGCAAAATAAAAAATTTATTTCATGTGAATCAATGAAATTGAATACTCACAAACAAAACTACCCAACCCATGATCTTGAGTTAGTTGTTGTAATCCTTGCATTCAATATATGGATACACTATCTTGGTTGTGATAGATGGGAGATAAACACAGATTATAAAATCCCAAAATCCATATTTTAATATATAGATATCAGTATGAGAAAAATTTGATGACTCAAGCTACTCAAAAATTATGATTAATCAATACACTACCACCCAAGGAAATAAAATAAGTTATTTAATGTATTGAGTAGGAAATATCATGGAGTTCTAGCTTAACTGAGGAGACAGAGGGATCCTATGTTCATGGATCTATTAAATATGGATATGTGAATTATTATGGATGGGGATACAACACACTTTTTTTAAATTATTTCAAAACATATTTATTAGAAAGATAAAAATTTATCAATCTGGTGATGATAACTTTACTGATAAAATTAAAGTTGTGACCAATGGGAAATTAGATAACTTTATTTTAGAAGAAAGTGTTCAGAAATTTAGAATGATATTATGTGTTTCATATAAACCTAATATAAAAATGTAATTTTTTGATGATTTTCATACATAAAAATTCTCTATACACCCCGGTAGTACCAAGATATATAAGGGTGTGAGGGAAAATTTTGGTTCTATAACATGAAGTAGGAAATTCATGATTATGTGTACATATGTTTGGTTTGTCAACATGTTAAGGTTGTGAGATAGTATCCTAGAGGATTCATTCAACTTATTCTTATTTCTATATGTAAATGGGAATACATTACTATGAACATTGTCATTGTACTAACAAATACATTTATAAAGAATAATGAAATATGTGTTATTGTTGATCACTTAACCATATAGTCACATTTCAATGATATAATTGATTATTTTATTCTTTACCAAATCACATGGATATATATTAATAATATTATAATACTTCATGGTGAACCTATATCAATTGTGTATGATTGTGATCCCTTTTTTACATTAAAATTTGAATAAGTATTTAGGTGGCAGTTGATACTGAGCTTTATTTGAGAACTATTTTCCATCATCAAACTGATGTATAGTTTGAAAGGTATATTCAAACAATGGAAGATGTGTTGGTCTTATTATCACTTGACTTTTAAGGTATGTGGAATCAGTACTTACGTTTCATAGATTTTTACTATAACGATAGTTTTCATTCGAATATTTAGATGTCGTCCTATGAACCATTATATAGAAACAAATGTAATACTCCAACTTTTTGGGATGAAATTGGTGAAAGGAAACTCATAAGCCCAGAACTTGTGGAAGAAACAAAAACAATGTTAAAGGTGATTCAGGCTCACATTAAATCATCTCAATGTAGGGAAAATAGTTATACTGATAATCAGAGGAAAGATTTTGAAGTCCAAGTGGTAGATAATATTTTCTTGAATGTATCTCCATGGAAGGGTGTTGTAAGGTTTGGTGAGAAATGGAAATTTATTCCTAGGTATATCATACCCTTTCATATAATTTATAGAATTAGATTTGTTTCTTACCATATTTCAATGACACTAAATCTCTCAAAAGTACATTTCATGTTCCATATATCATTGTTAAGGTTAACATGCCAGAACCAACTCATATTCTCACCTTTGATGAAATAGAATTAGAACATAATATATCTTACTATGGATAAATAAACCAACATATTTATAATAGATATAAATAATTAAGTAATATTATGACATGTATGGTAAAGGTAATTTAGATAAATCAAAAAATTAAGGATGTGATGTGTGATCTAGATGATATTATGTAGTACGACCCTCATCTATTTAGAAGGTAATATCCTTGAAATTTCAAGAATGAATTTTTTTAGGAGAGAATGATGTAACACCGAAAACATTAAAATATATTCCTTTTATAATAAATTTAATTTATTTGATAACTTTTGGTGCACACAACACTGTATTTAAATGAAACATGGTACTCTATTAAGATATTATTATTTTAAACATAAACATTATAACTTAGACATTATGTTGGAATGTATTAAGAGTACTAAATAAATTATGAAAAATATATACTATACATATGTAGTTTTTTTATCTATTGATTATAAATAAAAATAAGACTCATTTAGAAGAAAAGGTAATGTTTTCTGAAAAAACTGTATTTATTTATAGGTAGTTTAGTCACGATTTGCGAAAAAAATTTAAAATAGATTTTTAAAATTTTTATAAAAATTAGTTTAAAATAAAAAAATAATTTTTTAAATCATCATATCAAAATTATACTATGAGAAATTTTATGAATTTCTTGAAATATTTCATTTATTGTTGAATTGTGAAAAAATACTGAATTTTAATTAAAATCTACTTTTTTGTTAAAATATTTTATAATGTTAAATTATATTTTTAATTAGTTTTAGAATAAAATTAGATCAATTTTATATAAAATATTCAAATTTTGGTCATTTTAATAATTTTAATTTAGATTTTTGATATAAAAACTTTGTAAACTTCTGAACTTTTTCGCTTTAAAACCCCGCTTTCTCATCACGTCTGCAAAATTAATTTTAAATTTACTTTTTTTAGTTCTATGATTTGAGTTTGTAAAAATGGATTCCATGGCTATAATAATCATAATGTATAATATCTAATATGTTTGACTTAATGTTATGACCCTAATGAATAGAAAAATAGTAAAAAATAATTGTTGTGGTTAAGATAAAATGGGCTTACTATGGGGTTAAATTAAAAGTCTAAGGTTTAAAATGACCTAAAAACTTGTAAAAAATATATTTTATGGAAATATTTATACATTATCTCATATATAATAGATAATGGTACATTATTGGATCCTTTTCACCTGAAACCGATTGGGTGGAATTCATTCCTTTCAAAAATTACAAGTGTGCCACTCACCTCACTTATAAAAGGTCACACACTCTCCTCTCTTATTCACAACTTCAATAAAAAAATTTCATCCAATAACTACCAAAATAAATTCAAAAATTACATTATAACATAATATAATCCTTATTTTGGTAATAAATCTAACCTAAAAATGATTTGGCTCAAACCTAAGAAGGATACCCGAATAAGAGGTAATGTTCTTCAATAAGCATTTTTATTTTATTTCTTCCTCCAGATACATTGATTCTTATTAAAACATGATGATATAATTACCTCAGTATATTCCATAAAATTATTTGTTTCTATTTTTTATTCATGACCTATAACTACCCTATCTTTCATAAAATGGGTTATGAAATCATCATTTTTGTGTATGGTAGACTACAACCTCATGAGATAATGTCATTATTTTTTCAATTATCACCTCTCACTGTCAGGTAAGATGATGGATATAATGTATATATATAATATTTTTAAGATAATTATACCTCTTTATTCAATATATCATACATACCTCTTTACATTCCATTCTGTAGGGGATACGATCACGTCGCTCCTGTGTACGATAGACTATAGCCTCACAAAGAGATGTGATTCATCATTCACTAACGATTTACATGGAAGGTAATAAGAATAAATTAAGTAAATACATGTGATATAAATGACTTGATTATGATATTAATGAAATTGTTATAATTATATATAAATAATATATCATTTTCTTTCTTACTTTTACTCTCACTTGAAGATGATAACATCGTTCATGTACGTGTGGACTACCTCCATCACGAAGCGATGTGACTCCCTCTTCATCAAAAAACCATATGGATGATATGTATAAGTGTATTTAAATAAATAATATATTATTTATTATATTATTATAATTATGTAATTTTAAAATTTTAGTAACCTATTTTCCATAACGATTTTTGAAAAATGGAAAAGTTACTCATGTAAACGTATGGCCTACCGTCTCCATTATCTTAAAGTACATCATTTCTAAAAATAAAATTTCATGATTTGAATTAAACGTATTGTTGATGTATAAATATGATAATTATATCATGATTATTATTATGTATATGATTAGACTATATAATATGAATAAGAACATAAACTTTCATCATAAATCATAAATGAGAAAATAAGGAAATTGACAACCAAACCAATGAAAACAAAAAAAATATTATTAAGAAACATGTAATAAAATTTTACAAGGTGATCATATATGATATTATAAATATGAATATAGTTATAGTTTAAATTAATAAAATTCTAAAAACATTTACACAGTAGGATAAATCACATATAACCAAAAATAATCATGAGGTGAGGGACATCATCTCAATTTCACTTCATGGAATTTGAATCATTATTTTTAATTATTTCATAAAAAATGAATTTATATGAATGTAATCAAGTGGTGAATAATTTTATAACTCAATTTTTTTTATTAGGTTATATTACTTCTTCATTTTCCATTAATATTCTAAGATTATGTGTATAATGAATTTTTTATTATCTTATGTCTTATTTCCAATTTTTCTATAAGTATTTATATTATATACACATAATTAGTTCATTGAACAATTCTCACATTAATTTTATGATCATTGTAAGTGATTTATTAACTCAATTTCTATTAATTGGGTCAAAATTATAATTCCTTGATTATGTCATGTCAATATTATGTTCGTAATGAAATTTGATTATTTTTTTATTTTAATTATTTTATGAGGATTTAAATTTGAAACACACAATCAATTCGTTGATTAATCCCCACTTCAATGAGATGATCTTTATAAGGGATTTCTTCTCACTTTACATTCCTTTAGGAAATATTTATTGTTAAGCACCAATTCACTTTTATGCAGTTTATAGACTGTTTATTTAACATGTAATATCTGGATTCATTCATAATTTAAGTATTTTATGTTTCCGTTTAAATTATTTCATCCATGTGTGTTTTACATTAAAATTACCATTGGTAAAAATTATTGTACAATCTCACTTTCTTTTAGATTGTTAACTTTATCTTGAAACAATAACTTTTTTGGGATCATTTTTTTGGTAATAAATTTATATTAAATATAAATACTCTTGTATTATGAATATGATTATTTCTTGGGTCATATACCATTTTTACATATGGTGTATTCTTTGAAATCTGTTTGATTAATTGTGGAAATTTTAATAAATTTGAATCTTTAACTCAATATGGATATTTAAGGATAAGGCACAATGATTCATGAATTAAATTTATTATTCAATATATAAGGAATGATTTGGAAATGTAGTGGTGGGTGGGTCCTAGAATTTATATAACCCCTTGATGCATTAATAGGTCTCATGACACCAATCAGTTTTACAAAATTAATTGGGTTTCTACCTGTTGTTTTGAATAGCCTTGCAGATATATCTTGTTATTAGTTGTTTTCATATGCCTAAGACATGATGTCCAATAGTTAAGCATTTCCTTTATTTCCTTCATTTGGAAGGCACAGAATGATTTATTTTTTCATAATTTCATCCCTTCCTTTCATGCTGGTGTTTTATTTTTGCACTGGACATTTTTTAATGCCTCTAAAGTGCAGACTGGCCCCATGAAAAATAATGTTTCGGACTTAATTTTGCTGCGTTCTCTTGGTGTCAATGGTCGAATGAAAAAGCCACTAATGATGAGGCATGTTAGATGGATACCACCCATCCCCCGCTGGCTGAAGGTTAATGTTGATGGAGCGGCCTCTGGAGCACCAGGACCTTCTGGATGTGGTGGGACTTTTCGCACGTACCACGGTTTTGTGAAGGGATGTTTCTTCCATTATATTGGGAATGGATATGCCATTGAAGCGGAGCTGTGGGAGGTGATCAAGGCAGTCAGGTATGCTGTCTGTTATGGGTGGACTGATTTATGGATTGAGTCAGACTCGTCTATTGCAGTACAAATTATTAAAGATCGATCAAAGAACGTCCCTTGGAAGATGCTATCTGAATGGGGGGACTGTCTTCGGCTTATGGAAAGGATTTCTATGGAAATCACTCATGTCTATCGGGTGGCTAACCAAGTTGCAGATGTCCTCTCAAAGAGAGACATCATGGAGGTCAGTTCGAGTTGGTCTTTTGTTCTGCCTGATTATTGTAATTGTCTTGCTCAAGCTGATCGGGATGGGGCGACTTATACTCGCCTGTGTAAGTCTCCTCTGTAATCTTCTTCATTGTACCTTACTTTTTATGGTTTTAATTTAATAGGAGCAGGTGACAGGCCTGACTCCTGACCTTTAGAGTATTATCTCTGAATGCATTTCAGTGTAATTTTATTGATTAAGTGACATGTGATTTCAGTTATTTACCTTGCCATATTGATTTTTTATTATACTATCATGATAGTAATGTTATTTAAATGGAATGTGTGTTCATTTATTTACCTTGAAATGTTGATTATGATATTATATTCATGATAGCTTCCACAATACATAACCCTTATTGGGAATTTGATATCACCCTTATTTTGTTTCTTTTCCTCGAGATATGAAGACGAATACATAGAATGTGTTTTTTATGTTGTCATTTATTATGTATTATTTTATATTCCCAATATAAAATGACTATCATAAATGTATCTAGTTCTATAAAACTTCTAAATTGGTCAGTCCTTAAGGATTTGATTTCTTGTATCTATGATAGTGTAATCAATCAAGAACCAGATCTAGGCTATTAGATTCAAGGTTGTTACAGCCCATGTGTCCATCATTGTAATTGTGTATAAGATTTATTCATCCTGAGACCCCCAAACCTGCATTTTAGTGTTTATTTATTTTTAATATGATTCTAAATTACATGGGTTGTGCCAATATGAGGTGGCATCCAATATGATGTGTGGAAACATTGGATAGGGGTGCGAGTTGTGAAACGAGTAACCCCCAACTCATGTATTATACCCCTAGTTCATGGATGATTTATTCGGTTTTAATGGATAAACCAATATCATATTCTCAAGATCAGTTGGGTGGTTGATTTATTTCATGCATTGATTATTATTTTATGAATATTCATGTTTGATTAAACACATAAAATATTAAAAAAATCATAAATAGGTGATCATATTTTTATTAAAAAAATGTTCATTTATAAGAATGATCACATATAATGAACATATTTATTAGAAAATGATTATATTCTTCAAGAAATAAATTAAATCTCTAAATATAATATTAGTACATAATGCCTTCGGTCACTTAAATTTGAACGAAATTGAGTGTAAGAGGGGTTTTTCAGACTAGGTTAAGGTATCCTCCTACTACTGGGGAGTTCTTATGAGAGTGATGGGTTGAATTAACTAGAGCTGGTAGTAAAGAAGTATCCATAGATATATTTCGACCAATTTAGCGGAAAATAATTGAGGTAATCAAGGTTACAATGTCGAGAAGCTGGGAATTCACTCAATAATCCTAGGATCCCCTAGTCAATGCAGTTGTTTAGTTTTGTGACTACCTTGAAACTCTCCGAGTAGTGGAATATCCATAGTTTAGAATATGAGAATAGGTTTCAAGATTCCATACCACTAGAAGACTCAAGTGACAGTGTATTATGAATATGTTAGTGAGGGATACTAAGGTATAATGAAATACTAGTAGATATTTAATTAATCACTAAAAATATCTAAAAGTTCATAAACATACATTACTAACTACTAAATTTATTTTTTATAGATTAAATGGAAATCACCACCACCAGTACCCAATCACTATGATCAATTCTGGATAAAGAACATATCTCAACTATCCATATCTTCTAGGAGTAGTAAAATTTCATGTTCATAGTCTTACGTCAAGAGTGGAAACATTATGTTCTAGAGTCCTTAATTCTTGTTGATCGCCCTCAGGGAGAATGTAATGTTGATAAATAAAAATATAAAAATCATGTACATGATGCACTAGATATAAAATGTATCATCATTTCATCAATGTAAATTTAAGTATAGAAAATGCATGAGGAAAAATATTCCTACATGTTTCTAACTCATCTCTAAGGTTTATTTCAAGAGTGAGTAAGGATAGAGATGTATGAGATATCAAGTTCACTTTATAGGTACAAGATAGTAAAAGGGAATCAATAAGTACATCTTTTACTAATGATTATTGGGTACGTCCAGTGACTTGAAGCCCCTCGATTCAAATTAAACTAGGAACTAGTGAATGATCTAATTATTTCCCCTTTACTGCCAATATTCTCGAATTGTTTTGTTATTATGAAAAGAATAACATGATAAATTATCTCCCCAACCTATTATATTTAGTTCTCAAAGATGATAAGGATATGAATAATACCAATTATTTGGTCCTTATTATGAAAAAGAGGAGGATGGGAAAGGCTAAGGTGTCAAAGGCTAAACCCATGTCGAAGACATCGATGCACCATCAGTCCAAAATTACAAATATACAGATGGATGGAAATTATTAGGAGATTGATTTATTTTCATGAAGTATGAAAGGCCACTAAAATAATAATTGAAATGCTGGGAAAAAGAATAAATTTGATTAATCTATGTAAGGTATTTTTTCATTCAGTGTAATTTTACTTTATCTACAATTTGGGTATTCGATATAGCATGTTCCTCAAAAAAAATTATTAAAATATAGGAACCAATTATATTCCAGAAGATTATAAAGGGAGGGATGGATCTATGAGCCGAAAATGGTGTGATACATTCAGCCTTGGTAGTTTTATATTCTCATTTAACAATTCATTATGCTTTGGTTCTTCAATTAAAAAATTTCCATTATGTTTCATCAGTTACCAGAAAATTTTCCTCCGTGTCAATTTTAGACACAATGGGATTTTATTTCAAATTTAGAAATAATTTTTTCTCTTTTATAAGGATATCATATGTTATGATATGGAACATTATAATAATGTCTTGTATATACTTGAACTTGAAAAACCTGTAAAGAAAATCGATGAAAAAACCTAAAAAATGACTCATATAACACCTGCCTAACACACATTATGTTTGGTCATGAAAATGAGAATTATTTTACAAAATCACATAAATGAGGGTTTTTAGACTCAAATGAGTTAAAACCCCTAGATTTATGTCACACTTGTTTATCAGAAAAAAACAAAAATACCCTTCTCTGGGAAAGGAATAAGAGCTAAACATTTACTATAATTGATTCATAATGATGTATATATTTTTTTTCTAGTAGAGGAAATGATTGGGGTTGCATAATTCATTACTGTTATTGATGACTATTATTGGTATAGATATATCTAATTAATGTGGTATAAGCCGTAATTTTCTTATATGTTTATGTAATATTAGCATGAATTAGAAGACCAACATGGGAAAAACATTAAGGAACTCTACTTAGATATAGGTAGAGAGTATCTCAACCAAGAATTAATTGATCACGTAAAGGACTAAGGGACGGTATCCTAATTCACCCCTCCCTATACACCTCAGTGGAATATTGTTAGTAAAAGGAGGAATCAAACCATTCGTGACATGCTAATATCAATGATTAGTCAAGCCACTCTTCTATTATCCTTTTGGGGATATGTTTTTCATATAGCAGTATATACCCCTAAATAAGTCCCAATGAAAGTATCAGATGGAATTATATATGAGTTATGGTATGTAAAGAAACCCAATATATCATACATACATATATAGGAATGATAGGTTCTTTTCAAGACACTACCTAGTAAAAAAATTTCATCCAAAATCATGAAGTGCATCTTTATTGGTAATCCTAAATAAAATAAATCATATTACTTATATAACCATTCATATAGAAAAGTGACTGTCAAATGAAATGAAATATTTATAGAGAGGGAAAAAATTCCAATGAAAATAGAGGGAGAAATATTGACTTTGATGAAGTTGATGCTACATATGCATAAGAGTTGGTATGGGCACAATCTTCTGGTGGCACATTACTCTTAGAGAGTGATGAACCTATAACCTCTATGGATGAAATAGAAGGCAAGGATATTTCTAAATAGAAATATGTCATGTATTCTGAGATGGATTTCATGTACTAAAATCATTTTTTTATTTTGGTAGACCCTCTAGGGGATGTAAAATAAATTGGATGTAAATGGGTATTCAAGAAATATTTGTACATGAATGGTAAGGTTAATAATTATAAGTAATTACTAATAGTAATGGGTTTTATGAAATATAAACTCAATGACTAGGAATAAACCTTATCACTAATTATGATGTTGAAATCCCTCATAATATTACTTTCAATAATATCCTTCCATGATTATTAAATTTGAAAAATGTATTTTAAAAATACTTTTCAAAATGGGAAGTTCGTTGAATATTTTTATATTACTCAACACAAAGGTTTCATTAATTAAAAGAGATCCAATAAATCACTCAAGCTACAGAGATCTATTTTTCAGGTGAATCAGGGTTTGCAATCAAGAAATTTTCATTTTAATGAGGCTATAAGAGAATTTGGTTTCGTCAAGAATGAAAGCATGTCATTAATATATAATAAGGTTAGTGGGAATTCAATCATTTTCCTCATATTATATGATGATGAAATATTAATTATAAGAAATTAATATCAATTCTTAGAGTCACTTAAAACATTCTTAAATTATTGCTTCTCCATAAAAGACTCGTGAAAAATCCAAAATCATGGGGATTAAGATCTATTGATATAAATATCATAAGATTATTGGGATAATTCAAAGTACATATATTGAAACTGTAGAGACCCAAAGCTTGACGTACCTTGACATTACATTACATTTTCGGAATACTTAGTACATAACAAAAACACACACACAAGGATCGTAATAGTTTAGTGTCTTTGAAAACTCGGAATATAATCTTCTTATCCTGATGAAAGATCGTCAACATCTCCCATAAAGATATTCTTTTTTTATACCTAAACCTTTCTTTATATCCCGGGGAAAAGTAAACATAAAAGGGTGATCTCAAATGCTCAGTAAGGGTAAACAAAAGAAATATCAATCACATTATATACATAAGCACATAACTTTTGGAAATCTTAACCTGTAAAAGAGATCATAATTTCATAACCTGGGATAACTCCTGGCAGTGAAATTTAATCACAATAATCATAACAGAAAACATTAAACTTTGTGGAATACACACATAATCATAGAGAATCATTTCTTGTTAGTCAAGACTCATTGCCAAGACTATCTTAGTGGACAAAGTCCCTTTCTGAACCGAGTCACCCTCGTTTCAGTCCTGTTTCACTGAACTGGTATAACCTACCATTCCAGCCATGTCTATCTCATGAGATATAAAATCTTTACCCAATTCATTGGAGGGATATACAGGTCCCACCCATCTCATAATGATACCATTCTTATGTGGGCCACAAAATCATAAATCATACATCATTGCATAACCCATGTAGTAAAAATGGGATTCTTAAACAACATGACATCATAAAAAAAATCATATGAAATAATAGAATTCATAAAAATAATTCCATCAAAACATAATCAAATCAATGTAATAATAGGGATAGAAACAGAACCCTATATTATCTTAGATGGAAAATAATTTTGATAAAGTACTTGAACTCCATTCTTGAGGAAAATATCCTTTCTACTTCAAAACATTTTCCTTTCTTTAACATGTCATATAATTTTAAACTAAAAGAAGTTGATTAAAAATAAACTTGAAAAATTTTAAAGGAATCTTCTTGGAAATAATGTTTTAAAAATCCATTCATTCCATATATGTTAAAAAAACATTCTTCTCGTACTTTTGTCGGAAAAGTCAAAAAAGTACCTCGTACGAAAAACGACAAAAGATTACTTTCATATCTTTTACTAAAAACTCACCTAAGGGTAAAATTGGATTTATAAAATTGTAGGTGGATGGAAATAATATTACATATTGACTAAACATGGATGTGGATGATAAAATACACCCCAGTAAATACCAAAGTATAAACAATCTCGGATAAAAATGAGATTGTGATATTTCCCTTACATTAGGTCCAATTTGCTTCGTAAGTGTCCGAACCTCCTGTATAATGATTTAAATAATGTCATTGACTTATTACAGAATCATATTCATTGTTATGATATCATATATGGTTCACTTATGACTTTATATTACCCGTTCTTTTGTAAATTCCATGTTAAAGAGCGTTTTGGGTAAAATTGTTTCATTTGTCGTCTGTATTTGGAATTGTAACTATTCATATGATTACTTAGATCATGATTACATAATTCAAGAATATAAAACATGATTTATATATATATATATATTCAGAATATACATATATATATTAAATTAGTAAATGGAAAGAAATAAATCGTTCATGGAGACGGTAGGTCGTACGTACGCATGAACGCTGTTTTCGTTTCCTTATTGAGTTGAACGGAATTAAGTAGATGAAATTCATATATATACACATAAATCCAGTATCATTATTATGTCATATATTTCATGATTACTTATTATATATACTTTATAATCATTCATTAATGGTTAAAGTGGAGAATGAATCTGATCGCGTCGTGGAGACGGTAGTCCGTACGTACGCACGAGCGATGATATCGTTCTCATGATCGTGGGACTGTATTGGAGTGTATGTATACTATTTCAGAATCAATATCACTAATATATAGTTATAATTTACACCATTATACCCATCCAAGTAAGGTGGTGGTGGAAAATAGATTTCACCACGGCGTGGAGACGGTATTCCGTACATACGCACGCACGGTGATTTCGTTTTCCGTAGGATGGCTAGATGGTGAAATAGGATTGTTTCATACTTATAATAACATATCAGTATATGATTGATACTGATGTTATTACTTCATAATGAAACAACCTAAGAAGAATAAGTGGAAGAAGAAATAAAGGTGAAAGAATCGGTAACGGAAATTACCTCTTCTTTGAAGCGCCTCTTTGAGACCTCCTCTTAGGGCACTAAAATTGGTCCTTGAGGAAAAACAAGACCTCTAGGATGTTTCTAGGTAAGTGGAGAAGATAATTTGGAAGGGTTTGGCCGAGCTTGAAAGCTCAAAGTTGTGTGAGGAAGAGAGGGAGAAGGTGCTCTTTTATAAGGGAGGAGAGGGGCTCCTTTAGAAAAACAAAAAATATTATTTTATTATAAAGTCAATTTCGGTTTTTAATAGCTCCAAATTGATTTATTTCGAGGCTATGGTGGGGATGGGTCGAAATCCTCTCATACAATAGAATTTAGACAAGTTTAGGTTCCTATATTAACCTTATCATTTAGATTTAACATTAAGTTAAATAATTTTACTTTTACCGTGTCTTCTTGTGTTCATACACTATAAGGTTAATAGACTTACTATAAGAAGCCAAACGAACCCCAAATTGTTTATTATTAATATATATAACCTTATCTAAGTAATTTGGCTGAACCTTAGATTTTTAGGAATTAAATAACAATTAATAATATAATATTGTTTTAAAAACTATTTTATGTCAATTTTGACACTATTTTGTACATGATTTTTATGAAATTCATAACAGAATGATAAGTTCGAACCAAGTTACTTATATCAACAATAACATGTCATATTAACCTAGAAAATTTATTTAGTTCATAAAAAATCTCAAATTATATTTATTTGTGTATTTATAACATCAATTATGTCAATATTTCATCAATAAGATAATTACTGCATCATCGTTTTGTCATAAATAAATTAAATTATTTAATGTCTAAAATTTAAAAATAAAATACCATTATTTAGTAAATCTTTTTAGCTTTTTAATTAATATTTATAGTCGAATTTATCTTATGTATAACCCCATATTAAAAATGATTTACTTATTAAACATTGATTTTAACTATTTTAACCCTTCTTTAAATAAATTAATAATAAATGTCCTAATCTAATCCAAGTGGGCCTAAATGGTCATATTTTATTTCTAAAGTTGTTTTTGGTCGAATTACACTTGTCCAATAGAATTAGGACATGTGTTAGGGTAATAATAATATCATTTTTACCCTTAATTACACTATTTACTTTTAACCGTGGTAAAAAAAGTAAAAAGTTACTATTCACCAAAAATTATTTTCATCTCAATGAACCAGATTTTACTTACTGACATCAACCGTGTCTCTCAGATTTTTAAAATTCCACTCACAGAAGCAGTATAATTAAGTTTTATGAAAAAATCATTTTTTTACTACCACTTAGTGGTTTCACTATTCATCAAAAAATGAAAGTTTCCAGAAAAATACCAAAAATTAGGCCTAAGATATATTTGATATTATGAACTCAAAAATGATTTCTATTTTACCAAATTCAAAACATATCAGTTGCATTAATTAATTTAATAATTAATTCCCGTCGTCAAAACAAATTGCGTGTTCTTAAGAGATAATAACTATCAAAAAATTGACAGTTGTTTATGTCTGGTTTAAATGTGAAATTACATCCAAGGACCAACATTGTATTAAATTGTAAAAATATATTCTAAATATACTTTAAAACCACTCAAATTAATAATTTATCACTATTAATTATTTTGATTGAAAAAGTTGTTTTTAACTAAAATTTAGTAATTTTCACTATTCATCAAAATATGAAAGTTATCCGAAAATCACCAAAATTTCACCCTAAGCTAATTTCGATATTACGAATCCAAAAATGAAGTCCATTTTGAGAAATAAAAATTACAAAATTTCAGAAAGTGGTTATTACTATTCATAACGGCTACTTTTAATAATATTTTAATAGCATATCGTTGTTTAGTGAAACTCGGCATTGCGTACAACACACGCTATCGTGGAAGGTCGCAATTGCGTGTAATTCAAGCCAGGTCAGAGATTTGTGTTGTGAAAGCTCCTTTTGGTGTAGCGTATAACACAAGACATTAATAAAATTAAAAAGAATATTTTTCATAAAATATAGGGGTGTTACATTCTACCCCCCTTAAAATGAATTTCGCCCTCGAAATTCGTCGGGGTTATAAATGGTTTCCTACTCGAAATTTTCTTTAATAGAAACCCACATCGTAAAAATGAATACCAAAACCAATCATTAAAAACAAAAGTATGAAACGTAACGGTTACCCAAATAAACTAATCACTGGGTTTCCACATAGGTGAAAATATGGATATGGAAGAAAAATATAACCATCATGTTCTGATGGAGAGTGGTAGAGAACATGGCTATGGAAAAGCCAACAATCACAAATACATAAATTTGTGACAATCTAAGGTACCATCTGATTAATCAGATATAAGAGCACTAGGACAACATTTTTGGTTTTCAATATTGTTTCCCTAAAGTTGAATAATTTGAATTAGAATAAATACTTACATTATTTTGGTACAATCTCATTGTTGTTCGTGCCTTGAACAATTTACACTTCATCTCTTAAATAAATGAAGTTGAATTTGTTATTCGTGAAGTGTAAGCAGATCATGTGATAGAATGACATGTCATTCCCTCTGTCTCAAACAAAAGGTTAGCAAAAGTTATTAAATATACATAAGTCATTCTATAGTGAGATTAATCATATATAGATCCTAAAATGGACTTATAATTCATATATCGTACTGCTTAATATAATAAAACTAGTTTCTACTAAACAGGGACTTCCTATAGGCCAGTGGTAGGCGATAAAGGCCATCCGCACTTCGGTTGTGGGTTCGATTCCCATAGACTTGTCCGACGCGATGGGTTGTCGCTCGTCCTATAGGTTGTCCTTTTTCTAGAGCTATATTACTATAACATCCCATCAATAATATCGAAAAACGTTTTATCCTAACTTATGTCCAACATAATCCATTCTAATCTTTAGGCTTATCTAAAATACTTCGGTCTAATCTCATAGTATAAAGAAAATGATTACTTGAAATGTCATCAACCAAGCATGTGAATACCATCATTTGTCCCCCATATATCTTGTTGGTCACATTCCAATCCTGTGAATACCTTAATCATGTATTCTCTTGAAAAATGAATACTTATTAAACCTTAGTGAAAACATAAATTCTTTCAAAAGATAACTCTTACCACATACCAAAATCCAAAAATTCTATATACTCAAACCATGATATAACCTTCTCCTTATATCAGTCATGAGCTCATGAATACTATAAAACATTTAATTTTCTCCTTATCCCTTCATTATGCGCATATCATCTTCATTCCAAAAATAACTGAATAACCTTGCATGGATACTGGTAGCATTAATCACACACTTTCAAAACTCAAGGAAAGACAACAATGTAACAATCCTTAGATGTCTTTTTATTCCATAGTACCATGAGATTATTTACACTTGATAAACATGTAATCATTCCACTACCTTCTTAACCCATTGACCGAGCTTCAACAATTCTTTCATCTGACATATCGTTTGTAGTCTCTTCATCATCATCAACATAAATACTACCCATACAGCCGTACTAATTCTCTTCAAGAGACTTTCCCTTAGGGCATTGGTTTTCATAATGCCCGTACATTCCACATTTAAAACATTTAACCATTGTTGATGTCATAGCAATACCATTATCCTCATCCCTGGTGTTAACTGAACCTTTTCCTTTGCACTTACTGGCTTTGTGTCCATCTTTTCCACACGCAAATCATCTTCCAGTTCCTTTGAAACATTCTCCTTGATGCCTCTTCCAACATGATTTTCATAGGGGAAATTGAACTTTCTTTCCTCTATGATCATCATGAAACTCCATCTTTCTCTTATTAGCTGAGTCAGAAAACTTAACAAATTTTACATTATTGATCATATTATGAGATTGCTGATTCGGCATAATAATGATGTTTGGACTTCCAAATCCCATTTCATTTGGTTGCTCATGAAGAATATCATTCCATTGTCCATCATATCCTCCATTATCGTGAATCACCTTGTTTCCAGCCATTTTCTAAAACCCAAAAAGAATAGTGTGAGAGGAAAAAATCATGCTAGGGAAAACAACATTATAAAGGGGGAGTATCCTCAATATCTAACATCTTAGGTTAAATTCTATGATCGTTACCATAGTTCTAGGACTGTATCTTATACGTATACTTATCCTTAGGGACATCCCTAGACATACCTTATAAATATCATTAGGGATCTCACTAACGCTTTCGCATCCTTGTTTCCAAAGGTTGACTAAACCTTTCCTCTGAGACCAACTGTAGAGACCCGAAGCTTGACGTAAATTGACATTACATTACATTTGCGGAATACTTAGTACATAACAAAAACACACACACAAGGATCGTAATAGTTTAGTGTCTTTGGATGCTCGGAATATAATCTTCTAATCCTGGTGAAAGATCTTCAACATCTCCCATAAAGATCTTCTTTTTTTTATTCCTAAACCATTCTTTATATCCTGGGGAAAAGTAAACATAAAAGGGTGAGCTCAAATTCTCAGTAAGGGTAAACAAAATAAATATCAATCACATCATATACATAATCACATAACTTTTGGAAATCTTAACCTGTAAAAGAGATCATAATTTAATAACCTGGGATAACTCATTGCAGTGAAATGTAATCACAATAATCATAACTTAAAACTTTAAACTTTGTGGAATACACACATAATCATAGAGAATAATTTCTTGTTAGTCAAGACTCATTGCCAAGACTATCTTAGTGGACAAAGTCCCTTTCTGAACCGAGTCACCCTCGTTTCAGTCCTGTTTCACTGAACCGGTATAACATACCATTCCAGCCATGTCTATCTCATGAGATATAAAATCATTACCCAATGCATTGGATGGAGATACAGGTCCCACCCATCTCGTAATGATACCATTCTTATGTGTGCCACAAGATCATAAATCATACATCATTGCATAACCCATGTAGTAAAAATGGGATTCTTAAACAACATGACATCATAAAAAAATTCATATAAAATAATGGAATTCATAAAAATAATTCCATCACAACATAATCAAATCAATGTAATAATAGGGATAGAAACAGAACCCTATATTATCTTAGATGGAAAATAATTTTGATAAAGTACTTGAACTCCATTCTTGAGGAAAATATCCTTTCTACTTCAAAAATTTTTCCTTTCATTAACATGTCATACAATTTTAAACTAAAAGAAGTTGATTAAAAATAAACGTGAAAAATTTTTAATGGAAGCTTCTTGGAAATAATTTTTTTAAAATCCATTGATTCCATATAAGTTAAAAAAACCTTCTTCTAGTACTTTTGTGGGAAAAGTCAAAAAAGTACCTCGTACGAAAAACGACAAAAGATTCCTTTCATATCTTTTACTAAAAACTCACCTATGGGTAAAATTGGATTTAAAAAATTGTAGGTGGATGGAAATAATATTACATATTGAGTAAACATGGATGTGGATGATAAAATACACCCCAGTAAATACCAAAGTATAAACAATCTCGGATAAAAATGAGATTGTGATATTTCCCTTAACTTAGGTCCGATTTTCATTGTAAGTGTCCGAACCTCCTGTATAATGATTTAAATAATGTCATTGACTTATTAAGGAATCATATTCATTGTTATGATATCATATATGGTTCACTTATGACTTTATATTACCCGTTCTTTTGTAAATTCTATGTTAAAGAGCGTTTTGGGTAAAATTGTTTCATTTGTTGTCCGTGTTTTGACTTGTAATTATTCATATGATTACTTAGATCATGATTACATAATTCAAGAATATAAAACATGATTTATATATATATATATTAAGAATATACATATATATAATAAATTAGTAAATGGAAAGAAATACACCATTCATGGAGACGGTAGGCCGTACGTAAGCATGAACGCTGTTTTCGTTTCCTTATTGAGTTGAACGGAATTAAGTAGATGACATTCATATATATAAACATAAATACAGTATCATTATTATGTCATGTATTTCATGATTACTTATTATATATACTTTATAATAATTCATGAATGGTAAAAGTCGAGAATGAATCTCATCGCGTCGTGGAGACGGTAGTCCATACGTACGCACGAGCGATGATATCGTTCTCATGATCGTGGGACTATATTGGAGTGTATTTATACTATTTCAGAATCAATATCACTAATATATAGTTATTATTTACTCCATTATACCCATCCATGTAAGGTGGTGGTGGAAAATATATTTCAACACGGCGTGGAGACGGTATTCTGTACGTACGCACGCGCGGTGATTTCGTTTTCCATAGGATGGATAGATGGTGAAAAAGGATTGTTTAATACTTATAATAACATTTCATTATATGAGTGATACTGATGTTATTACTTCATAATGAAACAACCTAAGAAGAAGAAGTGGAAGAAGAAATAAAGGTGAAAGAATCGGCAACGGAAATTACCTCTTCTTTGAACCGCCTCTTTGAGACCTCCTCTTAGGGCACTAAAATTGGTCCTTGAGGAAGACCATAACCTCTAGGATGTTTCTAGGGAATTGGATAAGAGAATGTTTCAGGGGTTGTCCGAGCATGGAGTCTCAAAGTTGGGTGAGGAAGAGAGGGAGGAGGTGCCCTTTTATAAGGGAGGAGAGGGGCTCCTTTGGAAAAACTAAAAATATTATTTTATTATATAGTCAAGTTCGGTTTTAAATAGGTCCAAATTGATTTATTTAGAGGCTAAGGTGGGGATGGGTCGAAATAATATCATCCAATAGAATTTATACATGTTTAGGTTCCTATTTTAACCTTATCATTTAGATTTAACATTAAGTTAAATAATTTTACTTTTACCGTGTCTTCTTGTGTTCTTAAACTATAAGGTTAATAAACATACTATAAGAAGCCAAACGAACCACAAATTGTTTATTATTAATATATATAACCTTATCTAAGTCATTTGGCCGAACCTTAGATTTTTAGGAATTAAATAACAATTAATAATATAATATTTGTTTTAAAAACTAATTTATGTCAATTTTGACACTATTTGCTACATGATTTTTATGAAATTCATAACAGAATGATAAGTCGAACCAAGTTACTTATATAAACAATAACATGTCATATTAACCTAGAAAATTTATTTAGTTAATAAAAAATCTAAAAGTATATTTATTTGGGTATTTATAACATCAATTATGTCAATATTTCATTAATATGATAATTACTGCATCATCGTTGTGTCATAAATAAATTAAATTATTTAATTTCTAAAATTTACAAATAAAATACCATTTTGTAGGAAATATTTTTATATTTCTAATGAAAATAAATAGTTGAATTTATCTTATGTATAACCCCATATTAAAAATGATTTACTTATTAAACTTTGATTTTAACTATTTTAACCCTTCTTTAAATAAATTAATAATAAATGTCCTAATCTAATCCAAGTGGGCCTAAATGGTCATATTTTATTCATAAAGTTGTTTTTGGTCGAATTACATTTTTCCAATAGAATTAGGAAATGTGTTAGGTTAATAATAATATCATTTTTACCATTAATTACCATATTTACTTTTAACCGTGGTAAAAAAAAGAAAAAATTTACTATTCACCAAAAATTATTTTCATCTCAATGAACAACATTATACTTACTGACATAAACCGTGTCTCTCGGAATTTTTTTAATTTCACTCACGGAAGCGGTAAAATAAAATTTTATGAAAAATTCATTTTTTTTACTACCACTTAGTGGTTTCACTATTCATCAAAAAATGAAAGTTTTCAGAAAAATACCAAAAATTAGGCCTAAGCTATATTTGATATTATGAACTGAAAAATGATTTCTATTTTACCAAATTCAAAACATATCAGTTGCATTAATTAATTTAAAAATTAATTCCTGTCGTCAAAACAAATAGCGTGTTCTGAAGAGATAATAACTATCAAAAGATTGACACTTGTTTATGTCTGGTTTAAATGTGAAATTACATCCAATGACCAACATTGTATTAAATTGTAAAAATATATTCTAAATATACTTTAAAACCACTCAAATTATTAATTTATCACTATTAATTATTTTGAATGAAAAAGTTGTTTTTAATTAAAATTTAGTAATTTTCACTATTCATCAAAATATGAAAGTTATCCGAAAGTCACCAAAATTTCACCATAAGCTAATTTCGATATTAAGAATCCAAAAATAAAGTCCATTTTGAAAAATAAAAATTAAAAAATTTCAAAAAGTGGTTATTACTATTCATAACAGCTAGTTTTAATAATATTTTAATAGCATGTCGTAGTTTAGTGAAACTCGGTATTGCGTACAACACACGCTATCGTGGAAGGTCGCAATTGCGTGTAATTCAAGCCAGGTTAGAGATGTGTGTTGTGAAAGCTCCTTTTGGTGTAGCGTATAACACACGACATTAATGAAATTAAAAGGAATATTTTTCATACAATCTCGGGGTGTTACAGAAACGGTACTCAAAATAAAAAATATTGAATAATACAATAGATTGTTTTCTTCTAATATCACATAGTATCAATATCGCCTAGAAAATTTTTCCCAAAAAAATAAGATATTTAAATAATGAGTGGAATCCATTTTTCATAAGTATTGGGATCTATCATGTATCCCATGACATGTAAATTTTTTATGTTTCCTTTTCTTTACACATATTGGGAGGATATCAAGATAATATTAGAGAGTTTCATTGGGAAGCTTTCAAAACTATCCTTAAGTACTTGAGATGTATAATGAATATGATCCTAATGTAGGGAAGAGATGAGGAACTAGTAATGAGGGGATGCACTAATTATTATTTTCACACAGATCATAATGATATTAAATCATAGTCTCACTATGTATTTTTCTAGAATGGTGGTGTGGTGAGTTGAAGAATCTCAAAAAAACATGTGGCATTTTATTATAAATTGGATTCTAAGTGTATCGTGGATTACGATGTAGCTAAGGTGGTAGTTTGGATACACATCTTTGTCATGAATATTGGTGTTGTACCTATACGTGTATACCCTATTCCAATTTATTTTGATAATACTATATCATTGGTTATTTACAAGGATCCCATGTTACACTAGTGGAAGAACCATATATTTTGGAAGTTTCACCTATTGAGGGATTTTACATGGAGATATGATGTTGAAGTTATATTATTATCTACCAAGGATAATGTGGAATACCCCCTTACTAAATCTATATCATAGTAGAGGCTTGATTCTCTTATAAGAGATAGTGGGTTTAGACTTGATAGTAGTTGTCTCCAGTGATGGATGGATTATTGTAATTGGTCAACCTAGACACAACTCATCTATGTAATTTGATAACCATTATATGTATAGAGTTTGATATGTGTGTGTGTGTTTTTTTACCTTACCATAATCATATTGATACTTCTACTCCCACTATATTTATTTTAATTTATACAGATGACATATTATATCAAAATGCAATATAAGTTCTCATCCTATAATGAGAAATATACCATGATAGTAATATTAATATTATTTCTTATATAATAGATACGTCATATTTTTAGGAAATATGTGATATATGACCACCAGGTTATGGGTATTCAGCAGCATTTAGACTTCATCTCTTGAATTTCAAATATTGTGATCCCAAGTGGATTAGATTGTATGGAATGACCCACCAATAAGAATGCCATATGTTTCAAGTGTCCTTCGTAGTTCTTATATATGAACACATGTAATAGTATCTTGACTTGATATTATAATCAGTGTATATTATTTGATTTTGTTCTTTGATACAAGATAAAAACTATGGAATAATATCATAGTAAGTTAGATTTAGTTAGGTTTTTAATTGCTAGTATGAAATTGATTTAATAATCAAGATAAAAAATTTCATTTTTTAAAGGAAGTGATATATCAATCCTATTTGATCGTTATGGTAGTACCTTTACTAAATTTTTGGTCATGGTAGAAGAAATAATTTGCATTTATTGAAGTCAATTTAAAATAAATTATTGGATGATTATGAGATAATATGTGGATCCTGACTAATGAGATATCATATAATAAAATAGATTATATTAAACAATCTTTGTTCATTGGATAAGTTTTCACTACGATGACTTTTCTTTATCACCAAATGATCCTTGATGGATTTATAGAATCCTCTCCTAGTATGTGAATAGTATTCACTTCTATCAAGATAACGGCTAGAGGTTCGCACACTTAGTGTATTAAAAAGTCTACGATATTTTAATGAATATGAGTATAAGACATGGTGAGCCCCACCAAGTGGTCTGGGGATTTATGTGAATAAAATATTCCTAACAAATAAATAAATTCATTATTATTGGAGTATAAAATAATTGGAATTTTTATTTATTTATATAATTTATTCACAAGTTATTAAGTTAATACATGGAAAATATTATACAAATGAATATTATTTTAATTTTCAATATTTTATTTGATATTTTCATGATTTTTGAGTTGATTTAAAGAACACTTTTTTCATGAAATATATTTATTATATATTATTGTTAAGTGATGAAAAAAATTATATTTATGAAATGGTTAATTGGTTGTAACGTTCCATTTACCGATTATTTAGTGGGTGTTGTTTACATAGGGTCTAAGGAACCCTTTCTGGGTGTTTAACATCTAATATATAATCTAGAAAGAGCTCATTTCTAAGGGACTATTAATCCACTTGGATTTGAGATCTCCCCTCTCCTTTCCACACCCTGGAGAGAGAAATTCCCCTTATGAGTGTTCTATATTATATCTCATTCATGGATCGCGGGGATTGTCAACACATAAATCCTTATTTGGATCTATTATCTTGCACCAATATTTCAACAATCACAATTTTCATGGACTCTTAAAGCATGAGTGAATTATCTAGAGGGATTCGATCTCAGATCCTTTGATCAATGATCATTTAAAACAAGATTCTATCAAAAACACCATTAATACGAATTCAATCATAATTCATTTAATTTTTTTCCCAAATATTTCACATGAGATCATTTTGCATTTATCGAGGCTTAGATCACAGGTGACTTAAATGGTACATCAATCTAGCAATGAATATTATAAATCACTAGCCCATTTACATCAACTGTGTTCCCCAGTACCAAAACAATATTATCATATTTTTCTCATTTTTGGTTCCTTTAACACCTTTCATTCAAGTGTCCAATTATAATATAATGTCATGGAATTCAGGCATCCATTCATATTAAATTAAAATGTAAATTCTAAACTCATTATCAAAAAGAAAACCCATCTTAATGAGAGGTGAACACAATTACACCTCAAGCAAAATTATAGAAAAATTAAGCTAGTTAGACCAATCATATTCCCTATCAAATCTAATGTGAATTCCCACAAAACAAGAAACTTCTTAAAGGATTTTTGAATGTCAAATGATATGATTTGGACCTTAAATCAAGATCCATGATTGGGTAGCTATGTTCTTGATGGAATTCATATCAAACTAAGGATACCAATATTGAATTCTATGGAATCTTGGATTGAGTGAGATTAATTTAAAACCCAAAAATTAAAATTTGAGTTCATTTGAAGTGGAAAAATATTGTAAAACCCCTTAGTGATTGAAGTGATCCGCCAACCACCAAATGCATATATCTGAAATATCTAATTCTAAAGATCTTTAGGATTCCTGGGGTTGTTCTTCTATTGAATCATTAGTTGAGTATGAATTGAATGATTTCATTACACAATACGTTACATGAGGATTTAAGGGTTTGTTTCAAGTAATTATAATAAACCATTTCTTGTAATTATTTAATGTAAATATATGGACTCAGTATGAAGATTATAGAAAAAACTTACTTAAATGAATTTCTCTCCAAATGAGACTTAATTAATCCTTAAGTTGTCCTGAATCTTTTTATCATCATAATAACTCACTTTTAATGTCGTGTCCATCCCGAAAAGTATTTTCAAGAACATATTGGTCCAAATTTATAAACCAATTGCCCATGATGTGAACACATGTGTTTTAGTGTGTCATATCCCATGGCACCACAACATGGTCCATTTTTGTCGAGTGCCTACATTTCCAAATCCCATTAATTATTGCCCCTCCACCTTTTCCACACATTTATCACCTAACAACTAGAAGCCCACCATGGACCATTGAAACCACCTCACACTGATTTGTTCCTATCATCCATCAGGTACCACTGCCACAGGTTCATAGGGGATAGAATACCCATCCCTCCAATTTAATTTGGGGGAAATACTAAGCAGTTGGGGATCGATCCCCTAATGATATGCTTTGTAGGAAACACCCACTTGAATAAATACACAATTGTAATAAAAATAATCTAGTTTATTATGATAAAAATATTAATTATAATTATAAAAATAATAATTATAATAACTATAACAATTATGATGATATTAATAATGACACATGATGGTTTGGAAGATGGTCTAATGTCCCATGTACATCAAATTTATTAAAAAAAGAGTGTTTGAGTTATAATAAGAGGAAATTAAAGATGAGTATATACATATGACATTACATTGGATTCATGAAAGGGGTATAATGCAACATAGAGTTAAATGGGAAAAAAAGAAGTACCTTCCTCCACTTCTTTGTTGTATATATAATTTGACACCATATTACCCTCCCTATAGATATGAGAGACTAAGAATTTTATTTTTTCCCATGTTATAAAGAAAAATCATCCCATTCACTATACAGATGTAGGGAAGTCAGGGAAGATGTGATATAGAGGTGATTGAAAACCAAATAATTATCATTTTCAATCCAAAGATTATTCCATCAAAGAATCTTTGTATAGGTAAAGGCGTGTATAAATTCCTAAATTTGTTATTCTAAAGCAATGTAGTTTCCAAACCATTGTTAGAAGAAATATTTGATATAGACTCTGTAATTTCTAAATATTACTTCACAAATTTTTATGTCAAGTGTGTTAAAGGCTTCTCCATAAACATTAAATTTTATCTATGATGGGATTGGAGGGATCCATTTGATAAATTTCAGTTGTATGGGTTTCTTAGTCACCTCACTCACCCCCTTTGTTTTGAAGATAATACATCCCTCTGTTATGTTTTTCATATATCTCAATTTTATATTTTAGGATATATGAACATACATTAAAATAACTAAAATTATGGTTTTACAGATAATATTATTCTATAATAACCTAATACCATTATTGGCCAACAATATGTGATAGAATGCTGCAAAAATATCATAATAGATCATGTTCTTCACCTAATAACTCGTATCTAGGTTAAATAAATTTTTTATAAATTCCTCGGGGAATTCATTAGTTTGAATATTTAAATGATATGTTGACTCAATGTTATTCCAAATAATATTTTAAAATAATAAATTAGAGAATAAATTGTACTAGATTAAAAAATTATAAGGCTTTACAAGAATCTAGATATAACTTTCATACCATCCACTCAGCCTTTGTCATCATTTAGAATCTTTTTGAGCCATAACATCCAAATGAGTAGATGTTGAGATGAAAATATAAATTATTTCATTATATAATTCATACACCAAGGTTTTTCATCAGAAAATTCAGATTATTATTGATATTGTAGATTTAGAATCAGATTTCCCAATCTTTCTGAGCACTAGATGGATTTTTTTCATCTCAAAAGTTTAAAGTAGTAATGGCCTTCTTGATATCTAGTGAGGGGAGATAATCCACCTAATAAAAATGATTAATAACTAAAGGGATAGATAATTTTTTAGGATAAAATTTAGATAACATTTATTTGGTATTGGGGAGATAATCCAACTAGTCTTCTAGAAATTTAGTTTCAAGATTCATGAAGGGGTCTAATTGGTAAATATTTTAATTTCAATATATTCCTACTTAAATACCCAAAAAACTAATGAGATCAATTAAAATTGATTCCATATTTATATATTTAAATAATCCTTTTACAGATGATATTTTTAGAGTCTTTGTTTGAGTTTTAAAGATTCCAAACATAACTGACCACTAAAGACTTATTAAACATTTTGAGATTCATTAAACTCATTCATCCCATGAAAATAGATTTTTCAAATTTATCCAATGAAAATATACTAATGAAGCTGATATTTTAACACATTTTATATTTTAAATAAATTTTATTAATCCCAATTTAGGTTTATTTTATGGTAAATTTTCACATTTTTTGGTTTTAGAAGTAATTCGACCTTAATTGGAAAAATTGCCTAATTTTGGATTTTAACTATTTTAATTTTATTATATATTTAAATCATAAATTTTTCAATAGTAATTAAAATTGTTAAATTCCTTTTCTTAAGATTCCATGAATATTGGGATTCATTTCATTCAAAAGGATACAAAACAGAATCTAACATCTAAAGGCCCAAAACCAGCTCACAATTTAGGCCTTGAAATATGTGTAAAGAATTGATCACTTTTGAAGATGGTACAATATCTCACAAAGTAAAAACCGAAATGATCAGAAATTGTACATAGAGAAATATAAGAATCATGAAAAAAATTATTAACTATTTCCCCACCTTATTCATCATCACTCAAGGTTATAATGGCATGGGAATGTGGGGAATTAGAATATGAAAATTCACCTAGCCAAAACAAATTTCTGGACTAAATAAGCTATAACTTATTTAATATTTTTTAAATAAATTTAAAATATCACTGGAGAACATGAAGTAAATATTTTAACAACTTTTAATAATTATATAAGTTCAATAATCATAAATTTAATGGACCTACCATGAAAAAACATTTGTAGGGTAAAATTGGAACTGAAATTGGCATGCCCTCTCCCTATAAAAATGTTTTTCCTCATCATTTCAATGGGTTTTAAACTTGGGTAAACCCATTTTTTTAAATTTTATGTAGGTTTTTAGTATTTGACATGCTGAAATATTAGTATAATCTTAATATATTAGTGTTATTCTTCATCAGCTTATTCCATTTTTTTATTTTATATGTTCTCTTAACATGTTCTCTTCTCAACTCTACTAAAAATAGAGAACTAACCCTGTAGTTTGTTTAAGGGAGAGAATTGTGGTTCTATTGAGTTTTATGTTCTTTAATTTCATTTCTTTATTAATTTTGGGTAATTTTTGGGGGGTTAAATCAATTATGATGATCATTCGTCTCATTTTTTCTTCCATCCAATTCTTCTTCTCGTTTATCAATCATCATTCTCTTCACTATTTTTTAATGCATACAATAGAGCAGGGAGTAGATTGTGATGTTCAAAGAAGGAGTCTCATAGATGATTCTTAGAATATAATTTCCCCATATATATAGGTCATGGTGTGGTGTTATGACAATTAAAATGATATGGTGAGGTGTGACCGGTCTTGATCACCTCACTGAATTGAATTTTGAGAAATATATTGAATAATGAATTCGAAATCCCTGACCTCTTGAGAATTATTGACTTATATTTTCTATCTAAATTAATTTTTTATTGCATTAAATTTATATATTTATTCATATTTATATTTAATGAATTTGAAAGACCCCTTTAAATTATTTAGCTTATTTTTATATAAGTTAATTTATAATAGTGACAATAGGAAGAAAATGTATTGTGAGTGGACTCCTCAAGAGATCAACCCTACGTATCCACACGATATTACACACTTTGGTAAATATAATATTGACTAAGTTAACATGACTAATTACACATCATCAATTTGATGACATTTTTAGGGATACCAAGAGCTTGTTCACACTTGTTTTCATAAATAAATTTAAAAAATAGCTTCATTACTTATCATTCATTTCTTAGGATGAGATAGATGTTTATAATAATTACTTTAATTATTCATAGGATGATAAATTTTATGTTGAAACTCTGAGGGAATAGACATTGAAGATTCAAATGGAACAATATTACTTGATGATTCAATATAATTTCAAAATTATTGAAAAATCAAGAAATCTAGAAGCATCATCGTCCATCGAAGTTGATGAAGTTAAATTTATGTGGATGGAATTAAAAAAATGACAAGATATGAAGAATGAAATTCCTATTACACCTAAATTTCTAGAGAATATTTTTGATTTTGAATCAATATTTTATTATCGACTTCAATCTCCAACGAATGACTTCCCAGCTACCATGCTTAAAGAAAGAGAGTTTGAAGGTGAAATGTTTTAGGGAGATTAAATTTTTTACCATTATATAGATTAAAATATTATTAACATTGAATTTAAGAATTACCTCCCATATACTTATTTTTGATAAATAGTACCACTAATTAAATCCATGGATGAATAATATAAAAAGGTAGATTGTGTTGAATAGAGAATGGAGGAGAAAATCGAGTTATACATTGGTGCTTATGAGGATGATACAATAAAATACTAAATCACTGAAAAATTATTTTTTTGGAAATTTTACAAGAAGAGAAGACACACCACACTCCTATATATTCACCACCAGTGAACACCTCTCCTACATCGGAGAAAAATTGGGAGCACCCAATATTCTTTTTCTCACCACAACTACACCTCAAATTCTCTCTTTCATCTCTTCTGTGGTTTATAGATATTTTTATTTTATTTGGGGATTTTCAATCCAATCATATACTGATGGATATTCATAGAAAGCATATTCAATTTTTCATGTGAAAGAAACCACATCCACATTTATATTGGGGTTAATCCACTAAAACTTACTCACTTCGTTAGTAAAAACCTAGCACCCACCTGGGGGTCCAACCATGTTCGGTCAACTTTTATATTTATCTTTACATTTCTTATTTTTCTTATTTTTTTCGTTATTTAATGATTTCTAGGTAAAATTAGTATTATCCTTGAGATTAACTCTAAGCTTCAACTGTAAAATAAATTCATGTTGTACCTTTCCTTAATTTTGTTTTTCTTACCTTATTTTTATTTTGTTGATCTAAAATGAGGGGTAGTTAAATTTATGTGTGTGGGAGAGTGTCAGACTACAAAGAGATTTTTTTATATTTTCCTACTTTTTTTATATTTTTAGGAACACGGATCTAAAATGCATATTAATATCATTTTTCACACATGAATTGATTTTGTGAGAGTTGAAATAATTTTTTAAGAATGAATTTTAAATGATTGTTGATGTCAACACTTTTTTCATGAAATATGTTTTCATGAATTTTTATGAGTTTGAACAATATTTGAAATCAATGAATATGAAACACTGACTCAAAATATTTTTCCAGTCTTTTAAGGTATTTTAAACCATTTGGATATATTCTTCCTAATTCCCACACTTTTTTATAGAAACTTGTTTTTTTTAGAATCACAACTTGTGATATTTCTCTTTCGATGATTTGGACTTCATGGAATGTTTTTTATATGATTGAGGAATAATTTTGGCTAACCACATATTTTCATGATACCTACCTCTAAATATTTCCTTTATTATCCCTTATATTCCATGGATTTTCTTATAGGTATAAGCAAACATACATGCTAATTTTTCATTACCAGCCTGCACTCCTGGTATTTGTTTCATTGATATTTCAAGTTTGAGTTTATAGAAAGGACCTTTCATTTTAATTTTTTGGTACGTGTTTCATTTATGGGCGGTGTAAGGTGTGTTTCACCATTTTATGTATTATAGAAATATATAATTTGACATGATTCATTTTTAAATTTTTCAATAATTGTATCATCATTTTCTCCTTTAAACAAAATTAAGAAAATACAAAAAAATATAGATGAGGATGAATTATTAATTTTTATTTCCTTTGAGAATCATATACATACCCAAAATAAAGTTCTTGAATTTTCATTCATTCATTTTATTTATTTTTTAGCTTATCCTCCATGAAAAAAATAAAAAATATATAAAAAGGGAAAAATATTTTTTTTTACCATTCTAGATTTAAAAAAAAGGAAATTTTGGTTGAAATAATTTATTTTAATCACTAATTATCACATGTACCATTTCATAAAACAGATGATGTTTTTATTCACATTTTATGAGTTGATTGGTTGAGTAATTTCCAATATTTTCACATGAATAATCATGTATTGTACATAATAGTTTTACCACCCCTTTCTGGCCCTAAATATTTCAATTATTTTCTGAATAACCCTAATCCACATAAATTAAAATCAAAAGTACTCATAATTGAATTAATTTGATTATCTGAAAATTTGGTGAAATGTTCATTTTTACAACCCTATGGTGATATATTCATTTTCCAACTACGATCATAACTCCAAATTTAATTTCTATTAAGTGAAGAGTGAAAAAACATTCAATGTGGGTAGGTTTTGATTGTTTCATGGATGGATTTAAAAGTAATAATGAATTTAAATGTGAGGAATGAAAATGAGAGGGGATTTTTTTTATATAAGAGACATGATGGAATACTTCTTTAAATAAGATCATAGATTTTTTCTCATTTTTGAATCTTATGTGTATTTTGATTTGAAAATTTGATTATTTCTCTAAAGTGAAATGGTTAAGTGTGGGGAAGTAATGAAGATAATATTTTCACTAATTTTTTACTATAATTAAATGTTATTACCCCCACTATAGTGTAATTTTAGGGTCAATACTCACATTTTTTATTCAGGGTCATTATGGAATATGAAAGTGGAGATTTGGAATATGAATAGTCAAGAATAAATTTCTTAAGTAAATCAACCATAAATCATTCAATATTTGTCCAATAAAGATGAAATATCATGGGTGCTCACTTCAGATATAGAATAACAACATTAAATAAGGTAATATCTTCAAAATTCACAATTTAATGCGGATGTACTACACCAATATCAGACATTAGCGGCGGTTTTTAGCGGTGGTTTGTTAAATTGCTGATATTTTTTTAAATAATTTAGCGTTGGTTTGTAGAAAATCAATGCACAACCTTTTAATTTTTTTTTCACATAAAACACTTATCCATTGAAACCTCGACCCCCCCCCCCCCGCACCCACACACCCCCATGAAACCCCTAACCCCATGACCCCCCAAAACCTTACAAGACCCGACCCTCATTAACCCTCGATGTTCGTCACTGCTCCTCGCCACTGGTCTCGACCCTTGGCCCCAACACCCCCAACCCTCACAGACCTTCAATTTTGGTCCTAAACTAGCCACTCACTACCCATATCTTCTAGTCCCAAGCTAGAACCTTGCCATATCTCACCACCATTCCTGACCTAGCCCCTCACCGCCTGTCCTGATCTGAGCCGTTGATACCCATTCCTGATGAGTTACTATTTTTCATTGTTATAATATTTGGAATTGTTATACAGTAATACATGATATGATTTTTTAGGTATGGTATGTTATATTCATTTGAAATCTATTTTTATAATTTTCAATATTACCAGTTCTGGTTTTTTAGATATTATTTTCACTACTTTTCTCTTTATGTTATCGTTAAACAATAAAACATTGTAGGACTTGTTTTTTAGAATAAGAAGATTTCTATAATTTCCATTTCATTTTTGATATTATTTTTAATTGTTCAGATTCAATTTAATTTCTATATTATTGTTAAATATTTATATTTTTTGATATTTTTTTCTTCACATCAGTCGATGTTCTTTTGATGTTTTGATTTTATATTCTTCAATTTAGGTTTTTGAAGTTCTTCCATATAATAAAATTTTGAATTCAATTTTCATAATCATTATTGGAATTAAGAATTTATATTTCTTATCTGTGAGGCTCTTACATGGTTTTAATTCACTTAATGAGAACTCTCATTCAGTTCCTTACCCATATTAAATTTGATCCAAACCATATGGGATGATCTCATAGTAAAAAATCCACAAAAGATGTGCTATCTTGATTTCAGTTCTCACTGGCATGTAATCACAGACAATATCCCAATTCATTCATGGAAATCCATGAATCTTTATATATTGGATAAATTGATATAACATTATTAATCTAGGTATATTAATGAATCATTAATCAATGTTTTATTAATATTCTATATCCAGTTTTCATATCATATTGGTGGATCCTATCCAATTATCTTGTGTCATTTACTTTGTGCATAATCTTCATGTATTTCCCAAGTTAAACATTCCATATACATACTAATAATATTGTCCCATGTACTTTATGTATGATATATATGTATTTCCTATGTATTAATAATCTATAAACAATTATCAAACTATATTGTAATATTTAGTTTTTGTAATCTGTATGTGTTACCTGTAAAATCACTATTACTTATTAACTTATTAAATATTCTTTATTAATGTTTTATTTTTTCACTTTAAAACCAATTAAATTTCATTTAAAAGTAATTTAAATTTTCATACATGTATAATACCATTTTAATATTATCATTGTGGTCATTTGTTTATTCTCATTTATATCATAGGTTTTCATCATCGACATCTACGGACCATCATCATCCATCGACACTCATAGACTGATTTTATCTCCTCTTATATCACAACTCATCATAAACCTAATGTACTCAAAATTTTTTCATTTTGAATATAATTATAAAGATAGTTTTATATACATCTAATTTATGTTTCGTAGTCATTTTAATATTTGGGCACAATCTATTAATATTATGAATTTCTCAAAACCATTACATTAATTCCCAAGACAAATTATTTTTTTTCAATATATTCCCGAAGAATATTCCTTTAATAAATGATTCTTTTCTTCAAGAGTTATAATTTATCATTCATGTGGTAATTTATTTATTATATACACTCTTAACAAAAATTAGACTTTCATTGTGTTTCATTCCTGAAGGAAAGCATTGACTTGTAGCACTGTTTTAGAATTCATAGGTGAAGTAATATTTTTTTTATTAATAATGGATTTCAACAATTTATTTATTCTCTTGGGTATCGTAATGGTTTTTAAATGAAAAATGTAACTCTTTTACAAAAAACTTTTCTCACAACTATACTTTATGTATATCAACAATCCTTTTTAAATGAGTCTTTATTTACCAAATGTATTTATATAAGAAAATATTATTTAACATATTCATATTTTTTCAACCAGTATATATGAATATATTTTACTATTCAGTAATAGTTATGTGTTTTAATATTTTTTAATAATGTGTGGTAACATTGTGATATATATGGATAAAAGAGGTATCACATTACTGGGGAACACACCTAAGTAATATATGGGTTTGGACGAGTTTTTAGATTTTTCAATTTCAAATTGATCCATTGATGGGAGAATAATATTTCCATGTCCTAAATGTAAATTTAGATGATCGTTGAAGATAGATGAAGTTTATGAAAACTTGATATTGAAGAAATTCCCTACTCAATATTTTTGTTTGATTTGGAATAGAGAATAAAACATTACAGAAAGGTTGTGCATTGATGTTAATTTATAGAATGATCTCCCAAATTCATTGAAAATGGGAAATGAAATTCAAAGCATTATAAATAATGAATTCAGCATTTCAAGACAACAACGTCAACTTCAAAACATATTAGAACAACCAGTTGACGGTGTTACAAATAGAAACGTGACAAGTTATGTTCTTGAGACTCTAAGACAACTAGACCAAGATTGTAACATATCATTTGATCCTCCTTTTTATATTTTGGAGACTAATGTAAGAGAAAACTTCACTGAGTAGACAGATGTGTTTCATGGTTATTTGACGATGAAAATCAAGAGTTGAATAGTAGATTTTTGAAAAATTGAAAACTATATTTTTTACTGATGTTGTACCATATCAAATTCCGATGTGGAATTACAAATAAGGAGGTGTCCATGATATTGGAATTGTTGTATGATGTATTTCCTGAATCAAAGAACCTTTATTCTTTTTATGATATGAAAAAAGTTTTTAACAAGATTATTTTGAATTATAAAAAAAATACATGCATTTCCAAATGATTTTATGATTTATTAGGGAGAGTATTCAAGCATAAAGGATTGAAAAAAATTTCCTTCTTCTAGATATAAGTATATAGGTGATTTTGGAAGTCTAAATAAATATACTACCACGAAGAATAATAAAAGGAACACACATGAAAATGTTTTTCATTACTTTATTTAAAAGACTCGATTACAATGATTATTCATGTCATCGAAAACTTCCAAACACATGGTGTTCTTTTCATTAGATAATAAAAATGATGGGTTAATGTTACATCAAAGAGATTCACAATTGTGGAAGACATATGCTTCATTATATACAAATTTCTAATATGATCATAGGAATGTTCGAAGAGGAATGGCTACTGATGGAGTCATATGCATTCATCTTGAAAAAATAATGTTTTTGATTCAAAATTAAAGGAAATTTTATTAAATTATGGTGTAATTTATTGTCATTATGTTATTAAATGATGATATTTTCAAAATGAATCCTGGTGTACATATATTTTTCCACTTTACTTTTCTTCATTTTCTAGCACAAAAGTGGACATTGAAAATTTTAAGAAGAAATGGAAATATTTTAAATAGAGATTATGGAATGAATTAAAAAATACTTAATTGAGAACTGATCAAATTTATTATAAGGTACCCAATGGGGTACATAGAGAGAAATTGAATGTTTTTATTGATATTCATCATGATGAGAATCACATGGAATTTAAATACAGATTATTATATTAATCTCATTTTATGTTTATAATTTTATTTAAAAAGGATATTACATTAAATACATTAATATAAAATTGCCTTTTATTTATTTCATGATATTTCAAGGAAGAGTGCATCGAGTCATGCTAAGTAAATCATCTCTCACATCATGGGGTCAAAGGGTTTTTCTAGAAACCAGTCGATTCTGGTAATCATTTCAATAGTTTAAATATTTATTATAAAATTTTATCTGGTTAATATATTAAATTATTGATTTATCTTTGTTTAATGTAATCATAGAGTTTAGGCCACCATGAATCCCGAAAAGAAGTGTGGTTGGATGTTTATAAAAAAATATGATTAGTGTTTTTTTAATGAACCTACTAAAGATGTTAAGGTATTAATTCTTTTTCATTACAATAACTGATTATTAGTTTCCACAATGTTAATATATATTTCTTATAATATGACTGATATTTTAATTATTGGTAAAATTTAAGTAACTATGGGATGTTAATCACACATATTCCTACTCAGTCTCCCAAGATAGCCTAGTTGGTAATGTCCTTGGGAAGTAACATTATGGTCGAGTGTGCGGGATAGGTTTGGGACCATTATCGTCTGAGGTCTTTAGAAGTAAAATAGAGATTTTAAGTGCATCTACTTATAGTTGTAGTAACTCCATACCCTAATATTCTTAGAGAAAGTTTTATTCTATGAAAAAACACAATTCAGGAATAGGGGGATGAGATATCTATTTTCAAGAAAGTGTTTCTTGATTTATATCAAAAGTTGACCCGATCTGTCCCTGGGGATTTTTCAAGGATGACCGGTAGTGAGTAGGTAAATCACAAAACATCAAAATAATTTAGTTAAAAAAAACTTTTATTTATTTTATGTGTAAATATAAATATAAAACATTGTTTAATTTTCAATATAATTATCTTACCTATGTCAGTACTAGGAAGTAGAGATGGAAATGGAGAGGGTGACGAGCTGAGTTCATCATTATGGAATGATTAGTGGAGAGGGTTTTCTCATGTTTCTGTATATCCAATGTGTGTATTTTTTTATATTTTTCTTATTTTTTAGATGGGATCGGGACTATTGAGTTCCCTATGTATGTATTGTATAACCATGTGTCTGTATATTGCTTTCCAACTGGCTATGGAGATTGAAATTTCTTTATGATCATATATGATGTTTACTTTCTTATATCCCTTTTACATATAGGTTGATCATACTATTATATTCTATTATTTCCCACTTTTTTCATGGTTCCTTACTAACTCTGATTATACTCACACTTATATGGGCTTTGCATGTGTGATTTTATTCTTATACAAACAACTGCTAGATTGTTTGTGTCCTTTGTGGACCTAGTATCAATTGAATATAGAATTAAGTGGAGGCACTGACCATGTTTGGTGGTCGGAATTAGGGATCATGAGTTGGGAACTCCTCTTATTTTTTCTTTCAGTTGTTTATAGAGTGGTACCTACTTTCCTACTTCGTGGATAGGCATGTATTTTACCCTTTTCCTTTCCTAGATATTTATCTATCTCATTATGATGTTTTCCTTAGAGGTTACTAAATGAATATTTTACACCAAAATGTTTTGTTTTATTTTACCTATGAACTATTTCATTGATTTGAGTGTGTGTGTGTGTGTGTGTGTTCACATATAATAGGATAAGCCTCCCACTTCGGTGATATTCTTACACTGTGTTTGTCGTTAATCCTTCACCTATTGGGGATGAACATGTGGTGTCACTATTAGCTTATTGGTGTCCCAAGTAGTGACCCTATAGGTCAAGTCATGAAATAAAACCCCATGGTATTCTCCAAGACCATAATCTCTATCTAACCCTATGCATTATAGGAAATTCTATACCAATTTCCAAATCTTACATCATGACCCAGTCCTACTGACTAAGTATCATTATATTTTATCTCTCACCAAACTAAATTCCCTATATCACTTATCCATAAAATCATATCTCAAGCCTATAAAATATAGGATATCCTCTATCTATCAGACCCTATGTTCAATTAGTATCCTCTTGTTTTCACCTTCTTGGTTAGAGATCAATATTAATGTATTTGGTGATTTACCTTTTGGGAGATATGTGTTCTCTATTTTTACATGGACCCTATTTTTTGAGCTCTATCTTGTTAGTCATGGATAGGCCATGGGAATGTAATCGGGTAACTCAGACTATGTGTATTCTTATCAGACTAAGAACATAGAGCCATCATTTTTTTTCACGATCTCATCAAAGGGTGAGATTGGTGTTGGAAGTCCTAGTATTACATATATTATTTACCCATTGTGTAAATCTATGTCAATTTTAATCCTCACTTGGGGAAATTTAGATCATTTATGGATATTTAGGGTGATTTATATATTGGTATCTTCATGTTGTTTTGGGAGTATCTTCCCTTTGAGGAGTCAAGTTTTTATCACAGATGATTATTTATGGAGAGTGATCATCATATCTTTTTTTGGGTTGTATGGATTTATTTTCAGAACATTTTTACTTCACGTTCAACCATTTTGGTGATATTTTTAATAGTAGGGAGTCATGTGATAATTAAATCATCTCATATTCATTATGATTTTATCCATGATATTCCATTTAATTCTTTATATGCCATTTATTATTCTTTTTATTCATGTGTTTCTTGAATTCTTGATAGTTCAATCTGAAATTTGTCTTTTCATTTTTTATTGGTTTTGAATCATAAATGACCCTTTTGATGAAAATGGTATTCATGATGGAAGGTTTCATATTGAGAACTATTTCTTTACTATTAAATTAATTTATCTTTTTTGTAATTTTGGTGGATTAAGTTTTAACATGTGAAGTCTCGTTTTAATGAAAGTAGGTTGATTATTTATAGCTTGTTTTAAATTTATTAAATTTATGTTTTCCTTGGAAATGTGTTGTGTAATAGCTTAAAGAAGTACTAGAAAATAATTTTTTTGGAATGGTTGATAGTAACTATATTTCATAACATTGAAGGTATTGATTGGTTTTCATAGTATTAATCATCTAGGATTATGATATATTTGATGATCTAGTCAAAGTTTCATTTTTATTCTAGTGTTGTTCTAGTTGTAGGTTCTGGGGTTGTAGAATCTAAATCTTGTTTTTTATAATTCATGATTTAGAAATGGTTTAAACCGTTGCTAGATATATTTTTTATAGTGGTTTAAAGTGCAACTATATTAGGGTATTTTAATGGACGGTAGTTAAAAACATCACTAAATAGAGAAAGAAGTTATTTAGAGGTGGTTTTATCTAATTTAGTGGCATTTTTTGGGGGTAAAAACTTCAAAATGTAGCGATATTTTTAAACCACCACAAGATTGCTGTCATTTTTTATAGGAAAAAATGCTACAAAAATTGAAAAAAAAAACACTGCAAAATATTCATTTTGTGACGTTTTTTAAAAAACTGCTGCTAAATGGAAGGAACCATCGTGTGTTGAATGTCGAAACCAATTTCAGTGTTAATTTTTTGAAACCATCGTAGAATTAGGTAGCATCAGTTTAAACTATCACTATATCAAATACAATATTCCGCTAAATAGAGAATTTTTTTTTAGTCATTCCATGAAAAAACATTCGTAGGAAATAATTGGAGCTGAAATTTTCATCCCCTCTCGAAATAAACATGTTTCTCCTCTTCATTTGAAGGGGATGGAAACTCAAGGGGATACCGTTTTTGGCCATTTTAGATGATTTTTAGTATTTTACATACTTTAATATTATTAAAATATTAATATATTAATGTTCTTCCTCAAATATCCTTCATTAATTATTTTATTTTATGTGGCCACCCATTGTGTTACCTTCTCAAATCTGCTAAAAGTAGGGAATTAACATTGGCATTTGTTTGAGGGAATTGTGGTTTGACTGAATTTTATGTACTTTAATTCCATTTCTTTATAAAATTTGGGGAATTTTAGTTGCGGTGAAATTAATTATAGTGAGCGGTCTCCCCATTTTCTCTTCCATCAGATTTTTATTTTCATTTATCAATCATTCTTACCTTCATTATTTGTGTCGTGCATATGGTGGAGCATGGAATAGATTGTGATGGTAAAAGAAGATGTCACCCAGATGAATTTCTGAATAGAATTGCCCCGTATACATAGGTCTCATTATGGGGTGATGAAATTTCAAATGATAAGGTGATGTGTGACAAGTCTTGAACACTTCATTGAATTAAATATTGATAACCACTTTAAACAATGATTTTTATCACCGTGACATCTAGAGAAAATTTACCTTCATTATTTTTTTTGCCTTTATGTTGTGTTTCATTGAATATATATATAATTCACTTCAAAACCTCCAATTTATATTAGTTAATTTATTTTTATATTATTTAATTTATATTAGTGAAAATAATACAATTGTGCGTTGTGAGCGGCCTCCTCAATAGATCGACCCTGGGTGTACACAAAATATTGTTGTCTTAAGTAAATAAAATATTGACTAAGGTAGCATGACTAAATACCAATATTCATATACCTAGTTTTATTTAATAAATACATCTTGTATTAAAAATAATAATGTAACTTCCAAGTCTCTTGAACATATCCCTTTTCCATTTGTAGATATTAAATGAAAAAATAAGCAAGGATGTAATGATAGAATTCACAAGATAAATTCTCCCTACTTGATATAATGTCATCCCTTTCCAATGAGAGAGTTGGGAGATGATATTATTGGAAATAAATTCAAGTTAACATACATTGAAACATAAAAAAGTGAGGTATTGTTTCACCCAAATATTTTATATGTACTCTTTTAAAATAAAATTTAAATATTCGATAGCATTTGCTGCACACAACTCCATGTCTAATTGAACCATGATATATTAAAACATTTAAAACATAGTTGTTGAATTGGAGGGTATAAATATGATTAAAATAATTATGAAATTTATATAGAAATGTTTTCTTTGATTCAAATGTATTGACTAATTCTTAGAAAATAGATATTCCATTTTTAATAAAATAACTTCATGATTAAAATACTGATTTTTCTAAAGAAATTTATTTCTTTAGGTGTTTTGAATTTTTATATAAAAATTTATATTGATCATTATTAAAAAAATTGGTAAATTAATATAAATGTAAATTTACGAATAATCATTCATATATTAGTTATCTAATGGTTCATAATGAACATAAAATCATTTTAAGGTAAAAGAGTTACTTATCCTAAAACTATTTTTATGCGTGTAATTTGTTTTTGTCAAAATAAATTAAATAAATCTATATTGATTAATTGTAACAATCCAATGTTTTATTAATATAATTCCCTTATTATAATTATTCCTTATAATATAATCATATTTGGAAGCACAAAGACATATCATGATACTAAATACTAAGTGATCATTAAATATAATTTTTCCACTTCTATGTTTTTAATTTCCAAAATCTGACATACACGGGTGCGATCAATAAGACGCTTGGAGTTCAATAGGGAAAAATTATTTTTTCGTGAATAATGAACAACTCTTATGAATATTAACCTACCCTTATTAATAGTAATATGACCCTTATTAATTGTAAATCATAAATAATAATAGTAACCTCACCCCTGAATGATTAAATAAAATTTAGGCATCTTATAAGTGACAATTTAGCTATAGTAAAAGTATTGATGTTTTTGTAAGTCATAAATAATTAATTATAATTAATTATTTAAAATAAAATAAAATTTATTTTCCTAAAATGTTTTCATAAATTAACAATTCTATTTCTTTTGGGTTTTATAATAATTTTATAAGACCTTATGTAATTTTTGAAAGCATTATGAAATCAGTTTTAATTTTAAAAATTGTATTTTTCATGTAAAATATGATTTTAATTAAAAAATAATTTAATCATATTTATAAACTTATTTTTGAAAAAATTAGTTTATTTTTGGATTCTACACATTAAAAAATATTTAGGGTTAATTTTATGGATTTTTTTGAAATACCTTAATTGTTGAGTAAATAGTAAAAATATAGTTTTTCACATAACCGATATATCCTAAATTGAATCATTCATGTTGTAATGATGCTATAAAATTTCTAGAACATTATATTTGGTCATGTTATATTTTATTTCTGAAATATTTCCTTAAAATTCAATAAACTCAATTTTCAAAACTAACAATGATTTTAAAAAGCCTAAAGTCAAAAAGTGATTCCTTAAAGTATATGTCTCTCTTTCTTTTCACTTTCCTTTTAATAAATTATTGAATTAGAATTATAAATATGGTTTAAATTCTAAAAATAATTATATTATATTAATATATTATTTATGTTGTCAAAAAACTACTATTACAATTCTAACATTTGATATATTATTTTATTTGATATTCTATTCTAAAAACACCCCTCTCTTCATGTATAAATAACCCCTCTCCCTCCCATTGACAACCCACAGCTCTTAATCTTCAAAACATGACTAAACACTTCCAAAAAATCATCCCTATACCCTACCCCACGTCCAAGAGATTTTGGTCTCATCAAAAGACCAAAGTTGTGTTCTTTAAGGAGGATCTCAAGAGGAGGATTCAAGAGGTAATTTCCCCTCTCTTTTCATTTAATTTCCTTTCAATTTTAAGTCTGTTTCCTAATATCTTCATAACTATACTCATCAAAATGGTATAGAAACTCTAGTATCATAAATATACTATAATATTATGATAATAATGTGATAATATATCATCCAATCCCATTATCCTCTTCTTTTTATTTTAGAATGGAAAATGTGGTCCGTGAGGTGTTAATTTATCACCTTCATGAACGACATGTTTTCTTTTTTCCTTTACAGCCTTCAGATATGGTCATAAAACCATTTTTTTGGTTGAAACAGATTATTCTATATGTATTATATCCTATTTTATGTTATATATTTAACTTATGTACATATTACTAAATGATTAAACAATACAAGTTTGTTGTGTTCGGAAAACCACCCAAATTAACCCATACGACCATCATTAAATTCTTAACAAATGATTCAACCACATAGTATATAACATAGTTCATTATAAGATCACTTAAAATTCAATAATATAATTAATAACATTTAATATTATATCTAGTTGTTTATCTATATTTTACACTAACTTCCATTTATAAATACCAGTGATCCTTTTAAGAAAACCATACAAATGAACTTTCCTGAACAATGTATCTATAACTCATACAAAGGCCCATAATGTAACTAAATGATACCATAAATAACCAGATTCATGTACACAAGGTTCCTTAATTTTTAAATTATGAATCTAATGTGTTTATAAAGGACATCAATGAAAATAAAGTGTTCGGATACAAGGTAAGGGGAACGTCTCAACCCCAACTTTATTTTTTTGGGTTCTCCCCCTTTCACACCATTTTTGGTATGTCCCCTCCTTAAAAATCATTTTTTTCATAATTATATTAACTTTTCTAGGATATAAATTTTTTCCACTGGAGTTTATTTAAAATAAATTTTTTCCAATATAACTCTTCTTTCAAAATCACACCTTTTACTTATCACTCAAGGTTTATAGTTCTTATATCAAGTATGTATTCCCTATTTCTTTTGGGAAACCAAAGTTTATGACTGTGTTCTTATGTGAAAAACCCATTACGTTCCATGGGTTATTTATGTTCATATTTTATATATGTTCTATGTGGCATGCATGATAATGAGAATGTTATTGTGTGACGAGTGCGCCCGGAATTATACAGCGCTTCGATGCATTGGGTAAAGTGACGAATCTCATTAGTTAAAGTGAAATGATGTGTGAAAATTATTATAGATTTGTTTAAAACTTTGTGGGGTTTTTAACCACTAAGGAATGCTGTTTTATTTTTATTCATATAAATATTTCAAGTCTTTTATTAATGTTTCCTATCTTGTTCATGATCCATTTCCTACGTTGTGATTTTTCTCACCCATGCTATATTGTTCTTATCTATCCTCTTACTGGGATTTTAGATCACCCCATTTTTTATGTATATCCTTAGGTGACTAGATGAACTAAGGACAGTTCAAGTTCCAATAAGAATGTATAGAATAAGGAATTAAATAAGTTTTATACTTAATATTTTAAATGTTATGTTTGGTCAAAGTTTTCCCAACACACTAAATCTCTGGATCCTCATGGTGTAATACTATAATGTTTTTTATCTTTATAATGATGTAATAGTTAATTAAGAGAAGGAAGGGTTGATATATTTGGTATCTGAGGCATGGTTTAGTTAATTTGGTTATTGGGATTAGTGAACCCTAGAAGAAAACCTCCAGTATTAAACTAAGTACAATTATACACACAAGAATAATTTCTAAGCATAGGGATCCCATTAGATATTATTTTAGTGTAAATTTCACAAATTAATACGTTATTCATGACTCGTTGAATTATGTTTTGTTAAAACCATTTCTAATTTAGAAAATGGTTGGAACCAGAAGAAACTAGGCCCACAACACATGCGAGGGACAATGCAATGATTTCCCAAATGACATCCCCAATGATTTGAGAGGTGGAGTTAAAAACATCATGGAGATTCTTACCCACCCAACTCATGATATGAACAATAACCAAAATAATGGGGAACGTCCTTGTTCACCTGAGAGGGATCATCTGGCTATGAAGTGTTTTATGTGGCAATGACCACAGACATTTAGTGGATCTTTCGATCCCCTAGTTGCAGAATGGTGGGTCAACCCCCTAGAGATGATCTTTTATGTGCTCTATTGTTCTGAGATAGAGAAGGTGACTCAAGATGTTTATCATCAAGATAGAGATTCCAATCATGGGTGGGCTTTGATTAATAACACCAATCCAAGAGAAAAAATTGAAGATATGGAAGGGAAAGACTTTAAGATCATGTTTCTTAACAAGTATTTCCCACGAACTCTTCATACGACGGTGGAGAGAGAATTCATAGAGATCAAGAAAAATTAAGGATAATATGTCAGGACCTACGAAGAGAATTTCACAAGTCTTACAAGGTACCCTTCTAGTTTTATTATCAACAATGATATAAAAATTGATAGATTCTTTAGTGGATTAAAACCACACCTTCAAAAGGCTCTTTCAATTCAAGACTATGGGAGTTATGAAGAAGTTGTTCGATGTGCTCTCAATGTGGATATAGAGTTTGTAAAGTGGTCCCATGGCTATGTTGATAAGAATCGAAAGATGGATTTTCAAGTTAGAGGATCTAACGATAAATGTGGGAAGAAAACTCAATAACCCACATGCCAAAAATGTGGGAAGTTGCATCATGGGAATTGCCTCGAAGGGAAAATAAAATGATTCAAGTGTAGGAAAGAAGGGCACCATGATCAAGAGTGTCTAAAAGACATGAGAAGGAAGGATAATGTAGTGGAAGAAAGATGAGCACCACCCATGGTATAATGCTACAACTGTGGGGATAAAGGGAACTATGCAAGCCAGTGCACTAAACCTTGAGTCCTCGAGGGTAATCAGTGTCAGAAGCCACCAAATACAATGTAATAAGGGAAGGCTTATGCCAGAAATACTATGGAAGTGGATAAAGATAATGAAGTTGTAAAAGGTACAATTCCAATTTAATCAAGAATGGAAAAAGTATTATATGATTCTAATTTTATAAACTCCTTTATATCTTGCAAGTTTGATAGAACTATATAATTGAAGCCCTGAAACTTTTAAGTAGAGATATCTGTAAAAACACCAAGTGGTGTAATCATTGCAGTCCAAGTGTTTTACTCTTCTCCTATTTGAGTATATAGGAAGATTCATCCAGTGAATCTTGTAATACATCCCTTGGTAGAATTCAAAGCTTTAATTGGAATGTATTGGATCTCATTATATAGAGCACATATCAACTGTCGAGAGAAGAAAATATCTTTCAATATTTTGAACCATACCATGATCCTATAAAAATTCAAGGAAGATCATGAATCACATTTGAAAAATCCTAAAATGGTGTGAGTTTTGTTTATCTACGAAGAATAATACCTCAACCCAATGGTTGAGTCAAAAGAAAGTTCCAACCTTGCAGAAATGCTCATCGTGAAGAAATACGGTGATGTATTTCTCGAAGAGTTACCCAAAATTCCACCAGATCGTGAGGTAGAGTTCTCAATAGAACATAAATTAGGAGCTACTCCAATCTCAAAGTGTCCCTATATAATGCCTCTTAAGTAACTGGAGGAGTTAATGAATCAACTGCACGATTATTTGGTCAAATGGTTCATACGCCCTACTATATCAACTTGGCGTGCGCCATTTCTATTTTTGTAGAAGAAGGATCAAAAAATGAAGTTGTGTATCATTTATCGGTAACTCAACAAGATAACTATAAAGAAGAACTATCCTCTTCCAATGATTGAAGATTTATCCAATCAGTTAAGAGGAGCTCAATACTTCTCAAAGGTGGATCTTCATTCTGGATATCATCATCTAATGGTGAAGAAGGAAGATATTAGGAAGACTACCTTAAGTACAAGGTATGGGAACTATGAGGTTCTGGTGATGCCCTTAAAAATTACTAATTCAACTTCAATCTTCGTGGATTTGATGAATATATTATTTAGACATTACCTCGAAATTTTTTTGGTAGTGTTTATAAACGATATTCTAATCTACTCAAGGAGTATGGAGAAACATGAAGAATATCTATGATGTGTTTTGGAGACATTGAGAAAGGATAAGTTGTGCACCAAGATCAGCAAGTATGACTTTTGGATTAATAATGTCACATTCTTGTGATATGTGATCAAAAGTGAGGGAATTTCAATGGACCCTTGAAAAAAAAGCGATTGAGGAATGGCCCAAACCCTCAAGCATCATAGAAATCTATAGTTTTCTTGGATTAACTACGTACTACCGATGTTTTGTGATAATTTTCTCATAATTTCCAAGCCTGCTAACTAAGTTAACAAGGAAAGGGTTAATGTTTTTCTAGATGGAAGAATGCGAGGAAAGCTTTAAGTAGCTAAATAGAAGGTTGATCACTACATCTGTACTCACATTACCGATAAGTGGAGAATGTTTTTTGATATAAAGTGATGCTTCAAAGAAAGGATGAGGTTGTGTACTCATTAAAAATGATAATGTGATATCTTAAACCTCATGGAAGTTGAATATCCATGAGAAGAACCACCCAATTCATGATCTCGAGCTAGCATCCCTGCTTTTTTCATTGAAAATCTGGCGGCACTACTTTTATGGAGAGAAGTGTGACATATACACCAAACAATAGAGCTTAAAGTATATATTCACACAAAAGGAGCTTAAAATGAATCGAATGAGATGGTTAGATCTAATAAAGGACTACCATTACTCTATTTACTATCATCTTGGAAAGTCAAACAAGGTAGCTGATGCTCTAAGAAGAAAAGAACATGCTACTCTATCTATGTTATGGATTGAGAAAGACATTATCTTCTTGGATTTGAAAATGATGGATTTAAAAATCATAAGGTTGGGGGATGCATCCAAACATTCCCAAATGAATTCACAACCATCAATCCAAGAGATGATTAAAAAGGCACAAAGGGATGTTCTGGAGTTACAAAAGAAGGTGAATGTAGTAATAGAAGGGAAGTTGCAAGAGTTCCATATCGACAATGATGGTGTGATTCATTTTAGAATGTGTCTTTATGTGCCTTCATCACCGAGGATAAGGAATGAGCTATTGGAAAATAAAAATAGCTCAACATTAACTATCCATCCTAGTAGCACAAAGATGTACCGAGATCTCTATGAATACTTATGGTGGGATAACTTGAAGAAAGAGATTGCGGAATACATCTCAAAGTTCTTGGTATGTCATTAAGATAAAGAAGATATAAAATATTCCATAGTGATGTTGCAACCATTGCATATACCCATGTGGAAATGGGAGAATGTCACTATGGACTTTGTCATGGGTCTCCCAAAGACGTCCAATAGAAATAATATGATATGAGTTGTGATTGACCGACTAACCAAGAATTCCCATTTGATCGATATTCGAGAAGATCTCTTGCTTGAAAATCTTGCAATGATATATGTGATAGATGTGGTGGGACTGCATGGTGTTCCACTCTCAATTGTATCTGACCGTAATCCAAGGTTCACATCTAAATTCTGGATAGGTCTTTAACATGATTTTAGTATTGAATTAAACTTCAGCACGGGCTATAACCCCACCAAATTGATGGACAATTTGAAAATACTATTCAAACACTTGAATATATAACTAGGACTTTCTCTATATAATTCAATGGAGGACGGGATGATAATCTCCAATTTTTGAGTTCTCAGACAGAAATAGCTTAAAAACATGTATTCAGATGGCCCCATATGAAGCTTTGTATGGAAAATGATGTAGAACTCCAACCTGTTGGGACAAAGTAGGAGAACGAAAGCTACATGGACCCAATATTGTGCTAGAGATGATAGAGAGAGATCATGTCATCCAGAAACATATCTAAGATGTGCAGAGTCGGCAAACAAAATATTTTTACAACCATCGAAGGGACTTGGAGTTCGACGCTGGTGATAAAATCTTCTTTTGAAAATCACCATAGAAGAGATTCATGTGGTTTGTAAAGGAGGGGAGGCTAAACCCAAGGTACATTTTCCCCTTTTATATCCTTGAACGCATAGGATCTATAGAGTATAAACTTTCACTTCCACCCAATATGGCTAATTTTCATGATGTGATACATGTATCACTCCTAAGGAAGTTCATACCAGATCCCTCACATGTACTGAACTCATAGGTGGTACAGTTGGAAGATGATCTCTATTATTAGGAGCGACCAGTGATGATTCTAGTCCGGAGAGATATGGTTCTACACAACAAGAAAACCCACCTTTTCAAAGTGTTGTGCAGGAACCATATGTTTGTATAAGTAACATGGGAATCAGAAAAGGAGATGAAAGAGAAGTACCCCCACCTGTTTGTGTAAAAAAAAACATTTGAGGGAGAAATTTCATAAGGGGAAGGAATGTAACGACCCAATGTTTATCAATAGAATTCCCTTCTTATAATTATTCCTTATAGTATAATTATTCCTCATAATATTTCCACTTCTATGTTTTTAATTTTGAAAGTCTGACATACACGGTTGCGATCAGTAAGATGTTTGGAGTCTGAAGGGAAAAATAAATTTTTGGTGAATAGTAACCTACCCTTATGAATAGTAAACTATCCTTATGAATAGTAATATGACCCTTATTAATATTAAATCATCCAAAATAATAGTAACCTCACCAATGAATGATTAAATAAAATTTAGGCATCTTATAACTGAAAATTTGAGTATTGTAAAAGTATTGGTGTTTTTGTAAGTCATAAATAATAAATTATAATTAATTAATTAATTTAAAATAAAATGTATATTTCTAAAATGTTTTCATAAATTAACAATTCAATGTCTTTTGGGTTTTAAGATAATTTTATAAGTCATTTTGTAATTTTTGAAAGTATTATGAAATCAGTTTTAATTTTAAAAACTGTATTGTTCAAGTAAATTATAATTTTCATTAAACATTAATTTAATATTATTTTTTAAATTATTTTTCAAAAATTGAGATCATTTTTAGATTATAAAAATTGAAAAATGTTTAGGTTGAATTTTAGGGAGTTTTTTGAAATAATTTAATTTTCCGGTGAATGGTAAAAATACAGTTTTTCACATAACCGTTATATCTTAAATTGCCTCATTCATGGTGTAATGATGAAATAAACTTTATAGAACTTTATATTTGTCCATTTTATATTTAATTTCATTAATGGTTACTTAAACTACAATAAAATCAATTTTCAAACCTAAAAAAAACTTTCCAAAGCCTATAGTCAAAAAGTAACTCCTTAATGTATCTTCCTCTCTTTATTTTTACATTCCTTTTAATAAATTAATTAATTAAAATTATACAGACGATTTAAATTCTGAAAATAATTATAATATATTAATTTATGATTTATTTTGTTAAAAAACTACTATTACAAGCCTAACATTTGATATATTATTTTATTTAATATTTTATTCTAAAAACACCCCACCTCATGTATAAATAACCCCTCTCCCTCCCCTTGCCAAACCACACCTCTCAAGATTCAAGCCTTTTCTAAAATCTTCCCAAAAATCTTCCCTATCCCCTCCCACACGTTCAATATCTCTTGGTCTCATCAAAAGGCCAAGCTGAGGATTTTTAAGGAGGATCTCAAGAGAATGATCCAAGAGGTAATTCCCTTCTCTTTTTTCAATTACTTTACTTTCAATTTCAAGTTCTTTTCTTAATCTCTCCCAACCTATCATTATCCAAATGGTATGGTAACTCTAGTATCATAAATATAATTTAATTTTATGATACTAATGGGATAATATATCAAACAACCCCCTTTTCCTCTTCTTTTTATTTTAGAAAGGAAAACGTTGTTCGTGAGGTGTTAATTTATCACCTTCAATAACTACATGTTTTATTTATTATTTACCGCATTCAGATATGGTCATGAAACCATTTTTATAGTTGAACCATATTATTTTAAATTTATTATATCCTATTTAATTTTTTGGATCTAACTTATGTACATATTACTTAAATGATTAAACAAAACAAGTTCGTTGTTGTCAAAAAACCGCCTGAATTAACCCAAACGGTCATCATTAAATTCTTATTTGATGATTAATCCACATGGTATATAACATAATTCAGTGAAATGTCATTTAAAATATGGAAATATCATTAATAAAATTTAATATCAGTTCTGTGTGTTTATCCCTGTTCTACACGAACATCCATTTATTAATACAAATGAACCACTTAAGAAAACCATAAAAACAATCTTTCCCAAACAATGTATTTAAACTCTATAACTCATCCAAAGGCCCATAAAATAACTTCATGAAACCATAATGAACCAAATTCATGTAAAAAAGGTTATTTTATAGTTAATTAATTAATCTAATTTGGTTATACATAACATTAAAGAGAAGAAAGCATTCTGATACAAGGTAATGGGAAATTCTCGAACCCTACATTCTTTCTTTGGGTTCTCCCTATTTCACTCCCTTTTTCGTTTTGTCACTCCTTAAAAATAGTTTTTTCATAATTATATTATCTTTTCTAGGATATAAATTTTTCCCGCTAGAGTTTATATCAAACCATTGTTTTCCAAATGAACTCTTCATTCAAAATCACACCTTTTACTTCTCACTCAAGGTTGATGGTTCTTATATCAAGTATGTTATTCCTTCTTTCTTGTGGGAATACAAAGTTTATGAATATGTTATTATGTAATGAAACCCATTTGTTTACATGGGTTATTATGTTAATTTTTTATATATGTTGTATATGGAATGCATTATAATGATAATTTTATAATTTGACGAGTGCGCCCAGAATTATATAGCACAAAATGAATGTTATGATGTGACGGGTGCACCCAAAATTATACAGCACTCCAATGCATTGGGTAAAGTGATGAATCTCATGAGTTAAAGTGAAATTATGTGTGAACATGATTCTATATTTTTTCACAACTATGTTTTGTAGTTAACCACTAATATATTATGTTTCATTTTTATGCACTTCCACATTTCAAGTCTTTTATTAATGATTCCTCTCATGTTCATGATAATTTACGTAGGTTGTGACTTTACTCACCCATGAAATATTGTTCTTATCTATCCTCTTAATGGGATTTTATCTCACGGATTTTTTTATGTATATCCTCATGTTAATACATGTACTAAGGAGAGTTCAAGTACCAATAAGAATATAGATAATAAGGAAATAAATAAATGTTATGCTTGATGTTGTACATGTTATGTTTGGTCCTAGTTTTCCCCTGAAACTAGACCTCTGGATCCTCATGTTGTAATACTATAATGTTGTTTATCTTTATAATGATGTAATAGTAATGTAAAAAGATGAAGGGCTTCTATATTAATTATGGTAATAAAACTTATATAATATATATTTAATAAAATATTTTAGCATTCTGTTAAATATTTTTCAAGGTATGGAAAAGAAGTAAGTTTAGTTTTATGCATGAAAATGAATTTTTCGATGAAAATCATGTGTATTTCCCATTTATTTTAAAATTAATTTCTTCCAATTATAGAATTTTAATTTAATAAAACTGAATACCTATTTATAATAATAACTTATAAATCTAGTAATGACTCCAATTTCCTTTTTTCATAATGAATAACAAAAATAGTAAAAAAATTTGTTGTCAAGGTTAGGGTTAGAACATGTTTACTGGGGGTAAACTATGATATATGGGTAAAAATTAAACTTATATGTGTATAATTATTATCTTATAAAGATATTTAATCATTATATTAAATTTTATTTTTATTCATGGTAATTGTTTCCACTATCACAAAAAGGTGACCTTATATTATCGAAATCTTTTTCGTAATTCCATATTTGTCCCTCCCCTCACTTATAAAATAGAACCTCTTATCCAACCATATTCCCAAATTTATAACCATATATGTTAAAAAATACATACCCAAAATCCTTCCTATATTCCTTCCTTTAATATTGAGATTTTGTCCATACCCTAAGACCATGCTATGAATGATTAAGGCTTTATTCAAAGAAGAGGTAATCGTCTTACTCGACTCTTTCAAAGGTTATTTATTATTCTAATTTATATAAATATATATTATACATCATAAAATAATTACTCTAATATTTCAAATGTACTTATATTTTATTATTATTATGTGACAACCATTTTTATCCAACCTTCAATCAAATGGTAAATGAAAGTATCACTCATGCGTATGTGCGGGCTACCGCCTCTACATTGCGATATGATTAATTTTTCATCACCATATTTCATGGTTTGTTATTATGATAGATTTTATATTTAAATATTATATTTAGGAAATTAATATCCTTATTTAATTATAATATATTATCTACATTCTTAATTTACTCTTTATTAGAAAATTATTACTTCACTTGTGCGTACATGTGGTATACCATTTCTACGAAGTAATGTGATTCATTTTTCACGATTTCTTGATATGAATGATTATATAAGTGTATATAATTATTAAATATGATACTTATAACGTGATTAAAGTTTTTGGAGATGATGAAATCGTGATCAGTGTGCAAGGACCATAATTGTCGAACTAAAACATAAATGAAAAACGAAGGACTTAACACCTAAAATGATAAAAATAGTAAAATATTGTTACTTGATGAGTGATAATATGCTATATGTAAATTATGTGTGTTATTATAATAGTTAATGTAGTACTATTTTAAAATTAAAATAAATTTAAATTTATTATAAAATAGGTTAAAATTACACACAAATGAAGTTGAGCCTAAGATAGGGGCTTCTCATCTCACTTATTTCTGTGAGACATTAAATATTTACCAATTATTTATTTTAGGTGGTATTTATAATTACCATTTTATATGTTATGTATTAAATATATTTATATAAATTTTATTTAAATTTTCAATTTAATTTTTTTATTTCATGTGGGTTATGATTCAAAAGATACCAAAGTGGTAAAGGTTTTATCCTATAATTTAAATTTTTACTAGGATTGTTTATGCATAAATTTATGATGAAAAAATTATATGATATGTCTCTCAAAAATATTTTTTATTTTATTATCCTTTTTTTATATTTTTAAATCCTATTTTTCCCTTTCATTTTAAACACTCTAAGACTCAAAAGTATGAAATAATTCTATTAATGAGAAATGATATGGTTTTCTATTTAGTGGTGAATCATTGTTTTCATGTCCATATTTTCATTAAAATGTTTCTAAGAATCATTTTAATATTATAAAATGATTTATTAAGTTTATTATCAAACATGATTTACATTACATAAAAAAAATTTAAAAGGATAATTCTTGTCTTTTTCCTAATGAGGTACTTTTTACCAAAGGTATAAATGAAATATCAGTTTTAATGTTTAATGTACAAACAAATTTTCCCTCTATTATTTATACAATTTTATTTGAATCTTAGTTTAATATTTATCAAGGTTATTTTCAAAGAAAATATTTTTACTAAATTTATAGATATTATCATATTTTAAATTAGTGGTTTTAAAATTAAAAGGACATTATCCTCAAGAAATGTTCCAGTGAAATTTTAAAGGTATTTTCATCAATGAAAGTATTCATTAATTTGACTTATTCTTCACTAGGGATATTATCCATTGATATCATCTATATTTTATCTCTATACGGTTAATGGTTGTGATAATTAAATATTGATTAAACCCTTTTTCTTTCCCATGGGTTAATCTATGTTTAAAGGATAAATTTTTTTCTATGATATTATGGCATACATATAAATAGATTATGATAATATGATGTGTGGGTCTATTTTATCCCTCTAACGAATTTGGTAATGATTAATGTTTATCATCTTAGATAGTATATTATGGGTTATCCCAAACCTAAAATAGAGCACAATGGAGGTTATTTAAAGCTTGAAGATGGTATATAGGTGGTTATCATAAGAATAACATATGATGAATTTATTTGTCTATATCCAGGACATAAGATTTAAATTATTATTAATATGACACACATTATGATATTATCTTATAACATGTTAATTTTATTATTATATAATCATATGGTTGATTATCTTTAATTCTTATATGATTCAGGTCTTATAAACTTCCATTGTCTTATTCCATGATTATGGTCAATGAATTGCTGGGTATGATTTTAAAATTTTTATCATATTTTCCTACCCTTATACTCTTGTTATTCTTACATAAGATCATTGAATTAAATCTCCCATGTTTACCTGTTTTTAGCATCTAAGATCACACTTTCTTATGTTTCATTTCCAAAAGATAAGAATAAATTTTTTAAGTAGCGAATGACTAAGAAGTTTACTTTATGAGAAGAAAATTGGGTGATATATTGATGATATTTTAAGAAATAATATGATTATTTGTTTGGTCTTAAAATACACTAATCCTTTATGGTATTAAGGAGATTATTTTTTATGATATGTGTTGAATATTTATCTAAAATAATGTGATATTTATGTATGTAATATTGTCTCATTATAGGTACTCAAATAGATTTTAAGGGTAGATCCCCTTGTTTAACCCCAAAATAATTCATAATATGTATTTCCCTAGAATTTGATAATCCTTTCCAACAAATGACCACCGATTTATTCCATGCGATAAACCAAGCATAAAACCTCTCATAATGAGAGAGTATGTCCCTAATAGGATTTTTATATCCATTATTACCCTAAAAGAAAAAATAGGATGTAATTAGTGTAAATAAGTTGTGTATAAACATTGAGATATTTACCAGCCTTGGTGGGACTTAGTTCCCATTTCACAATATGTTTGTGTGTACATCTAATTAGATAATATTCAATCAAACCTTGGAGGATAATAGATAGTGGGTCCCATTTCTTACTGTTTTGGGGAATATGAAATATTATTTGGTGAGCCATTTGGGATGATAGATAACCTTGAGCTTTTGATCATAGAGTGAATCAATCTAAAAACCTAGTCAAGATGCCATATTTTTATAGTAATTTAAATTAATCTCCAATTGAAGGTATCAAATGTTATAAAAGTATCCTTTTTAAAATCACAGTTCCATGTTTTTTATTTTTTTAAAATCATGTTGACCCCTTCTGATTTTTTTAAAGATAGTCCTAAATTCTCATTCTAGTCATAAATACTAATTGATTGTGTGGAAAAAACTAGAAATGTTCCTTGACTAAGGGTAATATTTTTTCAAAAAAAATTTTGGAAGGTTATTCCAATAAAAATAGGATAGTAATCTTTTATATCCATGTGAATATCAACCTTTAGTGTTAGGTTATTAAACTGGGCATTGAAACCATGTGGAATGTATTCTCCATTAAATAACTCCATCTTTGTTATTTATGTTTTAAAAAGACCCAAATATGAATGAATATATTATTGTATAATCCATTTTATCTAGTAAAATTGGTAACATTTAATTAAAATAGGTAATGTTTATCTCCTCAATAAGGGGAACCAATTATAGAAAATCATTCTATATTTTATTAAATGAATAGCTGATAACATCCTTCAATAGGAGCGCTAATTGGAAACTGTTATCCTCATTAATGATCTTGGTTAAATTTGAAAGAAATCCATAAATAATGGAATCATCCAAGATAATAAACTCTCCATTAATGTTGAAAATTTTAATTTCCTTTTGCATCATCCTCTCATTATAAATGAGGTTTAAAATCTTTAATTTTCAACTAATATCTTTGAACCTTTATATTCTAAGTCGTTCCTTCAGGAATCATTATATCTACATGGACAATGTATCCAAATGAAGAGACCTCTAAATATAATATGAAGAGACAATATATTATCTAAATTGTGTATCTTAAAACCCAGGGAGTTTAGTTTCAACTTTGGATAAGTCATAATCAATGTTAATGAAACTATTTTTTCACTAGAATCAAATATTTATTTTGGATCTTTTGATTTTTCTAAATATAATTTGAAAAGAATCATCTGGAACATTCACGTCCCATTCATTGTAAAATAAATCCCTATAATCATCAAGGGATAGGAAATCATTGTTAAATTTATTGGTAGAATATGGATTCTTACCAACACCCATTGAGGAGAGTATAATTAGACTATGATGAGAGTGTATCCTAGGGATAGATCTACATGAGAGATGGGGTGGATATTACCAACCCAAAATGGAAATGAAATATGATTAAATTTTACTATTTTTATCCCATTGACAGTATATCATGGACAATTGAATTCAGCACCTGTCAGTAGATTCTCAGTCAAAAGAATATATTAATATTTTTTTTAAAAAAATCAGGGAAAGCAATATTATGAATTTTTCTACAAGATTTTAATATAAAGTTAAAACTTAATTAAGGTCTATAATTATAAACCGTTTATAATTGAGTTTATTAGAGGTCACATATAATTATATCCATAAACTTATTCTTTTAATTTAATCGTTCAAAGCATAAATAAAGGAGACCAAACTGGTATAATTTCTATTATCTATTCTAATAGTGACATGTTATTTTCTAATTGGAAAATATAGGACTCGATATATTTCCTTCTAAGAATATAGTGGGTTTCCACATGAGTAGTTTTAATATTGTGATACATCCATACATAACCAATATTATTCCCATTAAACATTTAAAAATTATCAAATCTACCCATTAGTTCTTCAATCCAATAAATTTCATCTGATTTTGCGAGATGAAATTCCTAAGGGTAAGGGTGGTGTCCCCATTATTTATCTATTGAAAATTACATAAGAGGATAATCATTTTAAATAGGATCTTCACTATGTTTTTGTCAAGTTCTTCTAATCCGACTTCATATATGGATTCTTTCCTTTTTATCTCATATTTCTTTTTTAGTTTTTACTTTAATTATTAAAAATGGATTTATCTTCATCAACCTCAAAAAACTAGTGTTTACTACTAAATGGGTTAAAATTATTAATATAAGTCTTCACTCTTGAAGGAGTTACCTCAAAAGTCTTCTTTCAAGTAGCCTTATTCCTAGAAACCAAGGTAAAAGAATCATCATCCTTATCAATAAATAGATTCTATTTTGAGCCATTAGGTTATACATTCACTAGTGTATCATTCACTTTTTCAAAATTCACATTGTTTGTTTGGGATATATCAATATTATCAGGTTGATCCTTACTAATATATCTTATGTTCTCTTCTAAAAGCATCCTATATTTAGAAGTACCATTCCTAGATACAATGGCTACATCAATCCTTTCCGCATTTTCATAGAGGAGATGGATTCAAGGCCGCTAGAAATTTGATATGCATGCTTGTTATAGGATCCTCATATGAAAAAAAATTATTCTATGGATATTTGTAAATATTACCCAGAGGAAAACCTAATTAAAAAGAATTATTCTCTAAGATGGGATCCTCGTGTGGTTTTGTAACCGAAGCATCTTGGATTCCATGATGTTTATTAGGAACATAATTTATTTACTTCCCATTTAGTGGTGGATGGAACCTAGATATTTCCCTTGACTTTATGAGTATTTATCAAATAGGTGGAAAAAACATGTCCCTTAATGCTGTAGATATTACATACTTTAGTTTTTTTACATTCATACATCAAAAGTATAATGAACGTGGACTCATGGAATTAATTTAGATTTCAATTATACTGAATATTACAGTTAAGTCTATAATCAATCTTTTTTAAAATAACTTCATCAACTTAGTGTGTCATTTGGGTTTACCACCACCAATTCCCTAGAATTGTGCTTGTATCCTACACTTCTTATTTCCCTGCCCAATCTGATTGGGGTGTACTTTGAAGAAAGAATGTACCATATAATTCTAGTATGCTAGTAAAACTAATTCAATTTGTGAATATCGATATGTACCTAAGAATGAGTATTATTAACATTAGTTTCAAAAAATATTCCCCGTGATTTAATTATATGAATCCCTAGAATAAAAACTAGATCCCTTACTCCATGCTCTCCTTTTTAGTTTATTTGGGTGGAAAATTATATGATGGTTCCCTTTTCCCATCACTATCATTATCTAGTAATTGAAACCCCATATCTCAGTGATCCTATTAACTAAATCATTAAATGTTCAAAGAATTTATCCATTTTGGAGAATAACTATTGTGATAGTGGATAAATGACAATGGAGAAACCTCTCATAAATTTTATCCTAGTTATCTGAAACATGGGAAACATTCCCCTAATTAGTAATAATTGTTGTGGTTGTATTATAAAGAGAATTTAATGCACCCAAACCAATTTTTTCAACTTCTATACATTTTTTCTTTGAGTTATGTACTATAAGGACCACCTTACTCATTACATTTCTTGGTTTATTTAAAAAAAAAATTGACAGAGTTATTTTTTAGAAAACACCAGTGATTCATCCAAATTCATGTTCATCTACACCATTAATACTTGAAGAGTATTCATGTTAGGGTTATTAAAAGATGTGGATTAATTCATATGCCTTCCCAGCACCTTTTGATAACGATCCTTATTTGATTCATATTTTGATTAGGATTATTCCATTAATTTTTTCACATTAAACCATTGATCAACCATGGAGTCTTTGTAGTCTCCTACTTCCCCTAGTTGGGGGTACAAGTAAAAGGAAGAAACACATGTCTAATAAAATCTTGGTGAACTAGGATAGCGTGCCCTATGGTATGGTTTCTATTGATTAGATATTATATATATATATATATATATATTATGAAATATACCCTAAATCCTCAGATTGAATAATATTGTCTTCATCAACCCTTTAATATTGTTTGTTAACCACCCAAATGTGCAACATCCAAGTGTCGCTTCCAAAATTTTCCACATCCCTCATTGGGTTTGTTTCTATGTTTTTCAAAATAAATTATAAATAGGTATTGGTTTTTAATTTTATAAAAAATTGGGACTCAAAGGAATTTGGTACCCAAATATCATTCACCAAGGAATAGTCATCAGGGGCCTTAATGTCTTTTCCAAAATCCTTGAGTAAATGGAATTAAGGGACCTAAACATTCTTATCAAAGAAAAAAGTATTTTTTTGAATTTATATTTGGATATTTATAATTATTATAGTTTATATATATATATAATATTTTTACCTGAATTTAATAGTTATTTTATCAACTATTACTTTTATTAATGTAATATGAAATTATAATTAAAACGTTCACCCAAAACTCCCTTTTATAAAGGAGGGTGGCCTAGAAATCCTTATGGATTTTCAATTTGGAATTTAAGTTCTAATTTTCTATAAATGAAAAGATAATATAATATTATTAATAAATAATAATTAATTAATAATTTTTAACATTGTTTTAAATCATCTTCCACAATAGTCTTCCTCTCCCAAGGGACTTGGTCTAATGGATATTTTGGTTAGAACTATGGATTCATTAAATGGATAGCATGATCCAATATAGGGTTGGTTTAATGAGTTTTTAGGGTATTGTGTTGACATGGATGATGAGGAGATCATCTTTAGGGATATTCTTATTAATGACCCACAGGTGGAAGGATAGACAGATGATGAGTTGGTTGCTCAAGAGGAAGTTAATAATCACCTCTATTTTGTGAAGAATTTGATCTTAGAAAGTGACTAAAAGGTAAATAGAAATTGTGTGGTATATTTTAATTATCATTATCATTAAAAATAGGGGAATACTCCTAGTTCCTCCTCTCTAACTATTTTCTTGGGTAAAGGATAGAAATAAGAAACTAAAGATGGAAAAGTGGTTGTTATTCCTTCCGATTTGTAGCAGGTGAGTGTCTCAGCAGGAATGAGAACACCCTCCCAATTTAAGGTCATGGATGATCAAAGGACATACCTTCTTGGAGTCCATTTCCCTAGGGAAATATCATTAGATATACGAGATGAGTCTTCAGCTGAACCCCCTTTCATGGATTGAGCTACTGACCTCTATAAGGAATTGTACCTAACGTCTGGTGATAATAAGGGCAGGAAACCCATGATGACCCATTTTTAGCTAAGGAATGACCAAAAACCTAAGGACATATGAAAATATATCCCCCTATAAAATTATGAATCTAGGTATAATTTCCATACTAACACCTTAAAAACACTTTCTAATCGTGATATGGTTGTTCGTGTGGAGTGGTATTATAATGGCTGGTCTGCTGATGGTTCTGTTGAGTAGTACTCTATCCAAATTTCAATGCCAGATAAAAATAGTAAGAGTTTACCTATGATCCCCACTATTGAAGATCCCAATATCAGTATATAAGAATCTAAACACACTATTGCTTCTCCATTTAAGGACTAATTGGATGGTCGCGTCTCTCATGGGAATGTTTCCTACCCCCTCTCACATAAATGAATTTACAACATGTACCTAAAATCTTACTAGGGATAAGGATGGAATTAAGGCTTGAAACCGGAGCATTAATGTCAATCTGGCCTCAACGTTATCAATTAGCTCTTTCATCAATGTTGTGGACTTTTTCGGGAAAAGGAATCAGATAAGAACGTGTACATCCCATCAGCACGAGGGGTAGGATGGTCTTGATTATGACCAGAATGATAAATATATTATTGATAGTTACATAAAAAACATTGATCCTTCATACTATAATATGTTCTCGACTATAGCCAAAATGGATAATCTATTACTGAGAGTTCTATAAATGACTCTGGTCCTTCATACTAGTAGATGTATGAAACATTGGATATCCAAAAAGAATTAGTGTATGGGGGAAACTTTATTAAGGATGATTTCAGTAACTCCATATCTTCTACTTCCTTGAATGATGACTAGGAAAAAAGGAATATGCAAGTTTATTACGATGTTTCTAATGTTTTAGTTTTAATTCCTTCCATCACTAGGCCTTCTAGCCCTAATACAAAGGCCCTTATGGGGTTCCATCCTAAAACTCATGGGTGAAGGGAGGGATTTTCCATCCAAACTAATATGTGAGACATTATCCTTTTCTAAAACCAATGTGGGATTAGTTTTTCGCCCAACAATACTCCCCTAAATCCAGAGACCACAGAACTAGTCCTCCCCTGTAACGATAATCCACCAGATCCAACCATCATGCACCAACGTTATCTCATCACCGGGACTCACCACCTGACCACTGTTATCAGAAATACATTTAACACAAGGCACCATGGATCAACAATATCCAACCCAAGCCATAATTATTATTGTCAAACTTGTTTTGAGGATGTATGCATCACAGATAGGATACACCATGACTCTGATGCCACTTATTAGGATCGATTTCCTCCATCACTTGGTCGTCTATGCCCAATATATAGTCCCTTTAGGGGTTATAACCTAAAACCCAAGGGTTATAGGAGGAATTTCACATCCAAGATTATATGTGATCCATTATCCTTTGTGGAAACTAATGTGTGATTGGGTTTTCACCCAACACAATGGAGCATCAATATCAAACTGATATGATCTATCTAGATCATCTTGGTGTTTCATGGAAAAAAGAATATTTTTAACATGCCTGAAAATTAGAATGGATCTAATAGTATTGAATCATTACTTGAGGAATGTGATAAGTCTTATTGAACCATTCATGATGAGACCTCAAGTAGTGAGGCATTCAGGAATCTAAATTCAGATAAGGACAAGGATGGTTCTCAATTTAATGATGATAAAACCTAGAATTATCCAAAATCCTAGAGGAACACTACCACATATTCAGATTTATCTAGAACCACCCTTTATCATCACTAAAACAACAATTTTTTGGGCATCCCATCTTTTTATTTCATATCATTTCATTACATTTTACAAAAAGAGGATCTTTAAAAGTTTAATGTCTTGGAAATACGGTACATAATACATGAAAACTTAAAACATTATTATATTCCACTTTAAAGGATTCTCCAAGGTTCATACTAAGTACAATTATTGAATCAGATAACTTGGGGACATACATCATACTAAATGGTGGGTAGAAGGCCCAATAAAAAAACACAAATGAAACAGTTTACATGTGATATCGATAAGAACCTGAAGAATATCAATATATCATGAAAAAGAGAACATGAGACATATCATAGATAAAATAACATGAATAATATCATGGAAATATTGATACAAAATTTAATTGATTCATTCATAATCATATCACCATGTTCCATCCCAAAGGTGTCCTAAAAATCACCAAATTTATTCCCCAAGGCATCATAAAACATGCCATCTCTAGATAATAAATTCTTTACCAAATGCATTGGAGAGATATCAGGGTACACCTTTAATATAAATTAATTAATTTTATCTACATATATCATAATAATCATTTCATAAATATCCCATGTAAAATAAAAGAAATGGTTTTCGTATCAAAATCATGGTATTTTACAATGTGCGTAAAAACAAGATCCTATTGTCATTTTAAACACATAGAAAAGTAAAGTGGGTTTCATGTATGCTAATAAAAAAATTAAATAGATAATTTTTAAATCTATGTGAATACCCCTAGTGAATAAAATGTTTTTGGTATTCAAAAAAGAAAATAAATTAATTTCTTGATAAATAGAGAGAAATTTTGAGACGAAAATCCAGCAGCATAATGGGTATGAAACACGGTTTTAGAAAACATTAAAAAGAGGGGGGGAAAGGCCTCAAATTCAAAAATTAATCTTAATATAGTAATTTAATATAATAAAATATACATAAGAACATAATAGGTAAATTTTATAGACATACCACAGAAAAAGAGAGCTTGAAAGGAAAATAGAAGTTGACATTTCCCTTACCTTGAAAAGTGACTCCTAAGACTCGAAAATCGGTGCCTTGGGAGCTTGAGGACTCCTTTAGAGGACTCCTTGGGAGGCAAAACTACCATATCTTGGAGAATAGTGAATGTTTAATTAAATCTAATGGAGATATGTGTGGGTATTTATAGCAATGTTGAGGGAGTTTTTTATTAATTTCTAAGGACACATCAACAGTGGTATTTGAAAATCTATGGTCTTTTCGATGGTATTTTACCATGGAATTGGCCACTTGGAACACCTATTACCATATTCTAATCCTAAATAGTCGACCGAAATAATGACATCATTTCTAAATCTTTAATTATGTCATTAATCATACCGAAAACTGGAAACTGTATTTTTACTATTCATCGAAAATTCAATTATTTCATAAAAATCCCATAAATTCTCCCTCACCATTTTTTGACATGTATAATTAAATAATGAACTCCATTTCATGAAAATGAATTTCCTTTTAATTATAAATTTATAAGTAAACAATTATGTTTTATAAAAATACTAATACTTAACTAATAATTTATAAAACATTTGTTAACTTATACTATGATATAATTATATCAAACTACCATTTAAGATGCCTAAAATATATTTATACTTTATTAGTTGAGGTTACTAATCCTTTGATCAAATTACTATTCATAAGGGTAACAATACTATTCCAAAGGGTCAAGTTCTATTCACCAATAAATTAAGTTGATCCTATTAGACTCTAAATATCTTATTGATTTCAACCTTACTAATGACAACCATGTATGTAAATTTTTTGAAAATCATTTCACAGAATCAATTATTTAATGTATAATAATTATTTAAAAAAAACATTATTTTTACTATTCATCAAAAATTGAAACTTCTTAGAATAATACTAAAAAATTACCCGAGGTTTATTTTGACATTTGGAATTCAAAAAAATGATGTTTATTTTACCTTAATAATTATCTTAGTATGAGAAATCTCTTAATATTATAATTTTTACCTGTAAAATAAATTTATCAAATGTATTAATTAAAATTATATTTTATTAATCAAAACTATTTATAAAATAAAAATGATGGAATAACAATTTAATTTAAAAAAAGTGATTACACATTAAACGAATAATGTCTTAACACCCACATACGATCTAAGGGTAAGGTGTGTGATGGTGATATACTCTTGGTGCATCTTGGAAATCATCATCTAAGTGGTAATCTCTTCTAACTTGAACTTCTACCATAGGAAATTTTTTTCAAGGTTAACATATTGAAGCTCAGGTTTGGATTGGTCAAGAGAAAAGCCCAAAGAAGCTACCTCCCTATTAAGTTATGAAAATTGGGATTTCTATGGCATGACTCTACTAGATGAGGCCATCGACACTTCTTTATGAATTAATTAACCATTATCATTTCTATTTATAAAAAATAATCAAAATGTTAAGAGTATAGTTTCTAATGGTCATAATGACCAATGATCGTATAATGGTCGAAACCCGATGGTTACATTAAAATATACTTACATCATGGTTTTTTTGTAAAATAATATAGCACGCATTTTCATGAAATGAATATTATTCAAAACATTCAGGTCAATACATTCTTCCCCCCTTTAGAAATTTTTTCCCCCAAAATTTTAACGCCTTCCCTCGGTTAAAAAAGGTATGTGTATTTGTACCTCATTGTTTTCTCTGGTTCCTAAGTTGATTCTTCAGGTATATGGTTTCTCCATAACAATTTGATGAGGTGGGTATTCTTGTTACATAAAACATTTTCTTCATAGTCCATGATCTTCATCAGCTACTCCTCATATGAGAGGTAATGCTCCAGTTGTACCACCTCCATATTCAGTACATGTGGAGGGTTAGGTATGTACTTTCTTAAGAGGAATTCATGGAAAAATTTATAAACATGAACTAGATTTGTAGGATGTCCAAGCTGATATGACACTACTCCTATGAGATCAAGGATTTCATAGGGGCCAATGTACCTAGGGATGAGCTTCTATTTCTTCCCAAACCTCCTGAATCTCTTCCAAGGTGAAATTCAAAGTAATACTTTTTCACCAACATCAAACTCAAATTACCCTTGATGGTTGTCAGCACAAATCTTCTACAGACTCTAAGAAGCCTGTATGTGTTGTTGGATGACATGAACTTTTTATGTCATCTCTCATATAAGATCATGTATAAGATGATTTCTCTCACCAAATTCATCCCAACATGAAGGATTTCTACATTTATTCCCATATATAGCTTCATATAGTTCCATTTGAATGCTCGAATGGAAACTATTTTTGTACAAGAACTCAACTAATGGTAGATGTTGATCTCTCCCACCATTATATTCTATTGATCATTTTCTCAAAATGTCTTTGAGTGTATGAATAGTCCTTTTAGAATGGCCTTCAGTTTGGGGATGATAAGTCATGCTGAAATTCAATTCAGAACACATATAATGTTGAATAATTCTTCATAATTTTGATGTGAATCTTGATATGATGATTAGATATGATAGAAAGTATATCTCCATGCATCCTTACCACTTCCTTGATGTATATCTTGGAGAGTTGATCATGAGAGAAATCCTCCCAAATAGAGATAAAATGGTATGTCATGGTGAGATGGTCCATTATAACCCATATCACGTTATTTCCCTTATATGTTCTCTAGATACTAGTGACAAAGTCCATAGTGACATTATACCAATTTCATGCTGGTATGGGTAGTTGTTGTAATACCCCTTTAGAAAGTTGTCACTATACCATAACTTTTTGAAACCCCAGATGCCTTAAAATGTAGTCAGATGTGTCCCTTGTCATGTTATCCCACAACTAATGAGCATCAAGGTGTATAAACATTTTCATACTTATATGATGTATTGAAAAATTTGATATATAATCTTCATCAATCACCTCTTTCTTTATTTCTGGACTAGATGGAACACATATCCTTGTATGAAAATTTAGTACACCTTCTTGATCAATATTGAACTTAGGAAACTTCCCATCTATCACAGTCTCAAACTTATTCTTCAAAAAAGGATCATATCTTTGATATTTCTTGATATTATCTTGTAATTATGGTTGAGAAATCATTTGGTATACGACTGATGATGTCCCTTCCCTTAAAAATCCCATGTCCAATTTTCCTATGTAAGAACCAAATTTTCACTCAGGTATAGATCCTTTAAATTTCAATCTAAATTTTTTATTTGGACATAAAATGGATGAATCATGTGTCAGTAAGGGTCTCAGGGGTGTTTCAGAAAATTTCAGATCCAGAAAACAAATATTTTGGGTAAAACTAGATAGGTCACACGGTTAGTGCACTGTTGACACACAGTTTGGCTAACCATGCAGATTGAAATTTCTGGACAGAACCACTTCACACAGTTTTTCCACAACTATGAAACCTATCCCTGAAATGTTCCCTTATACCCAAGAAAACCTCACATGGTTTGCACACATTTTTTCTAACCGTGCTGACAAACCATGAACATGCCACTTTTATGGGTAAATCTATAAAATTTCACTTAATGATATATTACCCTCCCTCCATCTTCCCTAATTCGAGATTATGCAGGATTAAACTATTTATCTCTCAATTTGGTACTTTTTGAAGATCTAACCTTCGAATCAAGAGACATCCTCAATCTAGAAACTTATCGATCTTTTATTCCTCACATTGGATGTGTAACGGTATGTAATCGAGTCTGTATGAGCCATTATTCCTCTCTTTTTCTCTCGACCTAGTTATCATGGTTTGAGAATTTTTCACATTTTCATAGATCTACTCTGATCCAAACAAAATCAAGGGCCAATATTTGAGGAGTATAGTCGTACAAGCCTAATGTGGTTGGTCTATAATTTATCCCTAAAGTTCATCAATTTTGGAATATTCGTGTGGGGCCCACCGATTTCATCGGGTTCTATTTCATACATTTATATTTCATGACTATACTCGCTATAACCATATAGTTTTGATATTTCCAAATATGTGATTAGTTTTTAGCAGTTACACCCACAACTGAATCCTCCCCATGTCGATGGTTATGCCATAGTTGTGTTTTTAGTGTTTCAATGTATTTGAGCCACCGTTCGGGTGTCCCTTCATATGACCTCTCTAAGGTAAAGCTTTCTGTATTAAATGGAATTTTTAAATTGTGAATTAAATAATGGAATGTATAATGTATGCTTACCGCTTGACCTACCTAAAGTAAGTTCTTCAATTTGATAATTAAATGTGAAATGTGGATTGGCAAGTATACTAAGTATATGGACTGTCCTTAAATGTAATTTAATAGTAGGTTGCATATCTGTATCACCCCTTACCACATAAATGGATGGTATAGTAATGAACTTTGAATAAGAAATATGATTTAGATGTATTAGATGAATGTTTTCATGCTACTTGGCCATGTCACACTAATGAAAGGAAATCCCTGGACAAAATGACTTTATAAAAAATGTTGCATGTTACTTGACCTTATCACACTAATGAAAGGAATGACATAAACGAAATGGAATATTACATGATTTCATACATAAATAGGAATGTAATTACTCGATCTCTCCATGTATTCTGATCATAGAATTCAATGAGCACTCGGGAACACCATTCTGATTCAAGGATATAACTTTCTTAGGTTGAGACCCAGCTAGATCCCAATCCTTGTCTGTTATTAGGATTCCCATTATGACATCTTAGGATACCTAAAATATCATTATAGGATTCCTTGGAAACACTACTTGGATCCAACATTGACAAGTAGGTACCATGCTTACAGTCCATAGGGCCCTGTCTCTGTTTAGCCTCATTTTACCTTGGACAACCACCTTGGATTCGGTAGGAACATTATTATGGAATGACAGGGAATATATTCCGTAGATTACACTCTTAACCATTCCAAGATACAATTATTACTGAGCTAGAAACCCTTTAGGTCTAAGTTACCTTGGTTGCTACCTTAGGAATATACTATTAAATGTCATTGATCAAGGTTTCCCTGTTACACTTGGAACCTTCACTATTTATACTATCATGAGGTGATGTATTTGATGGATGTTCCTAATGAGAAATATCAATATAAAATTGGTAATTATTTAATTAAATAAATTGTTTCATGTTTAAACACCATCTGAGGGAATAATCATGTACTTGGGTATTTAGTTACATTGTACAGTTTCACTTCATATATGCATGCTTACACACTGTTACATTTTCTTTACATTGGATGGATGTTACAGACATAGTTGGTGGTGGCCCACTAAGATTTATCTCACACCCTTTTTGGGATCCATTTTACACTCAGTGCAGATTACATTGTTGCGGGTATCAACAAAGGGAAGTATACAACTTCAAATACTTGATTTCTTACCGATTAGTATGGAGCTTCCTAAAAGATGACAGAGTCAGAGGTCGGGATTCTTGGGATAGTATTTTATTTCGATTATACTATTGTGTAACATATTACACTTTTCATCTATTATCCATGTTCTCTACTTTTCTAGTGACATGACATATTATCAATTGTTTAATAATACTCCATTTGTTTCATTTATTGTTATTGTTGTCTCTATTTTCCATTATGCCTTCTATTTACATAGATTACATCCTCAATTTAACTATAGTTACATCCATCCACTATGCTAAATTATGGTAATGAGGGTAGTCTCCCCATGGACACACCCTAGGCCTGTGCTCCTAGTCGGTATCCTATGGCATTCAAGGAGATGCACTTGAGGTTATGTAGCCCGCTGCGAATATTACCTCGTTTGGGACTTCGAGCAACCGATTTGGTCTCGAAGTCCTTTAAGGCCTGTGAGCCACCCAGGCCTTCGGGTCAGTAAGGCCTTCGGACCACCTCATGGTCTTTGAGCTACCTTAAGTGCAGATAAAATCAAGAAAACCTACAATGAACAAGCTCCAGAAGGAGAGGAAGCTAAAATGGATTGCAAGAATGAGAGGGTATTGCACCTGCCATCAGAATATGGCTGTTCATGCATGGGAAATCCTATCCAAACAGCCATGCAAAGGTGGAGAGGTGATTTCACGATGAAGATACTGGGGAGGAGTAGTTTCAAGTATTTAGTCTTGGTTGTATGTAATGTTTGAAGCCTACATGAAATGAATTCCTCTAAGTCCTATGGGCCATGTAATACTTACACATACAGGCCTTTTAAGGGTTCCAAGTCACCCCTTTAATGGAAGATTATCAAAAATCAATAAAAATTGAAGGCCTTCGGGCCATTGGAGATTGGGATGAGGGAACATATGAAGTGGAATACGGGACTAGGATGTCAAAAATTGGTATCATTGGGGGTTTCATTTCATGATTTAATATTTGGAGATAGTTGATTGAAGATTAATAATTCTTGGGTCTTGGTAATAATTCGTTCATGGGCGTCGTGAACCCATGTTCAGGGTAAAAACCATGTTTCCAAAATTATAATTTTTGTTCTACTTTTTTCTAACACATTTGAAGTTATTTCACCATTGGGTGATACACATGTTGTGTGGTGTTGTTTATTATTAATCTGTTTGAGGATTTTCTTTCATCCTTTTCCCAATGATATGTGGTCAAGGATCATTGTTACATTTCCCATTATAGACACCTATAATTTAAATGTCATGCATATTTCAATGCTATATAGGTACATTTCACTAATTTTCATTACTTTATATGATTGTGATTATTGAGTGATGTTGTGATAGTTATCTTATGCTTGTATTACTTTTGGATGTGATTGAGTGATTTCCTATCCCAATTCATGAGGTGAATGGTCCCCTAGGGGTTGGGATGAGTAATTTATCGATTCAAGCCATTATGCTATAAATAAATGGGTGTCGTTTCCAGTGATAGGTGTACAGGAACTGATTCATCAGAAATGGATATCCCCTATAAAGTGAATAATGAAATCTAAAATGAATTGGTTTCACATCCTTATCTTGGCTTTTAATTTTTATGAACGATAAAGGAGTGAACCTAGAAATTAAATATAAAATGAATTGAAACTTATACTTGAGCACTTACCGATGTTTGGTTGTCTAAGTGGGTAGTTGGGGTAGTATGCCTTCATTAGTGATATTTCCTACATTTAGCTTCCACTAGTGATGCTATATTTCTGGTTAATCTTTCCCTGAGGTGTGTGATTTTCAATTGTAGACCAATGCTTCCATGACATCCGCGTATCATATACTAGGAGGATGGCGATGAACATTCTCTAGAAGTGGTGGGCCCTAACCTGCTAGTCTCACCTCTAAGAGTACCACTTGAGGAATCGCTTGTTGTACCAAATTTGGGCACTGATTCCCACTTTTGTGATATTTTCCTATTTTTGATGCAGTCCATGCATGGTGCTCCTTGGCATTCACCTACGATGTATGATCTAACTCATGAGTTTCAGCAACAACAACCTCTTACATTTTTAGGGGATAGTTGTCTACAGGCTACTGAGTATTGGATGGAATCCACCCTATATATCTTTGGGTATCTGGAAACAACTCTAGAGCATAGAGTTAATCTTGTTACTTACATACTTTGTGATTTAGCCAAGCATTGGTGGGATGTGATTTCCCAGGCTGGTCGTCATCAGGGCATGTTATGGGCTGATTTCCATAATACCTTCTATGATTAGTTCTTTCCTCAAATGCTGAGAGATGACAGATCTAGGGATTTTATACATATCAATTAGGGTTCTATGTCAGTTATGTAATATTCAACATGTTTCACAGACTTGAATCACTTTGCACCGCCTCTAGCTGGTGATGAACTTTCTCTTGTCAGACACTTTGAGGATGGGATCTAGTACGCCATCTATACACAGGTCAATTTCTTTTTATTTCCTACCTTTTATTCTATAGTTAATGTGGCTCTTATCACTGAGTGTAACCTACGGGGTGGAAATTGTACTAGGTATAGAGTATTAGTCTCGCAGTAGGGTAGTAGTTATTCCAATGGTCACAAATGTTCCCCCAAGGTTTCTCGTCAACAGAGTGACAATCAGAGTGCCTATTTCGATAACTCTATAGATTTTCATCATTGTGGACAATGATGGCACAAGAAGCCTCAGTGTGATAGAGACCCAGTGGAGTGTTAGGCTTGTGGCCATATAAGGAATCTTTAGTGTTTCTATAGGACCTTCCCACCGGCCTCAAGTGGAAAAGGATCTATTCTATATCCACCTTTAGGAGTGATTTATTTTATGATGTTGCATCATGAGAGGAGTTGGAATAGAAATGGTTGGATTGGCCAAGTAAGAGGTTCTGGCCGTGGTAGCCAGACCCATGATCACCAGTAGTGCCAGCAGAGCAGTTTTGATCATGGTAGTCCATCTGTTACATAGGGTTGTGGATCAAGTCAATTGCATGCACTACATCTAATACCTGAGGACTAAACTGTGGGACCATATATAGTACGAGGTACTGTTTTTGTGGCATCTACTACAGAATCTATATTATTTGATATATGAGATTCAAACACTTTTATCTCTGTATCTATCATGGAGAGTCTCAGATTATAGATACAGTATCACAATGGTGTAATGACCCTAGATACACTATTTGGGGTATAAACACAGGGACCATTCCCATGTAGGTAATATCCCCTTAAGGTAGGAAATTACCATTTCTTATGAATCCACTTCATTCTCGAGATGATAGGATTTGATCCCATTCTCGGAATGGACTGGTCTGTACACTATCATGCTTTAGTAGAATTCTACCACCATTGGGTATATTTTACATCACTAGAGGGAAGAAGTTATCTATATAAGGTTTATTGGGAAGTCCAAACTGGTAGAGTGGGACCAGAGCATCATGGGCTAGGTGGAGTGACCACCTAGATTTCAAATCTATTCGTGGAGGCTCAGGGTTTACATATGGATGATTTCCCTCCAGTAGTGGATTGTTTTATGGAGGTATTTCCTAGAGATTTTTCTATATTACATCTTAAGAGAGAGGTAGAGTTTACAATTGATCTTGTTTGAGGAGAAACTTCACTGTCCATTCCTCTATACCGGATGGAACCTACTGATCTTCAAGAGTTTAAGTGGTAGTTAGAGGATTTATAGGCCAATGGTTTTATATTTTCTAGAACATCCTCTTGGGGTTCACCTATGATTTTTTCCATGAAAGAGGATGGAACCTTATGTCTATGTTTGGATTACAGAACGTTAAACCAGCTTACAGTCAAGAACTAGTATCCACTTCCTAAAATAGAAGATCTATTTAACTATATTTGAGGAGAAAAGGTCTTCTCTTTGATTTAACTAAGATCAGGTTATCATTAGGTATATGTTAGTACATTTGACATACCTCGTACAACTTCTTGTAGTAGGTATGGTCTATTTGAGTACCTTGTCATTTTTTTTGGTCATATGAATGCACCTGCCGTTTTCTTGACATTGATGAATTGGTTTTCCCATACCTATTTGGATTCTTTTTTCGTGGCCTTTTTGGATGACATCAGAGTGTATTCTCAAACTATTAGAGACCATGCCGAACATCTTGAGATCATTCTGAGTACACAGAGTGAGCATTAGCTTTATGAAATGATTACATAGCTCTACTTATGGATCAATAATGGTCCCTTCTTGGGTCATATTATCTACGAATCAAGTATTTATGTTAACCTGAAGAAGGTTAGTGTTTTGGTTTTCTAGGAGCAGCCTAAGAATGTGTTTGATATATGGAGTTTATTGGGGATGAATAGATATTAAAAGCATTTCATAAAAGACTATTCTCACCTTTATTCACCTCTTACTGGTCTAAAAAAGAAGGGTGTCATGTTCTTATGGTCAGAAGCATGTGAGAAATCCTTTCATGAGCTGAAAGGGAGGGTGGTATTGGAACATATTCTAATTCTTCTGAAGGCAGGTATATGTTTTAACATCTTATGTGATGAATTAGGAATCATCCTAGGAGTAGTGTTGATGCATGAGGATAATGTAATTGCATATGGATCTTGACAATTGAGGCCTCATGAGAAAAATTACCCAATGAACTCCCTTGAGCTAGCAGTAGTTGTCCATGACATGCATTACTGGAGACATTATCTGATGGGTGAGTGCTTTTTGGTGTACATGAACAAAAATATCCTGAAATATATCTATTTCCAGTGTGACTTAAACCTCAGATAGATAATATTGTTTGAGTATATACATTTTTTTGATTTTGATCTTGCCTATAATCATGGGAAGGGAAATGTGGTTGCAGATGCACTGGGTCAGAAAAGTCAAGCACAGACTATATTGGAAGCTAGTGATGAATAGAAGTTATTGACCCTCTTTTATAAGCTACATCGAGAGTTTCTTGATAGTCATGAGAAATCTTATCTCTCATCCTTGACAGTTACCTCTTCCCTCATTAAGAAGGTGAAGAAAATACAATATTAAAATCCTAAAGGATTGGTTCTCCATGATATAATATCTGGAGATAATCTGCCTCGAGATTGGTCTGTAGACAAAGATGACATCTAGCATCTATGTGGTCGTACCTAGGTTTCTACAGATATGAGAGACGAGTTGATGAAAGAGTTCCATGCCTCTCAGTGGACAGTTCATTCAAGCATCTCCAATATGTATCAAGATATTTGATGCCAGTATTGGTGGCCAATGATGAAGCATCATATTGTAAACTTTATCACGAAGTGTTCCACATTTCAATTGTTGAAGGCATAGAACCAAAGACTTTAATGCTTATTACAACCGCTTCCGGTCCTGGAATGTAAATGGGAAGATGTTTCCATGGATTTTGTATTCATTTTACCTAGGTAACCTAGGGGTAGCGATGCTATCTAGGTAGTCATTGACCAATGATTCACGCTCAAATTTACTCAAGAGAAGAAGGTGTAACAGTCCTTGTAGTCTAGTTTGGGTCGTCGAATCCTCTGAGACCTAAGAAGTAACCTACATACACGTACATTCTATGGATTGTTTTTGTCTATGAAGTGTCCAACTTGAGATGATTTAAGATGTTTTTAAATGAACTCTAAGAGACTTAAGTGAATTCAATTCAAAAGAGTGAGATGATCTGAGGTTATCACTTTGGGTGGATTGGACGTATTTCCTTTTCAATGAATCCAATTTCTTATAATTGAGATGGGTTCATTTAAGAAGATCAAAAAACATCATAACTTACTAGTGTAATACCTAAACCCTTTAATACTAATCACTTATACACTTGAAGGATAAAAGTTTTGATCAATTCAAGGTAAAGGATTTTATTAGCACTTAAAGTGTGTGGCCTTAAATTCAACGAGGATGAAAGAGTTTAAAGATCTTCAAACAAAATTCTTAATTAAAAGAAGGGATTATACATTAATGGGGTGATAAATATCATCAAATCCAGCCCATTTATACTCCTTTGGATCAAATCATAAGTTTTTTGTCCCTCCATTGATGCTATGGTTTTAATGGAAGCGGGAAGTAGAGTCATGAGGGAGGAATTGAAGAAGTAAAGAAAACAATAAAAAGAAAATTATCACTCCACCATTGTGTGAATAATTTCTCAAGGTTTGGTGTGAATAAATTCACACCTTGAGGATACGGTATCAAAGTGAGATGGATATGAATATAATAATAGTAGAAGACACACTTTTATTAAGAAACTAGGATGAATTAGTACAACTTACATGTGAAAGACAAACCAGAGACACCAAAATCGCAGCATAATATTACAATGAAATAAAGCTCAAAAGATGATATAATTCTCCACAAACTCTGCATTAAATAGGAATTTTGGGAGCCTTGGGTCGAGACTACAACAGTAAAAATCATCCCACATGATTATGCTAGGCCTAGGGTGGTGGAAAGCTTATGGAACATGGACTTTTCCGCTCGTGACCCAAGGTGGCAGCCAGCTTGAAACCACCAAACAGACACGCTGAAATGACCTTATAGATGTATGAATTAGAGTATGACATGAAAGAAGAACATGGATATCAAAATTTCTCCTCCTAGAATGTAAATTTTGGGCTCATTTGGATTTGGGAATAGGGAGTTATGTCCGATTTAGTGGGATAATATTCTAGGTCGCAGATTCTGGCCCAGATTTTGATATTCTATTTGGGCTGCCTTAATTGCCATCACGGAGGCCGAATTAGTACTGGATCCCGCATAATTATTTTTTCCTCTATATTTATTATATAATCCCACGAAATTTAGGCTTCATTAGGTTTGTATTGTGGGTCCCACATTCTCATCAGTAGGATGGTGTCCAATCTACCTTCTCTAGAATTATTTTTCTTTCATCGACAAATATCTCCATCATCCTTTATGAATCGCGCACTGATCCCTGAATGAAAAATGTTCATACTTAACTGTATATATAGTTCCCAAAATATAAAATTAAAATATACATAATTAGAATCATTAAAATCATATGAATCGTTGGGCCTAAATTGGTGTACATTAGGCATGAAGTGCACAAATGATAAAAATGGATGTTCAAAATTAAAATCCACTAACTCAGGCCCATAAGATCAAAAAATAACATTTAATACCATTAAAATATTTATTTTATTGTCTAATCACACCCCCAAACTTGATACTTTCTAGTCCTGATAAAAATTTATCTCAACAATATGAAATTCAAATTCTCTTTTCCAAAAAACATTTTAATACACAATGATCAAAAAAAATCCATATACCAAAAAATCATGAAACCCATCAAAATATTTTAATTAAAGATTGTTTCATAAGAATATGACAATCCCAAGCCCATTCCTTTGTTCAAATTCATCTCCATATTTCATCCAATATCAATTAAGAGTGATGATGTGTTGTGCATCACATTAGAAATGGGGGTTCAGCTTTATTCAAGAGGGAAATGATGGAAGCGCTAGGTGGAATCATATTTCAATATTAAGATGACTATTCAAAAAAATTATTGTGTTTATTTATTTATTTATTTTTTTTTTGTTTTTTCAATTTTTTCAGGGCAATTGAAATTGCACTCAAAAGAGTCAACCCTTGTAGCGAGACTTTTTTGATGACCCCCAGGCTCAAAGACCTTAGGGAACCAAGTAAAGCCCATATACTCAGGAATCATCTTGATATAACTCAATAAAAAAATAAAATTACCAAAAATAGAGATAAAATTACTAACTCTGGACCAGACAACTATGGAGTCATGATCCCCATGTGTTGAAAGCCACCCATTAGATCATTTCATTGCTCTACGCGCAAATTTATTTATTTTTTTTAATTTTTTTTATTGAATACTCATATTAAAACTAAACTTATTACCAAACCTATGATACTTATTTGGGGGACCCCATAAACTCAAACTAATAACCCACTATCCAAAGGATGTGCATTGTGATCTTTTCATTTATTTGGATGAAAAAATAAATGATGAAATATCACATTGGACATCCAAACTTTTCAAAATCAATGCTCATGAAATTATACAAGGATTAAAATCAGAATTAGGCCATGATAAATTATTTTGTATTCAGTTCAAAAGTTTTCAATATGTATTACCATGTTCAATGTTAAAGGAATTTTTCCTTTCATTTACACAAATTTGTTTTTTCTAAACATTCATTTTTTTGACAGGTTTATTTTTATTTTATCTCCCCCAACATAAAATAACACTATCCCTATGTTTAAGGAAAATAAAATTTATAAATGGATAAAGGTAGAGAATAAGAGTTAAAAAAGGAAATTTAAAACGAGGATCATAAAATGAAGTCACCTGGTGGTTGAAGTTGAAATTATTGTTTCTCCCTTTTAATACCTTGACCTCGATGTCACTCTAAGAATTCCCTATTGGAAAAAAAGAAAGACAAATAAACAAAACAAATATATATATATAATAAAGAAAGTAAAATATAAGTATATATATATAAATTATAGAATAAGAAAGCACAAAGAGGCATAGGTCAGTGGTAAGCATGCTCCCCTGTCTCCCTTCGGTCCTGTGTTCGATTCCCCATGGCTTCGCCTGCTGTTACATGGTTTGATCCACAACCTATGACATGGCCCCTTTTTATTAATATATTTATATTTTATTATTTTTTTGTATTTTTATTTTAACCTAAAAACACATTAAAATAAAATTAACTGATGATACAATGTCTTCTTTTCATCATTTATAAATATAAAAATGATTAATTAATCCTATTTGAAAATTAAATATGATTCCAAAAAGATTGGAAACATTAAAACCACAAGTTGCCTCTGGTGAAACACTTTTGTTTAATGTCTTTATCCTGACATAGATCCTAAATCTATCAATTTTTTCCTGGTGGATAGGTTGGTTTAGTTAACTCAACCTCTATTTCATGTTTATTGAATGATTAAATAAATGGTTTTAACCTCTGACCATTGACGTTGAAAATAATACCACTAGTGGGATCCTGAATCTCTACTGCCCCATGGGGGTACACATGATGCACTATGAAAGGACCTGACCATCTAGACCGTATCTTTCCCAGGTGTAAATTGAGTTTTGAACTATACAAGAGCACAAATTTTTCCAGTTCAGAATGTTTGACATTGATATTATTATATTGGTAGGCTTGAACTCTAGCATTATTAATCATTGAATTTTCATAAGCCTACATCCTTAGTTCCTCAAGTTCAATGAGATCTAATTTAATTTTTGTTCCGTCCAATGAGAGGTCATAATTTATTTTCATAATTGCCCAAATAGACTTATGTTCATTCTTCACAGGAAAATGGCATGTTTTACCAAAAAACAACCTATATGGGGACATTCTTAAAATGGTTTTATATGAAGTTCAATAGGACCAACGAGCATCTAAGTGTTTTCTCGACCAATCTATCCTAGATGGATTGACAGTTTTCTCAAAATTTGTTTGATTTCTCGATTGGATAACTCAGCTTGACCGTTGGTTTGTGGGTGGTATCCATTGGATACTTTTCGAGAAATTCCATACATGTCCATCATTGATGAGAATGGACAATTGAAAAAATGAGTTCCCCAATCACTAATGATTTCCCTAGTAATTCCAACTCTAGAGAAAATGTTTTCTTTTAGGAATCTAATCATAGTTATATGATCATTGGATTTTTTGGGGATGGCATCAACCCATTTAGAGACATCATCAATCGCTAAGAGAATTTAAAGATATCCATTAGTGTTTGGGAAGGGACCCATGAAATCAATTCCCCCAATAGTAAAATATTTCAACCACTAAGATGGTAGTGTGTGGCATCTTATTAATTTTTGTGATGGACCCTAATTGTTGACACCTAGGACAGCTTTGACAAAATGTGTAGGAGTCCCATGAGAAGGTGGTCCAAAATATAATTCACTAAAGAATAATAGAATATGTTTTCTTAGAGGAAAAGTGACCTACACATGCCTCACTATGACAGAATTTAAGGATGGATCTTGTTTAGATTCTGGGACACACAACCTAATGACTTGGTCAGGGCAGAACTTATTGAGGTATGGATCATCAAACCCAAAGTTCCTAACATCAGAATGGAATTTCCTTCGAGCTTGAGTCCCTAAGAATTTTGGAATGAATATTGTAACTAAAAAGTTGGCTATGTAGGCATACCAAGGGAAGTCACTCAGATAGTATAGATGTTCATCAGGGAATGAATCAGACATAGAAAGTTGACTTGAGTTGTCTTTTAATTATATCCTAGAGAGATGATATGCTACAACATTTTCAACGCCCTTTTTATCCTTGATTGTGTGGTCAAATTATTATAATATAAGGACCCACCTAATTAGTCTAGCCTTGGCATCTTGTTTCTGGAAGAGGAATTTTAGTGAAGAATGGAAGTGAACATGGATATGGGGGATCCTAAGAGGTGGGACCTAAAATTCTCTATAGAAAAAAAATATCAAGTAACTCCTTTTCAGTGGTGGTGTAGTTGATTTGGGCATTATTTAAGGATTTTATTGCATAATCAATGACATAAAGACTTTTATCACATCGTTGTCCAAACACATATCCTATAGTGAAGTCACTGGAATCACACATAAGTTCAAAAGGAAGGTTCCAATTTGGAGATTTCATAATGGTAGGATAGGTGAGAGAGTACTTGAGGGTTGAGAATGACCATCATAGCTTTATGTCCAAAAAATGGACCATCCATTACTAAGAGAGCACAAAAGGGATGGGAGATTGAACTGAATTCCTTGATGAATATTCTATAGAAACGAGCATGGATTAAGAATGGCCTCACTTCCTTGACATTTTTGGGAGATGGATGGTGGTGAATGATTTCAACCTTGGATTTATCAGCTTCAATCCCCCTACCTAAGACCAGATGGCCTAGAATTATTCCCTCTTTAGCCATGAAATGGAATTTTTAACAGTTTAGGAACAGATTCTTTTCTTCACATCTTGACATGATTCTCTCTAAATTCCGAATACATCCCTCAAATGTATCCCCAAACATAGAGAAGTCATCCATGAAGACCTATAGAAAATCCTCTACCATGTCTAAGAAGATTCCCATCATGCACCGATGGAAGGTTCCAGGGGCATTGCATATCCCAAATGGAATGCGTTTGAATGAAAAGGTGCCGAATGGACAGGTGAAAGTAGTATACCCTTGATCCTCTAGGGATAACTCAATTTTACTGTACCCAAAGTACCCATCTAAGAAACAGTAGAAGGCATGACCTGCCACTCTATCGAATACATGGTAAATGAATGGTAAGAGGAAATGATCCTTCTTAGTAAATGGGTTTTCCTTCCTATAGTTGATGTAGACTCTCCAACCACTACTCACCCTTGTTGGAAAAATCTCTCCATCCTCATTGGTTATCAATATGATTCCATCCTTTTTTGGAACCACTTGGATTGGGTTCACCCATTCACTCTCAGCTATGGGATTGATGATACTAGCTTTTAACAATTTCAGAAGTTCTTTTCTCACTACTTCCATGAGATTAGGATTTAGTAACCGTTGAGGTTGAAGAAATGGCTTTGAATCAGATTCCAGAACAATCCTATGAGTCCTTATAAGTGTGATAATCCCAGTAATATCAGACAGGGTCTAACCAATGTCTTTATTATGTTTCATAAGGACATCTAGAAGAATCCTCTCATGATTGGATTCAAGATAAGAAGAAATGAAAATAGGATGTGTTTAATTTTCCCCTAGGAAGGCATGCATGAGTGCAGTGGGAAGTTCTTTTAATTCAAGATCAGGTTGGTTATGAATTTCAGCAGATGATTGGGACATTGGATCAAGATCAATTTTGTTTCCAAGAGTTTTTGATAGGATTGATTCCACGCATGTATAAGGTTATGCTATGAGATTTTCTTGATCATATTTAGGGAAGGAAGCTAGAGTGGTCTCTATGGAAGTGGTTTCCCGAAAGGTTGCACTGATTTTTGTACCTAAGAATTCATCATAAAAAATTTTTAAAATGCTTCAGGGCAATGAGATAAACTTCCTTCATGTGAACAAAGGAAGTCAATCTCATCCTAACATAAACATCCATCAAATATTTCATTGATGTTCTATGGATTCATTATCAATTCTTCCTATCATGTTTACTTCATGAATGCCCTCGTCATCACCTATTTGTGAGCATTAATTATATAAGTTCAAGCCTAGACTCATGTTTCCAAAGGTGATGGTCATGTTCCCATTTCAGACTCGGATAACAGAGTTGATTGTTGCAAGGAAGAGACGACCAAGAATGATTGGGGTTTGTTCCTTATTTCCTAAGTGGATGGTTGTCAAGGACAATTAATTCAGCAGTGTAGATGAAGATTTCAACCTTTATCATAATGTCCTTTAAAATCCCATTTGGAACCCTAATGCTAGAATCGTCATGTTGAAGTGTGACAGATGTGGGTAGGAGTTCTTATAGGCCTAACTGACAGTACACAACATAGGGGAGGAGAGTGACACTAGAACCTAGGTCACACAAATCCTTGACAACTTTTCTCTCTCCTAGTTCAACATTTATATAAGGGAAACCTGGGTATTTCAACATAGGAGGAATGGTCCCTTGATTGGTGGTAATCAAATTAGAATCCAAAAGGACATGGTTTTTATGTGAAAATTTTCTTTTAAAAGTGAACAAGTCCTTAAGGTACTTTGAGTAGGAAGGTATGGTTTGTATTGCATCGAGAATATTAATGTTCAACCTAACTTGTGAGAATATTTCCCTCAATGTTTCACTCAATTCAGGATTGGTTTTACCCCTCATGCATTGAGGAAGTAGTGCAGGTTGTGGAGTTGTTTATTAAAGAGTTTTTTATTTCACATTGTTATCAGTTTCATCTGTTTGATCTTCTGGTTCATTTTAATATTCATACAAGTTTGAATCTTATATGGGTTCTGAATTAGTTTTTCAGGTTTATCAATTGATTTCCCACTTTATAAAACAATCATAGCCTTTAGTTGTTCATGAGTTGTTTGAGTGCAACCTGCCTCTCCCCTTGAAGTTGAGGATGGTACCACCTTAGTAGTAATGGGTGCCTTTCTAGTTTTGTTGGCTTGAAGTTCTTATTTTAGGGAAGATACAGATGAGTTTATCCTTTCAAATTTTTTGCATAGTTTTTCTAGTAGGCTTTGTGGAATAGTTTGTGTTGGTGCTTGACAAGATTGGTTTATCCTAGAGGGATATTTTGGATGTGGGATGGTTTGTTGAAAATGGACATGTGGCTATTGGTATAGGATAGGTTGTGTTTGGAACTGGTTAGGGGTTTGGTAGTTCTGATGGGGGTAAGGATTTTGTCCCTGTGGTTGGCTAGTTTGCTGGTTATCCTTCCAGTGGAAGCCAGGGTTGTCATTATACCTTTGGTTGAATGTGTTTTCATATTGAGGCTTTTGAATGTTCAAAGTATTTACTTCCGCTGGGGTTCCTCCTAAAAGAACATCCTTGATGGATGGAATGGTTGGTCATTTGTCTCTCTTATGGTCATATTTGTCACATATTGTGCAAAAAGGTTCTATAGTCTAGATTTCCTGGACATTCCTAAGGTCTATCTCTTAAACATTCCTATAGAGTGCTGTGAGTTTATCCCTAAGGCTTTCCTCTTCTCTAAGTGTATCAATTCTAGTAGTTATTTGTGGATTTTCAGAATAAGGTGATGTTCCCCATGTTTGGTTTTCTTCAGCAAGGCTTTCTAGATACTCGTAAGCATCATTTTGGGATTTGTTTTTAAAGGTTCCTTTACACATCATGTCAATGAATCATTTTTTTCTAGACCCAACCCATCATAGAAAATTCTCATTTTTACATGAATAGAAAAACCATGGTGTCGAACCATGTTTATATTGTCTTTTAACCTCTCCCATGTTTCATAGAATGTCTTCCCCTCTTTTTCAAAAAAGTTTTGGATACTCTTTTTAAGTGCAATTGTTTTCTGGTGGGGAAAGTATTTTTTGTAGAATTCTCTTTGTATTTTGTCCCAAGAGTTGATGGATGATGGTATCAAATTGCATATCCAATTTTTAGCTCGATCCTTTAACGAAAAATGAAATAGCCTCATCTTAGCTGATTCTAGTTGATGTGGGGGAAACATGGTTTCTACAATATCATTGAACTCCTTAATGTGTAGGTAGGGAATCTCAGACTCCATTCCATGGAATGTGGGAAGATGGTTTAGGAAATGGGGTTTAAAGATGTAGTTAAAATCTCCTAGGGAGTTGTGTCTAATGAATGAGGGGGAATTGGGCCAGGAAGGTGTGAGGTAGTCATTCATGGTTTGATCGATTTCATTCCCCACGTTTGGAGCTACCTCATTTAGATTCTCATTTTGGTTTCCACCCGAGTTTATGATTTGGTTTCTTTGAAAGAATTCCATTGCAATGGGCTCAATTTTGGACTCTGGAATATCAAGAGTATTAGGATATAATGTATAAAATCCCCTAGGTTCACTTGACTCCCCAACCTTAGGAAGTTCCACCCTAACTAGACTGTTTTATTGATCGTGGGTGTAGGCTGACATGCACCAAAAGAATAAAAACGAGAAAGGGAAAAGGTAACAGATATTGGGTTAGAATAGAATAAATGGGGGAGAATATAATTGGTTTTGAGATGACTTACTTGGGTCCCTAGAAATGGTGCCAAAATTTTATTCAAGCTCAAATCTACCCAAGAGAATAAGGTAGAACGGTCCTTGTAGTCTAGTTAGGGTTGTCGAATCCTTAGAGACCTAAGAAGTAACCTACATAAATGTAAATTCTATGGATTGTTTTAGGCTATGAATTGGCCAACTTGGGTTGATTTAATATGGTTTTATATTAACTCTAAGAGACATAATTGAATTAAATTTAAAAGAGTTAGTAAATCCTATGTTATCAGTTGGGGTGTATTGGGCGTATTTTATTTTCAATGATTTAAATTTCTTATATTTGAGATGGGTTCATTTAAGAACATCAAAAAATATCATCACTTACTATTTTAATAACAAAAACCATTAAATAATAATCACCTATACACTTGAAGGATCAATGTTTTGTCACTTCAATGTAACGGTTCGTGTTGGCACTTAAAGTGTGTGGCCTTAAATTCAACAACGATGAAGGAGTTTAAAGATCTTCAAACAAAATTCTCAATTAGAAAAAGTGACTATACATTAATGTGGTGATAAATAACACCCAATAAATCCAATTTCTACTCACTTGGATAAACCCATAAGTGGGTTAGCCCTCCATTTATGCTATTGTTTCAATGGAAGCAGGAAGTAGACTCATGAGGGAGGAATTGAAGAAGTAAAGAAAACTATAAAAACAAAATGATCACTCCACTGTTGTGTGACTAATTTCACAAGGTTTGGTGTGAAAAAATTCACACCATGAGGCTACGGTATCAAAGTGAGATGGAGAAGAATATAATAATAGTATAAGACAAACTTTTATTAAGAAACTAGGATGAAATGAAACAACTTACATGTGAAAGACAAACATGAGACAACAAAATCACAGCGTAACATTACAATGAAAGAAATATCAAAAGATGATAAACTCCTCCTCCAAAACTGCCTTAAATAGAAATTTTGGGAGCCTTTGGTTGATCCTCCAACTGTAAAAAGCATCCCACTTGATTATGGTAGGCCTATGGTTGTGGAAAGCTTGTGGAACATGGACTTGTCCACTCTTGACCCGAGGTCGCATCCAGCTTGAAACCAAAAAACAGACGCATCGAAATAAAAATCTATATGGACGAATTAGAGTAGGACATATAAGATGAAAACGGATCCCCTTATGTCTCCTAACAGTCTGTAAACTTTGGGCCCATTTAGAGTTGGGAATCGGGAGTTATGTCCGATTTAGTGGGACAATATTCTGGGATGCAGATTTTGGCCCAGATATTGATATTCTATTTGGGCCGCCTTATTTTCCATCATTGAGGCTACATAAGTACTGGCTCATGAATAATTAGTTGTTCTTATATATGTATTCTATAATCCAAGGAAATTTGGTCTTCATTGGGTTTGTATTGTGGGTCTCATATTCTCATTAGTGGTCTGTTATCCAATCTGCCTTCTCCAGAATTCTTTCCTTTCATTGCCAAATATCTCTATCATCCTTTATGAATCATCCATTGATCCCTGAATGAAAAATTTTCATATTTACCTGTAGATACAGTTCTCAAAATATTAGATTAAAATATAAATAATTACAGTCCTTAAAATTAGATGAATCATTGGGCCAAAATTGGTGAACATTAGGCATGAAGTGAACAAATGATAAGAATGGATGTTGAAAATTAACATCCACTAACTCAGGCCCATAAGATAAAAAATTAACATTTAATACCATTAGAATTTAATTAAAATATTTATTTTTATTGGCTAATCACACCCTCCAACTTGAGATATTCTATTCCTGAGAAAAATGTATCTCAACAATATGAAATTGAAATTTCGTTGTCCAAAAAACATTTTAATACACAATGATCACCAAAAACCCATATACCAAAAAATCATGAAACCCATAAAAATATTTTAATTCATGATATTTTCCTAAGCATATCACAATACCAAGCTCATTCCTTTGTTCAAATTCATCTCCATATTTCATCTAATATCAATTATGAGTGATGATGTGTTGTGCATCGCATTATACACGGGAGTTCATCTTTATTCAAGAGGGAAATGATGTAAGCACTAGGTGGAATCATATTTCATTATTAATATGATTATTTAAAAAAATTATACTTTTTTTTATTTATTATTGTATTTTTTTCAGTTTTTCCATGGTAATTGAAATTACACTCAAAAGAGTCAACCCCTGTAGCGAGACTTTGCCGATGACTCCCAGGCTCAAAGACCATAGGGCACCAAGTGAAGCCCACATACTCGGGCATCATGTCAAGTTAAGTCAATCAAAAACAAAATCAAATTACCAAAAATAGAGAAAAAATTACTATCTCTGGGATAGACAACTATGGAGTCCGGATCCCCAAGTGCCGAAAGCCATGCATTTTGTAATTTCATTACTCTACGAGCAAATTTATTATTTTTTTTATTTTTTATTGAATACTAATATTAAAACTAAAATTATTACAAAACATATGATATTTATTTGGGGGACCCCATGAACTCAAACTAATACCCCACTATCCAAAGGATATGCATTGTGATCATTTTTTTATTTGGATGAAAATAAAAATGATGAAATATCACATTGGACATCCACACTTTCCAAAATCATTGCTCATGAAATTATACAAGGATTAAAATCATAATCGAGGCATGATAAATTATTTGATATTCATTTTCAAAGTGTCCAATGTGTATTACCATGTTCAAAGTTAAAGGATTTTTCCATCTATTTACAAACATTTTTTTTCAAATCATTCATTTTTTTGACAAAAAAACATTTTTTATTTTATCTACCCCACTATAAAATAACATTATCCCCAGTGTTTAAAGAAAAAAAATTTAGAAGGGGGTAAAGGTTGGGAATGAGTGTTCAAAAAGGAAATTAAAAATGAGGATCATTGAATGAAGTCACCCGGTGGTTGAAGTTGAAAATCTTGTTCCTCCATTTTAATCCTTTGATTTTGATGTCACTCTAAAATTCCCTAGTGGAAAAAAAGAAAAACAAACAATAAAAACAAAAAAACTATATATATATATATATAATAAAGAAAGTATAATATAAGTATATTTATATATAAATTATAGAATAAGGAAGCACAAAAATCCGTAGGTCAGTGGTAAGCATGCACCCCTATCTCCCTTTGGTCCCGAGTTCGATTCCGCACATCTTCACCAGTAGTGACGGGGTTTGACCGATGACCTATGACATGTCCCTTTTTTTAATATATTTTTATTTTATTAATTTTTTTGTGTTTTTATTTTAACCTACAAAAACATAAAAATAAAACGAACTTATGATACATTGTCTTATTTTTATCATTTTTAAATATAAAAATGATTAATTAATCCTATTTGAAAAGATAAATATGATTCCAAAAAGATTGGAAACATGAAAACCACCGGTTGACTCCCATGAAACACTTTTGTTTAATGTCGTTATCCTGACCTGGATCCTAAATATATCAATTTTTCCTGGTTCATAGGTTGGCTAAGTTAACTCAACCTCTATTTCATGTTTATTTATTGATTCAATGATTGGTTTTAACCTATGACCATTGAACTTGAAAATGTGACCTCTAGTGGGATCTTGAATCTCTACTTCCCCATGGGGGTACACATGATGCACTATGAATGGACCTGACCATCTAGACCATAAATTTCTCAGGTGTCATTGATGTTTTCAACTATACAAGAGCACAAATTTTCCCGATTCAAAATGTTTGACTTTGATATTTGTAGATTGGTAGGCTTGAACTCTAGCTTTATTGATCCTTGATTTTTCATAAGCCTCCATCCATAGTACCTCAAGTTCATTGAGATATAATTTACTTTTTGTTCCTTCCCATGAGAGGTCATAATTTATTTTCTTAATTGCCCAAAAATCCGTATGTTCAATCTCCACTAGAAAATGGAATGATTTACCATAAACCAACCTATATGGGGACATTCCTAAAATTGTTTTATATGTAGTTCGATAGGCCCAAAGGGCATCTAAGAGTTCTCTCGACCAATATTACCTAGATGCATTAACAGTTTTCTCAAGAATTTATTTGATTTCTTGATTGGATAACTCAGCTTGACCATTGGTTTAAGGGTGGTAAGCATTGGACAATTTGTGAGAAATTATATACATTTCCATGAGTGATGGGAATGGATGAATGAAAAAATGAGTTCCATGATCAATAATGATAGCCCTATGAATTCCAAATCTAGAGAAGATTTTTTATTTTCGTAATCTAATAACAGTATGATGATCATTGGATTTTGTGGGGATGGCCTCAACCCATTTTGAGACATAATCAATCTCTAAGATAATGTAAACATATCCCATAATGTTTGGGAAGGGACCCATAAAATCAGTTCCCCAATAGTCAAAGATTTCAACCACTCATATGGGGGTGAGTGGCATTTGATTACTTTTTTTGATGGACCCTACTTGTTGACACCTAGGACAGCTTTGACAAAATGTGTATGAGTCCCTTGAGAGGGTGGGCCAGAAGAGACCACAATGAAGAATCTTAGAAGATGTTTTCTTAGAGTAAAAGTGACCTCCAAATGCCTCACTATGACAGAATTTAAGGATGGACTCTTATTTGAATTCTAGGACACACCTCCTAATGACTTGGATAGGACAAAACTTATAGAGGTATGGATCATCAAACACAGAGTTCCTAACATTATAATGTAATTTCCTTCGATATAGAGTCCCTAAGAATTTTGGAATCACTCATGTAACTAAGATGTTGGCTATATCGACATACCAAGTGAAGTCACTAACAGAGTATAGATGTTCATCTGGGAATGAATGAGACACAGAAAGGTGATTTGAGTTGTCTTTTAATTCCATCCTAGAGAGGTGATCAGCAAAAAAAATTTTAATACCCTTTTTATCCTTGATTGTGAGGTCAAATTATTATAAGAGAAGGACCCACCTAATTATTCTAGTCTTGGAATCTTGTTTTTGGAAGAGGTATTTTAGTGCAGAATGGTCAGTGAACACAGTGATGGGGGGTCCTAAGAGGTATGACCTAAACTTCTCTAAGGCAATCACAAAAGCAAGTAACTCCTTTTTAGTGGTGGTGTAGTTTATTTGGGCATCATTTATGTATTTTCATTCATAAGTGATGACATAAAGAGTTTTATCACAAAGTTTTCCTAACACATATCCTACAGAAAAGTCACTGACATCACACATAAGTTCCAAAGGAAGGTTCCAATTTGGATATTTCATAATGGGATGAGAGGTGACAGAGGATTAGAGGGTTTAGAATGAACCCTCACATATTTATGTCCAATCTAATGGAGCATCATTTACTAGGATAACATCATTTGCTTCCATCCTCATTGGTAATCACTGTGATTCTAGAATTTTTTTGAACCAATTGGATTGGGCTCACCCATTCACTCTCAGATATATGATAGATGATTCCAAATCTTAACAATTTAAAAATTTCTTTTCACACTACATCCATGAGATTAGGATTGAGTCTCCGTTGAGGTTGACAACATAGCTTTGAATTAGATTCCAGAACAATCCTATGAGTCTCGATAAGTGAGATAATCCCAGGAATATCATACAGGGTCCAACCAATGTCTTTCTTATGTTTCATAAGGACATCTAGAATCATCCTTTCATGATTGGATTAAAGACTATAACAAATAAATATATGATGTGTTTGATTGTCCCCTAGGAAGGCATACTGGAGTGCAGCGGGAATTTCCTTTAATTCAAGATTAGGTAGGTTCCGAATTTCAGAAGAATATTGGGACATTGGATGAAGATCAATTTTGATTCCTAGAGTTTTAGATAGGATTGATTCCCCACATGTATAGGGTTCAGCTACTAGGATCTCTTGATCAGATTTAGGGAAGAAATTTTGAGTGGTCTCCATGAAAGTGGATTCCTGAAAGGTTTCACTGATTTTTGGACCCAAGACTTCATCATAAGAGAACTTTAAAAATGATTCAAGCCAAAGAGGTAAAATTACTTTATGTGGACAAATGAAGTCAATCTCATCCTGACTTAAACATCCATTAAATATTCCTTGATGTTATATGGATTCATTATCAATTTTTCCTATCATGTTTACATCATTAATGTCCTCTTCATCCCCTATTTGTGATATTTCATTATATATATTCAAGTCTTGAATCATGTTTCCAAAGGTGATGGTCATGTTCCCATTTCGGACTCAGATAATAGATTTGATTGTGGCAAGGAAGGGACGACCAAGGATGATTGGGGTTTGTTCCTTATTTCCTAAGATTTGACGGTTGTCAATGGAAATGAATTCATCAGGGTAGATGATGTTTTCAACCTTTACTGGAAGGTCCATTAAAATCCCCTTTGGGACCCTAAGGCTACAATCGAAATGTTAAAGTGTGAAAAATGAGGGTTGGAGTTCTTCTAGGCCTAACTGGCAGTACACAGCATTGGGGATGAGATTCACTCTAGCAGCTTGGTCATAGAAGGCCCTGAAAACATTGGTCACTCCTAGTTCAACATTGATATAAGGGAAACTTGGGTATTTCAACATAGGAGGAATGGTACCTTGAATGGTGGTACTCACATTAGCATCCAAAAGGACTTGGTTTTTATGTGAAAATTATCTTTTAATAGTGTACAAGTCCTTAAGGTACTTTAAGTAGGCATGTATGGTTTGGATTGCATCAAGAAGATGAATGTTCAACTTGACATGTGAGAATATTTCCCTCAATGTTTCACTCAATTTAGTCTTTTTTCTCCCATTCATTCATTGAGGAAATGGTCTAGGTTGTGGGGTTTTTTGTTGAACAGTTGTTTCTTTCACATTGTTATCTATTTCCTCAGTTTGATATTGTGGTTCATTTGAATTTTAATACAAGTTTGAATCTTCATATGGGTTCTGAATTAGTTTTTCAGGTTTCTCAATTGATTTCTCACTTCTTAAAATAGTCACAACCTTTATTTGGTCATGAGTTTTTTGAGTGGAACTTGACTCTCCCCTTTAAGTTGAGGATGGTACTGCCTGAGTAGGAATGGGTTCCTATCCAGTTTTGATGGTTTGAAGTTAATATTTTTGGGAAGAGACTTATGAGTTCATCCTTTCCATTTTTTGCACAGTTTTTCTAGTAGGCTTTGTGGAACAATTTGGGTTGGTTCTTGGGAAGATTGGTTTATCCCAGGGGGATATTCTGAAGGTGGTATGGTTTGTTGATAATGGACTAGGGGCTATTTGTATTGGATAGGATGGGTTTGGAACTAGTCAGGGGTTTGGTAGTTCTGATGGGGGTATGGATTTTGTCCCTGTGTTTGGCTAGGTTTCTGGTTATCTTTCAAGCAGAAGCCTGGTTGGTCATTATAAATTGAGTTGAAGGTGTTTTGGTATTGAGTCCTTTGAAAGTTCAAAGAATTTACTTCCACCGGGAGTCCTCCTAAAATAACATCCTTGATGGATGTAATAGTTGGGTAGTTTTATGTATTTTGTTCATATTTGTCACAAATTGTGCAAATAGATTCTATAGTTTGGATCTCATGGACTTTCCTAAGGTCTCTCTCTTCAACCATCCTAGAGAGTGCTATGATTTTAGCCCTATGGATTTCCTCTTCTTTAAGTTTAATAATTCCATTAGTTCTTTGTGGATTTTCAAAATAAGGTTAATTTCCCCATGTTTGGTTTTTTGCACCAAGGCTTTCTAGATACTCTTAAGCATTATTTGGGGCTTTGTTTTCAAAGGTTCTTTTACACATCATGTCAATGAATTATTTGTTCCCCGGATCCAACCATTAATAGAAAATTATCACTTGTTCAGGAATAGAAAAACCATGGTGTGGAACCATATTTAATGTGTCTTTGAACCTCTCCCATGTTTCATAGAATGACCCTCACTCTTTTTCAAAAACAAATTGGATACTCTTTTTAAGTTCCATTGTTTTCAGGTGGAGAATGTATTGATTTGTATAATTATCTCTATACTTGGTCCCATGAGTTTATGGATGATCATCTCAAATTTTTTTAGCCTATGTGTATCTCAGTCCTTTAAATAGAAAGGAAATAGCCTCATTTTATCTGATTCTAGTTGATGTGGGGGACACATGGTTTCTAAAATGTCATTGAGCTCCATAATGTGAAGGTAGGGAATCTCAGAATCCATTCTATGGAATGTGGGAAGATAGTTTAGGACATGGGGTTTAAATATGTAGTTTTAATCTCCTAGGGAGTTGTATCTAATTCATGAGGGGGAAAGGTAGTCATTCATGTTTTGATCGATTGCATTCCCCAAGTTTGGGGCTGCCTCATTTGGATTCCCATTTTGGTTTCCAAGTGGGTTTATGAGTAGGTTTCTTTGAATACCTTACATTGAAATGGGATCAATTTTGGAATCTTTAATATCAAGAGGATTAGGATCTAATGGAAAAAATCCCCTAGGTTCACTTGAATCCCCAACCCTAGGACTTTCCACCCAAACTATTCGGTTTGATTGATCACAGGTGTAGGCAGACATGCGCCAAAAGAAAAAAATGAGAAAGGGACAAGATAAGATATCTTGGATGCGAATAGAATAAATGGGGGAGAATAGAATGTTTTTTGAGATGAATTAATTGGGTCTCTAGAAACGGTGCCAAAATTTGATTCATGCTCAAATTTACCTAAGATAAGAAGGTAGAATGGTCCTTGTAGTCCAGTTTGGGTTGTCGAATCCTCAGAGACCTAAGAAGTAACCTAAATACACATACATTCTATGGACTGTTTTTGGCTATGAAGTGGACAACATGAGTTCATTTAAGATGGTTTTAAATGAAATCCACGAGACCTAAGTGAATTCAATTTAAAAGAGTGAGTAGATCCTAAGTTATCACTTGGGGTGGATTGGACGTATTTCCTTTTCAATGATTTCAATTTCTTATATTTGAGATGAGTTCATTTAGAAAGATCAAACAACATCATCACATACGGGTTTAATACATAATCCATTTAATTATAATCACCTATTCACTTGAAGGATAAACGTTTTGATCGCTTCAAGGTAATGGTTCATATTAGTAATTAATGTGTGTGGCCTTAAATTCAACAAGGATGAAGGAGTTTAAAGATATTCAAACAATATTATCAATTAAAAGAAGTGATTATATATTAATGGGGTGATAAATAACATCCAATCCATCCCATTGATACTCCCTTTTATCAAAACATAAGTGGGTTATCCCTCCATTGGTGGTATGGTTTCAATGGAAGTGGGAAGTAGACTCATGAGGGAGGAATTGAAGAATTAAAGAAAACAATAAAAAGAAAATGATCACTCCACCGTTGTGCGAATAATTTCACAATGTTTGGTGTGAATAAATTCACACCTTGAGGCTACAGTATCAATTCTAGATGGAGAATAATAAAATAATAGTATAAGGCAAACTTATTTTAAGAAACTAGGATGAATTAAAACAACATACATGTGAAATACAAACTTGAGACAACAAAATCGCAGCATAACATTACAATGAAAGAAAGCTCAAAAGTTGATAAAATCCTCCTCCACCACTGTCTCAAATAGAAATTTTTGGAGCCTTGGGTTTATAATCCTACAGTAAAATGCATCCTACATGATTATGGTAGGCCTAGGGTTGTGGAAAGCTTTTGGAACTTGGACTTTTCCACTCTTGACCCGAGATGGCAGCTAGCTTGCAGCCACCAAACAGACTCGTCAAAATGACCTTTAGATGGCCGAAGTAGAGGGGGAAATAAAAGAGTAACATGGAGCTACGAATGTATCCTAACCTCCTGTAAACATTGGGCCTATTTGGAGTTGGGAATCAGGAATTATGTCGGATTTAGTGAGATAATATTCTGGGCCGCAGATTGTGGCCAAGATTTTGATATTCTATTTAGGCTGCCTAAAGTTTCCTCATGGAAGACAAATAAGTACTGGATTATGCAGATTTATTTTTTCCTATATATTTCTTATATCATTCCATGAAATTTGGGCTTCATTGGTTCTGTATTGTGGGTCCCACATTCTCATCAGTCAGCTGGTGTCCAATCTGCCTTCTCCAGAATTCATTCCTTTCATCGCCAAATGTATCCATCATCCTTTATGAATCCTCCATTGACCCCTGAATGAAAAATGTTCTTATTTAAGTGTAGACAAAATTCCCAAAATACCAAATTAAAATATGGATATTTACAATCCTTAAAATCATATGAATAAGTGGGCCTACATTGGTGTACATTAGGCATGAAGTGCCCAATTGATAAGAATGGATGTTTAAAATTAAAATCAACTAATTCATGCCCATAAGATCAAAAATTAACATTTAATACCATTAAAATGTAATTAAAATATTTATTATTATTGGATAATCAGTCGACTAATGAAATCATTCCACTTCATTCCTATTTAGGAGACTTTCTCAGTTTATGAGTTGGGAAGACTATATTTCCATTAGATCATATGACTACACGGGGTCCCATGTACCATTGTTTGAGATTGGGACTCTTGTTTCACATCATAGTTCTGGAAGGGATTGAAAAAGGATATCGGGACTTAGGTGATTCTAATTACAAATTTTCACCCACAGACTGATGGAAAATCAAAATGGAAAATATAGGTTCTAGAGGATATGCTTCGATCATGTGTCCTTGAATTCAGTACTTCTTGGGAAAAGCATATACATCTCATTGAGTTCTCCTATAATAACATTATTCAAGAGACAATTTAGATGGCTAATTTTGAAGCCTTTTATAGAAGGTCATTTCATTCACCCATGTGTTGGGTAGAGATATGTGAGGCATCCCTACTAGGTCCTCGTCTCATTCGGGAGACTTCAGAGCATGTTTAGTTGATCAGAAAGCATATGACTACTGCTCAGTCTAGACAAAAATATTATGGTGATCATCTTCAACGGCTGGTAGATTTAGAGTTTGTAAATCTTTTGTTTCTTTGGGTATCACCTAGGCTAGGGAAAGGACGGTTACAGAAGCATGGGAAGTTGTCACCTCGTTATGTAGGGCCTTTAAATATTCTAGTGAGAGTCGGTACAGAAGCCTATTAGTTTCTACTAACTATGTGTTACCATTCCATGCATGATGTATTTCATGTTTCACAGCTTCACCAATATCATGTCGACCAATATCATACTTTTGATCATGAGTAAGTCATGTTAGATGTTGATTCTACCTTTCAGGAGTGTCCAGTACGCATCATTGAAAGGAGTACAAAGACTCTATGAGGATGGTATGTTCCTCTAGTATGGGTATTATGGCTGTATGGTCACATACCGGATGAGACTTGGGAGATAGAAACTGACATACGTACTTAGTGTACATAGCTGTTCGCAAATAGTCTTTCTACACCATTGGAAGGTGAACTGAGGTATGATTTCTTTTAATGGGGAGACTATAAGAACCCCGTTTTTCACTCAGGTATGGGTCCCTTTAATTTTAGTCTAAATATTTACTTTGAACCTAAAATGGATTTCATTTGAGTTAGTAAGAGTCTTAGTGGAGTTTGGGGAATGTTCAGAGCCTTGAAACCCATCATTTGGGGAAAACTGGACAATTTGCATGGTTAGCGCATGGCCGGCACACCGTTTGGCTAACCATGCAGATTGAAATTTCTAGATAGAACCACGTCACATGGTTTGTGCACGACTGTTTAGCATAACCATGAAATTTTACATTCTACCCAAAAAACCTCACACGGTTTGCACACAATTTTTCAAACCCTCTACAGGCCATTCTTTTGCGTAAATTTACAAAATTCCCCTTAATAGTCTATTAACCTCCCTACTTCTTCCCTAATCTGAGAATATGTATTATTAACCAATTTATCTATCAATTTGGTCTTTTTGAAGATATAACATCAGAATCAAGAGATATAATTCATCCGAAAATCGATCAATCTTCCATTCATCACGTTGGATGCACAATGGTAAGTACTCGAGTTCATTTGAGCCATTCTTCCTCTCTTTTACTCTCGACCTAATTATTATAGTTTGAGCATTTTTCACCTTTTCATAGATCTACTCTGATCCAAGCCAAATCAAGGGTCGATACTGGAGGAAGATAGTTGTACAAGCAAATTATGGGTGGTATATAATTTATCCCTAAAGTTTGTCAATTTTGGAATATAAGTGTGGGGACCACAAATTTTGTTAGGTGTCATTTTCTAAATTTATATACAATGATTATAATCATTAGAACCATATGGTTATGCTCTTTCAAAATATGTGATTAGTTGTTTGAGGTTACACCCACAACTCAATATGCCCCATGTCGATGGTTATTCCATATTTGGGATTTTAGCGTTTTGACACGTTTGAGACACTGTTCGGGTATGCCTTCGCTTGAACTCTCTAAGAATAATCTTTATATATTAAATGGAATGTTTATATTGTGAATTTCATAATGGAAAGTAGCATGTATTCTTACCACTTTACCTGCCTAAGGTAAGTGCTTCAATTTGACAATTAAGTTTGAAATGTGGATTGTATAGTATACTAATTAGTACATTACTAGGACGTAAATGTAAATGAATAGTAGGTTTCATGTCTATAGCACCCCTTATCACATTAATGAATGTTTCATACTGAACCTTGTATATGAAATATTCTCTAAATGGATTAGATGAATGGTTTCATGACTTGTCTTTTTCATGCTAATGAAAGGCAAGGCTTAGACCAAATTATTTGATTAAAAAGGTTGCATACTACTTGACCTTATCAAACTAATGGGATGAAATCTGTGAACCAAATTAAATATTACATGACTTCATACTTAAATAGGAATGATCTATCCTTGGATTATAATTGGAGAATTCGATGAGCACTCAAGAACCCCATTCTGATTCAAGGATACAGCTTGCTTAGGTTGAGACCCACCTAGATTCTGATCCTTTTATATTCTTAGGGTGTCTAGTATGAAACCATAGGATCCCTTTAATATCATTATAGGATTACTTGGATACACTCCTAGGATCTAGTATTGACAAGTAGGTGTCATGGTTATAGCCCATAGGTCTCTGTCTCTGCTAAGCCCTGTTTTACCTTGGATGATCACCTTGGATTTGGTTGGAACCTTATTGTGGAATTCCTTGGAAAATATTCCCTGGATTACACTCTTACCCATGATAGGATATAGTTATTACTGATTTGGAAACCGTTGAGGTCTATGTAACCTTGGTTGTTACCTTGGGACTTCACTATTAAATGTCATTGATAATGGTTGCCTTGTTACATCTTTGAACCTTCACTATTTATACTATCACATGGTGATGTCTATGTTGGCTATTCCACATGAGTCCCATCGATATAAAATAGTAAATTAATTAATTAAATTATGTTATTACATGTTCAAACACTAGCCGAGGGATGATGAAGGTACTTGGGTATTTAGTTACATTGTACTATTTCACTTCATATATGTATACATGCAAACTATTACATTTCCATCACATGAGCTGGATGTTATACACACCATTGGTGGTGTCCCCCTGAGATTTATCTCACACCCTCTTTGGGATCCATTTGTCACCCGGGGAAAATTACATGGATGTAGGTGTTGAAAAAGGGAAGCACACGACTTCAAACACTTGATTTCTTGCTAATTTTTATGGAGATTGATAGCAGATGACTGAGTGCGATCTCGGTATGCTTGGGATATAATTTTATTTCCATTTTAAGTATTGTGGAAGATGTTATTCCTATTTTCTTGTATCCATTTTTTTCCATTTTCTGGTGACATGACATATCAGTAGTTTTTTAATGTTATTCCAGTTGATTCAGTTATTTTTATTATTGTCTCTAATTTTTGTTTTGCCTTTTGTATACTTATTTTTCTTCCACTATTGACCTATGTTTAAATCCATCCGATGTGATACAATTTGTTAATTAGGGAATAGTCTCCCCAAGAACACCTTATGCCCTCACTGCTAGTTTCTAGCCTCTCGAATTCGGGGAGATTCACTTATGGTCATGTAGAAAATCGGGCTCGGGGCACCTATCAAGTGGAGTCTAGTTATGGAAAGTCACATACTAGGTCATTGATCAAATGATCTACTTGAATCCCCATCATTGAAAAAACAACAGGTTCCTTCATACATAATGCATAAGCGACTTTGTTTTCTCTTCTAGGGTGATAATGAATTGAACAATCATAGTATTTAAGAAATTCTAACAATCTCCTCTATCTCATGTTCAATTATTTTTTCATGAAAATATATTTAAAACTATGGTGGCCTGTGTATATATCATATTTTTTTCCCATAATGATTGTGCATTTATATATTCAGAGAAATAACAACCATAGCTAGCTCCAAACCATGCGTAGGATAATTCTTCTAATGAGCCTTTAACTATCATGATGCATAAGAACACACCTTGTCATTTTTCATGAGGATTCACCCAAGACCTTTTATTGATGCATTGCTAAAAATAACAAATCCTTCTCTAAGAGTGGGTAAATTTAACACAAGTGTAGAAACCAATCTCTTATTTAGCTCTTGGAAGATTTCCTCACACTCTATTGACCAGATGAACTTAAACCCCATTCAAGTTAACTTGGTTAGTAGATTAGAAAGTCATGAATTTTTTTTCAAAAACCTCCTATAATGTCATGCTAAACCAAGGAAAATATGAATTTTAGTTATTTTTTTAGGCTAAGGCCACTCTTCGACAACCCTTGTCTTTGTAGGTTCAACATGGATTTTTCACTGTTTACAACGTGCCCCAAGAAAGAAACATTGTATAACCAAAACTCACACTTGTTGAACATTCCAAATAACATATCCTTACTCAGAGTCTTTAGTATCACCATTATTGGATCCTCATTCTCCTTTTGACATTTATAATGTGTCGTAATATATTCAATAAAAACTACCATAATGTTATCAATGTAGTTTTTAAAGACTATATTCATAAAATCCATAAAAAAGTTGAACCATTAATCAAGCCTAAGGGTATTAAAAAACTCATGGTGCTTATATCGTGATATGAAGGCTGTCTTTGGAATATCTTATTTCTTCACACTCAATTAATGATATCCATATCAAAGATCGATCTTGGAGAAGAATTGATCCCCAAAAAGCTAGTCAAATAAATCATCAATACATAGAAGAAGGAATTTGTTCTTCACTATGATACCATAAATACATCAATCAATCCTTATTCTTCACAAAGAGAAGAGGATCTCCCCAGGAAGACACACTTGGTTGGATAAACCCCTTCTCCAAAAGATCTTGGAGTTGTTTCTTTAATTCCTCCATCTCCACATTTTCTAATCTATAATGGGTTTTAAAAACCGACTGGGAACTAGGAATAAGTTCAATGGAGAAGTCTACCTCTCTTTCTGGGGGAGGTATTAGAAAATCCTCATGAAATACGACAATGTTTTCTTGAATGATGGGAAAATTTTCTATTCTTATACTTTCATCCCCTTCTTCATCTTCACCGATCAACTCCATAAATAAGGCTATGGGTGGTGCTTCGAGAAAAATCATACATCGAGATATCTCATATTTGAAGATTGTTGTTGGTTTTCCACTCAAGACTACTGATATTTCCTTAATTATGTATTTGACCTTAGAATTATACTTTTTGATACAGTCGATCCATAGTATACTGTTGAATTATAGAAAGGGAATAACTACTAGATTTGCAATGAGATTATGCTCATCAAAGTGAAAAATAGTTTCTATACAATGTTAATTCTTGTATAATCCCATTAGATGTATTGAATGATATATCTACTTATATAATTTCATGTATTGATTCTATATTCTTTGCAAACATGGAGGAAATAAAGGAATGCGTAGAACTAGAATCAAACAAAGTGCTTTTTTTCTTTGAGATAACAACAAGAGTACCTAGAAACATATCATTTAGAGCTTACACATTATCCATCGTGATAGAAAAAACATGAATTTACCCCCTTGGCCAGTGATGATGCTGATGGTCATTCCCCTACACTTCCATTAGATTTAGAAAGTGATTGGAAAAGTGTCCAAGTTGTCCACACTTGAAGAATTGGACTTCAGGTAGGACCAGCACCATCTTCCCTTTGTTTTTTTCATTGAGAAGTATAGGCTTCACCTCAATATGATAATTTTGAGTGATATGGACATCTCTTCCACACTTATAACACTTACCACTCCCAATCAAGTAGTTCCCCAAATTCATTTTCCCAAATTCATTGCATGTGGAAAGTTTCACTTTCTTTCCTACTCTTACATTATCAATTATCCTCCCCATGTTTGGCTCCAAAGATCTCTTCTTTTCATTTGATCTATGGGATCACTACATCTTTCCAAACTCTAGTTCAACATTTATAGCACTCCTCGTGATCTCCTCATAGTTTTCATAGTCTCGATTTGAAAGATTCTTCTATATATGATGTCTTAGTCCACTAAAGAATCTATCAACCTTCCTATTAGGATCCATGATGAAGATAGAGGTACAACAGGAAAGACTTATGAATTTCATCTCATGTATACCAATAGATTCATTATCCTTATACTTTAGTTCAAGGAATTACTTCTTCGTTTTTGTTGTCATAAAACGAGGTAAATACTTATTAAAGAAGATTCCCATGAACTCTTCCCATTCTATAGACTTAATATCCCATCTTGGGCTCATGATTTTAATTAGTGCCCACCACTGATCAGATTCTCCCTCTAAATGACACACAGTCAGAGTGACTTTCTCCTATTCTGAAAAAATAAGTACAGAAAAGATCTTTGATATGGAGCTTATCCACTATTTTACAATCAATGGGTCAGTAGATACACTGAACATTGGTGGCCGTTCATGCCTAAAGGATTTAACAAAAAAATTTACTTCATGGTGAAACCATTCTCCCTAGTTGATTCAAGTTATTACACATAACATGAGTTAGTCAATTCATCATTATCATGAAGGTTTCCATTCCATCTTCCATCAGAGGGTCGTCAGTGCATGGTCTATTACACTCACCATTTACATTATTCTTCTTATTTCCTACCATTTTTATAAAATAAGAAAACCTTATTTAGAATTGTGTTTCATAATATTATAATTCTAAAGGAACTTTTATACCATATAACATCATTCTTAACCATGTTATTCATTATAAACAATTAAATTTTCTATAAATCCTTAATAATGATTCATAAAAAGCTTCTGATTAACCAAACATATCCCATAGGACTGTCAAAACAGGAGTGTATTAATGCCTATTTTCATGCACTAGTTCTCGTTTGAGTCTATATTAAAGCAGTGTTTTTGTTTTCTACCCCTATATATATATATGTTTCAGATCCACATCCACTTGTTTGTATCCAGACATAGAATTATTTGTTCATAAACCACTTACTTAATATTTCATCAAAATACCTAGAAGTTTTACTATTTTTAAACATTTCTCTATGGTTATTACAAATGTGTTCAAATCCTAATTTCAAAAAATAACTAAACCATATTTGATACCAACTATGGTATCCCTCTTTTTTATTACACAATTTTTCATTATATTTTACAAACAGAGGATCTTTAAAAGTTTAGTGCCCTGGAAATAAGGTACATAATACCTAAAAACAAAGAACATTATTTTATTCCACTTAAAAGGATTCTTAAAGGATCATACAAAGTACATTTATTTCATCTCATAACCTGGGGAAAAACATTAATGGTAAGTTTGAGTAGAAGGCCTAGTAAGGAAAAATAAATGAAACGATTTACATTTGATATTGATATAAACTTGAAGAATATCAATATAGCATGGAAAAGAGAAAATGAGGCATATAATAAATAAAATAACATGAATAGTAACTTGATAATGTGTCTACAACATTTAATTGATTCATTCATAAGTATACCACCAAGATCCATCCCCAAGGTGTCATAAAAATTACCATGGTTATTCACCAAGGCATCGTAATGACATCTATAGTGATTAAATTCTAAACCAATTGCATTATAGTGCTATCAGGTTTCACCCTTCATATGTATTAATTAATTTGATCGAAATAGATCATAAAAAATTTTCATTATTTAGTCATGGAGAATAAAAGAAACAGTTTTCATATCAAATTCATGGTATTTTAGAATGTGCTTAAAAACAAGATCTTTTTGTCATTTTAAAACCATAGAATAGAAAGGTGGGTTTCGTGTATGTTAATACTAAAATTTAAATTATAATTGTTAAATCCTTCTGCATACCCAAGGGGAATAAAGATGTTTGGGTATTCGCCAAATAAAATTCAATAATTTCATGATTGAAAGAGAGAAATTTTGAGACAAAAATTCAGCTGTATAACGTGTATGAAACATGGTTTTTGAAAACATTAAAAATAGAGGGGAAACGGTATACCATTCATAAATGAATCTTTATATAGTAAATGGATATAATAAAATTGATATAAGAACATGATATGTAAGTTTAATAGTCATACCACATCAAAAAGAGAACTTGATATGAAAAAAGAGAAGTTAATATTTTCCTTACCTTGATGTGTGACTCCTAAAACTCAAAAATAGAGACCTTGGGGGATTAATTACACCTTTGGATGCCTCATTGGGAGTTAAAACTATCACATCATTGAGGATAGTGAACTGGGAATGAAATTTAATGGGGAAATGGGTGGGTGTTTAGAGAAAAAGTGGGGTAGTATTTTATTAATTTGTGAAGACACCCCAGTAGTTGTATTTGCAAAACCATGGGCTTGCCCATGGTGTTTTCCCATTGTATTGGCCACATGGGACACCTATTATCATATTTTAATACTCAGTAGTTGATCAGAATTATTACATCATTAAGGTTGTCATTAAACATACCGAAAACAAAAAACTGTATTTTTATTATTAAACAAAATTTCAACTGTTTCAGAAAAATTCCAAAAATTCACCCTAACCATTTTTTCATCTGAGGAATTAAAAAATAAACATAATTTTATAAAAAATTAATTTTTTAATTATAACATTGTACATAAAGATTTATATTTTATAAAAATACTAATACATAAATAATAATTTCTAAAAAATTTATTTACTTATACTATGACATAATTATATCACATTACCATTTAAGATGCCTAAAATATATTTATACATCCTTATGTGAGGTTACTATTTCATTGTTCAAATTACGATTCATATGGGTAACAATACTATTCCAAAGAACAAGTTACTCTTCACTAAAAAATTAAGTTGATCCTATCAGCATCTAAATATCTTACTGATCACAACCATGTATGCCTATTTTTTTCAAATCATTTCACAAAATCTATTATTTAAAGTATAATAATTATTTAAAAAATACAATATTTTCACTATTCCTCAAAAAATTGTAAATTTTTAGACAAATACTGAAAAATCACCCTAGGATAATTTTGTCATTTGAAATTCAAAATTGATTTTTATTTTACGAAAATAATTCTCGAAGTATGAGAAATATCTAAAAAGAATGATTTTTACCTATAAAATCAATTTATCAAATGTCTTAATTAAACATATATTTTATTAATAAAAACTATTCTTAAATTGTAAATTAAGGAATAAAAATTTTATTTGAATAAATGGATTACACATTAAGTGACTAAGGCCTTGAAAGATAACACCTAATAACACTAACATTCGACCTAAGGGTAATATTTGTGATGGTGATTGACTCTTAGGGAGGCTCAGATAACATCGCCCATGGGGTAATCTCCACTAACTTGAACTTGTCCCATAGGAAATTACATTCAAGCCAACCATGTTGAAACTCATCTTGGGCTTGTCAAAAGAAAATCCCAATGATGCTACCTCCCTCCCATGTAATGAGAAATGGGCATTGTATGAAACACTCTACTAGATGGGGATAATGAATCTTATTTCTGAATTAATTAGCCATTGTATTTTCTATTTATAAATAATAATCATAACATTAAGAGTATATTTTTCAATGGTCATATTGACAAATGGTCATATTGATCAGTGGTCATATAACGGTTGAAACCAAATGGTCACATTAAAATATACTTACTTCATAGTTTTGTTGTATAAAATAATAAAACACACATTTTATGGAAACAAATATTATTCAAAAAGTTCAGTTTGTTGAAGTTTTTCATTGTGGTAAAGGGTATATTTCATAAAAAAGTTATATATCATTAAAAATAATATTTTAATATATAAATATAATTATATTGATATAAATATAATAAATATTTTTAAATATTATTTAGATAAGACTAAATACACATTTACACATAATATATAAGATATTTAGTGAAAATAGTTTATATAATAACTAAAAAATGTTATTAACTTATAATTTTCTAATTATTATTGAGTAATAGTCATTTAATAACAATTAGATGAAGAAAAAATTTAAATGAATTAAATATAGGAACAATGTGAACCATGTATTAAAATCCTTGGTTCCATCAAATTTATTATTAAAATAGAAGTTACACAAATAAGGAATGTATGGAATAAAATGCTAAATGTTGCACCAAAAACGCCACAAAGGACAAAAATTCATTCAACACCCACTATTTTTTATATATGCCACATCTTCCTTTGGATCCACCTCGGCCTCTCGAGTGTCTTCCCCTTTTCCACTACTTAGAGACCTTCCAGAATCGTCTTGCTCATCCATGCCTAATAATTCATTAAACTCTTAATGAGGCTCAGTGCCTCCTGTGAAATACAAAATAGAGTTAGCTTGATATTATGTATTATTCTTCATATTGGAATCGCTCCATACCTTGACATTCCTAGTGTCATAGGATTTTCCTTCATCCTGAAAAGGTTTTCCGAATTCTTCATGAAAAACATGCATGCTCTTAGATCTATTTAAAAGATCAATAAATGAAATCTATTAATATCGGGACTAGTATCTAGTGGGAGAGCGATACCTTCCTCGGATATCTTTTTCCTTTCTTGATCACTAGTGACATTGACACCCACTGCATCCTCAAGGGAAACTTTCACTTGTTCATGTGGTTCAAAAATCTACACATCTTTGGGTGAAAATAGAGGATCCATGGAATTCCAATGAACGATCAGCTGAAAACCCTCCTTTTCATGAACATCTCTAAAGGATGCACCCTACACCAAGCCACCGGGTGGGGATCCAAGCACCATAGGCATAGGGTGAAGACTCTTTTGATTAGAAGCTGCAGTTATGTGGGCCACTGGTACATGCACATCTGTAGTGGTCTGCATGAAAACATGATAAGAAGAACCCTCAGGAAGTGGGTCTTGAGACTATCCATGACCAGGATCATATTCTTCTAATTCCTTAAAATAAGAATCATTCAGAGAAGAAGGAATTATCTCCTTATGAGAACCCTATTTAGAAACCTTTAATAGTGTCTTTTGCTTGAAAAGGTGTGAACCATTCATACCCTTACTATTTCTAGATCTTAGAAAGTCCTCTCCATTAAAATAAGAAGATTTAAGGATATCATCCCTTTTAGATAATTCAACCCTCATCAGTCCCTCCACATGAAGTGTTTTATATGTGTGGCTAGACTGCTCATTAATATGATGTGGTACATCCATTTTAGAAGCCTTCACCATTCCCAGATGGATGAGAATCAATAGACCTGGATCCACCCACAGTAGATGACGATGAATCTTAAACCATGTCCTTATATTTCTTCTATTGATTCCTTCCCTATGACTCATCCACAACAATTGACCCTTTTACAGAAGCTCCATTATCATTGGTCTTCACAATTTTGTAGACCAGATCATGATTCTATCCAAAACCCAACTAAGAGGTCCTCCTTTATGGATCAACATGAAATTTGAATTTATAACAGTCCACCAGATGGCCAGCCTTCCCATGGTTTGTTCATCTCATTTTCCAATAACATATTTCATTAGAATGGATAATTTAATTGAAAAAGATACAAAAATTAGGAAGTTGATCAAATTCCACTACAATTTCATGCTTAAACTCACCAAAAACTAAATATACATATTCAATAAGAGTGGAATAGAGGTCCACCACAATAAAAAATCTAGAAAAGTGTCCATACTGATCAAGTTTAGTTTTATTATCAATTTTAATGGTAGTTCCTACTGTAGATGCAATATCCTATAGAATTTCTGTGTTATAAAAGAACCATGTGAGCCCCTTTTTATGAATCTAGGATTGGGTGACTGAATTAGCCACACAAATGGATCATGAAAAGGGTCCCATTCTTGGAATATAAGAAAAGTAGGATTGAGGGAGACAGAGAAAAATCCCAAGGCCTTCAACTTCAAATCATTAGAGGGAAAGACGATATGGAGGAAGGCAATACCATTTATGGTCATTTTCCAGCCACGGAATCCCCATATTTAGAGTAAAATTTTCAGATATATTTAAAGTTCCAAGGTGTATTTGCGTTCAAGGAGGATACTTGAAAAATAATGGAGAGTCTCCAGTAACTGATATGATCCTGAAGGATTTTGGGATTCAATTCCACAAAGGCCAAATATCCATTCTGTATAATATGACTCCAAGAAAAGAGATAATTAAACAAGTGATTTGAGAAGAACCTACCGATTTTTGTATTTACCTCATCAAAAACATGATTCAACACTAAAACAAGTAGGGACTTTAAATTAGTATCATTGCTGACAGAATATGATCCATGATCCACAATCTCCAGACCAACATTCAAAGCCTCCAGATCTCTTGGGGATTCAAAAGCTGTCATTCCAAGAAAACACAACCCAGTCAAGGAATGTGCATAAACTGATTTCTGATTAGAAATAAGATATTCCTTCATATTAGGGAATCAGACCTTATTAGGCTTAATAAGATCAATACCGTATACCCCATCGTGTTATAGATAGATAATATATCGTTGGATGCATCCCCATTTCAAACAGCCATGACTTTGGATCCAGGCGTCCTTTTGGGCTCTACCGTATATCAAATCAAATCCTATGAAGGGATTTATGCATAAGTTATTAGGGGGAATTCTCGATCATTTTTTATTCCAAAAAAGGTCTATAAGGCCTCCAAAATGGAATTTTTAGTCGGGGTGTCCTATTTTTTTAAAATTTGATCATATTTCAGCTTCTTTTAAGAGATATTTTTTCCATTTTCAATGGGGATTGAATTTATTCTTAGGTATTACATTCATATAAATATTATGGTTTTGAAATTTTATCATTTCTCATAATATAGTTTAATTTATAATTAAATATATACACATGATTACATATTTGTATATATTCACACATAAAATTTTAATTTTATAAATAAATATGTAAATATATTTACATATAAAATATATTTCTATATATATAAACCAAACCTAAATAATAATAATATCCATTTTATTTAAAATATAAATGCATGAATATTTATATTATTTATTTGAGAAAAGTGATGATATATTACTGATAAATCAAACTAGATCTACAAATATAATCAGCGAAAGGGATCGTCCAACAATGATGTCCCCATGATTTCCCATAACAAGACAAACAATGAGTATCCAGATGACCAACTCTCATGATGAAAGAAATGTTTCATTCAACAAAGCATTCAGTCAAAGACTAAAGGTTTCTCAAAATCTGGCTAAAAAACTAGGAGCCATCCTCTACATTGATAAAGTGGTAATCACTTCAAAACAATTAGATTCCACCAAAACAGTGATCCAATATTTTGAGCAGGCGATAAGGATCCCATGGAGTATGGCAGATGCCTCTGCCACTGTAGGGATCTAGGAGGCTTGAACATCCCTAAAATGAGCTTCCACGACCTTTCCATCTCTGTTATGGGAAATAAATCCAACATCAACACTAGAATAAGCATAGATGCCTGCATCCGTATTAGTTTTGATAAAACCCTATGGGGGGAGACCGACAGTGAGTTTCCTGAAAATTACTATCCACAGAAGGCACTCTATCATATGCATTCCAAAAATTCATCCATTCCATGGCTATCTCAACCCAAATACGTCTTGTTTCACCTTATTATGGAAAATTCATTCATTTCATTGAGTCCAACCCAGCTAAGAAATTGTTCATATCAGCCCCACCACTCTCGGTTCCAACTAAGACACCCATTTAATGAGGTTTTAGACCAACCCAATAGATGGATCAAATAACTTTTGAAAATATAACACCCATTCCTTCTACACCCCTTCCACCCCATGACAGAAAATAATTACATGCAAAGGAAATTCCACCTCTTGGAGGCACAAAAGAAAACCATCATCCTTTGTAAGATAACTTATCAGCAAAAAGTCATGGGTTGGAAGAACACCAAATCAGATTGGACACCAAAATAATTAACCATGGGAGGGGAGGTGTGCGAATAAAGACTCTTTAGAGATTATTTGGAAATATTTGTGCCAATTAATGAGCCCACATTGTTTTTCTCGATCAAAATGAATACCTCCCAGAAGATTCCCCAGTCTAGAAATCATTACCCATTCCTAGTGTGAGAGGAATACTCAAAATGAGAAGAAGATCGACATCATTAAAACAATTGAAAACGATTCCCTCAATCCTAGTTATCATTAGAGTCACTAATAAAATCTTACACCATTAGATTTTCAATCCCTAGAACCGCAGTCGAGGAAACATTAAGATTGGTTCCATTTTGTAATTGTTGATCATTCCAAACACTCACATCATTCTGATCATCAATTCTCCAGATGCAACCTATGTCAAGAACAAATTTTTTACCCCAGATTATTCTCCACATAAAACTAGGCCGCGACCCCAGCTGTGTTTGAAAAAATTAAGAATGAGTGAAATAGGTTTCCCACAACACCTTTGAGAATAGGGTATTTGGATTTGAGAGAAGGCATAATCCTTGAATCTCCAAAAGTGCCTTATTAAACCATTTTAAATTCCTAAATCTGATACCTCCATAGAATTTCAAAACACACTGTTTTTCAAGACATCCAATGGGTATTATGTTTTCCCTCATGGGAGCCCCACCGGAAGGTGGCCAACCAAGAATAGATTTGATAAACAGGAGTTTCTAGAAATTTGAATAATGTCATAGAAAAAGATGGAATTTCTTGGGCCACATATTTAACGAGTACTAAATTTCCTTCCTTGTAGATCATTCTATTTGACCATAAACAAATCAAATTGTCCACCCTATCCATAATCAAATCCAACACTTGTTTCTTCAATATTCCAATAAGGTTCGAGAGGCCAATATCTTTAGGATGTTTTTTTACCATCATAAATCCACACACCCACTGAAATTCACCCCATATTTTCATGTAACATGCCTTTACTAAAGGATAATTCCGATTTTGAAGGATTAATACAATGTACAAATTCCCTTTCATATATATTAATGAATTTTGGTACTGAACTGCATTCTTGCAGGGTATCATGTGAAAAAATGAGACTATCATATTCAAATAAGTGATGGGATATAGGGGGGATTTCTACATGTCTTAGCACCTTGGATAATTCATTGATCCACTGCTTTCAAAAAGATATGAGAAAATACAACAGCCACTAGAATGGATAGATAACATGAGAGTGGATCCCCTTATCATGGGCCTTTTGAAGGATTAAAGATTTTTTAAGGGGTCCCATTAATATTAATTTTGAAAGAGACAGTCGTAACACAATTCATGATATTAGGGATCCATTTCATCCCAAAGCTCAACTTGGAGAGAAAAAGTTCAATAAAATGTCATTCGACTCATTCATAAGCTTCCATCATATCTAATTTCACTATCATGATGCCTATTTTGCATGAAGAACAAGTTTCCATAGAGTAAAATAATTAAAACTTAATGGAATCATTATCAGTAATGGATCTCCTTGGTACAAAAGCACTTCGGTTTTCATTAATAAGTAAGAGGAGACAAGCCCTAAGCCTAGCCACTAAGATCATGGAAAATATTTTGTAATCAACATCACATTGACTGATAGGTATTAATTCTATGATTTTATGAGGGAAATTAGTTTTTGGGATGAGGTTAATAAGAGCTTAATTTATGGGATCGAGAGAATACCTTCCTTCCCGCAACTCCGTCATCAAGGCTACCACATCAGGTCCAATTGTATGCCAAAAACATTTGAAAATCAATACATGAAACCCATCAGGCCCCGGGGCCTTTGTAGAATGAATAAGGTGAAGAGTCCCAAGCACTTCATTCTGAGAGATATCTCTATCCAACTTATTGTTCATATCCTCTGTGACAATTTTTGGAATACATCTAGTCAGACATGTAGGCATGTTAAAACATTCCACTTTATAGAGGTTGGTGAAAAATTTCAGAATAATGGATTGAATATTATTTTTGTCATAAAAAATCATAGCAGTATGATCCTCATGTTGAGAAATGTGGTTTCTTCTTCTCCTTATAGATTCTCTTAGGTGGAAAAATTGAGTATTCTAATCACCCTCCCTCATATGGGATTCTCTTTCCCTCAGAAACCAAAACCTCTCCTTCTCCCTCAAATCTGAATTAGGATTCTTTTCTACGTATGAGATATCCCTGATTATAGAGTTACAAGAAGGAAAACAGTAGAGTTTCTTCATGGGATTTTCTGTAGCAATAATACATCTGTCAAAATCCCCAAATCTAACTGAAATCCACTTCTATAAATAATATATAGCACTGCAGATATTGGATGTGATGCACCGGTTCATTCCCTGCCAAGCCAACCGAACTACCTTCTCACAATTAATGTCTTAGAGCCAAAAAATTTCAAATCGAAAGGTCCGCAAAGGCCCCCTCATTTCCCCATGAGTGATTATTGAGAATATGATCGGACATTGTTTTGAAGTGACTAGAAGTAGGTGAAAAATAGAGAAATCATGGAAGAGGGATTTCCATTCATCTGTTCCAACAAATCTATCCAACCGTTAAGCATTATGATTCTCCATTTAGCTCCCTCTATGACATGTAAATGGTGTGCCTAAAAAGCCAAGGTCATGAAGAGAATTCAACATAAATGAATTCCTAAACTCTTCCATAACACCACCACTCCTCATGCCCCCCCCCCCCTCTTTTTCATGATGAAGGAGGATCTCATTGAAATATCCCCTAACTAGAAGAGGGGATAAAAGAGAGTTTCTCACCTGGTTCAACAGGTTCCAAGATTTGTGATTATCTTGAAACCCATGCCACCCATAGAATCTAACAAAATACCATGAAAAAGATCATGGTGAAGCAATAGTCATGGTAATGTGATTACTTGAGAAATTTGTAACCTGAACACCAAGGTCCTCATACCATAAAAGGCATAGACCACAGGAGTGTACCTATCTTCCAAGAGTAAATATGTTCTTGAAACCAATATTCAAACCTAGAAGACCAGCATCCTTATTATCCAACATATTTTTAGATACAGAAACTATATCAGGGTGGTATTTTGAACTCCAGTAATGGAGAGAATGGATAGTTTTGAGGTTGCCAAGTCCCCGACAGTTCCAATACTGGATTTTTATTACTCCAGGAGGGTTGCAACACGCCCACCTATGCCTCTATAACATTGAAAATCTATATATCACTCGCCGCTTTCCACCACATTGGAATGCTCTGAAGAATCCGACACACCTCTCAACTCTGTTTTTTCTCCCCTAGATTTACACTGGTTAGCACACAATCTCGATCTCTTCTAGTAACCCTTCTCCACGTCTGATGTTTTTGAGCACCAAACGATGTTAACCCAAACACATCGTCTTCTTTTTGGGCAGGTTTACAGGAAGCATCAAAATCTGGCCGAGGAACTGGATCGAGGGGTTCCTCACAAGATTTCTTTTACGTAGCACCTAGGTCTGGTGGTTCTTTTCATTTTGGAAATAACCCAATATGTGGGGGAGAAAATCCATTGAAAAGGAAAGAACCCAGATTGGGATGAAAGTTGGGTCTTTCCCCTCATAGATATGATTTTCCGAAGAGTCGGCCATGGCCACTACACTACCTAAAGGTACTTATTCCACCTGCTGATCCTCTGGGTTGCCAGCAGAAAACATTGGTGGCCCGAGCAAGATGATATTATTGGGAATTGGTTTAGACTGCGTCATGAATGACTTCAAAGGGTTATCGCAATCCTTTTGTTTTTCCACCTCATAAATAAATGTTGTTCCCATAGTTTTTTGCACGAAGTCAAGGGCTATACTGAAAAATGAAATTTCATTCTTCATCCTCCTTCGATCCACAATCATTTTCTAAATGTCTGAGACACCCATATAAGAAACAAAAAAATTGGATCTTTTCAAACATGAAATATATCAAGGAATTAGAATCATATTTTGACAAGAGGAGCCCCCTCATTAGTGGTTGTGCCACATTGGCCAGGGCTATGATCTGCACGATGGGTCCCCAGTGAATTGGATCGAACCGATCCAATTCCAGAAATGTACCATTGCGTCCTCCAATTTCATGCATAACTTGTTCACTTCTTCCATGAAACGAGATTCATTTGATTCATGTCTAGAAATTTGAATAAGTCAGATGAATTTTTTGAATATCTTCCCCGCCTTTTATGTTTTCTTTGATAATGATCTGGTTATTGAAGGATCGTGACCTACACTTGAGAACCTTTTCTTTATCTAGTTTATTGAAAAATTCAAAGACAAAGAGGCCCTCCCCCATTTCCCTTATGGAAACCCCATCCTCCAACCTCCAAATGTTTTACAGAGTGTTTTTAAGGGTTCCTTGATTGAATGATTGTCTTGCCAAAAAATTCCCAATGATTAGAAGAGTCATACGATGTGAAAGAAAAGTGTCTTCATCATTTCGTGTAGCAATTGTCACTTTCTTTTTATTCGTCAACAAAATATTCTGCCACCTATTCACGAGGTCTGATTCCATGACTACCAACCCTGAAAAGAAAATCACAAATCACTTTTGCAAGCAGGACCTCTTCACGAGCACACCCCTTCACAAGCCCCACCCTTCGCGAGAAGACCCTTGCACCCTTTCGTAATCCAACTCCAGCGCGAACCGTACATTGCACGTAAACACCCTTATGCTACACACTTTCACAATCCCACACATCGCGGACTAAATTATTCATCCGTAATGCTCTTCACGAACCCTCCCTTTTTAACCCTTCCTTCACGAGCACACCCTGCGCAAGGCCTCCCCTCCACGCGTCCAGTGCTCGGGAAAATGATCGGAGCCAATCTAATTGGAAGATCTATCAGCCGCTTGATGTTCGGTCAGGATAAAACAAACCCTTGGGAGTCGCTCTATTGTCAACCCAATACAAACGACCCCACATGAGACGATCTGAAACCAATCTGAAGCGGCGAGCCACTGGATGTCAACGAGCCATGTCGGTCCGTCGAAAGTAGTCGACCAGAATTTGATCTAATAAAACAGGGCCGATTAGAAATCCTGATTGCAGATTTACGGACAATCGGAGGCCCATCTGGTGGAGATGAGTGGGCGAGTGCTGATCTGATATCGCTTGGAATATCTCGAACGATCGAACACCGCACAATCACTGAAAGGAAATATATGGCTCATGGGTTGAAGAAGCACAACAACAGAGAGAAGACTCCACTGAAGGACTTATAGATCAAAGACCGTCGGACTGAAGAAGATCCAAGGAAAATCCAACCCTATGAAAACCCTAGGAGAAACCTCTCATGATCTAGAGAGACTTATTATGTATGAATATTTATAGTTTTTTTAATAATTTTTTATAATTTTTTTTAAATGTCTCGGTTAAAAGAAAATTTAGAATTGCCCCTCAAAGGAGGCTTCTGCAAAGCCGCCTTCGGCTTCGAGTGAAAGGCGGCATCCACGATGCTGCCTTTCCACTATAACCCAGAAAAAAAAATTTATTTTTGTTTTGTATATATATATATATATAAACAAAATAGAACAAAAAAACAGCAGAATTTATCCGCTATTTAAAATCCAGTAGTACTGTCATTACATCAGTCTGGATTCTGATAGAAGCTCTCACCCATGACTCCTTTTTATAATAGAACTTACCCTGGAATTCATTCTGTATTTCTGATGTGAGATTCTGATTCTCTCTTTCCTACACAGAACATTCCACATTTCTAATTTGGGATTCTATTTCAAGTACCTGACTTTGAAGTAATAAAAAATATAAACAATAATATAAATATAAATGAAACTTAAAACATGGATTAAACATATAAAAAATAGTTGAAAACAAAAATAATTTAATAAAAATGACGATAAAAAATAATTTATAATCTTTCACAACCACCTACTTGAAACCTAAAAAGTTTCAAGTACGTGACTCTGAAAGTTTATAAAATATAAACTATAAGACCAATATAAATGAAACATAATACATGTATTAAACATATAACAAATAGTTGAAAATAAAAAAAATCATAAAAAATGTTGATGGAAAATAATTTATAAGTTTTCAAAAACACCTACATGAAACTTAAAAATGTTTCATGCTCGTGACTTTGAAAGCCTATAAAATATAAACTATAAGTCCGATATAAATGAAACATAAAACATGCATTAAACATATAAAAAATAGTTAAAAATAAAAAAAATCGTAAACAATGTTCATGAAAAATAGTTTATAAGCTTTAAAAACAACCTAATTGCAACATAAAAATGGTTCAAGTATGTGGTTTTGGAAGACTGAAATATAAACTATAAGACCGATATAATTTAAAGTTAAAACATGGATTAACCATATAATAAATTATTAAATTATTAAATTAATATTACTAATAATTAATTAAATAATAATTAATTATAGAATAAATAATTAGTTAATTAGTAATTATTTATAATTAATTATATAATAATTAACCAATTAATTAGTAATATAATGACTTTTAATAAATAAAATTTAATAAATATAATGAAAAACAAAAATTTATAACTATATCACTAATTAATTAATTAACTATTATATAATTAATAATTATATTAACAATTAACTAATTAATTATTAATTATAATTTTTAACAAATACTAATAAATAATTATAATGAATAATTATAATTTATAATTATATTACTAATTAACTAATTATAAAAAAGTCATCATCTATATCTTTCTCAAAAATTAACTAATTAACTATTATATATTTAATAATTATATTACTAAATAACTAATTAATTATTATATAAATAATGATTAATAATGAATAATTAACTAACTACAAATTAAATAATTAACAATTATATTACTAATTAACTAATTGATTTTTATATAATTGATAAATGTATTACTAAGTGACTATTTAATTATTAAATAATTAATAATTCTATTACTAGTTATCTAATTATATTACTAATTAACTAATTAATTGAAATATAATTAATTATTAATAATTACTAATTAACTAACTAATTATTATGAAATTAATAGTTATATAATTGATAATTATATTATTAATTAACTAATTAACTAATTAACTAATTAACTAATTAATAATTAATAATTATAATGAATAATTATAATGAATAATTATAATGAATAATTATAAAGAATAATTATATTACTAATTAACTAATAAATTATAATATAATAATTTTTAATAATTACTAATTAATAATTATAATGAATAATTATATTACTAATTACCTAATTAATTATTATATAATTAATAATTATATTACCAATTAACTAATTAATTTTTATATAATAAATTTTAATAAGTACTAATTAATTAATCTAATGAATAATTATAATTTATAATTATATTACAAATTAACTAATTATAAAAAGGGTCTTGGCTCTATCTTTCTCAAAAAATTAAATAATTAACTATTATATATTTAATAATTATATTACTAATTAACTAATTAGTTATTATATAATTAATGATTAAAAATTACTAATTAAGTAATTAAAAAATATATATTAATAATTATATTACTAATTAAATAATCAATTATTATATAATTAATAATTATATTACTAAGAAACCTATTAATTATTATATAATTAAATATTATATTACTAATTAACTAATAAAATTATTAATTAACTAATTATATTACTAATAAAAATTATTTATTATATAATTACTAATTACTAATTAAACAACTAATTATTATATACTTAATAATTATATCACTAATAATTATATTAATAATTAAAAATTAAAAATTAATGATTTTAATGAATAATTACAATGAATAATTATAAAGAATAATTATATTACAAATTAACTAGTTAATTGTTATATAATAATATTTATTAATTACTAATTAATAATTTTAATGAATAAATATATTAGTAATTAACTAATTAACTATTATATAATTAGTAATTGTATTTCCAATTAACTAATTGATTATTATATAATAATTTTTAATAAATACTAATTAATAATTATAACGAGTAATTATAATTTATAATTATATTAACAATTAAGTAATTATAAAAAGGGCATCGGCTCTATCTTTCTCAAAAAATTAACTAATTAACTATTATATAATTAATAATTATATTAATAGTTAACTAATTAGTTACTATATAATTAATGATTAATAATTACTAATTATCTAATTACAAATTATGTAATTAATTATTATATTACTAATTAACTAATTAATTATTATATAATTAATAATTATACTACTATATAACTAATTAATAATTAAATAATTAATAACTATATTACAAATTAATTAATTAACTATTATATAATAAATAATTATATTACTAATTAGTTGGTTAATTATTATATAATTAATTATTAATAATTACTAATTAACTAATTAAATATTATATAATTAACTATGAATAATAATAATTTAATAATTTAATAATTTATTATATGTTTAATCCATGTTTTAACTTTAAATTATATCAGTCTTATAGTTTATATTTTATAGTCTTTCAATGCCACATACTTGAATCATTTTTAAGTTTCAAGGTGGTTTTGAAAGCTTATAAATTATTTTTCAAGAACATTGTTTACAAAATTGTTTTTATTTTCAACTATTTGTTATATGTTTAATCCATTTTTTATGTTTCGTTTATATCGGTCTTATAGTTTATATTTTATAGGCTTTCAAAGTCACTTGCTTGAAACTTTTTTATGTTTCATGTAGGTGTTTTTGAAATCTTATAAATTATATTCCATCAACATTTTTTTTGAAATTATTTTTATTTTCAACTATTTGTTATATGTTCAATCCATGTATTAAGTTTCATTTATATTGGTGTTGTAGTTTATATTTTATAAGCTTTCAAAGTCACGTACTTGAAACTTTTTAAGATTCAAGTAGCTAGTTTTGAAAGCTTATAAATTATTTTTGTTTTCAATTATTTTTGATAAATTTAATCCATGTTTTAAGTTTCATTTATATTGGTCTTATAGTTTATATTTTATATTCTTTCAAATTCACGTACTCGAAATAGAATCCCACATCGGAAATGCAGAATGTTTTTTGCAGGAAAGAGGGAACCAGAATCTTACTTCGGAAATGCAGAATGATTTCTAGGGTAAGGTCTCTTATAAAAGGGAGTCATGGGTGAGAACTTCTGTTAGAATCCAGACTGCTGTAATGGCAGTACTGCTGGATTTTAAATAGTGGATAAATTCAGATGAATTTTTTGTTTTGTTTTTGTTTTGTTTATATAAATATATAAACAAAACAAAAACAAAATAAATTATTTTTTTTTTTAAAAAATATTATTATTATTTTGGTTTTAGTGGCAATGCAGCAGCGGCACTGCCGCCTTTCGCCCGTAGCCTAAAGGCGACAACTGCTCTACCACATTTAGAGATTATTTTTTAAAAATATTAACCTAAGTGGTTCTTATAAAATATTAAAAAAAAAATATTTTTTAAAAAATACGAATATTTATATACCTATATCAAAATAGTGTGAATCATGGGTATATTTATATACTTATGCAATGTATATATAATATATATATATAAGTATAATTTCATGTGTATTAAGAAACTGGTATATATCTATATATTCCAATATATGTATATATATATATATATAACAGGTAAATAAATATAAATATGTATAATTATATTTTTAGATACATTGGCACACAAAGACATATTTTATATATGTATTTAATAAATAATTATATATATAGATATATAGACAAAATAATATAATGAAACATACATATAAATATATAGATATATCATAAAATATATAATAAAACAATATGAGGGAGTGGAAAAGGCATAGATTCTTGAAGGGGGGTCTCAGGTTTGAAATTCATAGGAGGGAGGGGCGTGTGCAGGAGGGCTTAGAATTGTTAAAAGGGGGTACGAGCTTCGAGTGTTCCTAAATGGGTGTTGGTAGGGAGTGGGATTCGAGTGGTGATAAAAGGGGTTCCTAGCACCATTAAAGGGGTTGACCTCGACCACCGAAAAAAACTTATTAAAATTTTGTTTTTCTACTTTTATCATCACTAAAAAAATTGTTGATAAAAGTCCCTTTTAATCAGCACTTTTTTTAGCGCAGATAAAATGCCTATTTTATTAGTGTTTTTTTAGCGTTGATAAATTCAACCTTCTTTTAAGAATTCTTAGATTTATGGTGATTTTTTAGCACTGATAAAATCGATTTATAGCGCTTTATGTAGTATTAGATGGGTCATCACCCAAGAGGTTGAATCAGTGGTAGATGATGTTGCTCGTGGGGATGACCACCTGACTTTGGGGGGATATTTTCCTTGTTTGTTTCCCTTCTTTGGTGATTTATGATTCTTGTGACAATGTTTACTCATGTCATGTCCTCTTATACTATTTTTTTAATTTAATGAAGGATTTATGGGTTTGGGTCTCCAAACTCATGGTTCAAGGTCGTATTTGATTAATTATTACTGTCAATTAGTAATTATTAATTATAATTAATTAATTACTATTTATTATTTATTTACTAATTATTATTAATTAATTAATAATTACGGTTAATTTAATAATATTAATTATTAATTATTTACTATTATAAATAATCATTTTCTAATTAATATTAATTAATTACTAATTATTATAAATTAATTACAAAATATTATTAATTAATTAATAATTATTAATTATTTGCTCGTTATTATTAATAAATTTCTATTTATTATTAATTATTTACTAATTATTATTAATTAATTAATAATTATTTAAAAATAATTATAAATCATTATAAATTATTTACTAATTACAATTGTTGCTTGATAAGCTTAGGAGTCGAGTTCAAAGTGAAAGCAAGTGGAGATCGCCAAGATGGGAAACAGCTACGGCTACCTGTGAAGAGGAATCATGCATGGGATGAGAAGAGGAGTATGGTTATTATGATATGTAAGTTGTGTTAGTTTTTCTACCTGATTATGTGCTTCTTTTGTTCTGAGTTTGTGGTTGTAAACTTTCGGGTATCGAGAACCCATAAACCGGCTTTGGAAAATGAAAAAAAAAGATTTGTAACAGTTGTTATTAAATAATATCTAATAATTAATTATTATCACTTATTTACTAATTATTTATATATAACTATAAATTAATAACCAATTATTAATTATTGATAATGTGTTATAAATAATATTATATTATTTTTCTATTGTTGTAAATGTAGAACTTAAATAGGATATTGGAAATTGGTTGAGATTTTGAGGACATCATATCTTATAAAAGGGAGATGTGATTGGGAGTCTCAATTAAATATTCAGATTACTTAAGTAGAATAAATCATGTATAATATATCAGTGAAATTATGTTGAAAATATATATATATATATACAGAAAAATTAAAAAAAATTAAACATTCACACATAAATGTTAAAAAAATAAAAAGATTTGTTTTGGCGTTGATGCTTTTCCTTGGTGAAAGGTGTTCTACACACCAACAATTTTAAAACCCAGTTTTTTAAAAAAATGTAAAAAACTACACAAATTCGTAAATATTGTTTAAAAAAGATAGAAAAACCCCACCCTTACAAGTGCAGCTCTGTCTCCTATATGTGCACATCCACACGTTAAAAACAATTATTTTTGTTATCCCTGTCAGTGTGGATCTTTTTGTCTTTTAACACCTTCCCGCCTCATCCTGCATGTGTGTAGCCTGCACATCCCATGTCAATACATTATTATTTTATATTTTTAGATATAAAAAAATATCATATATATATTTTAAATTTATATATTTAAAAAAAAATAAAAAAAAAATTAATTTACCACATTCACCTGCCTACAAAGCATGGCTCACCTAGACCGCCATGAAAACAGCTTCCAAATACATGACATCCAGAAATAAATGGACACATCAAAGTATATACGTGGTTCAATACTCATCCCTTAATATGATAAATGGAAAGAACCCACCGGAAAATTGTTTACATTTAAAATCACTACTACACATATGCCCATTAACAATGCGCAAACCGGATTTTAATCACAATGATTATGAAGAGAGTCCTTTATCTACGCTATTTTCAGTGCTAATAAAGGCGTAGACCAGTACAATGTGGTGTTAATATAAATGCACACCCAGAAGAAAAAACCTTCAATTTCAAATACTATATACAACCTGTAATTCCAAATAATGCTATATACATTTAACTGATATCATGAATACAAAAATTTTCACACATGGACCATGTTTTCTTGTAGCGTAAGTCTGTAATGGATGTTTTTTTAAATTTTTTTTATAATTACATGTAAAATTATCCAAAAAAACATTCTAAAACATTAATATTTCATCTTTTGACGCTCGTGATTCCCTCTCAAAAATGTCCCCCATGGTATCAATTGCCGAACAAATTATCTCAGTCCGAGCAAAATATTCTTCCTAAATAAGAAAACAAATATTATTTTAGTAATATTATAATGATATAAATTAAACATTAATATGAAAAAATATCACTGCTATAAAATGGGGTTCTTGAGCCACCTTAAAAAAAACACACCCCCCTGTCTTCCCTCGCATTCCCTCAACAAACCTTACGTCGCCCATCCTCTCCCTCGCCGCACTGCCTCTACCTCCGACTAACCTATATCGTCTGTCTTCTCCCTATCCATAGGCTCCGACTCCATATCTCTCCCTGACTCCCCTCCCCACCTCCGCCTCCACCTCCCTCGCCCCAGATCCCTCTACTTGCGCCTTTCTCGTCACCACAACCTACACAGAGCCGTGCGCCGTGCATCTTCCCTCATCCCCTCCTCTCCCTCACGTCTCTCAGGTCCTCTGACTCCACCTCTACATTCACTTGGTTCTGAATTTTTTGCGCTATCAATTAATCCATAATTTCGGTTTTAGGGTTTTGATTATGGGAACTTTGATAACAAATTGGCACTTCCATCACAAATTGATTTTGGGCACTTCCATCACAACATGATTTTGGGAACTTCCATCTAAAATTATATTTCTTGATTTATTGGTCATAATTAACTTAGTCTCTATGGTTGATAGTCATTGATTGGTATTTTATGATTTTTTCATATTCCACATACACATATAGGTTATTACGTTTTGTTTCATTTTTTTGATTTAGCATTCTATTTACATAGTTATAGTTACCATATATGGTTTGATTATATTGTATCAAAATTTATGCATTATGATATTAGTGGATCACATAATCTTTATTTTCCATGTTGGCTTGCTATGTTTTAGTATACCTAATAAAATCTATTTTGTTTCTTAACTGATCGAATTCTCTACCCATCCGACCAAATGAGTGAAGTAATCCCACTATATATGGCCCATGATATATCCACCTCTATAATTTGAAGAAAAATATATTGAAATGAATCAATGAACTTGTGTACCAATGGAGAATATGATAACTGTTTAAGGGAAGAGGATCCATCAAAACACCCAACGAGTTAAACTTCACAATTAAGAAACAGAGAGTGAAAATAGATTAAGAAAAAGAATGATTTATTAAAATCTGAAGGGAAATATCATTGGAAATCTCCACTTTAAATAAACATTGAGGTTTGTCCATGAAATAATGTAAAGATATTTCAATAGAATAAAAAACAGGAAAAAAAGAATTGAAAATTACAATAAATGAAATATAGGTGGTCAGATTTTATAAAATATTTATTTTTATAAAGGGTTGTCTTCCATTAATATGATTCATCATCTACCACTATTAATATGGGATTTAGAGACCTTTATCACCTACTCCTCTTTCTTCGACCATCATCCATGTGACTTTTCTGTTAAGTCTTTACCTAATTTAGTTAAGAAATTTGCATGAAGACTAATTTTTTCTCATGGGTAAGTGCATGTAAGAAAAATTTTGACCTTCCCTACTCAACGGCCTCCAACTCTTTCTTAACTAGAACGTATCATCCATATATAAGAATCCATCCTATTATAGAATCATCATGGGTCACTGGAGTCTTTGGTTAAAGGATTTATGATAGATATGATATATTTTCAAGAAATTATATATAGTTTGTTATATATGGAATCATAATATAGATATGGATTATGTTCAATGTAATTATCCTATTTTATTCATTAATTAGGTGATATCATATGTAGTGATAGGGATTTTTTGAGCATCATGGGAAACAATATGTGTATGTCATCTCCAATGATTAAATTATATTTCGTGATATTGAAATTTCATATTTAGAAATAGATAGTTTTCATTAGTTGAAAACCTCAAGTCCATCATGTCGCATTAATGATAGGATGTAATAAAAGGTGGTAATCTTACCACATCGATCATTGTAATAGATATGTAGTTGTCATAAAATAACATTCACTACATGAATGTTATGGATTAATATCACCCCAAAAAACCATTTTGGATTGGTGGAAATATGGATATTGAAATTGATGATAAAATTTTATTTAATTGCATGGGGAATTAATAAACTATGATTGATATCCCCATGTTGATTTTTGTCACTACAACCCTTCAATATGTGGGAATTAAATATAGCATTATCCAGATTAGATAATAAAATATATCTATTGTATTCTATGCAGGATGGATGGAAATCAGTGGCTTGGGATCAATATTGTCTGTGATGTCTATTCTCTGTGATTTTTTTTGTATTGTAGCTTGAAATATCATCCTATCATTAGTTTCAACATCCATCTCTTTGCATACACATGATAGTAATTTGTGGTCATTTTTGGAACCTAGGTTCTTCTCTTTTGGAAAAGGAATTTGGTTTTTGTTTTTTGTCAATATAATTTGGGTTTATCATGGTTTGGGTTTGTTATTTTCAACCCTTTCATGGAATATCAGGGATATTACATAGAAAGGGGTCACACATTTTGATCCGAAAGCATCATTGAAGTTGGCATCTTTCTCTAGTGTTTTCCAAATTTTGGGGGCTGAAAATCAGAAAATGGAGAAATGCGTTTTTGGAAAAGGAATGTGCATGAAAGATTTGAAGAGTTCTTGAAATATTGGTTTTTGTGTGCAATATTGAAGGTGTTTTTGAAACTTGCACACAAGACATATTTGGGTTCAGAACGTCAAAAAATGGAAAATTCATGGAGTGTGCAAAAGATGATGTTGCGCGAAAGGGTTTACATCCCCAATGCGATGTCAAAAGTGGTTCTGTGCACTGATGAAGAATCTTGCACACATTGACAAAGAGGCATAGGGATCTTATGCGTAGGGTCATCAAGGTCCTATAAATATGCAGCTACCCCCAAGGAAGAATTAAGTATTTTTCCAATGAAAATTCAGTTGCTTAGTCATGCGAATGATTTTCTCGCAAAACATTAGGAGAAAGTAAATCTTGCATGCAAGGTGTTCCTTTAGTTTGAAAAGACAAAGTGAACCCTTCGGTACAATTGTGAAAAATAAAATGGTTGCACGGAAAGTAGGTGTTGCATGAAATTCATCTTTCACAACAATTCCCAAATCTTGTGCGTAAGTTAGGGTATTGCGTGTATGTGTGGTGCTATGCATCTCACGAAATTTTGAATATCAGGTGTGTGTGATCAGTGCATTAATGTTCATCAATCCAGTACTTCGATACAATCCATTACTCATGCTGAACAGAGACAAAGAATTCAATGAACATATATTGAAGAGATATTCATGTCGATAAACTAATTTCGACTTCTCTCTGGGTAGTGAGCTGGGGGAGTTGACAGAAGTGATCTGAGGGATGCAAGGAGCTATCCCTGAATCTTGTAAATGCAGTATTCCTAGCACAGAGTGTCTGTGACCAAATCCTATAATCCTAAAACTTGTAAAGATTAGTGGATTTAGGTACGACTTACACACTATCGGTGCATGCTCCTTGAACGTAGCCCTATATGGTGAACCAAGTAAAAGTGATGTGTCATCTCCATGCTTTCATTTGATTGACAGATTTAACAGGTTACTACCAATGTGGGAATATGATCGACAATTTTAAAATGAAAAAGTTGACACCATGATTCACCCCTCCCCTCTCAGGGTGTTCTGAGGTACTTCCATGATGTCACCATATCCTCAAATAGAGTATGCATCCAACTCAAAAACCCCATTTAAAAATATTTATGATTGTAAGTTATTCATTCCACAACTATTAATGGTAGATAATGTATTCATTATATAACTATTTGGCGTAGATATTAAGTGAATATTAGGAATCCAGTAAAAGTAATTGTTAACTATTTTATATAGAGGATTTTATATATATAAATAGATTTTATTAATCATAAAATTATAATTTAATGTAATGCGTCATTTGAAAAATGATATAAAATATTATTTTTTTGATAACACTTCTCACATGGAAGCATTTTACTTATTAATACACTCGAATTTTTTTTTAATAATTTAAGTGGGTTTATTTTTAAATTTAAATTCAAATTATGTGAAACTATTTTTAGAAATAAATCAATATTTAGGCTCTATTTGGTAGTACTTGTTAAAAACCACTTAGAGTACATATCTGTTTTGATAAATTCTTTTGTATAAATGTTTTCAAATTTCATGAAATTGAATTTCTTGAAAATGTGTTACTTGAAAATGTGTTTATTCATATATAATAATTGATACTGAATTTTGTCTTTATATTTACTTGTAATTTAACTAGCTATATTTATTTCCTTTCCTATTAATAAGTGTAACAAAAAATGTCATTTTGTAACAAAAATATATCTTAGTTGAGTTTTATTTTATATATACTTTTGATCAATATTTTTTTTCTGTTAAACTTATTTGTTTTATCCAGACATGTTTTATAAGTGCCTATCTACAAAATATTTATTCATGTTCAAAATAACTCTTTTAATAAAAAAAATTATAATTAATTAAATATATTGCAATGACCGTGTCATTTGTGAATTATTTTTTATGAGTATGAATTGAAGTCCATGTGCAATTGGTTAGTACATATATTTGATATATTTTGTGATATGAAAATCTAGAAATTCATGCAATATGATGTCTTGTGTAAATGTTGTTACTTGTTGGATAGATACAAATATAGATAAGAGTTGGATTGATCTTTTAAATAGAATGTTGAGGGAATATTTTTAAGGAATTATATAGTTTATCGATATCACTAGAGGGTTTCAAAGTGACTATATCAATTGTCCATATAGAAAATGTGAAAATAGATATCAATTCATTTGATTTACCGTGAGATAGAACCTATTCTTTAATATGTTTATGAATAATTATAATAGTTGGACTCATCATGGGGAAGAATATATTCATTTTCATCATACAGAAATTGTCCAGATGGATTTTGATTTAAGGAAGATTGATCCTATGCATGAAGTGCTTACTGAAATGGAATGTGGGATGGTTCATGAAGGCATTAACATCCTGAATTTTGAGACTGGTGAGATCAATCCACGATCTGGTGGAGATCATGATTCTTTGAAGTTTTATGAAATTCATGATAATGAAAAAATAGAATTATATTCTAGGTGTACTTCTTATAGTAAATTGTCATTTATAATGGAGTTGATGCACTTGAATACTTTGAACCAGTGGTCAGATTCATCATTCGAAATGTTGTTGGTGTTTTTTAAAAAGGTACTTCCTACTGATGCTAACATTCCTAAGTCATATTATCATGCTCGTAAGTTGACAATGAACTTTGGTTTCACATATGAGAATATATATGCATGTGAAAACAATTTTATGCCATTTATAAAGGAAAATGTGCATTTGGATAATTGTATAGTCTTTTACTCTTCCAGGTGGAATGATAACAAGTGAAATTAGACTAATCAAAGTCAGGCCACAAAATATGGGAAAATAATTTCTGTACTGAAAATGAATTACTTTCCACTAAATCTGAGGTTGAAAAAATCATTTATGACATCTAAAGTTTCTCAATTAATTAGATGGAATGTGGAAATAAATAAGAAAAGTGATATGCTAACTCACCCAACAGACTCTCCTGCATGGAAAATTTTCGATCTGAGACACCCTCACTTAGATAAATATAGTCGTAATTTAAGATTGGGATTGGAAGTAGATGGTTTCAATCCATTCAGGTCTATGGTTGGTGAAACTCATAGCACATGGCCTGTGGTGTTGGTTTCATACAATATTCCTCTATGTATTTGTAGGAAACAACAATTTCTATTAATTTACACTCTTATTGATGTACCTAAAAGTCTAGGGGATAATATTGATGTTTACCTTTAGACATTGATTGATGAGTTGAATGAATTTTGGTTTGATGGTGTGATAACATATGTCTGTGACAGTAATGAAATGTTCAAACTATAGGATGCTTTATTATGAACAATCAATGACTTCACAACTTAAGAAAATTGGTCAGGTTGGAGTATGAAATGGGAATTTTTTTCCCTTACTACAATAAAAGTAAAAATTCTACATGGATTATGAATCCTAAAAAGTGGACATACATAGGACATAGATGTATTCTTCCACATAAGTACATGTTTATAAAGGATAGAGTGGCATTTGATGGTTCTAAAGAATTCTACCCAGCACCAAATGTCATGCCAGGAGTAGAAATATTATCATATATTGAGAAAGAAAACATCCACATGGTATATGAATTTTAGGATTTGGTGGCTCATCCATTACCCAATATTTTTGGTGTAGGAAGGAAATATAGTCACAATTTGATGAATAAATGTATTTTTATAATCTCCCCTACTAGAAAACTAACATGCTAATGCATAATTTAGATGTCATGCACATTAAGAAAATGTTTGTGATAATATATTATGGATAATTTTAGGTGTCAGTGGAAAATAAAAGGACCTTGTCAATAAACAATGTGATTTAGAAGATATAGGTTTAATTAAATAATTTAATTTATAGATGGGTGAGGAAAACAAGGAATAAATTCCTAATGCATAGTGTATGACGATAAAAAAGAGAAAGAGACATTTCTTTCCATTTTGAAGATACTCATGGTGCCTGATGGTTCTTCTAATATTTCCAAGCATGTGAATGTGATGAGCATGAAATTGTAAGGGTTGAAAATTCATGACAATCACATACTACTTCAGTAGTTGATTCCAATATCAATTAATGATTTTTTATCACCCAATTTTGTTTAACCATTGTTTGAGATGAGTAATTTTTTTGACAGATTTGGTTAAGAAATAAATGAATGGGTGATTTTTAAAAAAATTCATGGCATAATTGTACTTACGGTTTTCCACTTGGAGAAACTTTTTTCTACCATCTTTTTTTGATGTTATGGTTCACTTGATAGTGCACTTAAACGATGAAGTAATGGATATTGGTCCAGTGCAATTTAGGTGGACGTAACCTATTGAGTGGTATCTTAATACATTGAAAATATTCGTACATAATAAAGATCGTCTGGAGGCATCAGTAGCTGATGGTTATTTAATGGATGAGTGTACTAATTTTTGTGTAGAATATCTTGTGGATGTTGAAACAAAATTATATAATCCCTATCATATTCATGATGGTTCAATTGTAGAAGGAACTATATTTGATATGGAAAACCCCGAGTGGATATAATCTCATCAATATATCTAATTCAATAATCCATTAGTTTCACCATTGACGTAGTAACTGTCTTATAACTTTTATTGTATAACTTTTACATGTTCTATTTTTATATATAGTGTTTATCATTTAAACATGTCGTTATCATTTGTAGGAAACACATTAATGAGTTAAAAGAAGAGATGTCTCGTGTGAGTGATTATCAAATTCAATAGTCCCATTATGCATCATTTCATGATCGGTTCAACAATTTTTTAAATATAAATGTATTTTCATTATCATTGAAGTATAATACTAATTTATTTATTTTTATATCTATTTATAGAAATCTATGAAATATATGGGTCCATAACCTACGAGAGTTAGGTGACCCTACACTAACTGAAGAATTCAACCAACTGGCCGAGGGTCTATCTATAACGGCTAATCGTTACAAAGCTTTAGATGCTAACAAATTTGGTTTTCTCATTAATGATGTCGATGAAAAATGATTAAAAACAGTGGAATTTGTTTTCCATGTGTCGATTTTGGTATTAGGATGGTCAATTGAAAGACATCATTAAGGTTTTATACACACACAGGTTGAAATACATATTGTTAAAGTGTAATTGGGTAGATCCAGTCGGTGGAAGTAAAGTTGATCAATATTAGTTTACATTGGATAATTTTAACATGTTATAGAGAGATGAACAAGTTAGAAAGGAACCTTTCATTTTTTCCATAACCAACAGAACATGTTTTCTTCATTACCATTCCATCTAATCTAAATTGGCACGTTGCTGTGAAAATTTTAAGGCGAGGCATGTTTTTAATTGAATGAGATGAACCTTAGAACATTTCTCTAGTTGCACAAAAACTTTATCAACACACCTTAGTTCAAAATGAAGAAGATATTAATTGTATTAGAGAGACCATTGAAAGAGAAATGACCAATTTGAATGTTTAATGAAAGGTATGATTGCTTTTAGATGTGTATGTGCTTCCCCTAATTTCTCACATATATATATTTTATAAAAAATATTATTTCATGGAATCACATTTACTAATTATTCTTTTTGTTCATTCATTATTCAGTTTTTTTAAATATTTCTAATTGTTTTCATGCAGCTGGTGTTGTTTGGAACTCATGTTGTTCCTATAGTTGGGTCATGCCATTAATGTTGATTTACCCCTATTGCTGTAAACTTGTCCCACTTTTTCTACAACATAGGATATGTTAAAAGGTTAACATAAGAAATATTCCTTTCACAATACATTATGTAAATAGATTAACATAATGTCACATTTCAATCCACATTATGATAACAACATGTCACAATGTTTATTAGAGAATACAAAATTATGTTATCGTATAATGTATTTTAAATCAGGGAAAAACCAGTTTATCTATTTATAAAACGTGTTCTAAAAACAATTGAATCAAACATGATGATATATTAAATAAGTAGTATCTGAAACAACTGGTGGGATTTATGAGATCATTTTATAACCCCAGTTAGCAGCTTTAATCCAAAGTATAATCCAATCAAACTATGATAGATTAAATATATATATATATATATATATATATAATTGAAGAACATAGCATACCTATAATGTGAAAAGCATTAAATAATTCCTTTTATATGAATTATTAGGTAATATAAAGAGAAAATTATCCTACATCACAGATTGATTATTCACATACAAATTATGTGCTTTAAGTTCCTTCACTGTGATGCGATGAAGGGTGTACTGGGAAAGATCATTTATACACCACTAAGAGAACTATCTCCCCTTAATAGGTAGTTTATAACACTCTTAATTTAATGGAGAGAAGAAAAAAGAATATCATTTATTTTTTCCAATTGGATATTTCATCATTGAAGATTTCAATGAATCTGTGCATGCAACAAAAATACCATCATATGGATTAGTAAATGAATGAAATAGTGTTGTGTATTGTAGATGTACTAGCCAAAGTAAATCATGAATCCTGGTTTCATCACATGAAATCATGATATGTTGGAACAATTTAAACTCATAAAAATTATTGAAAATAGTTTTTTGAAAGCATATATATAAGTTATATGAATTATATGCAAGTAGTTTTATTGAAATTCCAATATTTGTCTCATTATTTCCATTATCCATAATGAATGTCTCATCATTTTCAACTTTAATACCACAACCAATTTTTGAAGTCCAATATATATATTTTCCTTATATTATATCCATTTCAAATGAAAATGAAATATTCTTATATTACGATAGCATAATGATTAAATACATTGGGGATTTTAAAGAAAACAAAAAATCTAATATTCACATTTACATGTATGTTCAATTAGATTTTTTTGAATCATGTTACCCTGATGTTGTTTAGTTTTCACCACAGCATCAAAATTATTTCTATCATTAGAAACTACATCATCTGTAATTCCCATTTCCTCATATAATAAATTAATATCCCTTAAGACATTTAGTGGATAAAGGATAGATTATCAAAAAAAGGTATAAAGATACCTCCATTCCCTAAAACAGCTCCAGACAACACAAATTGACTTTTAATATTCTTCCAATAACTTTTATAAATGACCTTCACCTCAACTACCATGATCAATATTACACTTCAAATAAATCCACCAAGTGTGGTTTCTTGATTTTTACAACATGAATACAACAACATGTAATCTCTTCAATCACGCAACCTTACACAACTTCACTAGAGCACCTTATTCCATAACTCCCACACTGCAAGATTCCTTATTCATTCCATGATTCAAGGGGACTAGATATGGTGAAAACTCATTATCTCCCTTTACTATATGAATTCATGTAATTTTCCAACCTAGCATTCTAAATGTATTGACCAATCACATATTTTGAAAATTCACTAAACTCTACATCTGCTACAAATGTATAGACTAGTAATCCCATCAAAAACTGAAAACTACATCAAACACTATCTTATAAGTAGGCCTATAGAACCCATCATGATAATAACTAGAAAAATAAAAATTCCAAATATTAATTTTCTAAGCAGCCATACCATACCCCCATGTCGAATGAAACATTATAAAAAACAACCATTACCCATTGAACCATGAACATGGATAGAAACTGATGAACATTGGACTCTAAAAACCATACTAAACACTCATATCTTCTTCATAACACTTCAACTCCCACTAATAATTCGACCAATTAAAAAAATTCATAGCATTCTTTCACACCATCAAATGCATAAATATTTTTTTACCATTCATAGACATCAGTGCATATGTCACAAATACCAATTCTCAGGTAGTAATTTATCTCTTCATGGATAGTGAAATCATATGCCTCTCCTTATGCATCTCTTTATTAATGTACCGTGAATGGTCAGTGAAATCGTATTCCTTTCTTTATGCATGTCTTTATGAATGGAAAGTGACATCATATTTTATTTTCAAGAATGTATATGCTTCATGTCAAGTATATTATAGTGATGATATTTAATTTCTTGTAGTGGAAAGAAAAATTCAACATCTTTTATTTTCATACATGTATATCCTAATTATTACTAATTCTTTTAATGATTGAAGACATGTCAGGGGAACATGCACCTGATCCACATCATTCTGTAGAGCCATATACATCTCAGGGTTGAGGTATTCATAGATGCAAATGTGTTTATTTTTTAATTAATAATTATATATATATATATGCACATATGTCTAATTAGGTATGAAATTTTTTTAATAGGATTGGACTAAATCAATTCTTCCTCTCATAGGAGAGGCCCTGGTCATGGTATTTATAATTAGAATTCCGACACAACCCTTGACGTATCATTTGATGAGAGATACCATACCGTGGGAGTGATTTCCCTAAATTTATTCACCAGTTGGGTCATATCATATGCGACCCACATAGATTTTCATTGACTACAAATCACTGGACATCGTTTAACCATGATACATTATATCATCTACAGAGGGATGTTTAGGTAATAGGATCATTTTAATTTCTAATCTATGTTTAAAAAATACCAAAATGTGTGATAATTTTATTTATTAAATAAAATAATATGAGATTGTTCCCCAAAGTGTTTCAGCCAGTGTGAATGGATTTTTTTTAAATATGGAATGATCATAAAGGGAGAGTCAATAGGGATCAATGGGTACCAAATGTGGGTGCCCCATATATTCTAAATAAAGTACTGAGAGGGGTTCTTCCATCTCAATGGTGTAAATTAGTTTTATATTGGTCTACTGATTCTTAAAAGGCGAGTCTATTTATTTTTGTTTATATATTTCTAAGTATGTGTACCATTTTACATATTTTATTTTTAAATTAATTGAATGTAGAAGGGGGCAGCACCTCATTTCGTGAATTGTGTGTTGTAGGGACCATGTCACAGGCTTGGGACACTTCATGTGTCCCAGATTCGACATGATGTATTTATTATTCACTTTTTTAAAAATAATTATTTAATATGGTTTTTTGTTCTATATTTATATCTTATTGGTATACAATTATGGGATCAAGGTAAACCGACTGATAAAATGTCGGTGTGAATGATGACTCGTGATATAAATGATTCAGAGGTTGTAGCTCTTTTAGTAAGTTTTTGTATTGATTATCAATAATTACATACATTTATATATATATATATATATATTAATATTTACATATTACATAGGATCAATTTGAGGCCATGTTAGTGAAACTACCAAAGGACCAGTGACAACTTTCCATGCTATGGGATGAGATATTCCATCGTATTATTGGTCATTACAGATATGGCTAGAGATTGACCTATAGAAAGAGGATTTCTAATTCTACAGTTTCACAAATTGAGGCTGTGGCTCCTATTTTTTCTAGGATGACACAAAATATGATAGATTTGGAGGCACAAATGTGTGATTCTGAGGAGGTAAATGTGTAGCTGGTAGCTGAAGATAAAGAAATACGGGAATATGTGCATCAAGGTGATAGTGCAAGGGATCCTACGACATAGGTTTATACTGAATTAATTTAATTATTTTTTATAACATTAATTATTATTATATTTATAATTTTTTTTGTAGGCCCCTACCACATCAGATGAAGGTAGCATCCATGGCCCCATATGACGCATCAGATTCAAGAGGTGTGTTTTGTTTCATCTTTACGATTTCTTGTTTAAATTGATTGTCTCATTTTTTTTGTATCTTTTAGGGGTAATACTACATTTCTACCATTGCTGAGGTCCTAGTTTGTCATATTTAATTTTAGGTAGCCTTTATTCATTCATAGTTTCTCTCTCTCACACCTAAACTAGTATGATGGAATGAAAAAACTAAATCATATTCTCACTAAACCCCACTATCTTCATCCCTACCATTTTATAATAGTCTGGGCTTTTCGTATTCTACCACATAGGACCCCCTAACAAATAGATGTAGCTGGAGCACATACCCCATTCTAAAATATCATCCCCAACTATAATTTGGTTCCCCTCATTCCCAAGTTTCTTCCTAGCCCCCGCCTTTCACCCAGTCCGCTTCTCAGGATGTTTTCCAATTTCATTATCTATACATTTTTTATTTTCTATTATATCTTTTCCTATCCTAAATATCTTATATTATGGCATTTTGTGTCTGTGTGTCATGTTCTATTTATCTATATGTATCTCATTTTGTTTGTTTATATGATTAGTCTATATGTATGTCTTTCTCTGTGTGCTTGTCTGTGGGTGTGTGACTGTCTATATATCTGCATGTTTTTAGTTTATATATCTATCCATTTTCCCACAAACCCATCTATTTGTTTATCCATATTTTTTTTATCCATCAGTCTATGTATGTTGAATGATCGATCTGTTCATGAGTGGGTTCGTCCGTAGGTTTTTTTTGTTTCCAAGTATGTCTACATGTCTTTCCAATGACATGTCTATCTATCCTTGCATATTTTCATTGGTCTGTTTGTCTATAATCATTATTTTTATTTGTATATCAAATCATTTTTCATTTTTTGTGTGTATATATTATTTTGTCTTTGTTCACTAAGTTTTTTATTGGTGTATGTGTATATTTTTCTACCCATCAACGTGTCTATTTTTTAACCCATTAATGTTTGTCTTTATTTTATATTCAATATTTTTTTGCATGTTTTATTTTGAATTGTTCATCAATTCATCAGTCTAGTTATCCACCCATTTGTTTTTTCATTCATCTACCTATCTGTATAGTTGTCTATACATCCATTCATGTCTTTTCAAGTGAGTTCTTGGGTTTCTATTTGAATAATGAAGTGTAGATGAAAAAAATTTCCACTGGTTCTAGGTAAAAATACTAACCGATCCTAAGAAGGTGCCAAAACAATTTCTTTAGAATGTGAAGACTAGTATTTATAAAGTGCTATATTAAGGAATAATGAATATTCCATCACCTCTCTAATTGTGATATCAAGAACTAGACACCCATGATAATAGAGATGGGGTCCAACCCATCATTTATTACAAAAGGAAATCTACCAATTTCCCACCACCCACTAAGATTGTTCAATTAATGATGAAAGATATGATATATAATTGATATAAATATTTGAGTCCATACAACCATTTATACCTGCAACCACTTCCCAAATGTTACCATTATTAGCTTAAGTGTACGTATATCATAAAGAATTTACCTCTAGATAATCCCATGTGAGTTTCTCTATAAGATATTTCATATTTCTTTCCAATACAATAAAATTAATACCCTTTTCTCTACTAGGAGTGATAAATCCATCCAACAAACCAAATGGATCCATTTATTTTCACCACTATCCTAAAAGAAAGTTGATATCCGGTTCTCTATCCTATGAAGGAAAACATTAGGGGATACTACCAATGATAAGACAAGAATATGAATAGAAGTTAGAATAATTTTAAAGAAGGAAATTTTTTCAACAAAGTGTAATAATTTGGACTTCCAATTATGGATTTTTGGAGATATTTTACCCATGATATCATAAAACTATTGATTATCACACCATAATAAACTAACAAAGCCCAAAGACAAGAAAATAAAGAATCTCTCTTCTTGAGGCCCAACCATTTCTTAAGAAATTTTTTCCTTCTTTTATTCATTTTATCAAATTTCAAAAAGCTTCGTTTACTAATATTGGTAGACTTACCACTCTGCATAACATAATTAATGAGAAGGCTAATGAAATTAGAAAATTGTTTTCTAAATGGATATTTATGGTAATTATATGTATTTATATTATTAAACAATAATTATCATTATATCTCAATATATATTCTGTATATCATATAATGGAGGCCAACGAATTCAAATCTTTTTAAGAGGTAAAAATGAAGGGGTAAACCTAGCTTCCATGGTGCAAGTTTGACCGTATGATTCTTAAGTTTATTACTAACCATTATCTTCTTACACCACCATAGAAAAACTCTATAAATTTATTTCATTATTTCATGGAACTTGATTGTATTTTCCCATGCATGTAGGAGCTCACGATGTCAATAAAAAATTGCAATATATTAAATTTATTTTATTAATATTTTATAAAGAGTTATTCTTATACAATTTCATTTTCAATCAGATATGGGACAAATTTATATAGAGTTTTTACATGTTACTTTTTTTTTCCAGTAGAGTTATTCTAACAAGAGTGCTGATTTAATTTGATATAACTCAATTTTAATCACACACAAGACCTAAACTCACCAAGTTATTTGTATGGAAGACTATCCCCACACCATCTTATTTTTATGCAGGTCATTTTCTAACAATAATATTATTACAAATTTTTTAAAAATATTTTTTTCTATTTACACAACTTTCAACCAACTTTAGTTATTCTAATAGTGTGTTTCAGGGAGTGACAAATTTTGAACTAAAATGTCAAACTTAAACTGATAACGAACACTTTTAGTCATACCAGTCATACCATGTGTCAGATTGAGGTGAGGTTGACTCTTAAATGTCATAAACGACTCATTGATCATTTTTATAAAGTATCAAAACAATCTGAAAGAATTTTCTCAGTTCTCAGTATGTCACTTGATGTTTTTACGTAAATTAATGACAATTTTAAATAAAAAGAGACACTTTGAGTCAAACAGAACTAAAAATTCTACTTATTAAGGTGACGATGATTCCTAAACATCATAAATGAATAATAGATCCTTTTTATAAAATATAAAAACAATACGGATCTGTTTTCTCAGTTTTCATTATGCCACTTGTTGTTATTACTTAAATTAATGTTAATTTTAAATAAAAAAGAGATACTTTGAGTTATACAAGCCACACCATGTATCTTAGTGAGTTTCGTATGATTCCAACACATCAAAAAGTACTAATAGATCGTTTTTTTTAATATAAACACAATCAGAATGCATTTTATCAGTTTTTAGTATGTCACTTTTTGTTTTTACTTAAATTGATGTCAATTTTAAATAAAAAGAGACACCTTGAGTTATACCATCCACACCATGCATTATAATGAGTTTCTCATGATTCCTAAAAATCAAAAATGACTTATAGATCGTTTTATTAGAGTATCAAAACAATCTGAATATGTTTTCCGGTTTTTAGTATGCCAGTTGTATTTTTTCCTAAAATGTCATTTCCAAATGGAAACATGCGTTATGATTCATACTGATCTCATCATGTGTCGGTTTGACATGATACTAATTTATACACGTCTCAAATGACTTATGAATTTCTATCCTAAATTATAAAGATAATTGGATCTCATTTTCTTGGTTTTTAGTGAGTGGCACATTTTGAACTAAAATGTCAATTTTAAATTGATAACAGACACTTTTAGTTATATCGGTCACACTGTGTGTTGGATTGAGGTGTGGTTGATTCATAAATGTCAAAAATGACTCATGGATCATTTTACTAATGTATCAAAACAATTTGAATTCATTTTCTTGGGTTCCAGTATATCACCTATTCTTTTTTACTTAAATTATTGTCAAATTTAAATAAAAAGATAAACATTGAGTCATACAAGTCACACCATGCATCGTATTGATGTGATGCTGACTCATAAACAAAAAAAATGACTCATGTATAATTTTCATAAAATATAAAAACAATCTGAATGCGTTTTCTCAGTTTTCAATATGTCACTTGTTCTTTTTTACAAAAATTAATGTCAATTTGAAATAAAAAGATACACTTTGAGTAATACCGACCACACCGTGCATCGTATTGAGGCGAGGATGACCCCTACATCTAAAAAATGAATCATGGATCGTTTTACTAAAATATAAAATAATCTGAATGCATTTTCTCAATTTTCATTATGCCACTTTTTCTTTTTACTTAAACTAATGTCAATTTTAAATAAAAAGACACACTTTGATTCATACTAGCCACACCATGCATCTTATTGAGGTGTAGTCGACTCATAAACATCAAAAATGACTCATGAATAATTTTACTACAATATCAAAACAATCTGAATGCGTTTTCTCAATTTTTAGTATGTTACTTTTTGTTTTTACTTAAATTAATCTCAATTTTAAATAAAGAGACACTTTGAGTTATAACAGCCACACCGTGGATCATATGGAGTTAAAGTTTATTCCTATATGTAAAAATGACTTATATATACTTTTCATAATGTTTAAAAACAATCTTAATGTGTTTTCACTATTATTATTATGTCGGTTGTGTTTTTTAATAAAATGTCATTTCAAACTGGAAACACTTATTTTTAGTCATACCGATCACATCGTGCATCAGTTTAATGTGAGACTACTTCATACACATCAAAAATGTCTTATGAATATCCATCCTAAATTATTAATACAATCAGATCACATTTTCTTTGTTTTTAGTGACTGATATTTTTTGAACTAAAATGTCAATTTTAAACTGATAACATACACTTTTAGTCATAACGGTCACACCGTGCATCAGATTTAGGTGTGATTGATTCCTAAATGTCATAAATGACTCATGGATAATTTTCATAAAGTATCAAAACAATACTAATTATTTTATCATTTTTCAGTATGTCACTTGTTCTTTTTAATGAATTTGATGTCAATTTAATAAAAAAATACACACTTAAAGTCATACCGGCCACACAGTGCATCAGATTGAGGTAAAGTTGATTCCTTCACATCAAAAATGACTTATGGATTGTTTTACTAAAGTATCAAAACATTATGATTTTATTTGCTCAGTTTTCATTATGACACTTTTTCTTTTTACTAAAAGTAATGTCAATTTTAAATAAAATGATACACTTTGAGTGCTAACTATCACTTTTTCTTTTGGCCCAGTTTTGAATAGGTCAGTTTCTCTTATACCGACTATATTGACCCAAACATTTCATACATAGATATCACATATTATTAGATTAATATTCCTTAAATAAAAAAACAATCCATTCCAGAATAGTTTAGGTCTAGTACTTTTGGAAACAAGGAAACATAAAGAATTAGTTCATAAGTGTATATTAATAAGTTATACTTTACTAGAATCCTTCTTAAAAATATCATTTAAAAAACCTTTTTTAATAACCTAATGATATGACACATAAGAAAGGGTGATCATATATGCTCAATAAGTGTAAAAAATAGAGATATCAATGATCATATTAGGATAACTTTATCATAAAAAATTAAATAAGCATTAAATAAAAATGATATGGAAATTAACTTAAAAATATTATATAAAATGATGAAAAAATTAATTAATTATATAAAAATAAATCCTTTGAGTCATACCAGCCACATCATGCAATACCAATTCTTCCATTTTCATTCTTTATCTAAATGGAAATAATTAATTTTTGACATTTATCATTTTCCTTGAAGTTCTCTATACTAACATTGATGAAAAGTGATAAATTCCAACAATGTAGCAGGGACACAGTTTTGAGGGAGAATAAGTCTATGGAATACATTTCTTATAGCGACCATACTTTCTTACATTAGTTTTAAATCATTTTAATCAAAAGTAACATAAAAATATTACACATCTAGGATCCAAAATTTTACTGTCTTGGGAAAACTAGGACCATACATAACATTTATAACACAAAACATTTATTTAATTCCTTATTATCTAGATTCTGATTGGCTCTTGAATTATCCTTATTACAAGTATTCACTTGGGGATATACAACAAAAGGGGCAATCCGATAGCCCAATAAGAGGATAGATAAGAACATGAAACAATGTTACATGGGGTGAGCATAATCATAACATCATAATCATAATCATTAAAAGAAGAATTGGATAATAGCATGGAATATGGAAATTCATAAAAATAAAACATCATGTCTTAGTGGTCAACTACCTCACATAGTTGTGGAAAAAATCTAGAATCTTGTTGATTCACACTTCACATTACTCATGAGGTTATTCACTTTACCCAATTCATTAGAGCGCTATATAATTTCAGGCGCACCCGTCACCTCATTACATTTTCATTATCCTGATTTCCACATAGAACATATATCAATCTTGAACATAAATAACCCATGGAAAGGAATGGGTTTCATTTCATAAATAATACATTCATAAAAATTGGGTTCCAAAATTAAATAGGGAATTACATACCTGATGTATGAATCAATAATCTTGAGTGAAGAAGAAACAATCTCGAGAAGTAAAAGTTGTGATTTTCGTAAGAATAGTTCTTTTTGGAAACACAGTGTTTCTCACAAACTCAACTAAAAAATTTTTATATTATAGATAGTGTAATATAATAGTTAATAAATTATCCTTAATGAATAACCATACTAAAATTTCATTGAAAGCGGGAATCCTGATGAATGAAAGTTGGGTTTGAGAATTCCCCTTACCTTGTATCTAAATGCTTTCTTTACTTTAATGTCCTATATAATGACATTAGATTTCTTAATTCAATCATATAGACCATTTTATATATGAATATGGTTTATTATTTTTTCATTAATTTCTTTTATAGGCCTTTCGATGAGTTATAGAGTTCAATTTCATCATTTGACAGTGTTTGTTTTCTTAGTTTTCAAAAATGGTTCACTTGTACACATGAATGGAAGTTCATATAGAACATGAATAAACCTATAAAATTACTATAAAATTTTATTAATGATATTCCATGAGTTTAAATGATATTATAATGAATTTTTTTATATACCATGAGTATTAATCATTAGATAAATTTTAATGATGGCCATTTTAGGTTAATTTGAGCGGTTTTTTGATCACAACAAACATGGTTTGTTTTATCATTTAGTATTATGTATAAAAGTTGTTTACATAAAATAAAAGAGGTTAAAAATAAATATTATAATATATTTTCAACCATTTAATGATTTTATTTACATCACTAAATTCATTGATGGAAAATGAAAGTGTATCTCCCATGATGTCGGTAAATTGGCACATCACATGCGACGATTTTATTTTTATAAAAAAAGAGAGAGGGGGGAAGTATTATGAATAATATTCCATTAACATAATAAAAAACTATTATATAAATTATACTGTATTTATCATGAAATTTAGATAAAAGATGTTTAGGATAAGAGAATAAATGAAATTTGAAAGGAAATTGAATGAAAATAGAGAAGGGAATTACCTCTTGAATTCTCTTCTTGAGATCCTCCTCAAGGCACCTAGGCTTGGTCTTTAGATGAGACCAAGAGATCCTAGAAATGGGGGATGGGATAGGGAATATATTTATTCAGAATTTGGAAATGTCTTCAATCTCTAGAGGGTTAAAGAAATGAGGTTTTACGGGGTGGTATTTATAGTGGAGTGGAGAGGGGTTTTCTCAATATTTAATTCATTAGATTATTAATTTCCCTTATGAAAAGAAATAGTGATGATTCAAAGACTAGATAAAATAAAGAGGGATTGTGATTTAAGTATTTGGGTGCATAAATCACTCATGATGGTAGGAATAGTCTATTTAACTTATAATGTATTTATATGATAAATTACTGTATTTTACTCTTCACTAAAAATTCATGTATTTCAGATTAATCCCAGAAATTAAACATAAATTTTTTTCGATGTGTACAATCCAAAAATTAACTCCATTTTATGAAAATTAATTTCTAAATATGATTAATTTAATTTTTAATTAAAATCATCATTTACTTGAAAAATTCATACTTTAAATTTATAAATCCTTTTATAACATTTCGAAAAATTACATAAGGTATTATAAAATTATCTTAAAACCATAATACAAAAAAATATTAATTTATGAATACATTTTATGAAAATAAATTTTCTATAAATTAATCATAAAATATTTATGACATATAAAAATACAAAAAACATAATTAATAATTTTTAAAATATTTATTTACTTATACTTTAATTATATCATATTGTAACTTATAAGATGGATAAATTTTATTTATAATATCATTGGTAGGATTATTATTTATAAGGTTCGTATTACTATTCATAAGGGTAACATTACTATTAATAAGGGTAAGTTACGATTTCATCAATACTGGTTTTGTAACTCCTTGAACACTTTATATTTTATTAATTATTCATTTAAAGGACTTTTATTATGGTCTCTAAGTGGTTTTATGTGATTTATACTATATAATAATACTATAAAAAGGGAGAAATATATGTTGATAAAAGTTTGGGCCATTACATTCTCCCCCCTTAAAATTTCACCCTTGAAATTTCATTTTACAAAAACATGTGAAGGTACATCTCCTTCATCGCCTCCTCTAGTTCCTATGTTTATTCTTCATACTTATAGTTTCTCCACAAAAAATTGACAAGGTGGGTTTTATTTTTTCAAAGAAAATTATCTCTCTGGTCTAGAATCTTACTGGCTTCTCCCCATAATAAAGATCATCTTCTAGCTATACCACCTCTGAGTTTAGTACCTGTGAAGGATCTGGTATGTACTTCCTCAGGAGTTATATGTGAAACACATCATGAACATAATCCATATTTTGTGGAAGTGAAAGACGATAGTCCACAACTCTTATGTGGTCAAGGATCTCATAGGGGCCAATGTACCTGAGTCATTTCATCCCTTTCTTTCCAAACCATATGACTCTCTTCCATAGTGATATTTGAAAGAAGACTTTATCTCCAACATCGAACTCCAAGTCCCTTCGACAGTTGTCAGAATTACTCTTTTTCTGACTCTGAGTAGATTTGATATGCTGTTGGATGACTTGAACCTTCTCTATCGTATCATGCACAATATTAGCTCTAAGTAGCTTTCTTTTGACAAATTCATCCCAATAGGTTAGATTTCTATATCACTTTTCATACAGAGCTTCACAAAGAGCCATATGAATACTCAATTGGAAGATATATTGTATGAGAACTAAACCAATGGGAGATGTTGATCACATCCACCATTCAATTCTAGTGAGTAGGCTCTTAGAATATCTCCGAGCATCTGAATAGTCCCTTTAGATTTTCCATCAGTTTGGGGTGATAGTCCATACTGAAATTCAATTTAGTACTCAATGAATTTTGAAGACTCCTATAAAATTTATATGTAAACCTTACATCCTGGTTAGATACAATCGATAGTGGAACCACATAAAGTCTCACCACTTCCTTCACATATATCTTTTCAAGTTATTCAAGTGAGAGATCTTCCTGAATAGAGATAAATTGTAAATTCTTGGCAAGTTAGTCCACCACAACCCATATCACATTATTTACCTTGGATGTCATTAGGAGACCTGTGACAAAGTCCATAGTGACATTATCCCATTTCCACATGGGTAATTTCAACAGTTTCATCATCCCTTTATAATTTTGTCACTACACTCTAACTTGCTAACATATACAGAACCTTGAGATATACTCAAAAATATCCTTCTTCATGTTGTCCCATCAGAAGTGTTCTTAGAGATCATGATACATCTTGGTGCTACTAGTATGGATAGAGAAAGGTGATCTATGTGCATTATCAAATAGAACCTTATTTATCTCGATGATAAAGGAACACAAAACCTCATTCCAAACTAAATAAAACCATCGTAATTGATATATAACTCTTGTAACATCTCTTACTTTACTGCATTCACCTTATTTTGTAACTCCAGATCACCACATTATGCCTCCTTAATCTTCTCATAGATAGATGGTTGGGAAATCATTTGGTAAAGGTAGGATGTATTCCCTACCGTTATGATTTCAAAATCCATCCTTTACGTATTTTTGAAGATAGAGTTTTTATGAATTTTCAACATGGACAGAGTAGTAGGTTCATTTCCACTTAGAGGATTTACTACCATATTTTCCTTTCCAGGATGATAGTGAATAGAGAAATCATAGTCATTGATTAGCTCTAACCATCTACTTTGATGCATGTTGAGTGCATTTTTTTTAATATATACTTTAGGATCTTATAATCGGTATATATGTCATACTTCTCACCATAGAGGTAGTGCTGTCAGATTTTCAAGGAAAAAATCTCAACTACTAGCTACAAATCATTCATCAGAAAGTTATTCTCATGGATCTTCAATTGCAGTGAGGCATAAGCGATCACATTATCATTTTTCATGAGTACAAAACCCAATCCTTTCTTATAATCATCACTGTATATCACAAAACATTCTCCACTTTTTGGTAATGTGAGTATAGGTGAAGTGATCAACCTTATCTTTAGCTCCTTGAATATTTCCAAAAATTATTTTATCTAGACATAATCCACCCCTTTACTTGTTAACTTAATTATAGTGCTTGATAATCATGAGAAATTTCTTATAAAACATCGGTAGTACACAACTAATCTATGAAAACTACAGATTTCTGTGACACAAGAGGGTCAGGGCCATTTCTCAGTCACCTTTGTTTTTTAAGGGTCTACAGAAATTCCCTCACTTGTGATCACATGTCCCAAAATGTGACATTCTTCATCCAAAATTCACAATTGTTGAACTTGGTGCACAACTTCTCCTTGCTCAATGTCGCCAACATAAGCCTTAGATGTTCTTCATGTTCATCCTTAATGTTGGAGTATTTGAGAATATCATAGATAAACACTACCAAATTTTTTTGAGGTAATTTCTGTAGAATCTATTCCTAAAATTCATGTTGATTTCAGGGGAATTAGTAAGTCTAAAGGGTATCCCCAAAAACTCATAGTGCCCATAACTTGTATAGAATGAAGACTTCTAAATATCATTCTTCTTCACCTTTAATTGAAGATATCCAGAATAAAGATCCACCATTGAGAATTACTGAGCTCCTATCAACATATCAAACAAGTTTTCAATCCTCAGAATAGGATACTTGTTCTTTATGGTGATCTTGTTGAGTTCTCAATAATTAATACACAACCGCATTGATCCACCCTTCTTCTTTACAACGAGAGTTGGTACACCCCAAGGTGATACACTAAGGAATATGAACCCATTGTCCAAATTCTCCTATAGCTTCTTCTTTAACTCCTCAATTCAAGAGGAGCCATCCTATAGAGACACTTTGAGATAAGAGTATCTCCAATTACGAGTACTAAAGAGAAATCTACCTCATAATTCGTCGGATGTTCATGTAACTCTTTAAGAAATAAATAACTATATTCCATCGTGATGGGAATATCCCTTAAGTTGACACTTTCCATTGACTCAACCATTTGAGAGTGGTATGTTTATTTATTGGGAATCAACACCTACACCATTGAAGGGGTTTTCAAAGGAGATTCATGGTCTTCCTGGCATTTGTAGAGGATCATGGGATGGTTCGAAATATGAATATATGCTTCCTTTTCCAAAAAGTTTATATATTCTCAATATAATGAGAGTCAATCCATTCCAAATATATCACCTTTCTTGTCCCTTGCATGGGTTGTTGGCCTGGTTTCTCATGGTTCCCACCATTTTTGAAAATAGAAAAGGTTAGGGGAAAAAAGTAAAAAATTAATGAATAAATAAATTATTAATTTGTGTAATTAACACTAAAATCATATCTTACGGGATCCCTTTTTGTATCAAAGCTTCTTGTGTGCTCACATATAATTAGTCTCATACTAAGGGTTTTTACTAAGGTTGTCAAAATCATAATTCTAAAATTAAGTACACCTCTCTCTAATACAACCTATAGAGACTCTGCTTTTATTATATTAAGTTTACATTATTTTAATGATAAGAAACATTAAAACATTACAGATCAAGTATCCAAAGGTTTAGTGTCTTTGAAAAAATAAGACCATAGATAACATTTTCATCACAAAACATTTATTTAATTCCTTCTTCTCTAGATCTTATTAGATCTTGACTTATACTTAGTAAAAGTAGTCTCTTGAGGATATACATCAAAAGGGGTGAGATGAAATCCCAGTAATAGGATAGATAATAACATGAAACAATGAAATATGGGATGATCATAATAATAACATAATCATCATAATCATGAGAAGAGGCATTAGATAATATCATGGAATGTGGCAATGCATAAAAATGAAATGTCATATCTTATTTTTCAACTACCAAACAAAGTTGTGAACAAAGATAGAATCATGTTCACACATAATTCACTTTACTCATTAGTTTCTTTTCTTTACCCAATGGGTTATATCTCTATATAATTCTAGGTGCACCTGTCACGTCATAACAATTTCGTTGACATGGGTTCCATAGAGAACATATATCAATATTGGACATAAATAACCCATAGATAGGAATGTTTTTCATTTCATAAAGCATATATTCATAAACATTGGGTTCCCAAATGGAATAACATACATGATGTAAGAATCAACAATCTTGAGTGAAGAAGAAACAATCATCAGAAGTAAAAGGTGTGTTTTTGGAAGAAGAGTTCTTTTGGAAAACATCATGTTTGTCACAAAATCAAGTAGAAAACATGTATATCCCTGAAAAAGGTAATATAAACATGAAGAAATTATTTTTAAAGAATAATCATACTTAAAATGGAGTGAAAAATGGAAACCTTAATAAAAAATGTTTGGTTCGAGAATTCCCCTTATCTTATATGTGAACTCATTCCTCACTTTAATGTCCTGTATAATGACATTAGATTTATTAATTAACACTTTCAGAACCTTTTATAAGTGAGTATGGTTAATTAAGATTTGATTATGTTCTTTTATGGTCCTTTGTAATTGTTATATTGTTTAATTTCACCGTTCAGAAGTGTTCATTTTCTTCGTTTTAATGAACGGTTCACTTGTACACATGAATAGAAGTTCATGTAGAACATGGATAAATAGCCAAAATTTATATAACATATTATTAATGATATTACATGAATTGAAATGATCTTATAATTAATTGGGTTCTATACCATTAGTATGAATCATTAGATAAAATTTAAGGATGATCATTTTTGGATAATTTGGATGGTTTTTGGATCATAATGAACATGTTTTATTTTATCATTTAGTATTATGTATAAAATTGGTTTACAAAACATAAAAGGGGATAAAAATAAATATTAAAATATTTTTTCAACTAGGTAATGATTTTATTTACATACTTGAAGGAATTTATGGAAAATGAATGTTTATCGCCCACGATGTCAGTAAATTGGGACATAACAGGCGACAATTTCATTTTTATAAACAAAGATAGAGAGGGAGAAGTATAATTAATAATATTACATTAACATGGTATAATACAAGTATATAAATAATACTGGATTTATCATGACATTTTTATAAGATAAATTGTGGATAAGATAAGAAATGAAATTTGAAAGGAAATTGAAAGAAAATAGAGAGATGAATTACCTCTTGAATTCTCTTATTGAGATCCTCTTTAAGGAGCCTAGGCTTGGCCTTTTGATGAGAACAATAGATCTTAGATGTAGGGGTGGGTCTAGGGAAGTGTTTTGGATAGAAGTTTTACTAGGATTAAATCATTAGAGGTGTGAGGAAATGTGGTTGTGAGGGGTCGTATTTATAGTCGAGGGGATTGGGGTTTTCTCAATATTTAATTCATTAGTTTATTAATTTCCCTTCAGAAAAGAAATAGTGATGATTCCAACAATTAATTAATAATTTTTAAAATATTTATTTAGTTATTCTTTTATTATATCATATTTTAACTTTTATAATGGATAAATATTATTTATAATATCATTGGTAGGATTACAATACATAAGGTTCGTATTAATATTCATAAGGGTAACATTAATATTCATATGGATAAGTTACTATTTCATTAGTACTGATTCCTTAACTCCTTGAAAAACTTATTATTTGCTTAATTATTTATTTATAAGAATTTTATTATGGTGTCTACGTGATTTTATGTCCTTTGTACTATATAACATTACTATAAGAAGAGAGAAATTACATTGATAAAAAGTTTGGGATGTTACATTTTTTGCATGATTAGTCAAACATTTAATTTAGATTATGTTAATACAATATAGAATATATAATATTATGAGTAAAAACATAGTATATCAAAAAAACATTACCTTCTCATTTAATTCTGAGATGTAGCCTCAAAGTCCAATCTCCCACAAGCATGATCAGTTTTAAACAAACCGCCCCAACTTGAACAAAGGAATCCACCTATATATGAAAAACGTATTATGTTAGTAATACGAAAAATAATTAAATTAAACATAAATATGAAACAATCCACTACTTATATAGAAGTCCCATATTCTTTTTATTTTTGCACATTTTTTCATCAGGTATGTTGCCCATTTGTTTCTGAGCACACCTATATCATCTTGTGAATATGAGTCTTTTCAACATTCATATTAATACTGAAAAAATTTAAATAAAAAATTTCTTAATAAATATTTCAAATTTAATAATAATTATCTTTGAAAATACTTCTTTAGGGATTCTAGTCTGTTCATCGAAAATGGTCTCTCATAAATTTACAAACATAATAACTGCAATATTTTTCATTGGATTGTTTCGAAAACTATAGAAAAACTGTGTATAATAATTAATTTTTTTGATATTCATTTTGATAGTGTAATATTATTATATATACCCTGATACATGTCTAGCCGTAGAACTTGTCTTCGTCCTCGTGGTTAGCCCCTGGCCTCATCCCTTGTTTTTTGCGATATTGATGCACCACCCTATCAAAACTGCAACCTCATTAAAAGATAATATAAATTATATAATTTGATTTTTAATTCTAAAAAATGAATGTAGTTTATTTAAAATTGAAAAAACCCCTCATTTATTGATGGTTTTTTGTATATCTATGCATTGAATCTAGGAAATTGATCTTTAGAGTATCCAAAAATACCACAATGAGCATTAGATTCTCCCTAAAAACACAAAAAATAATAAGTAATGATAGAAATAAAAATATATATGATATTATTAAATTGTATAGTTTTACCTTTGCGTCAATAGTATTGAATAGTGTTTTCCATTCAAAATTTTTCTTTCAAACGGTTTGATCCGACTGGCCACTATTTTATCCTTTTTTGGTTTCTATTTTCATTTGTTCTGTAGAAGTGATGTGAGGACTAATGAGACCAAATTTTATTTCAGGGGAAGATCCCTTCAATTGTTTTTCATACATACGCTTTCCAAAAATATGAAATGTATTTAGTCATAATTAATATAGTATATCATCTTTTTGAAAATCAAATTATGAAAACACACCTCATGTATATATTTACAACTGACCTGCCTAACCAATCATAGTCGATGATTTCAGTTCCACTCTCAACAACAATGATGTCTTGATCTTTCTCTCCATATATATTTTCTTTAAAATCAACTATGTGATTATGATCATTTTTTAACTTTTTATCCACATGAACATTCCATGATAGTAAATGTGGATATAGAACGAGTGTGGTAATGGTGATTTTAGTAGATATTTTTGATTAGTTAGTCAATCCTTTCAATGGTTTTGAGTTGGTATTTCATTTCATCGCATTCTTTTTTTCTATCTGTAATAACATTCATCGATTCAAACCATATTTCATTAATTGTTAAAGGTTTATCTTGAGAAATAAATTAGAAAATAATAACTACTTATTGAAATGTTTTTTACAAGTTGTTATGGTCATCCGATGAATTATCCAACATCTTTTCTGACCATATTAATATCTTCCTCGTGAATTGGAATAGGTAGCTCGACACTAGGATCAAGGGATATGCTGATAGACACTCACACATGACCAGTTGGAAATGGTCTGTTTTGTAGCATGTCATTTTGAATATTGAACACCATTTCTCTCTCTATAAGGTGGTGGGTGGGTATTTCTAGATATAAGTCACAATCATAATCACCCAATAGAAAATCAATACAAGAAGGGTATCAATGTCTAACTGATTCACATTTCATAGAAATATTTATTATAACATTTATTACCTAGGCTAAGAAATCACTATGAGGTGAATGGCTATCCTCATAACTGGTGGAGGTGGGGCGGGATCTCCACAAATTAGTTGTTCTTTGGTTGCTTCTTATCCCTGCCTCCCCCCAATAAAAGTTTCCCTCATCTCTCTCTACCATAGGAATTGTTCTTCAGTTTATCACATCTATTTAATTAATTTTCTTTGATCCTCCTCTTTTTTTTTCTAAAAATATTTTTTGGGTTTCACCCCAAAAATAGAACCTATAACACTTTCATACTATTCTAGTCACTTCAAGGCCACCAACAGTATGTGTTCATCTTGTATAGGTATTGTTTATTCCTTTGAATATTTCAGATAGAATATATAAAAAAATAAGTGATCATTGTTATGTGGTAGTTATTAAAAAAAACAAATTTTTATTATGTAATACTTAAAAATGTTTATCACACTTCTTGTGTTTTTTCATCGATTAGTATCCCATATTTATTTACATGTACCTACTTCCACAGCACATGATGTGGGATGGAAGTGGATTTGTACTTGGATTCATCAATCTACATATAGATAGAGGAACATAATTATGGTGTTATTTTCTATCACATAAAAGTATTACATTGGATTTAAAATTCATACAAAATTTATTCAAGTGAAGTGTACCCCATAATTGCATTACAGTTGGGGTATGCTGGTTTTGTTGTTCGTTCCTTATTTCCAGCTCTTAGTCAATGTTACATAAATAAAAAAATTCAATCAAAGTGATTAATACATGTTTCATCAATCAATTTATTACTATCTATAAAGTACATGAAAAGACACATTTTCATGACGACCATTAAATGCATCCCATGCTTCCTGGGTTGTCATGTGTGCATAGATAAGTAGTGGGTGTGGTTTTATTTTCCCCTCACAGTATTTAAGATGATGTCTTGTTATAATTGTATGAAATTCTCTATGAATCCTTCCATAAAAAATTAATTCATATTTCATGAGGGATTCATATATTATAAATGCACTTTTCAATGGATGGTGAAGAGTAATTAAATGTTTCATTATATTATTTTTTAGTAAAATAAAGAATTGATATAATAATGTTACCATAATCTCTTCCCACATCAGTGTATTAAGCTTGAACATAACATGGTACCACGAATCTACATCATTTGGCATGTGATTCTGAGTGGTACATCCAAAATTACTACCGAACATGGTCTTTTGGGGTTAATATGATGTACCCTCATATTCTATCTGATCTCGAATTTTATGCCTTTAAAATTCGCCTTAATGATTTTTTTCTAACACCATCAAACTACGATGATCCTATTTTTTCGGTGTTGTAGGTCCTTCGTCACCTACCATTTTTCTAGAATAAACATTGTCAATTTTTTCCTCTAGAGTGGTAGAATCGACTTGTACAGATGGTCATTGTACCTTTGCACTGGGTGTATCAGCATGTTGAGAAACCTATTGTTCCTTATTAATGGGAGAACCAACATGTGAAGAAGGTCGTTCCTCTACCCTATGAGCATTAACAGGTTGAGAGCCCTATTTTTCCTCAGGATTGGGAGCAGTAGAACATGTGTTAGTCATTATCTTCATAAGTGGTTTAACATTAAATTTAATCTACATAAATGAAGAAAAAAAATATATAATAACATGAGGTAACATGATGTGTATTACAAAAAAATGTATCCTTATTATTGAACACTATTTTTCTTTTTTAAATGCTGAAGGGATTTTACCCCTCTATAGATGATAAAAATCCATTCATTGTGGTCTCCTATAATGTACAAAATTCCATCTATATTGGAACTTCTTTGAAATTATTATGACGTCCCAATGAAAGGGTAATCCTCAGTTGAATTTTCATTAGACCCTTCAGTGGTTTTGGTCTATAACAGAACAAGTGACCACTTTTGGTTTTCAAGATCTATAACATAAAATACTTGTACTACCTATGAGGCCATTATAAAAGGTTCATCTGTGTACCATTCCTCCCTGAAATCAACTTTCACAAATCTTAATTCATCTATTTTAACAGAACTCCTGTTATCATCCCACTTACATTGAAAAATCAGAACATAGAATGTTTTATAATCATACTCCCATATTTTCTTGATGATTCTAAAGTATGATATATTCGTGTAAATTGGATTTATATCCTTAGTACTAGAAACATTCATCACTTCTACCATGAGTATAACTCCAATATTTTTCATGGTACAATATTCATCAAGGTCATTTGTATAGAACATATAACCATTAATTACATAACCATTATAAGATAACACAGACACACTTGGTCCTCCGGCAAGCCATCAAAGTCATTCTAAAATTGAATCCGAATTTTTATCCAGATACTTTAAAATATGGTTCCTAAACCTTCCTATAAACTATTGATTATGTTTATTTGATATTTATATTTTATCCCTTGATGGATTCGAATTCCTACAAATTTATTTTTCGGTTTTAAAATATGGGGAAACCTCTAAACTATTATGAAAAATGTAAAGGTGGGATTTCCCCTGATCTATAATAATGATTATTAAAACATATCTTCAAGAAATTATTTCACCCACAAGCTTCCAAATGTGTCGATATTTCGGTAGACCAATGCTTTCCACACCGAAAATATATTTTGATTGACAATTACTTTTTTATTATCAAAAAACTTTTGAGGAAAAAAGTGAGAAACCACAAAGACAGTTTTAACAAAGCAAAGGAGTACATAGGATAAAAGCAACAACCAAGGAAAACCACCAGACCTACCCCACCCTAGCAGATAATCCTGCCGACAAGCCTCACCGGTGCATGGCCCTTCAGCAAGTAGTCCCGTGCCGAAGTGCATGATCACAATACCGATGAAAAAGCCATACCCTCTCAGCATCCCACTCCAAAAGGCCTGCAACGATAAAGGATTCGTACTCTGGTCCCCCTCTGGAGGAGGTCCAAGTAGCAAGATGGAAAAAACACCAAAGATACAAAGAAAGAAAAACAACCAGAGCCCAAGGGTACCACCTCATCCAACCCTCTCGACATACCTTTCCAAAACAACCCTTAACCCGGGGTCATTATAGAGGAAATTAATATTACCAGAATCTCCCTCCCTGAAAATTTTCCAGGATAAGTTTGGAAGATGTAGATCATCCACCTTTGAAATCATTTTCTCTAATGAAGAAGCAACATGATCCCATGAATTAATGTATTCTTAAACGCTAATTGTCCCTCGGTTGAAACCCCCAACCAGAATGGAGTCATGTCTGTCAATCCATGTGTACTTCTCCTCATTAAGAGACACCTCCAGCGACCTCCCCATCATCCTGGTTTCCTCCTCCTCCGATGCATCGAGCATAAAGGTTTCCTCCCTCACTTCTTCATCAGAGCTTAAAAGGAGAGCCATGTCTTGATCACCCTATTCCAATGGACACCGAACATATATATGGTATAGAATTCAACATCTACCTCAACAGTATATTTATTTTCTATACAACATTATGGACGACTTCAATTTTTGACATAAACATTCAAAATATTCATATAATGTTCGATTGGGTACATCCATGTATATTGTATAGAACCAAATGGTTGAATCATTCTCACCAAGTGAACCATCAAATGAACCATGATATAAACTAATGTTGGTGGGAAGATTATTTCTAATTCACAAAATATGACAAGAATTTCTCATTTCGTAGTCATTTTTTTGGGTCTATAACATTGATGCATATATATTTGAAGAAGAAACATGGCTTGATTAATGTATTATGGTAATTATTTTGAAAAATGAAATGTAATGATATAGGCATTTTATCTTGCATCAAAACATGGAAGTCATGTCATTTCAGACCTTTTAACATTAGATCTCAGTCATTAACATATTGTTCTGGATATTCAATGAATACCCCTTTGGAAAAGTTACATCATTAATGAAATTGAAAAACTAATATCTCTCATACCTAGAAAGAGTGTAAATAGTTGGAGGTAGAAAATTTCACTTTTCATCTTTCATTGGCACTAACTCTTCTTATATTCCCATGTCAACCATGTCCTACCTAGCATTAATTCCATCCTTTGTTTTTTTGGGTGTATTTAAAAATGTGTCAATGACATTATCACATAATTTTTTTTTCAACATTAATAACATCATGAATATTTATGACGCACAATCAATTACTATATGGTAATTAAAAAAATTGATCACTTTTTCCAAATGGTTTTTGTAAAGTATTTCAAAAATGGTTTACCAAAATTAGTATCCACATATTTTACTTTCTCATATAGTTGATCACCTGTTAGTTGAGACTATGTTGAACATTATTTTGAACTTACATCAAATGATTCCATCCATGATCGGTATTTATTCTGTTAGCATAGAAATCTGCGATGTCCTAGAAACACAGTTTTTGATGAATATTTTAACCGAATTAACTGTGTACCTTGTTCTCATATGGTACACCCTTGAGTTCCTTCAATGTTATATCCTAAAAAATTTATATAAGTAGGAATTTCATTTATCATCACATAAAACATGGATCTCAATGTGAAATCTTCATTTTTGAAAGAATCATACAACGTAACACCTGAATCACACAATAATTCCAAATCCTCGATAAATGGAAGCAAATAAACATCAATATCATTACCAGGTCGTTTTTGGTCCTGATATAAGCATAGATAACATGATGTATTTTTGTTTTATGCATAACCACAGTGAAAATTTATAATTTACCAACATAACCAACCATGTACTGTGAGTGATACTTTGAAAACCAAAAAGATTCACTCCATATATAATTAATTCAAGATTAAGGTTTCTCAGTTCATTTGAAAATTCAGGATACTCATCATCAATTTTCTTTCACTAAGGAGAGTCTATCAGGTGATGTAGTTTCCCATATTTATATCTTATACCTATATGCCATGTCAATTTCCATGTCATCTCCTCACTTACATATAAGAGCCTAAACATTATAATGATTGGTAAGTACTATAAAACATTCATAGGACCAGATTCATCATTCTTGTTTTGAGAAGAACCACACATTGGGAATTATCATATTGATTTTTGGGCCTTTTGAAATAGTATACAATCATTCGAGCGATGTGTATTATTTAAGAGGTCATACCCACTGAACGTAGCATTTTTTTAGCATCATACGATTTAATCAGGAGATCATTATCTTCGGGTACAATTTCATTCATGAGAGAAATTAATTCTGTAAAACTGGCATCACTCAATTCGTTTCTTATATTCATATTATATTGCTTCATTACACCAGACAATGCTATATATTTATTGAAACCACCATACAATGGTATCTTTGTGCAACTCTTTAACTTATCAAACAATTTTGGGAAATCAAAAAGTTCATCTTGAACTGTGCTTGTCATTTCCTCAATACGATCATCATCATCATTCACATCTGTAATGACATCCTCAATACATCCTTCTTCATTGTACACACTTGTAATCATATCAGATGATCTATAAAATGCAGTTTTATCGATGCCACTAGATACATTCTGTTTTACCCATGTTTATTCCAACATTTAAAATTTCATTCTATTCTGTGATAGATCAAGTGTTCTTACAAATCCTATGGACTGGTTTGTCTTAAATAAAAACAACATAAACCCTGAAAAAGGATTTGACAAGAGTCATATACATGATATTTTGAAAACTTTATGAACACTTTCACTCCATCTTCATACATTTTTGTCAGATGATTAGGATCCCTCCATTCTTTATGCATATCCTGCCTATTTGATTCAGTAATATTATTATTTAACAAAATAAATACACAAAATGTTGACATAAAAATTAACCAAGTCAAAAAAAGTTGTAGACTTTAATTCCCCTTAAATATTTATATGTAATATCCACTTTCCAGAACTAAGGTCCTTCATTTGGGATCTTCTAGATAAATCAATATTCGTCTCCTCTAGTCTTTCCTTCATTAGTCAAACTCGGACAAATTAATCCGCATAAATAAGTAAAATGACAAACTTCGTGTCATAATACACCTTTAAATAGTAGAAATTATTTAAATTACACTACATGAACATTAATTCTACCATAAAATCATTGAAATCCCAGTTACACTATATTGGTTCCTACTTAAGCCCAAAAAAACCCAATTTGAGACTCGAAAGAAAACTTCTATTCCAATTACATGAAACCTTATTGTTTATATATATATATCTATTCCTCTAAATCTCTATTAAGGAATATAATCATGACATCCATATTTTCTAGAAATAAACCTCCAATGGAAACCAATCTGAGAACCATCTGAATTAATATATGATTTATAGAAGGATAGAAAATATAACTGAAGTCTAATCCTTCTAATTATTGAAATACATTTACCCTTTACATGGTGTTATTATAGATCTACCTATCTTCCCTATATAATTTAATGGTTTTACTAATTCTATAAAAATTTTATGTATAAAAATTATAGAAAAACGTATTTTTAGATGTACATTGAAATCTATTTATAAAATAAGAGTTTAAATGCCATTAAAATACCAACCATTTACACAAATGCCACTTTAAAATAACACACCCTTATTAAAATAAACCAATTAGTCCCAAAAACACTTTCCCAATACCCGAATAATATTGTCTAAAGCATTCATGGAAACTTCAGGATGCATCAGTATTAATCCTTTAAAATTAGTGACAACCCTCTATATTTACAAATTTTCATTTAAAACATTGCACACCCCTTGTTAAAATGAAACCATCATTACATACGCTTTAAAAACATTCACATCCATTTATGAAAGACATTCAGGTGACTTGAAAAACACTTCACATGCAACCTAAGTCCATGCCAAGTGTTTAAATCATTTTAAAGATACTTAAATCCAAAAAGGTTATGTTGAACACAAATAATTTTTTAAGAAACATTTAGAAACACTTGAATCATTTTAAAAGTGGCAGTTATGAATTTTCACAAAGATATAAATCCCAATAGAGACACTTTATAAAGGATACATGAGTCAAAAATAACAAACATTTTATAAAATATATAGCCATAAATGGTTTATCATGTCTCTCATGAATAAATAGTATGAATCTTATAGTTTAATCCAATAATACGACTGAGTGATTACTTGATAGATAAAGACATAAGTTTCACATGGCCATGATACTTTTGAACATTAATTCACATCTCTTAAAAGTGGCAACCATCTCCCACTTGATGCTTAAATCATTTATTACATAAGATTTATCCTTCTAACATGCTAAATTAAAAAAAAATCCCCTTATTAAGTGTATACATTTGCTTAAATTTAAAGGAATATATGTACTCAAACATTCTATACTATTAATTGTCCATTTCACTTTGTGATTAAATTTATTTCAAAAAAAAATTATTGTATTCTAAAAATATCTCACCCTAAAGATAATACCACTAAAAACTCATGGAATGTACCAATATTTCCAAATCTATGAATGAATTTGAGAAGTTAAAAGGATCTATCACGATCATTTAAAAAAAGGAGCCATACCACACTCTCGGTTAAGGACATCTTAGCGCTTCTAATCAGGAAGAATCTTGGATGACCCTCTGGTAATAACTAGAAATTCCCAAAAGGTTTTAGATCTAAAAAATATTATTTGGACACTCTAAATAAACTATAACATCCAACTTACCATGTTCTAAAAATACGTTGTCCACTAATATCATTTTCCCCATTAAGTGTAAATTATTAATCAAAAAAATACACTTTCAGATCATGTAATATAGTTTATTCTCCATTATATTTTTCAAAATGATATCAAGATATCGAGCATGTTCCTCCCTAAAATGAGAATACATGATGATATGCTTGAAAAATATGGATAAAAAATTATCTAAATAAGGATGTAAGACCCAATTCATCTCAGCCATGAACACTACCGCTGTCTTTTTCAAACGTAATGACATCACTATATACCCATACAATACATATGTACTTCTAAATATATTATGTGGTATATCAAAACAACTCATAATAAATTGATGATAACTTGATATCAAATTGATCTTAGAGAACACTTTAGCACCTCTAAGATGATCAAATAGACCATCAATACGTATAAATGGATATATGTTCATTTATATCACTTAACATGACCTTTAATAGTCCACAAATATTATCAATGATCCATTTTAATTTTTATGGAAAAAACCAAGACACACCACAGGGACATAATCATTCATATGAACACCTTTACCTTGAAGTCGTTCAATTGAGCCTTCTTCTCCCATAGATGTACATGAACCATATAATATGGTGGAATAGATATATGCTCCAAACATGGTAAGAAAAAAATAATAAACTCAACCTATCCCTTGGGTGGAGTCCTAGAGATGTCCTTACGAAATATTTCTAGTAACTTTTCAATTAAAGTAGGACACACTGACTGATGTTTCTCTCTATCATTGAAAATTACTCTAGAAAAATGTGGTATGATTATACCCAGCTACAGAAATATAGGTCCTATATAACTATTTTTCGTATCCAACTCTTTAATATATACATTATAAACACCCTCAAAAAATATAATTCCACCCATCGATGGAAACAATTGATATAGTAGATACATCACTACATGGGGGGTTTTAATTGTAGTCACAAACTAGACTCACTATTTTCTTATCACTCAAATTTATTATTTATCTATTATTATATTTTTTTATTAATAAAAGTATATCAATATAAAAATTTCTTATGTATTTCATTTTCAATGGAATGGAAAATCGATCAAATGATATTCACTATTCAATAGAAATAATAACATTGCGGAAATAAAGATGCAATGTAAATAATTTTAAGAAGTCAATAATGCGAATCCTCAAGATTCTAAAACAATATTTAATATCTATCTAATTTCAATCAAATGAACATGTTTCTATTTCCCAATTTATTTGAAGGATCTATAGAGCTGATCCTTGGTATCCAAGATCCACACCCAAAACATCCTTCACTATATACCTATTTCAAGGTATCTAGTTCTAATCCCAAATATTCATTGATTATTATCTCAACGGTGGAAATAGGTATCTAATGCTCCCAGACCCACTTCAATACGATGATCAACAAAAAATCTACACCATAAATTCATCAATCAAAATAACTTAGACAATACATATTATATCCCTAGAAGCTCATCAATATCCTCGATCAGAAATAGAAAAGTTACAGATATCAAATTGATCATGTAAAATTTTACAATTGCAAAATAAAAATGAAATACTAAGAGCATTACATGAATACTCATAGTGGTAGCACCTGAGGACCTTGGTTTGTAGTGGAGGTGGGTTTATAGAGGATATGTGAATCACAACAAAGGTGAGTTTCAGTAGTAGATGTGGGGTATGTGGAGGAGGTGGATTCGCAAAAATGGAAGGGTTCATGTGGAGGTGGGGTTTGATGCGTGGCAGATGTGAGGTTTGGAGCAGATGGGGTTTGGTGGGGAGGCGATGTTCATAGAGGAGGAGGGATTCTCTGTGGTGGAGGAGGGCTTCATGGCAGTGGAGGATGGATTCGTGGTGGAGGAGGAGGGGTCAGCAGTAACAAAGGAGGAGGATGATTCGATGACAGGGTTCGGCATTCGTGGTATTTTGAGGCATGTGAGAGAAGGAAAAGATTGTTAGGGTTTATTAATAAAAGTGGGTAATCCTTTTACCTGTGCTAGCTAAAAAGTGCTCATAAAACATGCCTTTATCAACGCTGATAAAACTATAATGATAATAAATTATATATATATATATATATTTATTAAATTATATATATAATAAATAAATAGATATTTATTTATAACAATAACTATAAAAAAAAATAAAAAAATAAATAAAAATATATTTATATATATAACAAATAAATATTTTTTATAATTATAAATTTATAATAAATATAATTATTATATTTATAATTATATATAATTAATATATTTATTATAATTTTATAATTACTTATATATATATTTATAATTATAATTTTAAATCATTATATATATTTTTTATAATTTTATAATTATTTACTAACTATAATATATTTATATTTATATTTATAATTAATAAATATATATATATGTATAGTTATAATATATATATATTTATATTTAGTTATAATAAATATATATATATTTATGGTTATAATCATATATATATATATTATTTATTTTAATAATTATAAAATTATAAAAAATATATTTATTACATTTATAATTTTATCAATATATATAATTAATATATTTATTATAATTTAATGATTATTTAAATATATCTATATTATTTAGAATTCTAATTAAAAACATTTGTATTTATTTAAAAATATTTATATATATTAATAAATGTATTTATTTAATTATTTATATTTAAAACATTATAAGTACAATAAATATATTTATTACAATTTTATAATTATATATATATATACTTATTTATAATTATAACTATAATTATAAATTTGTAATAAATATGTTTATTATATTTACAATTATATATAATGAATATATTTATTATAATTATTTAATTATTTACATAAATATATATTTATTTAGAAAAAACCATTGAAAAGTCCAATTTGTGATTAAACACTTTTGAAACATGAAATGAGGATACTTGATTTAATAAAAGTAAGAGAAAAATATATGTTTATAAATATATTTATTTTAATAATATATATTTACAGTTTTATTAGTATAATAAATATATTTATTATAATTTTATAATTATACAAATATATATATATATATATATTTATAATTATTAATATTTGTATATAATTATAAATATATATAGATATATACATAGTAAAGTATAGATCCTATGAAATGAGTCATCACATATATATCAACAACATGAATAGTATTGAGTGTGTAATGTGTAAATGAACACTAATGATGAATACATAACATATGAACATCAAATATATTCATGCATCAATATATTTATTGACCAAATTCATTGGAAACATATATTTATTTAAAAATATATTTATTTATAATTATAATTATAAATTTATATATTTTAAAACTATTTTATTATAATTATAAATATATAATTATTAATATATTAAATATATTTATTATTTAATGAAATTTATTATAATATTATAATTATTTAAATATATATTTATTTAATTATAATATTGTAAATTGTTTTTTTAAACATTATATATATATTTGAATTATTAAAAAATATATATTAAATATAAACATGTGTTTTTTATTTAATGCATAGAAATAAAAATTATTTTTTAATATAAATATACTAATTTTATATAAATTAATAATATTTGTTATTAAAAACTTTTATTATCACTAATAATAGCACTGATAAATCTACCCCTTATCAGCACTAAAAAAATCACTAATAAAGGGTGCACCTTTATCAGCGCTCTGTTTAGCACTGATAAAGGGTAGATTTATCATCACTTTTAACTAGAGATGATAAATTCCCCCCTTTTATTTGCAGTTTCTGGTTAGTGATAATAAAAGATGGTGCATCCCTTTCCTAGATTTTTCGTTGTGAATGGACCAGTTGACCAGATTATGATGGTCTGAAGGCCCTCAAAAAAGTATCCAGATATCCCAAAGACTGGAGGCCATAAATGCCTCAAAGGCCCCTATTTTAATATTATTTCAAGATCATGAAGCAAGGGTCCATATTGTACTATACCCCTGCCTCCTGGTGCCACACTACAACCAATATCACATATTGCGCCTTATTCAGTGACTACTTTTATCGGCGCTATTCAGAGCGCTTATAAAAACTTTTAATAAAAAATATCATTAATATATATATAATCATCATATTTATATAAAAAAATAATGTATATTTATATACTCAAACTAAAAAATCTAGGTATATAATTAATATAAATATGATATATTAATATATATTTCTTAATAATTCAAATATATATAAATTTATAATTTTTTAAAAATGTATTTATAAAATTATAAATATATTTATTATATGTATAATTATATGGATTTATAAATTAATAAATATATATAATTATATAAATGTAATCGATAAGGTCCAAGTGTGAGTTAGCCATCCAACCCCGCCCTTAAACTTTATTAGAAAATGTAAAGTGAAATAAAAAAATAGTGCAAGACCCGAAAGAGCACAAAATGCCAAAAAAATAAAAATAAAAAGATCAAGTCTTGTTCCTCACCCTGGAACTCAAGTTTATAGAATATCAGTCTCTATTCTTTGTGTGTTGACCTCTATGACATCGTTCAGTCCGAATAAACTCATCATTTGACGACTATTTAGAATACTCTAGAATAACACAACACTTTTATATCCATGAAAGATTTCACATCCCTAGGATAGAGTGGAATCTATATTCAATATTTATTTGCAACAGTTTATGCACTAGAAGGTAATAGTTGTAGCAAAAAAATCAGTTCCATCTTTGCGAAGGTAACTTCCAACTGAATGTTAAACTAATTTTTCATATCTTCCATAAGCCCTTGTGGGGTCTTTTCACCCTCATAATCCTTTAGAGAATTTTTTAAATTATTTTCCCTTGTGAAATCACACTACTTGGACAAGGGTTTTCCTAAATAATCATAAACGGATTTTATAATATCAGAAAATTGAGTTGGGTAAGACCATTCCACATTTTCCATACCATCAGAACTCATTAGACAATCACCCCATCCACGCTAGCCTTACAGGAGTCTACTTATCCTCCACTACATAGGAGTCTACAAAGAATCTTATTGTTTCTCAATTTGACTCACAATCTGACTACCATTACTAATCACAAGGAATTTGAAACTATGCCCATAAGAAAAATCCCTTACAACATGAGCCTGACCTTCATTGCAACAAACCACAACAACTACCGCTACAACCTACCCATTAAGGATAGCTGAAACAAGCTCATGTCCAGTCTTTAGTGCTATAGTCATATAATTCACATCATATGATCACTTATTTGAGTTATCCACAATAACCAAAGTGATCCCAGTATCTCTACTACCATTTGATATCACCGTTCTCAAAGAGGATTGAGATAGTTTGGTTTAAACATTTACAACAATAATATCCCATTTTGAATGATATTTCTTCTCAAAAAATGTAGTAACATCCTCTTTAGTCTCACTATCCATGTCTTACCCCTATGACTCAGAATGCAACAAGGAATAATCATTTGTTCCCATGTTTTCATCACCTTTAGAGCCCTCCACACATCGAGGGACTCCAGTATGAGATCCACTCTATACATCCTTCGTAGTCTCATTAATAATATTCACCTTAAATGTTATATCACATCAAAGGTGGAGACCAATTGTAGTTTGAAGAAAAATTATTTTCAAACAAATGCGATCACTAAAATGAATCTACTCCCATATAGTTGGTGTGTATGTATTCCAAAGAATTCATTGCCTCCATTTTTTAATAAAATTTTCCGCATCAAAAATCAAAAACCCATTCATAAGAACACATCCCTACGATTATATTTTTCAAACCCGTGTGCAAACCCTTTGAGGAGGCAACCAATAAAATCTCCCTCTGATCAAGTGGGGATCACCGCTAACCCTGCAATTTGTCTTCAAGTCTCAAATTTACCTCTGGGTAAACTCTTGGTCAACATGTCTGACCCATTTTCATCTGTGTGGATCTTCTAAAGCGCTAATTGTCACAAATCAAGGAAATTGTGGATCCAATTATTTTGAACATCGATATGTTTTGACCTACCATGAAAATTGGAATTCTTTCCCAAACAAATTGAACTCTTTCTATCAAAAAATAAAACATACCTATCTTGATTAATATTGATATCTTGAATAAAATTTTTCATGCACAACAACTATTAATATTCATTTTTAGGTGAAATAAATCTAACTCTATGATAGATAAAGAAACACATCTCTGCAATCTAGTCTTCCATGATACAGATCCCCTATAAAGGTGATAAAATTACCTGAAGTATACTTCCTCAAATAGATATCTCCTATGATATCTAAATCTATAAAGTCACAAAGAAAAGGTTACCCCTATCCAAAACTCAATCTTAGATCAGAAGTACCATGATGATAAGGAAATCTATACTTCACTTCTCTCCAATTCTCTCTACCAAGATTATATAGAAAATGACTAACCATACTAATTGCATGAGCTATATTAGGTATAGTACATACCATCACATACATCAAACAACCAGTGGTAGATTGATAACATATGTGCTGAATATCCTCTCTCACTTCATCAGTAGAAGGTGACTAAATAGTACTGAGTTTAAAATTTAAATCAATAGAAGTAATGACCACCTTTTTTATATCCATATAAAATCTATGAATAACCATCTTAATATATCTCTCATAAGATAACCACAATTACTTTTCCTTTCTGTCACAAGAGATCGGCATGCCAAGAATCTGTTATTCTGGCCCCAAGCCTTTTATCATAAAATACTGATAAAGATCCTTCTTTAATCTATCAATTATTGAAGCATAATGACAAAAAATGAGCATTCAACAACATAAAACAATAGTATAAGAAAATAATAATCAATAAATCTATGAAAAAACACAATGATCATAAGATGTATTCCTAAAACCCTGATAAAAAATGGGAGATTCAAATTTCTTACACCACTGCCTCAAAGATTACATCAAACAATAAAAAATCTTCTTTAACATGTGGAAATGATTATATTTACATGTTTTAGAAAAACCTTATGGATTCTCTATATAAATATCCTCCTCTATATCTCCATGGAAGAAAGATGTCTTCAAATCCATATGATCAATTTGAAAATCTAAAATATCATCCAAACCAAGAACAACCCGAATGGAAAACATTTTGACAATTGGTGATAAAATCTCATCAAAACTAGATTCTTCATTTTTAATCTCATAAATCCACCAATTTGGAAAAGGTATCCTACCAATAGGTAACTTCACCAATTCAAAAGCACTATTTTTGTGCAATGATCTCATCTCATAATCCATTTCCATAACTCATCTGTCTTTCTGATCACTTTCCATTGCCTCATCAAAAGATTCTAGTTCTCCCCCTTCAGTGAGGAGCACATAATCATCGTGTGAATACTGAGTAGAAATGGTATAATGACAAGATGACATACGAAGTAGAATTATGGGTTAATTAATAACCCATCGAACCAAATCATTAGAAACAAAAGGTGAATCGTAAATATTAAATCCAACATGTTCACCCTAAACATCATTCTGCACATCAACATGATCATCTGAATCATCAATATGAGGTAAATGTGAATCAGAACATGGCTCAAGACTGACAATGCCATAAGAAGTTAGAGAAGTATCTTTTTCTCCCTTATCAATATCGACAATAGCACGATCCTCCTCAAACACTACATCACGTCTTATTACAAGTTTATTCAAATAAGGATCAGAGAACCTCTACCCGAACTCATCATATCCATGACCAAAAAAAATACACTGGAATGACTTACCATCAAGCTTGGATCTCTAATCTCTAGGCACATGAACAAAATCCTTACAACCAAAAACATGGCAGTGATCATACTTGATCTCTGTTCAATACCAAATCTTTTTGAGAGTGTCTTTATACAAAGTAATCATAGGTAGTAAATTGATAAAATAAGCCGTATTATATAAATCCTCACCGAAAAAAATGTCCATGAAATGTTTCTTCTAAAAGAAAATAATGAACTCTCTCTAAAAAAGTCATGTTCATCTGCTCAGCTACACCATTTAATCGAGGTTTATTCAGAGGTGTCTTTTGATGTCAAATACCTTAATTACTATAATACTAGTCAAACATAGCACAATACTCACCACCATAGTGAATGTAAATACATTTTAATTTCATACCAGATTACCTCTTAGTAGAAACATGAAATTACATAAAAACACTATGAACATGATTTTTGGAATTCAACAAATAAACCCAAATCTTATGTGAGTAGTAATCATTAAATGTCACAAAATAAAGACCACCAGTAAAGGTATTAGTTTTTAAAGGAACACAAACGTCAAAATGTACTAATTTGAGTACCTATGACTTCCTATGTAAAGGATGACTATTGAAACTCACTCTACTGTGTTTTCCTGCCATACAATGGTCACGCGTATCCAATTTGACAATATTTAAAAATGGAATAAAATTTATCTTGGCCAAAACAACAATACCTTCTCACTAATGTAACTGAGCCTCTTATTTCATAACTTGGTTGAAATAGTACACTCAACAACACAAGAAGAGTCATAATAAATAGAAGCACTAGTCCGTTACAAACCTAAATGATTCTTCCCTTGAGAAACAATCAAAGAACCCTTAGAAATATTCCATTGGAAATCACCAAAAGTACTGTCAAACCTTTCATCATCAAGATCATTGGTAGAAATAATATTCTAGTGAAGCTCAGACACATGTTGAACATTCTTCGTAATCTGCTTAATTAGTGTGCTAGTCTCCAATCAAATAGTCTTGATACCTACAATATTAGCATGAACATCATTACCGATCTTCAGAATCCCAAAATTACCTAGACTATAATATGATAGGAGCTCCTTTCTCGATGTCATGTAAAAATAGGAACCACTGTCAACAACCCAACAAGAATAATTAGAAGCAATATTAATTGAATTCTAAACAATAACATGATCACCCTTGTAGCGGCGGAAAAATGATCATAACCATAACCATTTTTTTCTTTTCATTTTCCTTCATTCTATTTTCACTTTTTAGATGATAACAAAACTTCTTAATCTACCCTTTCTTACCACAATAATGACATTAAAATTCTCTCTACTTTGACCTGGATTTACTTCTGCCTTTTTTCTAACCAGGACCGCACTATCCTTGATTATTATCCTAGCTTCTCCATCTATTCCTTGTGACAAAAATATATGAAGAAGACTTCTCCTAAGTACGTCTCTGAGACTCTTCATTTAAAATAGCAGCCTTAACGAAACTGAATGTCACAACACCATTAGAAGCTGAACCGTTTAGAGTAACATATAAATTCTCCAAAGAATCAGGAAAACTGTTAAGCAATAAGAGAAAAAAAACTCATCTTCAAAATTAATAACCATACCAGAAAATTGATCCAAAATTTGTTGATATTCACTCAAATAGTCAGAAATAGAAATACCATATTTATAACATCAATTCCTTATTTTTTGAGGAGAAACTACTCATTGTTTTCTATCTTGGAAGTATACATAGTCTCAAGAGTCTCTCACAAAGATTTGGAATGGGAGATTTTTACAATATGGTTCATCATATTACATTCGACCCATTGGTGAATGAAGCCAGAAACCATCTCATGCTCTAATGAACATTCTTCCTCTAAAATTATTTCTAGCTTATGGGTACTAAGCACCAAAAGATAAATTCTCTTGAAAAAAGTAGATCCTTCATTTTTAGTCACCACATATGGTAGTTGTCACCATTTAACAATATCATATGACTATAAATGGATTTCAAAATAAAAATAAAATAAAAACGAAACCCTTTGATAGCATATATTGGGAAAGATGACAAGTGATTAACACACAAACAATAGCAAAGCAAACGTGCAGTGGAAATAAATTTCCTTCTCTCTAAAAAAAGTGGATGTGCAACGACAAAAAAAATGCAAAGACAATAAATGTTGAAACCGGAATTTTTACATGGAAACCCCAAAAAGGGAAAATCCATTGAACCTATTCTAGAAATAGGGATCCACTAAAATGAAGGAGTACCTGGTAGAGACTCTCTAAAAATGGATGGGATCTCAAAAGTTATACTTAGATAAAAAAATGAATCAAAGGTGGAGACAAGATGAATTTTGAATAAAAATGATTGTCGAACAAATGGGATCACCAAAATGAATCTTCTCCCATAGAGTCGGTGAGTATGTTTTCTAAAGCATTTTTTGCCTCCCTTTTATAATAAAATTTTCCACATCAAAAATCTGAAACCCATTCATCAGAATGCGTCTCCACATTTCTCTTTTTCAAATCTATGTGTACACCATTTGAGGAGGCACCCAACACTTCAACTCCTTTCAATTGAATGTCCAAGGCAATTTCATTTGTCATAGAATTCATGTAAAGTCTCAAAATCAATTGACAATTCAATTGAAAATTCATTATCCACCAAAAGTATAGTACCAATAAGAGGGTAATTAAAATAAAACTCCACCAATACTCTAGAAAATTGACCATAGAGGAAAAGTTTTCTTTATTTTTTAAATTTTATCAGAAGACCCACAACCGATGCCACATCCCAAAGGATCTGTGGGTGCTATAAGAACAATTTCAATTCATTAATTATATTAAAAAATTGGGTGATTGAATTCCCGGATGAGTGAAGATCAAAAAATGGATCTCATCCTTTTATCCGTAAGAATCATGGATTGAGAGAGATGACTCTGAATCCCCATGCTCTCAATTTCACATCATTTGATGGAAAATAATGTGGCAAAACATCTTACCAATCAAGGTTATTCTCCAACCTCAAAACCCAAGACTTGGATGAGTTATTTTTTAAGATCCTCAATCTTCCAAGTGTTTTCCTTCGGAGAAATCACCATGTGAACAAGGATTCAGAATTAAAAAACATTAATTTGGTATTCAAGTGGTAAGGAGGCTGGTGAAATGAGGAATAGAGAAGAACCAAGCCAAAACAAGAAAAAAATGATTTATTTCTAATAGAATCCAGCGAATACAAACTAGCACAACAAAAATGAAATAAATTGAAAAGGAGAACAAGAACATAAGGATTTAAATGTTTTAGTTCCATGGGGACTGATGTGTATGGAATGAAAACCACCCAGACATTTGTATTACTAAATGATCAAAATAATATAGAAATAGTTTACAAGATATAAGAGAAGATATGGAAATACAATAGTAGAAATATTTATGAAGAGTAGATGAACAAGAAGTAGTAAAACAAGCTTCAAGAACTAAACTAGAATTATGGGAATCCAGAAGAAAAGGGAGACTTACAAAATTGGAAAAATGATGGCCATTCTAGATCTCTTCAAGTTATATGAACATTTATGTCATTTCTCTGTTTGGACTTGCTATAGGAGGATCTCTCTAGATCTAGAGATATGGTCTTTGGATTTGAAGGATAACCACACTTCTTAACCAGAAGGAAACTGATGAGCTCCAACAAGAACCGTGTACCAACGATTTGTAGGGAAGTCCGCAGTCTACAGATCAAATCCACTATTGAGGTTGAAAACAACTAGAAACAACGAACTAGAGAGTCGAAGCAAGAAAACTGAAATCCAAGCGGTGAGAGAGAATAGTAATTTTCTGAAATATGTAACCGATTGAATCCGTCTTCGGGGGTGATGAATTCCCCTCAACATCCATAACCCTTGTAACCATGTAGAAAAATAGAGACCTCCATGAAGCCTCAATGAAAAAAATCATAACAGCTTAATCAAATCATGTAAAACCAATGTATGGTGAGGATAACAGGGGAATCATGTAGATCAATGGCCATAAATGAAGAAAATATATCATCTGATTTTCCATGGTGGAAATCGAGTGGTAAATTAGGAAAATACACTCGTCCCACACAATAATAGTACTCGTACTGAAACAAAAAAAATTCAGGTATAATAAAATGAGGAAACAGTTATTAATAAAATGGTATATATAAAAACAATTAAATTTAAGACTGAATAAAAATGAATATTTCAATGTGAAAACTAAAATTGAATACCCAAATTTTACATCAAGAATTTGGTAATTCATCTCAGAAAACATCATTGATCCATTTCATGTGATTATTTAATACGAATCACTGTGAAACTCAAAAAACCAACTGTATTTTGAATTGTTACGAGAACATGAGTACAGAAAAAAATTTGATCCAAACATTAGATCTCCCGATGGCACTTCTGGTTCTGTATCTTTTTTTGTGCCATCCGAAGCCAAAGAATCACTAATAGGTTCTGGATCCTCCTTTTTAAGACCAAAAAAGACATCACATATATCAAAATAGTACTTCTGATCAAATGTCATATGATTACAGCCCTAATATCCATAGATCTACTTGAATCACCTGAAAATCACCCTGAATTGCCGAGAGATGCCTGATCACATCACTTCCCTCAATTCTTATATAAATACATATAATTATATAGATATATATAATTATATCAATATATTTATAGTTATGTGAAAATATTTATAAACAATTTCTTTTATAATTATATTTATAAATATATATGTGTGTAAATAATTCTTAAATTATAATAAATATATTAAAAATATAGATATATATTTATTATTTTTATAATTATATATACTTTTATATTAGTATATATATATAATTATATAATTATATATAATTATATAAATATATAAATATACCCTATAAGTCGAGGAGCCGTGCGAACCCACTACTTCCAAATTTTATTAAAAACGTTAAAGAAGGGACAAACAAGTTGAAGAGAAGATGGAAGAGGTTAAAAAAACAGGTAATATCTCATCCATAAAAGAAAGTAAAATAATAAAAACATAAATTCCCATGATCATTTTTAGAGACATTATCATCATTATCAGTTTCCCAAACCGACTATGAGTTTCTTTGATTGGAGATGACATAGTACTTCTCCCTAATATTTTCCTGCTCTAGAGTGATCTGTCTCTTAGAACCCATGGAAAAAGACCGGGTAGACCCTATACCAAGCCCTCATGCTACAACCCAGTCATCTTGGCCATATCCTCGACCATGTCCTTTTGGATGTCTACCTCGTATCCAAGATTTTTAATGCCATAATTCTTCAGATTCTATACTCTCAACACCCAATTTCTCCTAAAAAACCTACTTACCAGGAAGGTCATTAGTGGAAGTAGATGGTTCACTAACAGTGTCCATCCATAAAAAATGTTAGTAGTATACTTATTTGTCTCAGAGGAACTTATTACCTGAAAAGGAACATCTCTAAAAATAATCAGTGCCTTTTCCTGCATTCCATCATCATATCTCATTTTTTGTACCTCATCCATATTGGAAGGTTCCCCGGTTGGTAGTTCATTGAAAACATCCTTACAATCCATCGGAACTTGATGCTATGTGTCTGTACCAATAGGAGGGGTCTATCCATGAAAATAAGGAGATATGGACTTCTTATATGAAACCAATTGAAATCCATCTTTATCCACTGACTTGTAGGAAGATTATTTTCTACCATCCTTAGATGAACTACCATGCACTACTTGAGTAGTGTGGGAAAGACCAGAATTACCCATTGATTCCTTCATGTTTGGACTGTTGAATACCACTATCATATTGGATTTTCCCTTTAAAGATGGTTTCATGACTTGTTCCTTTAGAATCTCTCTATATACTTCCTAATGAATGGAGATTTCAAAATTTGAATCATTATTCTCATACTCCTTCACAGCAATCTCTGCCTAGGTTATGTTGGACAGAGTTGGGGGGGGGGAATGGACCTAAAAATTAACCACATATTGCACATAAACATCTGGAAAATTAATTGTATCCAAGGAATTTGATTTCTTCTTATTAGAGGATTGTCCCATTTCTAACACCGCCTTCTGAGGTGATAACAAATCGGATGACCAATCTATAGCTCCTCTGTACGAGCCATCCAGGGGTGAAGTTTTCACCTACACCTTCTCCCCCCCATTAAAATTTTTCTACTTCATATTATACTCACCATTCACATTATGGATTAGTTTACCATACCTCGACCTATTATTGCATATTTTGTCCTCATGTATGCAAGCTAAACAATAGGTGCAAACAAGAGCTCTCTTACTACTTGAGGACTCACAATCGATTAACCTGAAGTCTATAAAAAAGCAATGGATCTTTTCATATTCAATTTTTAGAGTAAGATAATCATTTTTAAAAGATATGAATACCGTGTTAACCAGAGTACAACATAAGTCCACCTCTACCAAGAAACATGCGTTGTTCCCGAACTCACCATTTCAGTATCTCTATCCAGCTTAATGGGAACTCTAATAGATAACACAATTTCATAAAGGATATTTGGGTACCAAAATATCCAATTTAGAACAAACCCCTTGAACCACACTTGCATAGAAGAAATTATTACCTTTTCTGGGATTGAAGCTTCGATCCCACTCACCAATGTGCATGACACTCGACTTGAGGAAGACCAAACCAAGTCCCCTTGCCTTTATTTTGAGATCCTCTAAGGTAATTAGGATGTGAAAAAAACTCTACCAAGAGAAATGCATGACTAGGTTTGGAATCCCCAAACCTTCGTCATCCTTTCTACAAGATCACTCATATTCCCCAACTTGGAGCCTTTCAGTAAATTAATGTGAACTATAATAGAATGCCAACCGAATCGCAACCATTTCGAGATTACATCAGGATCAGCCTTGACATGTGAAAATTTTCCTTTGAGACGAATCATACCAGCAATGACATCTTTTTTGAGAGAGAAACCACTTCCATGACCATATGGGTGTGAATTAGTCGAATCAACTTCACCGCGAGCAGATTTTTGACATTGTGAATCAAGTGAAGAGTGCCTATGATATTCGAAGCACCATGAAACCAAGAAGAATTCTACCATAGTAACCCCAAAAAAATCACGTAGTGTCCAGAACCCTATTCCCCATTGATCCATAGGGATAGAAACTCCCAAAAAATAGTGAAAACCATATTCCCCATTTTAATAATTTTCTATTATATAAATATATTTATAATTATACAAAAATTAAAAAATATATTAATTTATAATTATAATTATATATATATAATTTTTTTGATATGATTTATATTACAATATGTATATATATGTTAATATAATATATAAATATGATTTATATATCATTTAATGAAAAATGAATCTTAATTTCATAATTTTATATACAAAAAATTATCAAATTTATATTAGTCCAAATGTTTAATATTTTATTTTTATACATTAATTAAAAAATACATGCATATAATTAATATGAATATGATATATTGATATATATTTTAATAATTTAAAAAATTATATAAATATAAATGATTTTTTGTTAATATGTGATTTTTGAACTTATATATTAATATCTATATCTATATGCATATATATATGTATTATGTTGTGTGTGTGTGTGTGTTTTGCGTATATGTATATATTGATGTGGTACGTGTAAAACGTGTATGTGTGTATGTATATATATGTTCATGTGTACATGAAATGAATATATATATATATATATATAACATGTATACATGGATATATGTATGACTCTGAAAGCCTAAAGGCCCTTTTATTTATTTTTTGATAATTCCTATAAGGGTTGAGGGGAATCCTACATGACTCATAGGCCCAGAGGCACACGACCATTGCATGACCTGAAGGCTGAGAGGTAAAAGGCTCAATACATGGACTTGAAGGCCCAAGACCCGACAACACATGGAATTTCCCCCACTACCACAAATTGGCATAAGGGAAGCACCTACTTTTATCAATGCTAAACAAAATGCGCTAATTAAAGCTTCACCTTTATTAGTGCTAGCTAAAAGCACTGATAATTTTTTTTAATAAAAATTATTATTCAAATATATAATTATTATATTTATATTCATAAATAATGTTTATTTATATACATTAATTAAAAAATACAAGTTTATAATTAATATAAATATGATATACTAATATATTATTTTAAAAAATCTATATATATATATATATAATGTTTTAAAATAAGTATTTATAATATTATAAATATATATATATTTAAATAATTATAAAATTATCATAATGTTTTTCAAATAATGAATACATTTAATATATTTATAATTATATATAAATACATTTTTAATTTATTAATTTATAATTATAAATATATATATATATTTAAATAAAAATATGTCTCCAATGATTTTGGTCTATATATATATATCATGAGATAATGATGATATTCATGGATATGATTAACGTTTTTTAAGTTCATATATTGATATGTGAGTATAATTGATGATATATGATCATAAGTTTATTTGTGGACATGATTTAGGGTTGTTGTGTTCCAAATGTTATGATCTCCTATATTTTGATGACACATGCATATGTTATGTATTCATCACTCATGAGTGTTCATTTATACACTCGAACCCTTAATATTTATTTTTCCGTACTTGTGATGACTCATTTTTTATAATCTATACTTTACTAGGTATGATTCATTCATGTTATACCTATAAACATATTAAGTTCTCATAAATACTTATAATATTACAATAAATATATTTAAATAATGAATATATCTATAATATTTATAATTATAATTATAAATATATATATTTAAATAATTATAAAATTACAATAAATACATTTATTATAATTTTATAGATATATATATTTATATAATTATAAATAAATATATTTATTTATAATTATATAGAAATATTTATAAGTATATTTATTGATCATTATGATTATAAATATAAATATATTTAAATAATTATAAAATTATAATAAATATATTCATTATATTTATAATTTTGTAAATATATAATAATATAAATATATTTATAAATATATACAAATATTTATAATTATAATTAAATAAATATATATATATTAAAATAATTATAAAATTATAATATATACATGTATATAATAATAAAAATATATATAAATATATAAATATATTTATATTTATAAACAAATATTTATAAAAATATTTATTTAAAATTATAATTATAAATATATAAATTTATTTAAATAATTATAAAATATATAAATATTTTTATAATTATGTAAAAATATTTATAAAATGATAATAAAGATATTTAAATAATAAGGATATTTAATATATTTATATTTTTATAAGTATATGAAATAATATAAAAATATATTTAAATAATAAATATATATTTATATTTAGATCTTTATCAGCACTTTTTTAGCGTTGTTAAAAGCATTATACATTCTTATAAAAAGAACCCTGACATATTCGTCATTTTCTTATTGCTTCAAGCTTTCATGAAACCGCACCCCCACCATCCCTGACATCGCTCCATGCCATTGGTCCCTGTATTTACCTTTGCCTTCACCATCGTCGTCACCATTGCTCCCTATCGCGGTCACACCCTTTTGCGGTCACTCCTTTCCCTCACCGCTCTTTATCAATGAATCGTCACCACTTTAAGGTATGATATTATTTCTTCTACCCTTTAATATCTTCTTCCATTTAGGTATTTAATCCCTCCAACCTTGATGCATGTCATTCGTGTTGGAAGTTTTTGATTTAAAAATTAAATATTTTAGGAGAGAAAAAATTATGAATGGAGATATTTAATTCCACATTAATAGACGATTTTCACTCAACTATAATGGAGATTTAATTGTCAATACTAATGAATGGAAAATTTAATGTTGAATGCATTAATTGGTGATATTATGTATATATAAGATGATGTGGTAGCATATTTTGGAAGGAGTTCCCACATGATGTAGCCGGTGAGAGAGGACTGGGAGGGAGTCCCATCACGATGTAGCTAGGGAGAGAGAACCAGAAAGGGGTTTCCACATTTACGGTAACAGGTGCGAAGCGATGACAATGAGAATTAATAGAATTTGATGATTACATCAAAGACTGAATTTTGGTGATGATTATTGAAAGCATTGCAGATGCAATGTGTAATAGATGATGATGGTTCAATGTATAGAGATTACTCTTGGTTATAGAGATCAAGTGACAAGTCCTAATTATGATGATTGGTGGTACATTAAAATGCATGGTTCAGGTGAGTATGTCATAAATACCATTGAGCGTGTTGAGAGAGAAATCATTCGAGTGAGTTGTAAAAAATTCCTTCAGGTAATATGTAAAATTCCTTAGGGTGATAAAAGGGGTTAGAGTGAATCTTATAGTGTGTTGTGAAACTAATTCATATGTGAAATTGGGCTCTATCCCAATAGTGGTATCAATTGGAGTTTAAAGTGTTTGGTTAATGAATGTGATGGAAGGCTTCTGGTGAAGCAATTTATTAGGGACTTAGAGTGTGTTAACTAAAGATAGTGGTAAAACAATAGGTGTTTATGGCCCGAATGGCCTGAAGGCTTTATTCTTATTTTATAATGGATAATCCCTCTTTAAGGGTTGAAGGGTAACCCGTACATGACCCATAGGCCCAAGGAACTAGGCCCAACAAAACCCGCAATACATGACCTGAAGGCCCAGAGGCATACCATGCCCAATACATGACCCGTAAGACCATCCCACTTGAACTGCCCCTCGCCAGCTTTTTGCGTCATTGATCACCTATCTCCCCACCTTGCATTGCTGATCGTCTAGCATTGCCCCGTAAAAAGCTACATAGTACCTGGTCTTGATAGCGGCTGCCATACCCTCTCATTCATCCAATCTGGTTAGCTCTTGCATCAGGTGGCTGCTACTCCTGTTGCTCTGATACTTTTCTGGAGCCTATTCTATGTGAACTAGGATACTCTATGGTCTACGTGACCCGGAGGCCTAGTGGCCTGAAGGCCTTTGATGACCCAAAGGCCCTGGAGACCCATAGGCCCAAACCGGTGGCCCAAAGGCCCAAATCAGGTGAATAGTTCTGGCTGCTATAGTACCAAACATCAACTGCTACAGTGCCTGCTATAGTACTGCTATAGTGCAAGAACTTCACCTCCACCCGGGTCTCTTGGATGCCAAGCCGGAGCCCTTACCACTCGGGTACAGGCTCGTTGGCTAAAACATGTGCATGCTTAACGCTCGACTCTCACTAAGGGGGCCCCTCCATGCCCTAGAGCGTTCCACACATTCCCCCGCTATGTAGATGGATTTGAATCACCCTTTGCATAAAATTCCCAGTGTCTATGTCTGGAGGGACTTGAGCATAGGCCAGTTCCCACAGAGGGCGATGGGTACAACCAGTAGGTACCACTCGGCTAACACCCCATGTGCACAAGAGGTGTTTATGTGATATTGAATGTCTGATTGACTACCATGAGTCCTGAGGTGTGTTCTTTTGTTATTTATAGTTAGAGATTAGTGTAGGATGAGTAAGGTTCATCATGTTAGGTGGTATATCAGGCATCCAAAATAATTTCACTGGAATGTGATGGTGATATCAGTGGTGTTACTAGAATATTGAAAGTCTTCTTGTCTACAGGTGTCATGCGACATGTTTCATTCATTGGGTGACATTTGGAGCTTGGTGGAGACAATGATCATAGTGGCCCTGATGGTGGCGATGATTTTAGAGTATTTTTATTTTAAATCACGGAGGATATTTGTTGGGATTTTTTGATTTAAAATTTAAATATTGGAGGAGAGAAACAATTGTTAATGGAGGTATTTATTTCAACATTAATAGAGGATTTACCCCCAATATTAATAGAGAGTTAATTCCCAATATTAATGAATGGAAAATTCAATTTTGACTGCAATAATTGGTGATATGTACTCTATGTATATATAATAGAATGTGGTATCATATTTTGGAAGGATTTCCAACACAATTTAGACGGCAAGAGAGAACAAAGAAGTAGTTCCAGCATGATGTAGCCAGTGAGAGAGAACCAGTAAGGGGTTTCCACATTTGAGGTAACAGGTGCAATGTGATGATGATGATGATTATGAAGCAAATATGGTTATTACATCAACGAAGACGTTTTTATGATTATGTTTGAAGGTGTCGAAGATTTCATGTGATAAGAGATGATGACAATGCCATGTATCAAAAGTCCTCTTGGTTACAAAGATCGAGCGGTGTGTCCTGGTTGTGATGATTGGTGGCACATCAAAATGGATGGTTCATGTGAGTATGTAAAAAATTCATTTAAGTGTGTTGATAGATAAGCCTATTGGACGAGTTGTAAAAAAGGACATCAACTTAAGTGCAAAATTTCTTTTCATGATAAAAGGCCTTTGGGTGAATCTTCTTCTTTGTTGTGCGACTTCTTCCGCTGCAATTATGGGTTCCACCCCAATAGTTCGGAATAGACTCACCCTCTTAGCTATATACCCACACAATACATGTGCGCTAATAGTGTATTTTTTGATTTAATAATAATTTAAATTTATTACATTGTAAGTCTTTAATTTTGATAGGGGTTTGAACATAGGTTCATCAAGGATTCTGGGGAATACGTTTCATGCCCATATGTACTATGTGTCAAGTGGTTATAACAATATGTTTTAATTTTAGTATTAGTGTCAATGTGTATTTTATGTACATGGAGGCCCTTTATGGATTCATTGTTTTCATTTTCAATGATTATATTTTCTCCAAATTATAGTTAGACATAAATACATTCATGTTATAGTGGATTATTTTAATTTTGTTTATTGTGATACGATTTTTTTCAATATAATTTTAAAAAATATTTTCCAATTGAATGATTCAATTTATTATGAATTTATTTTGGTTTTATAGATGTTTAGATTCTAAAATTTTCATGATTTGACTCTTATAAAGATGAATGAATTATAAATTATATAAGTTGTTAAGAATTTAAATTAAATTATTAAATAATTTCATGTTGTAAATGTATTTGAAAAGCGTAATGTTTAATTTTTATTGATTTGAATGAGTATATGGAATTTTTGGGGATTATTTTAAAATGGTGATAATGTGTTATGTATTTTTCATAGGAAATCTTAAGAAATTTATAATTATGTTTTATATATATTAATTATGAATATATTCATTTGCTTATTTTCTTTGGTGTAGTTGAATTGATCTTAAACGACTAGGTGTATTTTTATGATTTTATTTGTGTTGGGGGATGACTAATACGTTTATGTTTATTTTTTTATTAGAAGTAAATATTAATTATTATTGGTGTTTTTTTACTATGTTTTGTTTTGTATTTAGGGTATCATTATATTTGAAAACCCCAATTATAATTTAAATTTCAATTAAAAAGAATATAACATTGGTCAAATGGTTAGCTATAATGGTGACATATATGGTTAAAGGATTATGTTAAACTTTTTGATCATCATGATTCTTTATTTGAATATAAATATATAAATATTTCATTCACTTAGTCATCAGAATTTATTTTATTAATAGCGTTTGCTAAAAATTGTATTTTATAATTTCTTTTTTTTTCTATATTTATATTTTTTTTAAGATATGTTTTTGAGTAAAATAATTATTTTCATATTTTAAATTATAATATCTCATGATATTATATTTCATTTTTTAATGATTTATAGAAATATATTATGATTCCATTTTAATTTTCATATGATATTTCTTCCTCTATCATTTTTCTCATTTGATTTTTATATACAAACATTGTGAGAAATTTATATGTCCTCCCTTACTAATTATTTGATTCCCCACATCCTTTAATTTCCCATTTCCATAAGGACTCATATACAAGATTATTTTTAGAATGAATACTTATCTAGAGAAATCTTCGGGACAAATTATTATTTATTACAAATGATTCATGCTTTTCTTTTTAGTAAGGGTTGGATCAAGGTGGAAAAAATATACAAATGGGTGTGATGGAAAATTATGTGATTGTCCCAATAGGAAAACAAATGGTAATAGAGATGGAGTGAAAAAATTCAGGATAATACTTACTCAACATTATCTAAAAATGGGTAATAATTTGACCCATTTCAAACATCCAATCATGCGAAGGATGAAACAACTCACCATGGATTCATTCATGTGAAAATGCCTTCTAACCATTTGGGTTCCTTTGATCAACTAATTTTGAAGAAATGGATATCCATTAAGAATTTGGAAGGTGATGTAGACGGTGGTTGCTAATTAAGAATATGAAGAAAAATGAAGAAGTTTCTAGTATGAAATGGGACGTGTTTATGGAAACATTATTCACTAAATACTTTCCCATAAATACTCACAATAAAATAGAGAGCTATTTTTGAAAAAAAAAATTAGTTTGAATCAATGGGTACTTATAAATTAAACCTCATGAGACTTGCAAGGTACACCTTATGTTATTCTCACAACCCTAAAATCAAGATCATTTGTTTCATGAATAGACTAAAATCAAATAATTTTATGATTTTATACTTTCATAAATTTTACTTTTATATATTATAATTTTATACTTTTATAAATTTGTAAAATTTTATAATTCTATGAATTATGTATAGTTTTATAACATATATTTATTTTTATATAGTTTTATAAATTTATATACATTTATAAATTATGTATATTTATCTAAAATATATATTATTTTTTAAATTATTTATAATTTCGTACTTTTATATATGTCAAAAAATTATATTATAATATAAATATATATATATTTTTTAATTTATAATTTTATACTAGTATAATATATTAAATTGATCAATTATTTAACCCTTTTATACTTTCATAAATTCAATGTTAGGGTTGAAAATATTTTAAAAAATATATTACTTTTTTTTGAAACCGCTATTATATCCAATAACCATATTTTATATTATGAAAATCATTTTTGAATAATTTATTTTTTCCCATTATTACATACAATAGCTGTATTTCCTCAGTTTTTATAATATATGTGTGATTTTATATTTCAATTATACTCATACAAAAGGGGTTTTCGTCATTAAAATTTTGAAATAAATGATATATTGATTTCTAATCCTTCATGATGATTATTTTATCATTTAATTTTCTAATCACTCGTTTATTCATCCATAAAATATTTTCATTCCCATTGAAAAAAATTAGAAATGATCAAGCTATTTTTCCTCAATCCATCAATAAAGAGAACATTATTTGATCCAAAATCATTACAATAATTATTGGGATTTCTACACCATTAAATTTTAGTGAATAATAGTTTTTAAAATTCAAATATCCTCTATTATATCTATAAATTTCCTTAAATATGTTTCTTTTGATCATATGGGATGATAATTGTTTTTAATATTTCCATTTTATTTCTTGAAATTCATGATATCGGTCTTCAATTGAATATATTTTGTGTATTTATTTTGTAAAATATTAATATTAACAAATCAAATAGGATGGATATGAATAGAAAATGGATATATTCCAATCGTATGACAAAAGAGTATGAAGATGGGGGGAAAGAGTTTGACTCATGAATTCCATGGGGTGTGACAAAAACAAATGTTTCTTAAGGTAATAACCTAGTAAGGTGGTTGATCTAGGCTGTCTCTAGAGAGGAGTGCTCAAAAAATCTTGTTTTTTTACTTGAAATTAAAGAAAAAATTGGATGTTTCTTTTGAAATTGTTTATTTTTAAAAAAGATAATATAGCATAAAAACAAAAGAAAAAATTAAGAAAAATATTTAAAAATTCTGAGAAGGAATTTGATTAAAATCATTATATGAATTGGGTGATCAGGTCAGGTTTTGTTTTCCAATTTCAGTGCTATCATAGTTCTACATTATCCAATTCTATTCTACTAAGCCGATTAAAGAGAGATTCCAAGATCGCTTCCTATAACTCTCTAGAAAAAATCGTCATGGTGAGAGTAAATCTTTCAATGATTTTAGCATGATCTACTATCCATCCTTTTTGTAAGATAGGTTTAGAAAATACATTCAATTGACTTACGAAATACCCAATCGGGTCTTGTTATTTCGAATAAAAAAAATATCACTACCCCTCCCATATGTACTGACGATCACTAAATACTTCACCACTAAGACCTGATCTATTAAATCATATATGGACCAGAACCTAATAGAGGGAGAAAATTATCATTGACCAAAGAAATAAAAAAATATAATTTAAAACTAAATACAACCATACTTGATAATAAAATCTTATATTAGAAATTGAAACCATCTTTGCAAAAGAGAGAAAATATTTTATTTCATTAAGTGAATGAAATAAATAATTACAAAAAATTAAACATATCCTTCACCAATAACTCATATGATTAAACCTCCATTTTAATGGTATCCATGAATAAGGGGGAAGAATAATAAATTAAAAAAATAAATAGAAAGAAACGAGGGGGAAGAATAACATAAAATTTCTCCTCCAGAATTTATCTACCAAATGTTTTGCATCTATTATTCCAACAAAACATCTGAAAAATTCCATTTTCAATTATTAATTTTTTTTCAAAATTTAGTATTATATCTACTAAAAAAGTTTCAATGCATTTGGAATTGCGTAGAGAGGGTTATGACTCAATTACTCAGGTACACTTTTTCTGGATAATGGGACTCTTCAACTTCATCCAATTGGACACATGAAAAGACAAAATTAATGAGATAATTTCTCCATGGTATTTAATGTAGTACTTTTTATTTTATTTTATTTACAATATATCTTTAATAACTTAATTTGGATGTTTCTAGGCCGAGATATGCCTCAATTAGTGAGGTGGGGTCCATTCGATTGGCCAAAAAATTTCTCTAATTGATTGATTTTTATGGCCCAGTGTGTTTCGAATTTGATCTAGGTATAGAAGAAAACAATTAATCACATGAATAATTGAAGCCAAAAAAACAATCACTCAAATTAGATCAAAATTTTAAAATATATTCTTGAAATACAAAAGCTCCAGAAAGTTATTAAATTTACATAATTAAGACAATTTCACAATTAAGCCCAGAATTCACCAAAATTAAAAAAATGATAAAAATAAACCAAAAATAATTAACAAAAAGGGGATAAATAATTAAAAAAATATTAATAATTATGAAAATATAAGCTATATCAATTTCCCAAATCTTAGCACTTGGACTCCTAGACATGTCAAAATCAAAATAAAATCAAAGAAAATTAAAAACACATACCCATGAGATCCACAAATTCCCACCAAGAAACAAAATATATTATTCCTAATAAATGAATGCTATTCTATGTTCTCCATTTAGAACACTCAATATTTTTTATATTCATTTCATATCCCATGAACACAATACACCTACCTAACACGAATGTTTTCTAAATTCACAAATATGAATTTTAAATAAGGCTTTTATCATAGAAACACATGAAAGGGTCACCATAAGACTGATAAATCCCTACTTCTACACCCGATGTGATTCAAGGACATGTGCATTTCTTGAGGACTTTTCAAGGATGTTCTCTAGATTTTTTTTGGTAGGGTGTGGATGTCAATAAAAATCTAAGGCTAAATGAGGTGAACTAAGCTCTTTTTGAAGTAAAATTGCAAGATTCAAATTTTCATTATAGTATGGTATCCTCCTCACTCTTATTAGAAGAAAATCAGCTCCATCATTATGAAAACTCTAGTAATTTTCACACCATTAATTATTTTAGTATAAAAAATTTCAATCTTCTCAAACATATTTTTCCTTGAAAACATGAGATAGGCACAAATTTCTACCTTCATTTGATGCTCGAGAAAGGCACAAATTTTCTTATCATGAAAGATCAAGAAAGACACAAATTTCAATATAATTAATTTTTCAGAAACAAACACATATATTAAAATTTTACTTTTCCACATTTATTATCAAAAAATGAGGTATCACAACACAAGAAAACTTTCCTTTACACTTAAGTTCAACTAGATCATTAATTTTTACCTCAAGAGCTGTTTAGATAGGGAAAATTTTCTTTTAATGTGGATAAACTAACATGATGTTTATATATTATAAGTTCTCAATTGATTAAATGTACAAGGAAGTACAAAATTAAAAACGATTCTCTATAAAATTGGTCTTTAAAACCCAATAACTGAAACAATAATTCAAAACACAAGTTCCTCAAACCGTCAAGTTCTGATAAGAATATATGAAAATATTGTTAAACAATGAAAGGTATGGTTCCCTTAGTAAGTTAGGTGAATGAAATGAATATGACAAAAATGGTTCATAAACCTCAAAGTAAAGTGATTTCAAATATAAATACAGTGGGATGTGGCCTAAGATTCAAAAATCAGAGTACTCTTCAAGAAATTCTCAAAGATTTGAATTTAAAAAGAGTCATTTTACGTAATAATTTAAGCTATGTTTCATGGAATAATTTAGTTTACTTATTGAAATGGGATTTTAAAATGGAAAATATAATCATTCTATCTTATAAGTTTAAAAAAACACAAAAAATTACAAATAAACACACAATGTTTTATAAAAAAATACATTTCATCATGAAAATAGAAAAAAACAACAAATGAAAATACTAAACATAAAATATTCCATCCACCACACTTAAATGACGTAGTGTCCTAATTAATTCAAGTGGATTTTATATGCAAGTAGATTTTAAATTAAATCACATCAAGTAAAAAAGTTTAAAGGAGAGGCACAACCTAACTTATTGGTTATGGAATGTTGAGTTCACTTCCTTAGTGTTGCTCTATGAAAACCTATAAGAAATGTAGAGAAGACAACATAATAAATTTATTACAATAAAATAAAAATACAAATAAAATAAGAATATAAGGATATATATTGGTTCAATCCCCCAAGTGGGCTTTGGGTTTTGAAAACCTCCATATGGGCAGTTCTTGTTGGTTATCCCGAATCTGATGGTGGGTGGAGTTTTTTTAAGATAAACCACAAAAAATATTCTTTCTATCATTCACTCCTTACTTTTTATTTAGGAATACATGGATATAATAATATAAATCCACCCACATGGTAATGAGATAAAACATTCATAATGGAGTAGGACAATGAATTAATCCACCTCTTTCTTGGTTTACACTTTCACAACATATTCTTCATTCTATAATTATTTCACAAGGTATGATGTATCAGTAGATAAATAAATGACAAATTTAGAGTTTAATTTTATTTGAAAAAAATTAAAACATGAATAATCAATATCACATTATTCCCGTTTAATGTGAGTAGCACATGTCTTGTTTTCCTCAAGATAAGCCACATTGTTCTTGTCTTGAACTCCCTCCAATAAGTGTTAATCAAGTTCTTGGAGCTCCAAATGTTCCTCATCTGGTGCATCTACATTTTCTTCCTTATCCACCAAGGAAATACATGTGTTGGTTGAATATAAAAATTTAAAACAGTTATAGGAGATAATCAATTCAGTTTCAACAAAATTAGAAGATAAAGAATTCATGAAAAGATCTTATCCTTGAGTTTGTTTGGCTTGAATTTATTCTTTATTGAGAGGTGACTCTTGCATTTGAATTTCTATAGATAGAGGAAAGTAGTCAGAATCCTCCACCTTCTCTTAAAATTACACCACTTTGGTGGTGTCTTCATACAATAGTTTTGGATCTTCTACGTTGTAAGGAATATGGTGATCAATTTGTTCATTACACTCATTCTAGAAGTCATCCAGATATTTTTGATCTCTCGTGCATACATTAGTAGGAAAATATTATTTATAAATCTCCACTAGTATTTACTAATATAGAATGAATGAATATTCTTTTAATTTCAATGAGGCCTCCATGGGTTCTTCAACTTGAAAGATAAGTGAGACTACTTCTTTCACCAATTTTTCTAGTTTTGGTTCTTCTTCCAAACCATGTTGTTGATCCTAGTATGCATGTACATATTCAGATATCCACTATATTTTTCTCTCTGGATTTTTTTTGTTTGACCAATCATTTCCAATCAGGATTCAATATCCTTGTGAAATTATTCTTCTTGGTGTTTCACTTGTGAAATTTCTCCATAAATATTTCTATGAAACAAGGTAATATTGTTTTTACCTTGAACATGTCTTGTTAAAATTCTATAAAATACTCATAGAATTCAACTAAATATCTATTAAATTCGCCCAACAATGGTTATTAGAGGTTTTACATAAGTTATTGAATGAAAAATTTGAATTCATCCTACTTGATTATTTGTATTCGAGCTCCCTGGATATTTTTTAAAAAGAGAGTAACACTATCTTCAATAGACCAGGGTGAGTGTAACATTATTTCTTAATCTTGTGGGTAATTATTCAAGGAATTAAAAAGATTATCATTTTAAAACATCATGATAAAAGATTTTTTTAAAATTTAAAAAGATTTAAATATTTATAATTAGATTTTGGCACTACCTCCCCGGTAACAATGCCAATTTTTGACACGTTCCTGTCAGGGGGTGTGACAAAAAAATATTTCCTATGTCAAAAATGTGGTAAAGTGTTCGACATTGGTTATATCCAAATAAGATAACTCAACAATCATGTTTTCAACATGAAATTAAATAATGAAGTGTAAGTTTTTTTTGAAACTGTTTATTTTTAAAAAAAGATACCAAATCAATGATACAAATAAGTTAATTAAGAAAAGTATTTTGAAAAAAATTGAAAATAATTTGATGAAAAACAATGATATGAATTGGGTGATCATGTCGGGTACATTTTTTCAATTACAATGATTTCATTATTTCAATTTATCAAATCCTCATCTACTAATATGATTAAAGTGAGATTCCATGGTTTCTTCCTCTCACTCTTTGGTAAAATTATTATAGTGAGAGTAAATATTTCCAAGATCTCATCTCGATCCAATCTCCTTCCATTTAATGATATTGTTTTAGGTAATACCTTCAATTGACTTGGACAATACCCAATCGTGTCTTGTTTATCCCAAATAATAATAAATATCCACTACCTCTCCCACACGTACTAATAATCACCAAGTGCTTAACCACTATGACCCGATCTATTCCATCATATATAGACTAGAACATAATGGAGGAAAAAATTATAATTTACCAAAGAAATAAAAACAACATAATTTAAAACCAAATTCTATCATACTTGATAATAAAAACCACTATTAGAAATTGAAATCATCTTTGAAAAAGAGAGAAAAGATTTTATACCATTAAGTGCATGAAATCAAGAAATAAAAAACCAAAAACCTCTCCTTACCCAATCAATCATATTTTTACCCGTCCATGTCAAGGGTATCTATGAATAATGGGGAAGAATAATATAGTACAAAAATAAAAATAAATAAAAGATGGGGAAGGAATAACATAAAATTTTTCCCCCAGAATATATACAATGGATATTTTATTCTATTATTCCAACCATACTTTTGAAAATTTCCAAGTTAACATATTAAAATTTATTATAAATGATGATTTATATATAATTACAAAGTTTCAATTCATTTAGACTTGTGTAGAGAGAGTCTTGACTTAATTAATCAGTCAAACGTTTTCTAGATGAGGAGACTCTAAAATTATTCCAATTGGAAACTTGAAAAGATAACATTAATGATAAAATTTCTCTAATATATTTAATGTTAGAATGATTATTTGTGTTCTATTTCTAATCCAGTTTGAATCACCTCATTTGGATGTCTCTAGTCCAAGATATGGCTCAATTAATGAGGTGGGTTCTATTCTATTGTCCATATTCATTTATCCTATTGACTGATTTTTTGGGGACATTGTGTTTTTAATGTTATCTAGGTATAACAAAAACATATGAATAACATAAATAGATTAATAAAAAAATTCTCAATTTGGACCAAAATTCTAAAAGATATTCTCAAAATACAGAAGCTCCAGAAAACTGTTAAATTTCTAGAATTAATTATTTTTCAGAATTAATACCAAAATTTAGAAAAAATAATAAAATGAAGAAAATAAACTCAAATTAATTATTTTAATGATTAAAAAATTGGAAGATAATATGAATAATTATGAAAAAATTAACTTTATCATATTTCATAATGATTTCAAAAGATCATGCATATAACCCTTCTCAAATCCATTGTCCATGTTTATGGTATTGTTATTCAAGACAAATTAGTCCAGAAGAGTTAGAGGAATACTTGATCTAACATTGAATTGATCAAAGTTATAAATGTTGGAATAAACATATAGGAAAAGATAATGTAGCTTGTAAATGGGATAACACTACGTTTTATGGATGACTTGATATGTTTACAAGTATGGAATATGAAGAAGACCATATCGAGGATGTGATTATAGGTGTGAATGATGATGAACATAGTATTGAGGAAATGAAAATGGAAGTTAAAGATGAATTTCATGATCGCCCAAATTTTTTTGGAAATTTAAATAGTTTTTCAGAGACACTATTTTACGATGGTCATAATAAATATACATCATTGTTAGCCATAATAAATCTATATAATTTAAAATCATACAATGGATGGAGTGAAACTAGTTTTACTGAACTACTTGAACACTTGAATGATATGATCCCAAAAGAAAATGATCTCCCTAGCCAAACATATTACTCTAAATGAACTCTATGTTCGATGGGTATGATCTCTGAAAGAATACATGATTTAACAAATAATATAATACTATTTCACAAGAAAAAAATCACTTAATGAATGTCCAAAGTGTAGTGCTTATCATTATAAAAAAGATGAATCGGGTACTAAAAATATTTTATGGTAATTTACAATAATTCCATAGTTTAGGAGAATATATGTAATTGAAGAGACTGTACTGTTATTGATGTGGCATGAAGATAAAAGAAATAAATATGGGAAACTTTGTCACCAGAATGACTCTCCTCAGTAGAAGAGAATTGATCATGAGTATCCGGAATTTTGAAATGAGTCGAGAAACCTTTATATTGTGTTATCTATATATGGGGTGAATCCATTTGGTTTTTCAAGAATCACTTGTTGTACATGGCCATTAAATTTCATAAATTATAACTTTCAACTATGGTTATGCATGAAACAAAAATAAATTATTTTTTCTTTGCTTATATCAGGACTAAAACAACTGGGTAATGATATTTATGTCTATTTGTCTCCATTAAATGTATCACTATATTCCATATGATCCTCCTTTATGAGAGGGCCTCAGGACAAGAAATCAATTAGGTCAAGTCGGATATCTCGTTCAGTTCGGGTGTCCCACAGACCAAGAGAGCAGAGCTCTGTCTTACTACAGGCATTCAAATGGTCGACCAACAGAAAAAGTACCTTGGGCTTCCAAAGATAGACGACCGATAAAAAAAAGAAATCTTTTCTGCTACGGTGGATTGAATTGTGGAAAAAATCCAAGGCTAGACGCTGAAAAGAATCTCCCAAATGGGTAAGGAAGAAATCATCAAAGCCGATGTTCAATCCATCCCCAGCTATATTATCTCTCTATTCAATCTTCCTGGTACGCTTGTTGACCAAATTCACTCTCGTATTTCTATCTTCTAGTGGGGTCACAATAACCAATGAAACATAATTCACTGGGTTGCTTGGAAGGTGATTTTAACTCCTAAATCAAGTGGTGGAATAGGATTTCGTGACCTCCTCCTCTTTAATGATGCTCTTTTGAAAAAATAGGGCTGGCGCCTCATGATGAATCCTTCTTCTCTATGCGCGAGGACTCTTCGTGCAAAATATTTCCCCCACTCAGACTTCCAAAACTCCTCTCTCGGCCCTCTCCCTAGCTTTCTATGGAGAAGTCTGCGGGGATATCGTCAACTGCTTAATAAGGGGCTAGGATGGAGGGTTGAGGATGGAACGAAAGTTAATATTTGGACTAATCCCTAGATGATCGATAAAGATAGTATACGGGCTAATTCCCCTACCGTTCCGGGGTACGAGAATGCCACTATTCGTTGTCTCTTCGACGATCATGGCAATGTGTACTGCATGGATAAGATCAATTCATGGTTTAACGAAAGGGATAAAAGGATTATACTTAGAAGCCCCTACGTTAGAGACGTGGGGAAGACTACCTATTCTGGAGAAACGATATTTCTGTATCCTACACGGTGAAGTCAGGGTATTGGCTCGTTCATGATTCTCAGCACAAGGAAAGAGGAGGGCTGTAGAAAACCCTTTGAAATCTTAATGCCCCCCCAAAAATACGCTATTTCTGGTGGCAGATTTGAACTGGCATTCTTCCCACCAGGGACTTTTTCACTTTTCGCCATGTCACGAATGACACGCAGTGTCCCCTCTGTTTGGAGGTGCTCGAATCCCCTCTACATACGATCATCCAGTGCCCGGGGGTGGAGGAGATTTGGACTCCCTGGGACTCTGGGATGGAGCTTATGCTGGATTTAGCACTAAACCTTCCAACACTTCTAATGTTGTGGTCATCCTCCTTCTCTGCGGATAAAGTTTCTTCCCTGTGCATTATGGCTTGGATCGTCTAGACTCGACGAAACGATTTGATATTCAACCACACATCAAAGCTTTCTAGGTTCTGGACTGAACGAGCCACCTCATGGATTGAGGGGTGTAATCAGACATCTGACTGTCATGGGCTCTTTGACACTCACATAGCGGCCTCACGGTGGTGCCCACCCCCGAAGGGATCCTCAATATTAACGTTGACGAATCGCTCTCCACAGATGGATTCGTTGGAATTGAACTATTGGCCCGAAACCATGAAGGTCATATCATTGCTGCCAAACATGAATGTCACTACGCTCTTTGGGAGCCTGTTGTTGCTGAAGCCTTCGCTATCCTTGCTGGGTTGACTTTTGAAAAAGATCTTGGATGGGAAACCATACACATTTTATCGTATTTCCTCACCATCATCAACACTATCAGGAATAATGAGGGGGCTTCCAATATTTTGGACTCATAATCTGGAAAATCCAGTCCCTCAGTCAAATATTCACATCATGCTCCTTTCCATTCATCAAAAGGGAAGGAAATGATGCAGCCCATCACCTGGCGTCTTTTAGATCATCTGTCGCACATCACCTCTGGTTTGACCATTTTCCTTCTTGGTTTCCTGAGAGTTTAACTGCTGATTTTCATGATTAATATATCATTTTCCTTTGTCAAAAAAATTATTTAAAATTATTTTGGGATTAGAGTGTTACATTGAATGATGATTACATAAATTAATATTTCACATTGAGATCCATGTTGAATGGGATGATAAATGAATTTCTTTTCGTATGAAAATTTTTTAAGATATAACATTAAAAGAACTCAAGGGAGTCCCATTTTCAGACAGGGCACACAATCAATTAGGTTGAAACATACATTGAAGAATGTGTTTTTAGGACATCATAGATTTCTACCCTGACTACTTAAGTATTGATCTTGGAAAACATCATTTTATGGATGTTAAGTAGAACATTCAACACTATATCCACTAATAGTTAATAAAATATTTTCTAATGTAAATATATGGACCCTGATTTTGGGAGACCTTTTTCAAAAAACCTTACCAAAACTGGTTGGAAAAAGTTATCAATTTTTTTGAATTATCATATTGGAATTTTATGTACGTAAAAAATTTTCTTGATGTCATACATGTTGAAAAAAAGTATGCGATAGTGTCATTGGTATGTTACCAAATGAAATTAGAAAAAAAAAATTATGGAATTAAGGTTATGTTGGACATGATTGATAAGGGAATACAGGAAGAGATGGTACCAATAAAGATTGAAAACAATCATTTCTTTCTACAGTTGCGTACACTCTTTCTTGGAAGGAGCGATATTTTTTTTGAAACTTCTTGAATGATGTAAAGTTTCCTTAGGGGTATTCATAGAATATCAATAATATCATGTCAATAAAGGATTTAATGTTAAATTTCCTGAAATTGAATGATTTTCATTTTTTCATGAAATATCAAATTCATGTATCTTTACGTTACATTTTTTCGAAGAATGTTTGTCATAAATAAACAAAGATTTATTTCTTTTTCAAAAATATATGCAAAAAATATTTAGTCCCAACAAAATTTCCAACTATGAAAAATGAAATTGTTGTCCTATTATGTGGATTGGAAATGTTCTTCCAGCTAACATTATTTGAAATGATGGTTCATTTCGTGAGAGAGATTCGACTATGTGTTCCTATACATTATATATTTTTGTACCCCATTGAATGGTATATGAAAATTTTTAATGGGTATGTCAAAAATAAATGTTGGATAGAGGGATGTATTTTGGAGTTATATATTTTTGAGGAAGCTGTTGAATTTCGTACTAACTACCTTTCTGTAGTGGAAACAATCGACCTAATGAAATATTGTCACACTAGGTGGATTGTGGGTGAAGGCATTTTAAGAAGAGATATTATCACAATCAATATTATAGATCGGGAGCAATCCCACCTTTAAATGTTTCATAATAGTTTAGAGGTTTCCACATCGGTTAAAACCCACAAAGAAATTATAAGGCATTTGAATCCATAAATAGCTGAAATATGGATATCAAATACACATAATCTACAGTTTATAGGATGGTTTCTAGACCCTATTTTTAAGGAGTCTGATGAAAATCTAGATTCAATTTTATAATGATTTCAATGGATACCCAGAGGACCAAGTGTGTCTATATTATCTTATAATGGTTATGTAATTAATAGTTATATAATATATACAAATGAACATGATGAATGAATTACCATAAACAAAAGTAGAGTTACACTTATGGATGAAGTGATGCATGGTTATCGTAATAAGGAAATAAATCCAATTTATGTGAATATTTCATACTTTGGCGTCATCAAATAAATATGGGAGTTGGATTATACAACATTCTAAGTCCTAATTTTTCACAGAAAGTGGGTTGATAATATGAGTTCTATTAAAATCGATGAATTGGGATTCATGAATGTCTATTTTAGAAAAGAAGGGTATAAGATGAACCATTTATAATGGAATCAATGATAGTAAAAGTATTTTATGTTCCAGATCCTGTAAACTGAAAGTGATCAATTATTCTATTATTGACCAAAACCACTAAAGGGTCATATGAAAATTAAACTAAGGATGAACCTTTCATTGGGTCATCACAATAATTTTACAGCAGACCCAATATAGATGGGGTTTTATGTCTTAGGAGACCACAATGAAGAGATTTGGATACTTGATAGCCGATTTAAATCCCTTCAACATTTAAAAAAAATAGAGTTCAATAATTAGGTTATATATTTTTTGTAATATACATTATATTACAACATGTTATTATCTGTTTGTTGATACATTTATTTAATATAAATTAAATGTTAAACCACTTCTATAAATAATGACTTCCTCACACACTGATTCTCCCAATCTTGAAGAATAATAGTCTTCTCAACCTACTACTCCTCCCAATGTAGAGGAATAATGAACTTCTATACATGTCGATACTACCAATTCAGAGGAAAAACATACTGACAAGGTTGAATACAAGGAAATGGTAGATGATGAATAGTTTATGTTGCATAAAAAATATGAGCATCATAGTGTGACCGTGTTAGAAAAAAAATATTAAGAAGAAATGAAAAGGCATAAAATTCGAGGTAAATGGAATGTGTGCGACCAGTCTGTTACCCCAATAAGGCCATGTCCATTAGTTACATTGGGATAATCACTCGAAAATGCATGATAATTGATTTAGATTCATGGAACCATGTATTTACCACACTTAATGCACTAATTTGGGAAGATATTATAGTAAAACTATAATATCCTTTCTTTATTTCACTAAATAAATAAAAAATGAAACATCGAATAACTCTTCCTCATCCCTTATAGAGTCCATTTACAGTAGATGACTCCCACAAGAAATATGTAATAATTCTTGTTGGAAGGATTCAATGATTATTTCTAACAATTATAATGAAATTTCACCTTAAATAGAATGAAGGAAAAATAAACCTAAACCCACCACTTTTTCATGCAAACCAAATAAGACAAGAAACATAAGATGTGTTTACTAGCCATTGTGTGGAGATATCTTTTTTGGTACAACAGAGCTGGTAATAAATTGTTTTAAAATATGTGTATTTATCACTTTGATTGAGAATTTGTTATTTATGAAATAGAAATTTAGTGCTGAAAATAAGTAATGGTCAACAAAAACAACATACCCCTTCCATAAAGCAAGAACATGGTATTCTTCAATTGAAAAAAATCAGTACGTATTTTAAATTTATCATAATACTTGTATGTGACATTAAACAACAATGAAATTATATTCATCTATTTATATAAATATTGGTGAATCCATATATGAATCCACTTCCATCCCACATCATGTTCTATGGAAGTGTCCGTGATTGTATGGCTATGTTATAGGTTTGGGTTTTGGGGTGAGACCCTAAACATATTTTGAGAAAAAACAATAGGGGGATAAAGATAAAGGAATAAAAGATATTAAAACAAGATTATATGTCCTTGAAGAAAAATTTCATTAGAAGACTAAGTTCCTATCAAATGTTATGAGATAAGAAAAGAGAAGAAACAACTCAAGAACAACCATTTCATGAATATCCTGCCTCACACCCCACCAAATTTTAGTTGATCCATTCCCCTAAATGATCTATGTTAGATGAGGTGATAAATATTCTAATATTTGTTTCTATGAAATTTTAGTCAAAGAGAAACTACCTATTCTGATATTCTATAGGGTGAAAATGATTGTGGTTTTTATCTATAAACACCCACCCATCGCCTTGTTGTGAGGGCTACCATGTTCAATATCCAAGAAGAGAGTCCACATAACAAACCACTTCCAATAGGTCTTGTGATAGGGGGGATTTTCATATATCATTTGTCGAGTGCCGAGCACCCTGTACCACTTGATGATTTAGATATTCATATGGTCAACCAAGATATTAGAACATTCATATCATGGATGTAAGATCTTTTAAAAAACATATCGTCAAGGAGGTATTCATTTACAATTTATTTTTCATGCTAAAACATTAACAATTAATTAAAAATGTCTGAATTAGTGAATTTTATTATTGAAAAACAATGGTAATGGGGTGAAAGAAAATTTCAACTCAAACCCATATAAAGTATCAACCAACCAATCAAAAATATCTTTTGAAAGCTTCTTTACACATCACGTTCTATATCCAGATTTATTAACATTAAAGGTTCATGCAGATAAAAAGTAAAAAAATGGTAGTAATAAAATAGTTGATTTAGAAATAAAATGTATGGAGGGGATGTTACAAAATAAATTTATCTTGATAATGTTAATGAAATCTACAAGTGTGAATGGCTGGGATTCTTAGTTTTAAATGTATTCACGAGGTGTGTTTTCGTGATTTTTTCCAACAGATGATATGTTATGTTATTTATGAATAAATAAATTACATATTTTTTCCAGAAGTATATGTAAATACCAATTGAATGGATTACCCCCATGAAAATAAATTTGGAATAATTAGTCCTCACATCACTTATATAGACCCAAAAGAAATAAAATAAAAACAATGGATGAAATAGTGGAAAAACTAGATAAATATTTTGAAAGAAAACTTACCGATGGAACACTCTTCTTAATACAAAAAATACGGAGTAAAAATATACAATTTAGTTGTGTAAAATATATTTTAATTTCTTTCATTACATATCACTTTTTATCATTTTAGGAAACATTGGATATTTATTTTGATTAATTTGGATACTCCGATGATTTATTTCCTAGATTAAATGCATACTTACCCAACTTACTGACCACACATGATGGCGTTTGTTAATTTGTAATACACTACATCCAATATTTTAAGCGTAAAAATAATTTTATATATTATATATTCTATTTTAATGATAATTTTTTTATGATAGGGATGTTTTTAAATATAATGAAAATAATGTCATACGATTTTCCATGAACACAAGGATCCTAACAAGTTCTAAATGTGTAAAATTATGAGGGTATATATAATAATATTTCACTATAAAAAACATATCAAAAAAATTAATTATATTTATCAATGTTTCTGCTGTTTCTATAATAAAAAATGGAAAATATTATGGTTATTATGTTTATAAATTTATGAAAGAGATCATATTCCATCAACATACTAGCATCCAAGAAGAAGTATTCTCAAGGATAATTAATATTTCATTTAAAATATTTATTAATACTTTGTCTATCTATATTTTTCCAGTACTAATGTGACTATAAAAAATACTCATATTTAAAAGATGATAAATATTTTCTTAGAAATGAATTGGCAGTATACATGATGGAAGAATGTATACGTATTACGTGAAGATTTGACTTCTATAAAAGTAATGGATTATTTCATATTTATGTTTAATTAATTTCCTTTTAGTATTACTAACATAATAATTTATTTCTTATAAATATATATTCCTTTTTTTCATTTGGGGTGGTTTGTTTAAAAATTCTCACGCTCTTGAGAGATTGGATTTTGAGGCAAAACTAAGAGTTCAATGAGAAGGTAAAAATTATTTTAAATATAATATGTTTTTCCTCATAATATTATCTATTTTATACTTCATTAACATAATATAAATTAAATGTTTTACTACTCATGCAGACAATTTCTTATGCACATGATGATGTTACCAATCCCAAAGAAGAATTAACTATAATAAATAAACCCATTTGGTAAGATGTAAAGGTAATGTTATAATATAATTTCTCTATTTTACAGAAAATATATATAATGAAATGTTGTTTTAATTTTCATTATTAATCACAAGGTTCATTTATTTTATAATATATTTTTCCATATTTCATTCCTTTTTCCACCAAAACATTTACATACTTCTTCTCCCTTAAAACCATTTCACCACTATAGTGTTGTCATTTATCACTTTCCTTCAAGTTCCCTTCGCTGACTTTGTAAGAAGAGAAACGACGCTGCCTCTACTCAATCAAAGAGGTACTATTTATGTTTTTATAGTAAAATAATTTTTCAAATAATTAATTTATTAATTTATATTTATGTCTAATTTATTTATTTATAGTATTAGTCATTTAATAATTGTTTTCTTATACATGTGGATTCTTTTATTTGAGTTGTTGTGGTCTATTCAAAGATGCTCATACTCATGAGAGATTAGAATTTAAGGCTACAACTGAGATAATGAAAATAAGGAAATAGGTTAATAATTTATACAACTACCATGAAAAGTTTAATTCCTACTAATTATTTAATTAGTTTTTTCAACATTTTATCTACTATTTGTAAGTTAATTTCCTTATCATTTTTAATTATTTCTTATTTAGATTTTTTTAATAAATCTTTTGGAAAGTTATATTTTTCGTTCAAATATATTAAAACATCCACAAAAGAGATAATATATTACTTTTTTCCAATGTTAGCATGATTTCCATTTCCTTTCTTTGTCGAACTACCAACACTGCATATTGAGTCGATGTTCTTAGCTGAAAAACCTTTTTTGGATAAGAAAATCGAATTCATCATAATTATTCGTAGTTTCAAAAATTCATCCAATGGAAATCATGGTAACATTCGAAGTTGTAATATTCTGAGCCTTTGGGATGTGTAATAATCAGTTTCACCTCAATCTGACACATGGTGTAACCGGTATGACTCAAAGTGACTTTTTTTTAAAAAAATTGACATTAATTTATGTAAAAAATAAAACTGACATATTCAAAACTGATCAAACATATTCAGATTATTTTGATACTTTATAAAAAATATGAATTATTTATTTTTGATGTGTAGTAATAATCTTAACCTCAATTAGATACATTATGTTCCTGGTATGACTCAAAGTAACTATTATTAGTTTAAAATTAAAATTTCAATTCAAAAACCGACACTTATTAAAAACCAAGAAAATTAACTCATATTGTCTTGATAATTCAGTAAAATAATTCATAATTCCTTTTTTATGTGTAAAAATCAGTCACACATAAAACTTATACATTATGTGACTGATTTGACCCATAGTGCATGTTTCCAGTTTAAAATGGAATTTTATTAAAAAAGACAAGTGGCGTACTAAAAACAGAGAAAACACATTCATATTTTTTTATACATTATTGAAATGATCTATAATTCATTTGGGATGTTTAAGAATCATCCTTACCTCAATATGACACACATTCTGATCGTTATAACTCCAAGTGCATCTTTTTATTTAAAATTGACGTTAATTTTAGTAAAAAAGATAAAAAACTCAAAACTGAGAAAACAAATTTAGATTGTATTAAAACTTTAATAAAATAATACATAATTCATTTTGGATGAGTAATAATAATCCTAACCTCAATCTGATACATGATATGCCCGGTACGACTCAAAGTGTCTCTTATCAGTTTAGAATTTACATTTTAGTTCAAAAAGTGGCACTTGATGAAAACCAAGAAAATGTTCTTGTATTGTCATAATAATTTAGGAAACTGATTCATAAGTAATTTCTGACATATAGAAATTAGTCTCACATTAAACCAACACAATATGTGACTTATATGACTCAATGTGTATGTTTTCAGTTTAAAATGACATTTTAGAAAAAAATACAGGTGAAGTACTCAAAAACAAGAAAAAATATTTGGAATATTTTGATACATTATAAAAAATGATCCATAAGTCATTTTAGACATGTATGAATCATCCAAATCTTAATAAAAAACACGGTGTGACCAGTATGACTTCAAGTGTGTCGTTTTATTTAAAATTGACATTAGTTTTAGTAAAAAGAAAACTGAAATAATCAAAACAGATAAAGAACATTCTTATTATTTTGATACTTTATAAAAATGATCCATAAGTCATTTTTGATGTTTAAAAATCATCCTCACCTCAATATGATACACAATATTCCCGGTATGACTCACATTGATTGTTATGAGTTTAAAATTTACATTTTAGTTCAAAAATTGTCAGTCACTAAAAAAAATCACTCGGATTGCCTTGATAATTTAAAAAAATAATTATGATGTCAATTTTGACTTGAAAGAATTATCCTCATGTTAAACTGAGAAACTATATGATTGATATGACTCAAAGTGTGTTTGTAGATTAAAATGACATTTTTGTAAAAAAAGACAATCAATGTACTCAAGAATGAGAAAATTAATTCATGTTGTTTTTTATACTTTATGAAAACAATTCATAAGACATTTTGGATGTCTAGGAATCATATACACCTCAATATGATGCATGGTGTGACTGGTATGACTCCAAGTGCGTCTTTTTATTTGAAATTGACATTAATTTTAGTAAAAAAGACAATTGAAATAATCAAAACTGAGAAGATGAATTTGTATTATTTAATACATTATAAAAATGATCCATAAGTGATTTTTTATGTGTAGGAATCCTATGAACCTAAATCTGATACATGATGTTCCTAGTATGACTCAAAGTTCCCATTATTAGTTTAAAATTTGTATTTTAGGTCAAAAAGTGTAACTCAATGAAAACCATGAAAATGCACTCAGATTATCTTGATAATTTAGGAAAACTATTTATAATTTGTTTGTAATGTGTATGAAGAATTATCACATCAAACTAATACATCATGTGGTCTGTATGACTCAATGTGTGTGTTTCCAGTCTCAAATTATGTTTTAATAAAAAACACAAGTGACAAACTCAAAATTGAGAATATGCATATGGATTGTTTTTGATAATTTAGGAAAGATATTCTTAATTAATTTTTGATGTTTAGGAATCAGATTCAACTCAATATAAGGCATAGTGTGAATTATATAATTCCAAGAGTATATATTTATTTAAAAATGGCTTTAATTTTAGTAAAAAGAACAACTGACATATTGAAAACCAAGAAAACACATTCAGATTATTGTCATACTTTAGGAAAATGATCTAAAACATGGTGTGACCGGTATAACTCTAAGTGTGTATTTTTATTTAAAATTTAAATTAATTTTAGTAAAAAAGAATAAGTGTCATACTAAAAAACGAGAAAACACTTTCATATTATTTTGATACTTTATAAAATTGATTCATTAGTCATTTTTTATGTATATAAATCAACTGTAAGTAAATATTATGCAGGGTGTGACAAATATAAGGTGATAGAGCATGTCAGGTATGGACACTTTGTCATAATAATGGTTGAAATTGATTTTTGTTCCACTCTTATTAGTAATGTGAATCTTGCTACTCCCACTGATGATATACAAATCAGTGTTGAGTATGAAAATTTTCCAAAATTATGTCAATACTACAATTATTTTGGTCATCTACATGGGAAATGTAGGAGGATTTTTTGTGATTTTTGCAGTTTTAATGGGAATCCTTCAAAGGATCATGATAATAATGATAAGTGGAATTTATCTTGGCCACTTGGACATTCAATACCTAGGTATCCTAGGAAGTGGATGGATGAATATCTATAATAATATCCTCAAAATAAAGTGGATTCAGTGTCTAAAATATATCTTTTGTGGTGAATCAATAGTAGGAAGGAACGTCATGATCATTTTCCATGCTTGAATAGAAAGATAATAATGTTATTTGTGGGCATGTTGTTGGAAAGAAACTGATTTTCTGGTGAAGTGATATTCCATATGAACCTGTTCAGCTGTCGGTAGATGAGGTTGTTGGTGTTGTGTCTGGGTGTTATCCTTTTCCAAATGATGTGAAATATTGTATTTTGCAGCCACTGAATACAGAATTTTCCGGGCATGTTTTCTAGAATGATAAGACCAGGCAATCTGAGGTTTAAAATAGTGTCGATTATCTTCAAGAGATTTATAATTTATTTAGTTATCCATGAATGATTGGAAATTGGAATAATGTTTTTGATTATAGAAGTTATAAGAAAAAATAGATGGTTCTTATGAACACTAATTACCTCCGGTATATGAGTATTGGTGATCCTATTTATTTTAAGGATGCTGTTTTAAATGGTAACGGAAATATGATCAGTATTGATAGTGTTGCTCTGATTCCTCAAAAAATAAGGTCACAGAAGGATTACACCTATCTAACAAAGAATGTGTCTACAAGGTCATATTCAAAGGCATCAAATATGTAGCTCACCCTAGAGAAGGAAATATCTAAACAGAGGATCCATGTGATCCTCATTCAATGAAATTCACAACCAGAGTGGGAAACAATTGATGACGATGACGATTTTGATTAAAATTGTGAAAATGGCCATGATTTTATTAATCTGTAGTTTTCTTTTCTGAATGAGGGAATGTCTCTTTATATGTCCCCAACCATTTTTCCTTCTTTTTATCTTTTTCATTCACCTTTAATAAATGTTAAGGATCTTTGGCTTCTGGCTGGACCTTCAGAATTTTAGTAAAAAGAACAAGTGATGTAGTGAAAATAGAGAAAAAATATTTAGATTGTTTTGGTACTTTAGGAAAACGATCCATGATTTATTTGTGATGAGTAGGAATCGTCTAAGCCTCAATACAATGTATGGTTTGACCAATATGACTCACAATATCCCTTAACCTTTTAAAATTGAAATTTTAATTCCAAAACTTTTCCACTCATTAAAAACCAGTCAAATATGCTCCGATTGTCTTATTAATTTAGGATAGCTACTCATAAGTATTTTGTGATATTTTGGAAGTACTATCATGTCAAACCAATACACGATGAAACCGGTATGACTAAAAGTGTCACGCCCTGACCTTGAATACTCCTTTATTTTATCCTTTCATTAGTCTCAGGTCTTTTGGTCAAGGTTAGGGTTTGAATCACGGTTGAAATTTTGGATTTTTGGAGTATCGAGTCGTTTTTTAGGGTCGCACATGTACTGTAAGGTTATTAGAAACCATGTGGATCAGTCATGTAGAAAGTACATGTTCAAACATAACCTACCACATGGTTAGCGCTTGACCATGCGGTAGATCCTAGGTAACCATGCACCAGTTTCTCTGTGGGATGATATGCATCTCCAAATTTTTCCTTTCCATAACTCTCTATTAGAACTTTTGTGTTTTCAATTAATTTTTAAATTTCATTCGCATCTCTAATATACATGTGGCTTGATGGAAATGGTGATTTTGTGTTGTTATAATTTACGAAAAAAAGTTTTCAAAAGTGATTTGTGGGAAATAGCTAGGCTTATGGCACCAAGAGCGTTTTCTTGAATGCCTATGTTATTTTAAAATAGAATTAGGGTCTTTTATGAAATGTTTATCCCTTATGATTTGGTGAAATTTTTTTTTGTGAGTTTGGTTTAGTGTGTATAATTTGAAAATAGTATAATTTGATAAGTGTGTTGAAAATGTTTTAAAATGATTTTTACAGTTATAAGGGGGATGATTTTTTTATAAGATAATGTGGGTGGTTGGATATTGTTTTAAGGAAAATGGTGATTTTTTGGAAATTTATTTTGAGTGTATTCCTGGTGTGTGGTGTTCCATTTTATGTAGGCACATCCATGGGTGCACTAGGTGCACGCATGGATGTGTCTTAAAATGACGATGTGGCTTTAAAATGGTGTTCCCTTGAAAACAAGGTTTCCTAAATGGTTCTTATCTTCTAAATAACATTGGTTACTTTTAGTGGTTTCTAAATATGGTTTAAATAGAATCTATGTTTGTATTTTAGATTGTATTTTGGGGTGTTTTTGGGACTGTGTGTCTCAAGGGGCAATTTGGCATGTTTTACTAGTTTCATGTTTTTCCTATAATGGGGGTTTTGAAATGTTCTTGGTTAGATAATTTGGGGTGTGTCGAGATGGAGGCCCATTTTTAACTTCAAACTCAAAGGTGATGTTTCTATTAACCTTTGGAAAAGATTTTGCTTGGAAAATAAGTGTCCCTGATTGGAAAACTAAGGGGTTTTATAAAATGGCATGAATGTTTAAATAGTATGGCAGCTTGGTTGGAACCATCTACATATGAAATGTAAATGTAAATCTATGTATATGGGGGCCTTTATAGGAGGGGTTAACCTTATTGGTTTATTTTATATTGTTTTTTGTGTTTAGGGTGGGAATGTGCGGTGGCAGTATGCAGGATGCATCACATGTGTGTTGGCCACATACTTACACAATATTAATATTACCACCATAGGTTCCTGAGTGTATTTTAGATGATCGAGTGATGGTTTCTTACCCGCCTTGATTAGATGGGTTGGTACCCTCCTAGAGTTTTAGACATACCATGAGTGTTGTCCCCTGATGAGGTTTGGATAGATCATCCATTTGGTTACTAACTTAGGGTTTTCACTATATGCTGGTAGGTGCTTCTGAATCGAGTACATCTAAGGGTCTTCTAGGGATGTTTAGGAAATCCCATGGTTACCATTTTTTCTTCTTCTTAACCTTATGTTACAATTTTTTTCAATCCTACAATATGTATTTATTTTTAGCATAGCCCTGATATTATTTGGTTTGGGTTTTGGTCGTAAATGGGTAACTTGTTTTGAAAAGGGAAGGTGGTGTGTGTTAAATTTTAAAATTGAAAATCTATGCTTGTATATTGAAATTTGAAAACCCAATTTTTATAACTATATTTCAAAATAGCGTTAATGGAATGTTTGGGGAAAGAAAACACTTGGATTCCATGGTTTAACATTGGAATTCCTACTGAGCATTTCGGTGCTCACACTTACTATATCTTTTCAGTTTGAGGTTCCATTTTTCCCATGTTATCCGAGTATAGTTTCTTGTTGTTGGAGAAAAGCTGGTCTTGTGGTTGGTGGGGACCAAGAGGTCACATGGATATCATATGTCCATGTTTTATTCCTATTTGTTTTAATTTTCAGTCCAGTTAGTGGTATCTTATGTTTGAATTAGTTGTTTGTTCAGTTGAGATTAAGTTTTTACTTTTTCTATGTTTTTAGATTTTTCTGTTTATTTATTAGGTCCTAGTTGTTTCATTTGGGATTAAATCATTCCCACTAGTATGTTTTTATGCCCAGCACTAGTTGTAGCCCATGGGTATCGGGAACACTCTTCAGGCCATGTCACAGACCAGGTTAATTTTCAGTTCAGATGACACCACAAGCTATTTCATGAGAAAATGGTATCATAGGAGGTTCTTTGTTATTTGGGGTGTTAGGTAGTTAGAGAATAGGACTTTAGGGACATGAGAGGTAGGCATGGTAGGAGAGTCACAAACACTTTATCATTCTGAACCTCGAGTTTCTAGGGGTAGTTTGGGATTTTTTTCTTTTTTTGGATTGAGGGATGACAATGGAGGTGAGCCAGTGTTATTTTGTGATCCCATATGGAGTGGTGACCCATTTGGAGTCTGAGTACATGGTTCAATAACCTCTTGGTTTTTATTTATTATTTTTTTCATGGACCACTACCATGTCACCTAGTTAGGCATAACTACTAGAGTCTTATATTGGTGGTTAGGTTAAGTTGAGTTTCAATTTAGTTCCATTTAATGTGAGTATGATAGTAAAATGAATGTGGTTTTTAAATGGAAAAGGATTTCTTTCAAATGATTTTGAAATTTGAAAATGGGTTTTAAAACGAAAAGTGTTTTGGTTTGAAAATTTTTGGGATATGTTTGGATTTGACAAGTAAAAGATATGTGTGACTCTTTGTACTCTTTATGGAAGGTCACATGTGTGTAGGTATGTATGGAAAGTTCATGGGGGAACTTGTTCATGGATTATTTAAGTGGAATTGGATAGAATCACATGTGATGGTTCATGAAATTCCATGGGTGGGTGATTGAAATTAAAGTATTGGCCTTGTTTTTGTGAAGTGATCTTGAAAAAGAAAATGATTTGGGAAATTGAATTTAGTTTCAAGAGTGGGTTTCAGTATTTGGAAAGAGGCTTTGCGAGAAGGTGGTTTTGAAATTAAAAAATTTAAATAGATTTTTGAAAAGGATAATTTTGGTTTTGTTAGTATTTATTGGGCATCTGGGCCGGTTTCCTTAGCATATGGTGTTCTTTTGATTTTGTTTTAACTTGATGACGGTTTAGGTTTTGTGTTACCTGTTTTTTTTTCAGAGTATTACCCCTAGAAAGGTCCCAAATATTTCCAATTATTCATGCCCATATTCCAGTTTTTTCATGTCTCTCCTATTATTAGATGTAATAGAGGACCGTTAGAGTTAATGAGGTGGTCTGATGAAAGAAGATAATGTCCTCTGGTTGTTTGGAACTCATGAGGTTTTTAAAGTTTGTGTCTTATTGGGTTTGTTTGAAGGTCCATCTCTAGATGAAAGGGAGTGGTTCTCCCCATCATCTATGAAAGTCGGGATGATGCGGGATGTGTTTAAGTCTGTTTTTATCCTATAAATTACACCTAAGGAGGTGAATATGAAGAAGATTGAAGGGCTCATATGTGTTCAACAAGGATAGTGGACAATGAAGGTCTATGCTAACCACTTCTTTTAGTGGGTTTCTGTAGTGCAGGTGGTTGGTAATTTGGTATTTCCTGTCATTCATAAAATTTCCCCATCATGAAATAAGTTCATTCCAGATGAACTTTTCTCTAATAATACCCTTTGTTGGTTTTTAATCCTAACTCTTCAGACCACATTCTTTTGTGGCAACAGTGTGGTTGGTTTGGGTAGTCGAACCCATCTAGTCATATCCCTCCAAAATCCTACACTCGATGTGGTTGTTCGGGTCATCAGGATATGTTTTGTAGGAATCATTGTTTGAGGAAGGAGTTTTGATCAGGGGATTCTAGTGCCTGACTATGAGGCAATAGATTCTTCATCCATTAGAGCCCTAACCATATGTATTGGGGTGAAGCTCATTCATAGTTAGGGGTTTCCAAGGGAGTGAGAAACCATAGATCAACTTTTTTTAATTGTTGGGATTTCAATGTTAAAAGTTTCTAGTTCCCATTCATTCATTGTTATGAACTCTTAATTTCTTCATAAAAGTGTGATGAAATCATTCTATCACAATCTATGCGATTGTATCTATTCTAAATGCAGAGGGTGTTCTGTTCTTGTTAGAGATATCCCTAGTTCTGGAATTCCATTAGACCAAGATTCCTTATAATAGTGATCTTGTTTAAATCCTAGTGGTTTAGTTGTTACATTAGGTTTGACTAAGTTTTTTGAGTTTGGGTTATGAGTCCCTTATTTTCACGTTGCGGTAAGGCTGCTGTTTGGGCATGTTCGGGTTGGGAGTACCTGCGTTGGCCCCCCTCCCCAGGGTGGTGTTTTTGAGTTTTAAATTCTCCTGTTAGTGGAATTATTATGGTGGGGAGAAACCTCCAATGTTCTCCCCCCACAATATCAGGCTTCTGTTTCTTCTGGAGATGGTTGGGTGTGACCCGTGGAAAGAAAGGTCACCCCAGGGCTTATGGTCTTCCTCGGTTTTGTCTATGATTGGACTTGAGTTTTTATTAACTTTTTTTTGGTGACATTATAGGTGTATAAAGTGTCTTTAGTGGGAAGAATTGTCACACCAAAACCTTGTATATTCCATAAATTTATCCTATTATTAGTTTTGGGTATTTTGGTCGATTTTAGGGTTTGAGTCCCTGTTGAAATTTTAGATTTTTGGAGTCTCTGGTGGTTTTTCTAGGGGCACATGGGTACCACACAGTTAGTAGAAACTATGTGGCCTGGTCATGCGATGTGTCCAGGTTCAAATAGAACCTAATGCATAATATCACAAGGTCATATAATATATCCTAGGTAACCATGTTCTATTTTCTCCATGGGTAGTGTGCTCTGCATAGTTACCACACAGTTTGGAAAATCATGCGGTCGTGTTAGGTCATTAAAATCCCAATCTCTAGTTTTCCCTCTATACTCCCTTGAACCCTAAATCGGACCCTCCCTCTCATTTTTTGTGCACCAAGGGGTCCCAATACCCCCTATTCCTTGTTTCTTCTCCCTCCATGGATCAATCATTAAGATTCTAATCTATGTTTCTTATGGTTTTGGACCATTTTCTTTCTTTTTCTTCCCTACCTCCTTGATTTCTTAGTTCTCCTTTGGTAGGACCTCTCTTGGACAAAACCTAACTATTAAGGTTTCTTTTAATTCCTTTTCAATTTGGTTTTTATGTGTGTGAAGGGTTCGTGGGTCTTATATCTCCCTTCTCGGAGAGTTTCATCGCTTTCACACTCAAATGAGGTAGGTGTTTCCAAATTCTTCCTTTATAGAACTCCCCATGGTAACTTTTGTGATTTCAATTAATTTATAAATTCCATTATCTTCTTTAATATATTAATTTATTTAAGATAATTTTTATTTCATGTCGTTAGTATTTACAAAAAATATTTTTCCAAAGTGATTTGTGCGAAATAGATAGGTTTATGGATGCTAGAGTGTTGGCTTGAATGCATATATTCTTTTAAAAGGTAATTTGTGGTCTTTTATGAAATGTTTAGCCATTATGATGTGGTGATAATTTTTGTTTGTTCATGAGTTTGTTTTGGTGTGTATAATTTTGTAATGGTTTAATTTGATAAGTGTGTTGAAAATTTTTAAAAACGGTTTTATGGTTTTAAGGGGGATAATTTGTGTCTTTTAAATAATGTGAGTGATTGGATATGATTTTAAATAAAATGATGATTTTTTGGAAATACATTTTGAGTGTATTCTTGGTTTTTGGTTTTCTATTGGATTTCAGCACATCCATGGGTTGACAAGGTGAACACATGGATGTGTATTAAAATGAATATGGTGCTTTAAATTGGTGTTCCCTGAAAAACATGGTCTCCTAAATGGTTCTTGTTTTTTAAATAACATTGGGTCTTTTGTGTGGTTTCTAAAGATGATTTAAATGGAATATGAGAGTGTATTACCATTTGGATTTTGGTGTGTGTTTGGTGAATGCGTGGCTCAAGGGGATGTTTGGGATGTTTTAGAATTTGCGCATTTTTTTTCTAAAATGGTGGTTTGGAAATGTTCTTTGTAAATAGATATGGGGTGTGTCGAGATGGAGGCCCATTTGGAACTTCAAACTCAAAGGTGATGTTTGTGCAAAACTTTTTAAAATAGTGCTTTTGGAAAATGAATGTCTCTTATTAGAATCCTAAGGGGTTTTATAAAATGGAATTAATTTTTATACGGTTTGGAAGCCCGAATGGAACCTTCTAGATATATAATGTATATGTATGTATATGGGGAACCTCTATATGAGGAATTACCCTTCATGGGTTATCATACATTGTTGCCTATTTCTAGAGTAGGAAAGTGTGGTGTTGGAATGTAGGATGAGTCACACGTGCGTTGGCCTCCTACTTACACAATATTATTATTACCATCATGGGTTCATGGGAATCATTTAGATGATCGAGTGATTGTTTCTAACCAGCCCTGATTAGACGGGTTGGTTCTCCCATGGAGCTATTGATAGGCCATGAAGGTTTTTCCAATAGTGAGGCTATGATAGATTATCCAGCAGCTAATTTTCTAAGGGGCTTCACTATAGGCCAATAGAAGGTTCTGAACCGAGTACTTCTAGGGGTCTTCTAGGGATGTTTAGGGAAGCCCATAGTTACCATTTTGTTGTTATTTTTTACCTTCTTTTACACTTCGTTTCAATCATGCACTATTTATTTATTTTTAGAAAAATCCTAGTATTATTTGGTTTGGGTTTTGACCATAAATGGGTCAATTGTTTTGAAAAGGAATGGTGGCGTGTGTTGAATTTTAAAATAGAAAAGATATGAATGTTTAATAAAATGTGAAAACCCTGTTTTTATAAATTTCTTTCAAACTAGTGTTAATGGACTATTTTGGGAAGAGAATCACTTGGATTTATTTCTTTATCTTTGGACTTCCCACTGAGAAACTTTGTGCTCATGCCTACTTTATCTTTTAAGTTGTAGGTTCCATTTTTCTCAGGTTCTCCTGGTTTAGTTGCTCATTGTTGAAGAAAATCTAGTCTTGTGGTTGGTGGTGACCACATGGTCACATGGAGATCATGTGTCTGTTGTTTCATCTTACATGTTTTACTTCTATGTATAGTTAGTGGTATCTTGTGTTAGAATCATTTTTTTATTCAGTTGAGTTTGAGTTGTTAGTTTTGTTGTGTTTTCAGTTTTTTTCTATTTATTTATCTGTCTTTAGTTGTTTCTTTTGGGATTAAATCATTCCCACTTGTATTTTTTTCTGCCTGACACTAGATTCCATCGCTTAGGGATAGGTAAATTCCTTTGGTCCATGTCTAGTACTGGGTCGGGAGTCGGTTCGGATCACACCCCGAGCTAGTTCATGACACAAAGTGCATTTTTCCATGTTTAGATGACATTTTTTTTAAAAAAACAAGTAAAATAATGAAAACCATTCAAACACATTCTAATTGTTTAGATACTTTAGGACAACAATCCATAAGTAATTTTTGACTATTAGGAATCATCCACTCCTTAATATAACACATAGTGTGATCGGTATAACTCCAACTGTGTCATTATTTAAAATTGACATTAATTTTATTAAAAAGAACAACTGACATACTCAAAATGGATCAAACACATTCAGATTGTTTTGATACTATAGGAAAATGATCCATTTCTCATTTGTGACATGTAAGAATTAACCATACCTCAATATGATGCTTGATGTGACTGGTATAACTCCTAGTGTGTTTTTTTATTAAAAAAATGATATTTTAATAATTTATTATTTCATATTAAGGTTTAATTTATTTCGTTATAGTATTACTAACTTAAGGTTTATTTTCACCTATATGTGGATTCTTTTTCTTGGGTTGAGAATATTTTTTCAACAACTAATACCATGGGATGACTTTTTTGATAGGGGATCACATGTGCGAAATATTATGAACCATTAATGTTTTTAAATTTTTTTGGATAGTAATTGTATGTGTAATTATACAAAACAATTTTAAAATTTATATTGTGGTGTTTTTTATATTCATTATTTAAAATTTATTTCCATTAAATTATATATTTTGAATACAGGTTACAGGTACATACTGAAGTGTGCTGTTATAAAAATATAAAACAACAGTATGTTGGGCCTTTATCAGTGCTAAACTAGATATGATCAAGGGTGGCCTTTCTCAGTGCTTCTTTTATCATTGATAGAGGCCCCCATTTATCCGCAGTTTTTTAGAACTCATAAAGGGGACCCCCTATTTGACAATGTTGAGGAAAACAATGTTTTTAGCATTGTTAAAATCCTTTCTCCATGATATTAAAGAGAATATCTATATTAGTTCCCTCCCCAACATATGCATATTTGAAGGATCCTATCTCCGCATCTCACAAAGCTAATCAACTAGCATTCCTCTATGTAGAGCTGTACAATGCATGGAACCGGTGGTAATTGGAATTATCTCTCATTCTTCGAATCTGGTTAGCTCTCCTCTGACAGAAACTACTTTCTCTGAATATATATAATTATATAATTATATATATATCTATACAAATATATATAATTATATATATATTGTTTTATAAATATATATTATTATATTATTATATTTATAATTTTATAAAAATATGTATAAAAATATTTATTTATAATTATATTTATAAATAAATAATTATATATTTAAATAATTATATATTTAAATAATTATTAAATTATAATACATATACCAAAAGGGTCCAAGAAATAGGATAACTTGTTCCTATAAAAATTTATTGAAAAATAGAATACAAGAACATGAAAAAGAGAATATATTGGGTCAAACAAAGGACAATCCCTCATCCAAAAAAGAAAACTAAAAATGAGTAAAATTAAAAACATCTACATAATCATCATAGATGTCATCAACTAATTCCCATTTTGAATGATAATTCGTATGATTAAAAAGCATCGAGTAATTTTCCTCGATTTTAACCTACTCCAGAGTGAGCTCCTTGGAAGAAGAAGACCGGCCACGTCCACATGCAGCAACCCAATCGTCTCTACCATGACCTCAACCAGAATATTTTGGATGAAGAATCCATTTATATGACTTATTTTATTTCCAATTCCCCTTTATTTCATCCCTCTTCAAATGAGGTACATTATCAATGAGAGGTTACCCATTAGAGTATGTAATGTGAGGCGATTCTCTATATGAAACATCCTTCATAACTGGGGAAACATCAATCTCTATATCATTCTTTCTTTTGTTGGATATGGAACACACCATCCCCAGTTCTTCATCCACTTATTTATGCACATCCATTTCAAATTCATTTTTACAATTTCAGTGATATCTGGCATTGGATCATCCATAGTTATCATGGGTCCTACTTTGGAACAAAAAAGTACATCTTTGAAAGAAACACTACCACCTTTAATATCTTAACATGGTTTAGTTTCTTTTTCATCAAAAATAGAAGATCCTTCACCCACTGAAGGGAATTAATAATTTTGTTCAAACATAGGTGTTTCATTCCCCTTCATGTTAGCATTCATATTTTTCCCCTAGGACCAATCCTAGCAGTGGTGCGATCATTCACAACATCTTTCCTCAAAAATTTCTTACCAGTAGGCTACAAGGTACCTGAATGTTTGACTTGAATATTTCAGACATTCTATTAGTTATATAATTCATGACATATAACCTTGAAGAACTTACATATGAATGGGATTAATTCATATTCAAAATGAACATCAATATTATCACCATTCACCACTAGAGTGGTAGAATCAAGCATATAATTTAGCATGTCAACATCCACAAGGACTATAGAAAAGTAACCAATTTTCTTTTCAATAGTTTTTTCATCCATTTTAATGGGCACACCAATATAAGAGACAAGCTCCTGAATAATTATAGGATTCCAAAACACCCAGTTGAGACCATGATTTCTGGTCTAGATTTGAACAATTGTATGTTTTTGAGATTGCAGGTTGAGACTCTGATCCCTAGAAGAGATGCGAAAAACCCTCAGATTAATCACATCGAAACTGGATCTCGAAGCATAGACCTGATCATCCTCATTAGAAAAAATTAAATGAAAATATCCTCTGCCAATAAGGAAAACTCTCCAAGTGGATATGCCCCAAATCTGGTCGAGCCTCAATTTAACCTCTTTAGTGGCCTCGTTGTCTCAACTGTCAGCCCTGAAAACCATGGTCGTCATGCCTGTAACTTGCTCATGACTTTACTACATCACTACTAGTATCGCTTATAGTTCCTAAATTGTCGACCTCAACCATATTCTTTCCTCCAACATGGCCTGTACATGCCTGCACGTAGCCTTCAGAGCTTCCATCAAGACAACCCCATGACTGCTGCATCTGACTGGCCTGCTTCATCGAGCATTTTTTCTGCATCCATTCCTTACATGCGTTCACTTTTGTTGTGGGGGCTGTGGAACTCCACTATTTATGGGGGAAAGCCCCAAATAACTTCAATAAGGAGCATACGAGAATAAAATTCCCATTTTGGATTATATTAGTCCAGCAACCGAAACCATTCTGGTACAAGCTGTTTCACTTAATATATATATATATATAATTATATATAATTATATAATTATAATTATAATTATATGAAAATATTTTTAAATAAATTATTTAAAATTATAATTTTAAATAATTAAATATATATTTAAATAATTATAAAATTATAATAAATATAATAAATAATAAATATATTTATTTATAAATACATATTTTTAATTATTTAAATATTTATTAATAATTATATAAATTTAATATTTTTAATTATATTTATTATATTATTTAAATTTTATATTTATCTGTTCTATTTTAGCGTTGATAATGATTTATTTTATCAACGCTAACTATTTTAGTGCTGATAAAACATATATTTATTCGCTCTTTTTTGAAGGTGTTGATAATAGTGGTACCTAATTTTTTAAATTTAATGCCAAAAAAATAATCCTCCATCACTCCTTCAAGAATTCTGGGAACCAAAGCCTCACTTCTGTTCATCATCAATATTCTCAATGAATTAGTCCTCTCATGATCTAAGGTATGCAATTATTTCTTCTTTTTTTTAATCGCAATCCAAACTACATGACCATGGTGTAGGATTGAGTATTTTCATGGGATATTTATATTCTTATTCACACATCCATGTCAAAAACACCCCCTTATCCATAAATTTTAGAAAAAACCCTCAATCCAGTGCAATATTCATCCAAAAAATTTTCTCGACTCACTATAGGCATGATAATGAGCATTTTCTGCATGTGTTCCACACCATGTTCATAGTGTTTTCACTTTACCAATGATCCCTGGGAAATCCCCCTACACCAAAGAACTTGATGGTTCATTCTTCCTAAATCTCATCCATGAATCTCACTACAATTCAACACTATTTACTCAGCCATTTCATTGATCATTTTACATCATCATCAATCTCTTCCAATGCTTACGTAGCTAAAAAAATGAATCCAACACAATGAGAATTGTAATTATCATATCCTCCACTATTATTTTATCTCTAAATAGCTACACTAACATTGGTTTATCTTCTTGATATTATTCTTCAATAAATTTGGTTCTGATTCTAATTATTAAAATTTTTAATATCTCACTGACCTATGTGTGAGGAATTTGGTGGGATTTTTACTCTATTATGAAAACATCAGAAAATTTCTCATATGGGTTTGAAACTATGAGACATATGGATGTGTAAATTTCATTTCATTGATCATTAATTTTTATTTAGTTTTGTTACATTTTTTTATTATTATAGATGGATTAATTTTTTTTAGAAATTTTCTTTCAAAAGTTGCGATCCTTGATCCTTTTTTGAAATAAAATTTACCTATAACTCATTTAGTTAAATTTATTTTTAATTGATTTATAATTGAGTTTTATTTTTTGTTTTATTATTAGTTTCATAAAGATATCATATTACATGTTGGGTGACACTATAAAAAAATTATTACATTATGGAGGTTTTTAAAATTAATTTCTAAAACACCGGCTATTATTTTTTTCAAAAAGCAAGTGGTTTTATAAAATGAGAGTTTTATTTTCATAATAAAATAATAAATATTGAGAGGTTTTTTCTACGATACTATGAAAATATGTCTCATTAATTCGTTACCCCGTATTTTTTGTGTTTCTAATCTGCACATCATCCTCCATGCCTCTATTATCTACCCATGTTCCGAACATTTTCCCCATGATCTTTCTCCGTTATCTTCAACCACATGAGATCTATATTAGTGTTGATGCCAAATTGACTCCTTCCCCCTTAAACCATCTTACCTATAAGTTCTCTTTTTATATTGATATTATTCATCCTCCATCTCCCCACTTCTCATTACAATGTTATATCTCATTTTTTCAACTAACACCTTACATCAACCATTGTCCATCCACATACACATCCCCTTATAATGGTGGCATCCTTATCTCCACTTCTTGGTGATGGCCATCATCTCATCTATTATTATGAGGTTAAATTATTACAATATATTTTTGAATACATTAAGAAAAAAATAAAATAAAATTATTTTTCTATGTTTATATTATTGTCAGTGGATAAAGAAATTGAAAATTAATGAGTTGATTTTAATAAATATGGAATAATTTAATGGTTTAAAATGATGAAAAAAACCTTTTGGTTTAAAACATACATATAGTGATTTAATTAATGAATTTCCTAATTTGAAAATTTTGGTTTAAAAGTATATGACTAATTGATTCTATTTATGCATTTGATAAATTGAAATTATTTATTATTTTAAAATTATTTAAAATATAAATATATAGTATGATGTGTGGTTAATGTTTCATTTTTTAAATAAACATTTAAAAATATAAAGTGAATGGGTTTTATTAAAAGTGATATTCATTGATTTGTTCAATATGATTCATTTTCGAACACTCCGTAAAATATATTCCAAAAAATTGAGTGGAATTTAAATTTATAAATGAAACCAGATGAGTGGTATATATATTTTTAAATTCATATATGTGTAAGAAAAAAGGGTGGGATCAATATTTATATGACCATATCAACTTTTAAAGACCTCATATAAACACAAAATATCACAACATACATAACATAGATTGATAATAACACGATTGAAATGACATGTTACAAACTCTATCCAACCCATAATGTATACATCCTGACTCCACTCCCACACACTTGGACTCACATGAAGCTAAGCACTACTAAAATTCAATACTCACACCAAAATCCATTTACTTTTCCTGGAGTACTTATAGGATTACTTTGAATGTTGAAAATTCAATAGTTATCTTTGAATTAGTTCATGTAAGACCTTCCAACAATGCCTTCTCCTGATCACATCAATCAAGGATCCCCTTATAGGGATTAGACTACATCAATTTTCAACATTAGACAACAATATAATAAATGTTTTATGGTACCTCACCAACTCCCATTCTTGGGAACATTTATATTTTAGGTAATAACCATCATCCTCATCAATTCATCTTACAAATAGTTATTATTTAATTTTTTCCCCTAAGACTCATCCTTCATATCTTCTTGAAATGCACCTATGTTTCATAAACAACTTTGAGTCTTCGTAATCCCATACTAGGTACTAGTGATCATTGTGGATGAATTCATAGGATAACACTTAACACTAGTGGAGTTGTTTTTTTCTTAAATTCAATTACCCATTTCCTTCAAAACCTGTTGAAATTATTGTAAACATTCAAATGTTGGGTTCCCCTTATTTGAAATTCCCCTTTTTTATATTTATTTATTTAGTTAGATATTAATATTACTAAATCATGTAGGATGGATATTAATTAAAAATGTATGAATACCAATTGTATAACAAAAGAGTTTGAAGATGGGGTGAAAGAGTTTATCAAATTTTAAAAATATCATGTATATGAACCTTCTAAAATCCATTTTTCAGGCTTACACACTCTTTATTCAAGTCTAATTAATCTAGATGAGTTGGAAGAGAACATAATCTGTCATGGAATATATTGAAGTTATAAATGTTGAACTAAACATGGGAAAAAAGTGAATATATCTAGTGAATTTAATAACATTGTGTTTTATAGATTATTTTATATGATTACAAGTGTGAAAAATGAAGAAGATCATATCAAGGATGTGATTACATGTGTGAATGGTGATGAAGATCTCATTGAGAAAATGACAATCACAGTCGAAGATGAAATTCGTGATTGTCAAAAATTGTTTGAAAAGTTCAATAGTTGTGTAAAGAATCCATTGTATTCTAGTTGCACTAAATATAAAAAAAATTCAGCAGTACTAAAGCTATATAATTTAAAAGTTGGAAATAGATGGAGTGATTCGATTTTTTATGAATTACTTTCTCTCTCAAATGATATGATCCAATAATATAATTACCTTCCTAGATGAACATATAATGCTAAAATAATTCTACATTCAATGGATATGATATCTGAATGAATACATGTTGTTGGCCCATAAGAGAATGTTGGCCACCATCTCTAGTATTAACTGTTTTAATAATCACAAATCATGTCAATTCCAATTAATCACATATAAACAATTTCAATCATGATTATTTACATTTCAATGTGTGAAATTATGTTTTTCTATGATCTCATATAAATTTTTTATATTTTTTTAACATTTATGTTGTAAGACCATCCAAAAATAATAATTTCTATGTATAATAGAGTGACACTAACATAAGAGATGAGATATTGATAGTTCAACTAAGTCACCGAAAAATGAACTACCGATGTAAATTGCGAACTGATAGATGACCTTCCAAAATAGATGACCTACCGATGAAAATGACATACCAATGCAGATGACCTACCATCAATTCAAATGAACAACTGATGAATTGTGATACCAATGAAAGGAATCACCGAACTTTAAAATGAGTCACTGAGGAAATGAGTCATCAATGCATGGAATGACTAACAAAATGACACACCAATGGAATAAGTCACGGAAATATGGAGATACTGATAGAGTATTCATTGATAGATTGCATAAAATTTATTCAATTCAAAACTTTTTCTAACGGTCATATTTTGAGTGTTTTAACATGAATGCTTAATTTAATGCCTTTCTGCGGAAATCATAAATGAGGATATCAGAAATACGAGGTATTGTGTCTTCCTCAAAAATGCACATTTTCAGGAAGAAACAATACATATAAAATGAAAAGTGAAGGAAACATATACACATGGGTAGACTTGCATAGACAGATAGTCACTATATGATACGATCAGACCTCCCATGCGCAATATACAACAAGGAAGAACAAATAAGAAATTTTTCATTACTACTTACTGTGGCCCAAAGAACTGTCCTTCATAAAAGTTTCGTCATCTCTGTAGAATCCAAATAAATCAAAGGAGAAGAACATATCACCTTCATGGAAGATAGAACTTAGTGCTTTGCAACACTTTGTTTTAATGTTTGTTTCTATAAGAGGACTCAAAATTTAAATCTTATTCATAAGAGAGTCTAGAGATGAATTGAATAACACTTAGAGCATCTATAATCCTTTATTAATATATTCTTCTCTATTTTTTCCAATTTTCATAAAATTTAGAGAACTGTGTGTATGTACTAAAAACACACATAGTCTCCTGCACTAAACTAGATGATACTAGATATCCTCAAAAACAGTATTTTTAAACTTGTTCATCCCATGAAGAACTGTAAAACTGGTCTTGTGTGACCTAGTTGTATTTGATCACATGTAGAGATGTGGTATATTTATTATGACCTAGATAGTTTGTGTACCATTTTGTTAACCCTAATCCAGGGTGTGGATCATAATATTTATCAATATATATTTCTTGGTGTCAAATGATCACCAAGTAGAGAGGACTAAGTCTCTACTTGAGACTGAACCTCTTGTTTTATATCTACTGTGTTTTCAATATTGTCTTTCTCTATTTTAATTCATTTTTTAGGAAACTAAATTTTACTAGGATAGTTAGCCATGGATAGTATTTATAATAGATTTTACATATGATAGTAGTTTTAGAAGTTGTATCAATATCTCATATTGTTACAATTGAGAATTAATCAATCTTCTGAGAAACTATTTGAACAGTCAAGCTATTATAATTTTGCTACCTTGGTGGACTGGATACTTTTATTTTAAATTAGGGGAACCTTTTAAAAAAAGTTTTTAAGAAAAATAAAATTTAGTAACTCAATTCACCCCATATTGAGTATCCTAATCCAACCAAAATTTGGTATTAGAGGTGTGTTTTTCAAGTTTATATTTTCAAAATATTAAATTTTAAATCTATTTTAAAATCTTCTCCAACTGTGATTTTAGTTGTATTTTAAAGGTCATTCAATTTCTGTTATTTCTAAATTTCTAGTTTTTTAAAAGCCTATTTAATTATTATGGATAATATACTTAAAGGTGATGCTACCAATAGACCTCCATTCTTTAATGCATTATGCACAATGGAAAATTAAAATGAAAATTCACTTAGAAATTTTGGGTTTTAAGATTTGGTCTTTAATTATAGATGAATAGAATCTCCCTACTACTGATAGGAATACTTGGGATGACCCAACTAAGGCTGCATATAACAATAATTTCAAATCTATGAATACCATATAATATTCTTTAATTGATGAAGCGATTAATGAAATTTCTACTTGTAAAACAGCCCATGAAATTTGAGAAAACTATTTGTTTCACATGAATGAACCACTAGTGTTAACGAAATGAGACTTAACACATATACTATTATATATTATAACTTTAAAATGAAGCCTAATGATCCTATTTCTATAATTTATCTTTGGTGTAATAAAATTGTGAATAATATGATCTCTCTGGGAAGGGATGTTACAACCAAAGAGAAAATCATGAGAATACTCAGATGCTTACCAGATAGATAACAAGGAACTTCTGTAACAATTAGAGAATACCGTGACATTAGTAAGTTACCAGTATAGGAGATGATAGGAAACTTGATGAAGTACGAGTAAGAAATAAAATTATACAAAGAAGAGGATGATGAACCCAAAATGAAATATATTACTTTCAAATCTATTGCCTCCAAGAAGAAGGAAAAAGTTCAAGTTGAAACTGAAATCTCATGTGATGAACAATCATCAGCAGATAGTGATGAGGAGATAACTCAAATAGCCAGAAGGTTTATGAAATTTTATATAAAGAAGATATTATTTAGAAATACCAGATACAAAGGTATTTATGATCATAAGGTCCATTGGAAAAATTATTAGAAGAAATATGATACTTCTAGTGAAATAATTTGTTACGAATGTAAGAGAAAGGGACAAGTAAAGGCTGAATATACCAAGATAATGTACAAGATGAAGTATGATGATAAGGATAGAACGTATAAAAATTCCATGAAGGAAACATAGAGTGCTTCTGAGGATAGCTCATGTGACTTAGAGTCCTCTGATGAAAATTTTGATAAAGAAAATATGTGTTTTATGACAAACACATATAAGGTAACACTAAATTCTCCTGAACATAATTCCTATTATTCTGGAGATGAAAGTGATTATTTAAATAAGACAAATAAGGAAATTTTTGAATATTTAAAAAGTTTATAAGTCACTCATAATGAATAAAAATATAAATAAAATATTTAAAGAAACAACATGCTTTGACTACCACTATTAAATATGAACATTCTGTAGAAAAAGAGAAAAATTCTCAACTTCTTAAGAAGAACAATGAACTTAAACTATAAAATGAGAAATTAAAAAAATGATATAGATATATTTACAAATAGAAAATAAATCTCGGTTCAAATTATTGGTAATCAAGTAGCTCCTATGTATACTACTAGAATAGGATACTAACCAGGAAACAGCAATATGACAAAAATTAATTTTGTATCAAAATCTAGAAAATCTAGTTTTATGCCCAGTTCTAAAATGTTTTCTTCAATTTCCAGCTATTAAACAACTTCTACTATTGCATGTTTTTCTAGAAAAAATATAGTTTATTTTTCAAATACGTTACATTGTTCTTATAGGAAACCCATGAAGAAAATGTGGGTTCCCAAATCCCTTATTATTAATGTTACTAGAACAAAATATATTACGGTACCAAAATATTTTCTTATCTGATATTTTTTATAGGGAAACTATTTGAAAAGATCATGTCAAATATTAAGGTACTTGGATAGTGGATGTTCAAGACACATGGTAGAATATTACTCATGCTTCAAGAACATGATAAATATTTATGATGGACATGTCACCTTTAGTGACGATGCCAAAGGAAAAATAACTAGTCTCATCCTGATTGGTAACTCTAACTCAGTTTTAATTTCTAAATTACTTTTTTTATGGATTAAAATACAGTCTACTTAGTATCTCTCCATTATGTGATGATGGTTTTAATCATAAATTTTAAAATGATGCATGTAATGTTTCTAACTCAAAAAATAAGTCAGTATTTTCTACTCTGATAAATGAAAATGTATATAATGTTAATTAAGATTCTTTAATTTATAATAAATGTTCATTCTTGAGTTCTTTTTCATAAAGAATCATGGATTTTTCATGGGATATTAGAAACTGCAATGTACACTCACTTATAAAGCTTACTTGAAAAGTCTTAGTCAATGCTCTATCTAAACATGAGTTTCCAAATGAAAAATTATGTAATCCTTTTAAAAATGGTAAACAAAACAAAATATTTTTCAAACCAAAGAAATAAGTTTCAAATTATCAACCTCTTGATTTGGACCACATGGATTTGTTTTGACCTTCTAGAGTTTCAAGTCTAAGTGGGAATCATTATGTATATGTTATTGTAGATGAATACTATAGATATACTTGGACCATCATCATGGCTCAAAAAAGTGAACCTTCTTCTCATTTCACCATGTTTTCTAAGAGTTTATAAAATATTAGTGGTCTTAGAATTAAAACCTTAAGAAGTGACCATGGCCATGAGTTTGAAAACTAGGAGTTTGAATACATTTTCTTACAAAATGGATATAGTATTAACTTCTCTATTCCAAGGACACCGCAACAAAATGGAGTTATAGAAATAAAAGATAGAACCATGTAAAAAATTTCTATAACCATGATTAGTGAGTATGAACTGCCTATATACTTTTGGTCAGAAGCTGTCAATATAGCATGCTATATAATCCATAGAGTCCAGATTATACCTATCATTAAAATTACTCCCTATGAGTTGTGGAACGATAGAAACACCAAGGTTAACTAATTCATAGATTTTGGTTGCACGGTCTATATTCTTAACACTAAGCAAAATCTAGAAAAAATTTCCTCTAATATTGATGAATGAATTTTCCTTGGTTATTCTTTTTCTAGTTAATTCTATAGAGTCTTTAATAAGAGAACCAAATATGTGGAATAATCTATACATTTCAAGTTTGATGAGACATATCCAGATTATCAAAAGAAAACTATAGAAAATCATGAGGATGATATGTCAGACATGAACATCAATACTATATCTCTGGAAAAATCTATGAAGAAATTTGTTATAAAAAATAGTTCTGGGAATTCTACAAATTCTATTCATAATGAACCTAAACCTGTTGAAGAATCTGAAGTGACTAGAGATTTGTTTTCTAGATCTGCCAAAACTCTCAAGAACTATCCTTTAGATGCTATTGCTAGAGATTTAGACAAAGGAACATGGAATAGAGCTTCTCTAAGAAATCAGGTTGAACATCAAGCATTTCTATCACAACTTGAACATAAGAACATCAATTATGGTATCAATGACGAATTTAGGGTGATGGCTATTCAATAATAGTTAAATTAGTTTGAAAGAAAAAAATTGTAGAAACATGTAGATAGACCCAAATACACATTGACTATAGGAACCAAAAGGGTTCTTATGAATAAAGTAGATGAAGCTAGTAACATAGTTAGAATCATAGATAAGTTGGTTTTAAAAGGTTATAGTCATGAAGAACAAATTGAATATGAGGAAAACATTGTACTAGTAGCTAAACTTGAAGGCATTGGAATCATTCTTGGCTATAAAACACATCTAGATTTAAAACATAATCAAATGAATGTTATGATTTCATTTCTAAATGGATATATAGTTGAGGAAGTTTTTATTGAACAACCCCTAGGTTTTACAATCCCTCATTTTACAAATAATTTTTTTAAATTAAAAAAAGTTTTATATGGTTTAAAGAAAGGTAAAAGAGCTTTGTATATTAGGATCGTCACTTTTATTATTTATAAAGGTTTTACAAAAGGAATAATTGATCCTACTCTCTTTTTAAAAATAATTTCCAAATAAGTTTTAGTAGTACAAATTTATGTAGATGATATTTTTTTGGATAATCTAAAAATTATTTTTGTGTTGATTTTTCAAATATGATGCAAAGTGAATTTGAAATGAATTTAAGGGGTGAACTCAAATTCATTCTTTGATTTCAAATAATTTAAAATAAATGAGGTATTATTTTGAATCAGAGTAAATATACTAAGGATATTTTTAAAATATTTTTCTTTGAAAGCGCTAAGAGTAGTGACACTCCAATGATTACCAATTGTAACTTGGACCTTGATGAAGATGGTAAATCCATTGATCAAACCACTTATAGATGAATGATTGGAAGTTTAATCTACTTAACTACATGTAGGACATATATTATGTTTAGTTTATGCGTGTGTGCACATTTTCAAGAAAACCCAAAAGAATCTCAAATTTTTTGTTAAAAGGATTTTCAAATACCTCAAACATACTACCAACCTAGGACTAATCTATCCTAGAGGAAAGCCATTTGACTTAGGGAGGTCTTCAAATGATTATTTGGGTGGTTGTAAGTTAGATAGAAAAAGAATCTCAGTCACATTTCACATTTTGGGAAAGTCTCTAGTTTCATGGTGTAGTAAGAAAAAAAATAAGTTTCATTATCTACTGCCGAAGCTAAATACATAGCTACTGGTAGTTGTTGTGCACAAAATTTGTGGATAAAACACACATTACTAGATTATGGATATCAATTTAGGCATGTCCCTATAAATTTTGATAACACAAGTGCTATTAATATTTATAAGAATCATGTTTCACATTCTAGGACAAAACAAATTGATGTAGGGAATCACTTTTTAAGATACCATTATCAGAAAGGTGATATAACTTTAGAGTTCATGGGCACTGAACATCATCTTGCTAACATTTTCAGTAAGCAATTGAACATTGAAAGAATGAACTACATCAGATATGAGTTAGGAATGATCAATCTATAAGATGTTGTGTTTCTATTATTTTTAACAGTTTAAGTGAAGTTATCATACCAAAACTACCAGTTGATGCTAACAATGTCATGTTCACAATGACGCTTTGTCATAATGACACAGTTTTCATGACAAAACTGATGATACATTATACTAACATAGTTTCTATACTGACAATGATAATTTTTTATGTCAATACCCTGTCATACTGACACTGACGCCTTGTCATGCTGTCACATTAGTGTTTTGAAAAATCTGTCATACCGACACCGACGACTCACTAAGTTTATACATTTTATGTTTTTACAATACAATGTTGTTTCATTGATTTTGTTGATCCCAGTTCATGATTTCATAATTTTGTGATTTCAAAAGCCCTAAATGGCATACATATTATTTGATTCACTCTACTCCTTTACCCCTACACTCTCTCAGATGTTTATCTTTCTACCCCTAACCATTTACCTTCTTACCTCTAGAATAAAATATTTGAATGGATCATGTGGAACAAGATCTTGATTGTGGCAGGTCTCATACTTCTAATAAATAGAAAGGTGAATCGATAAACTCTTCTGGTCTATTAAATCCTACTTTGGAAAACAATGTTTTAACTCTTGAAAAAGAATTTCTTACAGAATGGATATTGGAAAGAAAGTCTTTGCTGCGCAAGGTTCTACAAGATTAGGTTTGTCTTGAGTGGTTCTCAGATAATCAGTGGCCCTTTTACCCAAATCTAGTTCATGAATTTTAAATGAATATGGAGTTCCTGCTGCAAGGAAATGATGTTTCCTAGATCAAGTCCATAGAAAAAGGGAAGAGAATATCTTTATCATCAATACAATGATTTGAATGTCTTAAAGTTCCTCATGAAGGTGTATTTAATGATTATCAAGTTACCTCTCTACCTCAGAGTGATATGTTATTCTTTGTGATGGCTCTGAAGGAGCTTACTAATAATGATGATCATAGAAGACCCATTTCTACAGAGTTATATAGAGAATGTCGAATCTTTTTTATGTTTATTTAGAATCACATATGTCCCTGGAAAGGGGACTTTACTTCTCCGAAGTATCAATATGTCTACTTGGATTATCTGTTATGAAAAGGGTTCAAGGTAAATCTATGTAGATACCTTGCTGTGAACATTAATGAAATGATCAACCCTTCCTGAAAAACTAATTCCCTATTTTATCCAAGTATGATCTTAGAAATGTTAAAATAGAATGGTTGGGTAAATAAAAGAGAATATTTTGTTTTCGAGTGTATTGGGATGTGCCTTAGTAAAGATATTTGTAAGAGGATAAAAATCAACTGGAACCCATGGAAGAGAGAATGGATTGGAGATTAAGATAAGATTTATGATAATTTCAATCCAGTGGACTATCCAACTATGCCTAATAATATGGATGATCATGGTTTGGGACCAAATGAGAAATTTGTTTACTATTCATAAGAAGAAGAAAATCCTGCCACTGAAGTTATAGATCAGGGGTCACCTATCGATTATATGAGTGATCCTGAAACCACTGTACATCACAATGGTATTTTCTTTTGGACCTACTAGTCCTCCACTTTCCTTACCCTCTAATGACCCCACACATGAAGACAATGAATATGGGGATATTAAAGTGTCTGGTAGTGTGGAATATGTATATAGATTTAGTGGCTCTGACGAAACATAAGAATGTGAAGATGATGAGAGTTCTAGTGTATGTAAATAGGAAGACGATGAATAATATCAGGATCGAAATAGAAATGAAGAGCATGTCTCTAGACATGATGATGATGAAAGTAGTGAAAGTGATCATGACCATGATAAGGATTATCAAGGTAAAGATGTTGAAATGGTTGAAGATATGGATCAATCTCTTTTGGAGGAACCTCCTGAAGTAGTTTTTTAAGTAAAAGAAAATGTTGAAGTTGTTATTGAAGTGTAATCTAAAGAAAATATCATACCCTAATAGGTTTATGATAGAAGGAGACCTCATTCTAAAGATGAGAAAATAGGGAGGAAAGATCAATTTGAGGGGGAGCCTCAGGAAAGGGGAGATCAATCTGGTGAAGAGAATCAACTTGGAAGAGTAAGAATTGATACTCTCACTCCTCTGGATGATGACGTAATGGTTTAATGGGAAAGGAATCTTATGTATGTATCCCTGGGTTTAGATTATGAAGACTCAGATGATGAATATTTTGTACCTATTTCATGGGAATCAGTGGATGAGACACTTCCTATTGACTTTGTTACTAAAGAAGATTTTTAAAGGTTTAAAGAAGAAGATTGTTCAGATGTAAGTATATCTATTCAATCTCAGACAGTGCATGACATTAAAAAGGCTAAAAAATTATAACACTGAATTGAGTGATTAATTACACTCTCTCGGATATTAAATAGTACAAATGAGGCAGTCTTGGAAAATAAGTTTCTATTCCAAGTCATACAGTAGGTATAAGTGAGGCTGATGCAGCTAACATTGCAAAGAAAGTGATAGAGGAGATTCAACCCAATCAAATTACAACTATTGATACAATTGTTGCAAGAAATTCCATGTTGAGAAAAGAAAGGACTGGTCTTTCTTCTATAGTAAATAATATTTCCTCAGAGTAAAAAGGTTTCATGGATACTATTCTTAAAACTTTAAAGACTCATACCTCAACTCCTTATGATATTCCTTTTACATCTAGCCAGACCTCTCAGACTCTGGACATTGAGGTCGTCAGAGCTGTTGTAATGGATGAACTTCAAGCTCTATTTGATGATTTTGGTTTGGGAAACCTTGAAAATATTGAGAATAATAGTGATCATGATCATGATATGGTCAGACTCTATTCCAAGAGTGATGAAACTGTAAATACTTAGATCATAGAGAAGGTGGACTACTATTTCAAAATGATCATTACCAAGCATCAGTTGACTAGTCTGTTTAAGTATTTCATAGGGAAACTTTCTTTGCCTCCAGTAACCAGATCTTTTAAAGATCAAGTACAGATGTTGAAAGACTTCACACCTCTATTGGACAATTTTATGGAGAATAAGGAAGACTTTGAGAAAACAATGAATCATGGTGGTGATATTGTTAAGTATTTCATAAAGATTTTAAAACCATACCATCATGTCCAAAGTGAAGTGATTTTAGTGCCTGCTTCTGCACCTCTTGGACCTCATGGATCAATTAACCCACCTAAAATGTCAGTTTCTAAATCTTTGACTCAGATTTGACCAGTGATACAAGAACAAATTCATCCTCTAGTGTTGTCACAACACAAACCTATCCTTGTACCTAATGTTCTAGAAGGAGTTATCCTACCTCATCTGAAAATTTCATCAGACCCTCTAGTTTATCAGCTCCCAACTAATGGACCCTTTATTGATCCCTCTGAGAAAGGGAAGGACCCTCTTAATCCTCAGTCGTAGTGTGGATCATTCTATGATAGGGTTGATTTCTTTACTATTTTATTTGAATCCTTGTAACATATTGTACTTTATTGATTAATAGAATTTTGTGTTCTTGTATTTCCTCTATTTATCTTTTATGTATTACTTTATATTAATTTTTATTTCTTTTCTACCTATTTTATTTTTAATAATCCCAAAAGCGGGATAAATAGTTTGGCATTATCATGATATACTTTACCTTTGATATCACTCATATAAATATTAGTTTTTCTTTGATACCAATACTCTTTATTTTACCTCTGAACATTATCTATATATTATAAATAGTCATTAATAATAGGAGATGATAAGTAGAATTATTTAATTCCAAATAAAGTTATTGTACAGAATAATTCCATTATTTGTGATCATAAAAAAGGGGGATATTGTTGGCCAATAGGAGACTATTGCACACCCTCTCTAGTATTTATATTTTTAATAATCCTATATCATGTCAATTCCTATTAATCATGTATAAATGATTTAAATCATTATTATTTACATTTAAATGTGTGAAATTATGTTTATATATGATCTCGTATAAATTCATTACATCCTGTTAACAGTTATATTGTAAGATAGTTCATACAAAAATATTTTCTAAGTCCAATAGACTGACACCAATATTAGAGACGAGATACTGATAGATCAATTGAGACACTAACAGATGACCTACCGATGTAAATGACCTACTGACATATGACCCACTGATGCAGATAGCCTAACGATGAAATTGACTTACCGATGCAGATGACCTACCATCATTTCAAATGACCTAACGATGTATGGTGCTTCCGATGCAAGGACTCACTGATGATTAAAATGATTCACAGATGAATGGAAATACTGAAAAAATGACACACTGATAGAATGAGTCCCCGATAGAAGGATATACCAAATGAGGACTTGCTGATAGTCTGTATAAAATTTCTTCTATTTAAAAGTATTTCTAACTATCATATTTTGCATTTTTTTAATGTGACTGATTAATGTAATTCCTTTTTCAGACATCTTAAATGAGGATTTCAGAAATATGAGGTATTGTGTCCACCTCAAACATGTATATTTTCGAGATTCAAGAATGTATATACAATGAAGAGTATCGGAAAGAGATACCCAAGGGCAGACTCATGCAGACACATATACACAAGAAGATATGAGAAGGCATCCCATGAGGACTATATAGAAAATAAGAACACATGAGGAATTATCCATTCTTTCTTTTTGTGGACAAGAGAAGTTGTGTTCACAAAGTTTCATTATCTCTACAGCATCCAACAAAACCAAAGGAGAAGAACATATCACCCTCCTAGAAGACAAAAAATCGTGCTCCATGAAACATTATTTTCAGTGTCTGTTTCTAGAAGAGGACTCGAGCTTCAAATCTAATACATCAGAGAGTCCATAGCTGAATTAAATAAAACATAGAGCATATTTAATCCCTTATTAATATATTATTCTCTATTGTGTACTATTTATCTATACTTTTGAGTAATGTGTGTGTCTATACTAAAAACACACACATTATTTTACACTAAACTAGACGATACTAGCTATCCTCAATCAAAGGTATTTTTACACTTGTTCATCCCAAAAATAACTGTGGAAGAGGTCATGTGTGGCCTTGTTTTCTTTCCACATAGAACTGTGGTTGTGGTCTTCTGACCTGGATAGTCTATGTACTGTTGTGTTAACCCTGATCCAAGGTGTGTATTAGAATATTTATCAATATAGATTGATTGTTGGTAAGTGATCACCAAATAGAGAGGACTAATTCTCTTCTTGAGACTGAAATTCTTTTATTATATCCATTTCGTTTTCAATTTAGTCTTTCTCTGTTTTAATTCATTTTCAAAAAACTAAATTTTCCTTTGATTGTTAGTCTTGGATAGTAGTTATAAATATTTTACCTTATTATAATAGTTTCAAAAGTTTTATCAATCTATCAAATTGTAACAACGAAGAATTAATCAATCTTCTGAGAAAAAATTTGAACAGTCAAGCTATTATAATATTACTACCATGGTTAACTAGCCAATTTTATTTTAAATTTGGGAAACCTTTTAAAAAACATTTTTAACAAAAAAATTTATAGGAACTCAATTCACTTCCCTCTTGAGTATCCTACTCCAACCAAAACATTCCTATCTAAATTATTTTATAGAATTTTGTAAGGACCAATAATAACTTAAAGAGTTCCCAAAGTATGGTTCCTATCAATACAAGAAATATGAATCTGTTCTTATGAAGCTTGTATGATACTTTCAAATAATTCCAAGGATTAGGAACCTACATGTAAATAGGGCTGCTGTAAGAAAATTTTCATGACATTAAGAGACAAGAAATAAAGATGGGAGACATCGTCACCTGAAAGACTCTATTCAGTGGAAGATAATTGATCAGAGGTATCTTGAATTTGGAAACAAGTTGAGGAACCATCTTCTTATGCTATCTATAGATAGAGTGAATCCTTTTTGGTATAAAATTATCACTCATATTACATGGCTGATTATGTTGGTAAATTATCACTTTCCACTTTGGTTTAGCATGAAACATAAATTCATTATGATGTCTCTGCTTATATGAGGAATAAAACAACTGGGTAATGATATTGATGTTTATTTGGCCCCACTGATAAAAAATTTAAAATTATTATGGGATTAAATGTGAAATTATAAGATACTTGAATAAATAAATATTTCATACTGAGATCCATGTTTTATGACATGATAAATGACTTTACTAATTAGAAATTTTTTTCAATATATAGTATTAATGTAACTCAAGGTTGTCCCATTTCCTAACAGGGTACACAATTAATTAGGTTGAAATATTCTTCCAAGACTAAATTTCTAAGACATCACAATTTTCTACCTTGGTGACATAAATATCGATCTTGTATGACATCATTCGATAGGATTTTTTTACAATGCACAACATCATCTCTAATGACAGGTGATTAGATTTTTAGAAAGTAAAACATGTGGACACTGATTTTGCTAAATAAATTCCAAAAACATTTTGAAAACTGATTGGAATAAAAGATCAAGTTCTTTTGAGTTACCATACTAGAATTGTTTGTATGTAAAATATGTTATGGGTGTTATGCACATTAAAAAAATACATGTGATAGTGTCATTGGAATGTTACTAAATGCACCATGAAAAATGGAATGAATTAAGGCTAGGTTGGACAAGATTGACATGGGAATAAGGGAAGAGTTGGCACCAGTGAAGGATAAAAAATCTAAATTTCTTCCTCCAGCTGTTACACTCTTTCTAGGAAGGAGAGATCTCATTTTTTCCAACTTCTTAAATGATATAACGATTCTAGAGGGGAGTTCATCAAATATCAAGAATATTGTTTCAATGATAGATTTAAATTTAAAAGGAATAAAATCACATGATTGTCTTGTTTTGATGAAAGATCTAATTCCTTTTTCATTAAATTGAATTTTTCCCAAGAATATCTTTTATACATTAGCAAAGCTCTATTTATTTTTCAAATTTATTTTCATAAAATATATAGGCCCGATGATATTTCTAAATGTGAAAAAGGAAATTTTTGTCAGATTATGTGAATTCGAAAAGATATTTCTTCCGGTATTCTTTGATATAATGGTTCACTTGATAGTTCACTTCGTAAGATAGATTCAGCTATGTGGGTTTTTACATTATAGATGGTTTTACCCCATTGAATGGTGAATAAATATTTTGAAAGTGTATGTAAGAAATAGAAATTGTTCATAAGGTTATATTACAGAGTGATATATTGTGGAGGAATCCATTGAATTATATACCGACTACCTGTCTAGTGTGGAAAGCATTGGTCTACAAAAATCTTGTCACACTAGGTGGATTGTGGCTGAAGGAATTTTCTGAATATATGCTGTCATAATCACTATTACATATCAGAAGTATGTCCAACATTATGTTTTTCATAACATTTTATAGGTTTCCCCATATATTGAAACCAATCACGAAATTATTAGGCATTTTAAACCACCAAGGGTTAAAATATGGATATCAAATACACATAATCAATAGTTTATAAGATGGTTTTGAGACCATATTTTTAAGGAGTTATCTAAAAATATGGATTCAACTTCAGAATGACCTCAATGGATAGAAAAAGGGCCAAGTGTGCATGTGTTATATTATAATGGCTATTTAATTAATGGTTATACATTCTATCTAAATTCACATAATGAATTTAGTGCCATAAAAAATAGAAGAGTTACTCTTGTGGATGAAGTTATTCCTGTAAAAGATACCAAGAATAGATATCCATTTTTTTTGAATATTTCGTACTTTGGGATCATCAAACAAAATAAGAATTGGATTATACAACATTCCATGTGACAATTTTTTAATGAAAGTGGGTTGATAAAATGAGTGTTATTAAATAGAAGAATTTGTATTCATGAAATTGTATTTTAGTAACGAAGGGTAAGAAGATGAACCATTTATAATGAAATTACCGGCAGTATAAGTATTTTATGTTCGAGATCTTCCAATATTAAAGTGGTAAATTGTTCTATTATCAACAAAAACCACTAATTTTTTTGATGAAGGTAAACCTTAGGATGAACCTATTATTAGTATGTCACAATCATGTTATAATGGTCCCAATATAGATGAGGTCTTGTATGTCATAGGATACTATAATGTAGGTATTTGGATAATCTATAGGGGTTTAAAATCCCTTCAACCTTAAAAAAAGAGAGTTTAATAACCAGGTTATATATTTTTCCTAATATACATCATGTAATGTCATATTATTAAATATTCACTACTGTATTTACATAATCTAAATTAAATGTTTAGCCACTTCTGTATATAATGAATTCAACACATTTTGATGTTCCCAATTCAGAGTAACAACAGGTTTATCAACCTGTTAGTGCTCCCAATTCAGAGACACAACCTTCTACACATATCGATGCTACCAAACCATAGGAACAACATATTGATGATTTTGAACCCTTGGAAATGGTATATGGATGTCAAACAACATTCTAGAAAAAAATAGGAGTATCAAAGTGTGATAGTGTTAGAAAAAATTATTATGGCAAGAAGAAAAGGAATCATATTTGTGGTGTGATGGAATGCATGTGAACAAGATGTTAACCATAATAATGTCATGTTCAGTAGTTTCATTGGCCACATAACTCTGGAGTGTATTCCGATTGATATATATTTGTGACATAATTTTATTCCCATACTTAAGATACTGATTTGAGAAGAGATTAGTGTAGTAGTATAAAATAATTTATTTTTTTTACTAAAGAAATAATGAAACATTGAATTACTCTTCATTATCCATTATAGAGTGCATTTATTGTACATGACTCCAAAATGAAATTTGTATTGATTCTTACTGGAAATGATCACAGTGGATTTCAAAAAATTCTTATGAAGTTTCATCTCAAATATGTTGAAGGGAAAATAAAACCACACCCACCACATATGTATTCCCACCTCATAAGATAAGAAGCATGAGATGTAGTCACTGTACATTATAAAGAGAAATATTTTAAGGTATATTGTGGTTGGTAGTACATTACTTCAAAATATCTATATTAATCACTTTGATTAAGAATTTTTAATTTATGAAACTACAACTGAGTGCGGAAAATAAGAAACAGGTGGAAAAACCATAATTCCCCTACTATAAAGCAAGGATATGGTACAATTTACTTGAAAAAAAATTGGTACATATTTGAAATATAGTATAATAATCATATGTTACATGAAACAAAAACATAATTATATTCCTCTGTTTATATGTAGATTTGGGAATACAAATCCAAATCCACTTGTATCCCACATGATGTGCTATTTAAAGAGGAACATGTAAATAAACATTGGATAATAATAGATGAAAACACACAATATTTTTAGGAAACATGTTCATGTATGTCATAATAATAGAAAAATTATTTTAATTGTTATTACATAACATTCATTATTTATTATCCAATATTTTTTATATAACTTAGAAACATGAATCATCATTAGATTTACCAGATGAACAACTACTATCAGTGGCCTTGAAGTAGCCAGAACAGTATGGTCGCATCAGTCGTGTGGGTTTTGGAGTTACACCCCAAACATATTTTTAAAAAACAAATGAACTGGAGGATAAAGATAAAAAATGTAATAGTTTATAACATGATTAGATAATCTTAAAGAAAATTTTATTTAGAAGTTATAGTTTCTGTAAAATTTTACTATAAATATTCAAAGAGAAGAAATAACACAGGAACAACCACTATGGAAAGATCATCCCAACCCCAACAGCTTTGAGGCAAGTCATTTCCATCAAAGATCTATCTTAGATGAGTTAATCTATATTATCATAATTTTTTATATAAAATGTGAATTAGGTAGACACTGCGACCTTTCCTATATTGATATTCTATACAGTGAAAATTATTGTGATTTACATTTATCAAAACCCACCCATAGCCGTTTGTTGGGAGATAACATGTTCAATATCCAAGAAGACAATATACACATCAGAGAACATTCAATAGGTCAAGTTATATTGGGGATTAACAAAGATCATGAGATGTGAGTTGAGATACCTATTCCACTTGATGATGCAATTATTCATATGGTCGATAATGTTGTTAGTACAATTGTATCATGGATATTAGATCTTGTAAAAATACATGTCGATAATGGGGTATTCATTACCAATTTATTTTTCATGAAAAACCTTTAATAATTAATGAAAACAATGTATGAACCAATGAATTTTATTATATAAATATAAAGGGAAGGGGTTGAAACAAAAGTTAAAATCAAAAGGATCAAAAGGATCAACCAAACAATAAAAAGTTTATTCAAAAATTGTTCAATTTTTACATTTAAAAACATCTAAGGTTCTTACGGATACAAGGTTACAAAAGTGGTAGTAATGTCATAGTTAATTTTGAAGAAAAAATATATGGAGATTCCATTATAGAATACATTTTATTGAGAATGTAAATGAAATCCTCAAGTATCAATGGATATAAGTCTTCTAAATGTACAAATGAGGTGTCTTTTTATGATTTGTTTTTCCAATAGCTGATCTACTATGTTATTTAAAATTAAATACAATTAATATTTTTTACAGGATTATATATAAATAATATTTGAAGGTAAAACCCTATGAACATAAATATAGATTCAGTATTCCTCACATAAATTATAAGAAACTAACCTTAATGGAATAAGATCAAATTTTTTCAATAATGAAACAATTGTCAGCAATGTTTTAAAGAAAACTTATGGATGAAAGAATATTCTTATTACTAAATATGTTGGGGTAAAACTCTACAATTTAAAATTATCAAATATATTTTAATTCATTTCATTAATTATTCCTTTTTTGTTTTTTTAGAAATCATTGGTTACTCATTTTAGTCAATTTGGATACTCCAAATATTTATTTTCTAGATTCACTACATGGATACCCAACAAACTGACAAGACATGATGATGTTTGTCAATTTTTAATACACTACATACAACATTTTAAAACTAAACATAAAGTTATATATTTTATATTATTTTTTAATGAGAATTATTTTATGATAGGATAATGTTTAAATATCGTTAAAATCATGGCATGAGGAAATTCCATGTACACAAGGAACCTATCAACTTCTACAAGTAGATAAGTATTAGGGTATATATAATAATATTTCACTAAAAAAATAATTAAAAAATTACCTATTTTTTACAATGTTTCTGTAGTGTCTAAAACAAACCAATGGAAAATATTGTGGTTATTATGTTTATAAATTTATGAGATGTGTCATATAAAAAACAAAATAGCATCTCTGAAGAGGTATTCTTGATGATAATTACAATTTCAATTAGAATATTTTTTAATCCATTGTGTAGTTATATTTTTCCAGTACCACCAAGACTATCAAAGGTAATTTTATTTACAACATGAAATAATTTTGTTTAGAAATCCCTAGGTACCATACATGTTATCAAAATGTACACACATATCAGGAATATGTGATTTCCTACTACATATTTAGTTGATTTACTCATCATTTTGTCTATTTTTCAGTTAATTTCTTTATCATTTTTATCTAATATTTTTTTTTAATTTTTATATAGTTCATGAATAAATTACTTAATTGAAAAGGATGATTACCTAATTTACTATGACCATTAACTCAACAAGGATGATTCACTCATGATGATGAAATTTTCATTTTATTTTCTAATGAATTAAACATTTCATGTTATCAAATAATAATATTGGTAAATAAACTAGAATTTTGAATGTATTATTGGATAAAAATATATGATATAATCGACCATACTTCAATCTAATACATGGTGTACTCAGTATAACTCAAATTGTGTGGTTTCAGTTAAAAATTTACATTTTATTAATTTGTTATTTCATATTTATCTTTAATTTATTTATTTATAGTATTACTAACATAAGATCATGACTAATATAAGGACTAAGTGATATTAGGACTAACTGATATTACAGTTTGAGTATATATGATAGGGAGAAAATGAAATGTTTAATAGTATTCATGAGATCATGACTAATATAAGGACTAAGTGATATTACAGTATGAGTATATAGAATTTTTAGGATTTTGGTATGTGGAAAGAGTTAACATTTGACAACATTCATGTTTTCACTAAGGTTCAATGGGTATTAATTTTTCATGAGAATACATGATTAAGGTATTCACATGTTTGTAATTTGACCAAAAAGATATATCGTATGATATATGGGGGACAAATGATGATATTCACATTCTCATGACATGTCTAGTTGTTGTTTTCTTTATACTATGAGCATGGGCAGAAGTATTTTGGATAAGCCTAAAGATTGGAATGGATTATGTTGGAAATAAGTTAGTATTGTTTACGGCTTGAACTTTTTTCGATATTATTGATGGAATTTTATAATAATGAAGTTTTATAAAAAGGACAACCTACAGGACGGGAGACAACCTGTCGCATCAGACTAGGATGTGGGAATTGAACCCACAACCGAAGTGCGACATGCCTTTATCTCCTACCACTGGCCTACAGGATGTCCCTGGTTAGTAGAAACTAGTTTTATTAAGCGGTATGATAGAAGAAGTATAAGTACATTTTTGGAATCATATACGATTAACCTCACCATAGATGGACTTATGTATATTTGATAACTTTTTCTAACCTTTTGTTTGAGACATATGGTATGACCCATCATTCTATGACATGATTTTCATACACCTTAGGAATGAAAAATTCAACTTCATTTCTTTAAGAGAGGAAGTGTAAATTTTTCAAGGAACGAAAAATGGCGAGATTATACCGAAATAAAGTAAGTATTTATTATAATTAAAATTCTTCAACTTTAGGGAAATGATCTTGAATACCAAAAATGTTGTCCTAGTGCCCTTATATCCGATGAATCAGATGGTATCTTAGATCATCACAAATTTATGGCTTTGTGATTGTTGTCTTTTTCATAGCCATGTTCTCTACCACTCTCCATCAGAACATGATGGTTAGATTTCTCTTCTATATCCATATTTTCACCTATGTTCTCCTATGTGGAAACCAAGTGATTAGTTAATCTGGGTAACCATTATGTTTCATACTTTAGTTTTTTAAAGATATGTTTTGGTGTTCCTTTTTATGATGTGGGTTTCTATTAAAGAATCTTTTGAGTAGTAAACCATTTATAACCCCGACGGATTTCGAGGGTGAAATTCATTTTAAGGGGGGTAGAATGTAACACATCGAGATTTTATGAAAAATATTATTTTTAATTTCATTGAGGTATTGTGTTGTATGCTACAACAATAGAAGCTTTCACTACACACATCCCCGACATGAATTGCATTACACGGAATCATGACCTTCCATGATAACATGTGTTGTACGCAGTACCGAGTTTCACTAAACAACGATATTCTATATAAACTAACTATTATGAATAGTAATATCCACTTTTTAAAATTTAATAAATTTTATATTTCGAAAGGGTCTTCATTTTTGGATTTAGAATATCAAAATTATCCTAAGATGAGTTTTTGGTATTTTTCTGAAAACATTCAATTTTTGATGAATAGTGAAAAGACTGGGTTACTATTTAAAAACCGACTTTTTATTTAAATTATTATTTATTTTATTTAAATTTATTTAAAGTCAAAATTGATACATAATACCTATATAAGTTCAATGTAATTCATTGGAGTCATTTTATAATAATTTTAGATATATAAAAATTTTATTGAACTTTTCACCGTCTTTTACCCACCTCCTAGGAGAATTTTAAAATTTACATAAAACATAATTTTACCACTTCTGTGAGTGGAATTTCAAAAATCCGAGAGACACAGTTAATATCAAGGAGTAAATGTGGTTCAATTAGAAAAAAATATGTATTGGTGAATAGTAACTTTTTACTTTTATTTACCACGATTAAAAGTAAATAGGGTAATTAAAGGGAAAAATGATATTACTATTACCCTAACACATGTCCTAATTCTATTGGATAAGTTTAATTCGACCAAAAACAACCTTTTGAATAAAATATTATCCTTTAGGTCCACTTGGATTAGATTATGACATTTATTATTATTTTATTTGAAGAAGAGTTAAAATAGTTAAAATCAAAGTTTAATAACTAAAACATTTTTAATATAGGGTTATAAATAAGATAAATTCGACTATAAATATTCATTAAGAAATCTAAAGATATTTCCTACATAATGGTATTTTATATATAATTTTTACACAATAAATAATTTAATTTGTTTATGACTCAATGATGATGTAGTAATTACCTTATTAATGAAATATTAACATAATTGATGTTATAAATACCCAAATAAATATAATTTGAGACTTTTTATGAATTCCACTAATTTTCAAGGTTAATATGACATGTTAGTACTGATTTAATTAACTTTTTTAGAACTAATTATGCTGTTATGATTTTCACAAAAATCGAGTACCAAATATTGTCAAAATTGACATAAAATAGTTTTTTAAAAAATATTATATTATTAATTGTTATTCTATTCCTAAAAATCTAAGCTTAGGAAAAATGACTTAAATAAGGTGACATATATTAATAAAGAACCACTTGGGGTTCGTTTGGATTTTTATAGTACGTTTATTAACCATATAGTGTAAGAAAACAAAAAGACACGGTAAAAGTAAAATTATTTAAATTAGAGTTAAATCTAAATGATAAGGTTAAAATATAAACCTAAACATGTCTAAAACCTATTGTTTGAGATTATTTCGACCCATCCCCACCTTAGATTAGAAATAAATCTATTTGGAGAAATTAAAAACCGAATATGAATTTATTATAAAATAATATTTTAAGAATTTTCATAAGGTGCCCCTCTCCTCCCTTATAAAAAGGGCACCCCTTCCCTCTTCTCTTCACACCCTTTTGAGCCTTGAAGTTCGAAAAAACTCTACCAATTACTCTTATTAACCTCTCTAGTTATATCATAGTGGTTTTGGTCTTCTCAAAATACCAACTCTAGTGCCCTAAGAAGAAGTTTAAAAGAGGTGCGTCGAAGAAGAGGTAATCTCTTCTTCCGATTCTTTCAAGTTTTCTTTCTTCTTCAACTTTTTCTTATTTAGTTGTTTCATTATAAAGTAATAAAATAAGTATCAATAATATACTGATATGTCATTATAAATATGAAACAACCCCATTTCTCCTTCTATCCATCCTATGAAAAATGAAATCACCGTGCGTGCGTATGTACGGAATACCACCTCCACGCCATGGTGTAATTTGATTTTCCACCACCACCTTACGTGGATGGGTATAATGGTGTAAAGAATAACAATATAAAGTCATTATAACATCATACTGATTCTGTGATATTATATCATCCACTCTAATTCAATTCAATAATAATGGGAATGATATCATCGCTCGTACTTACGTACGGATTACCATCTCCACGACGCGATGAGATTCATTATCCATGTTAACCATTCAAGAAAGATTATAATGTATATATAATGAATATTAATTAAATATATGACATGATAAATCTACTGGATTTATGTATATTTATATGTCATCTACTTACTTCCATTCAAGTCAATAAGGAAAGGAAAACAGCGTTCATGCGTACGTACGACCTACTGTCTCCATGAACGGTGTATTTAATTTCATTTATATATCTATTATATATATATACTGAATATATATATGATATATAAATCATGATTTACATTCTGGAGGTATGTAACTCAATATATAAGAAATAATAATATCAACAACAACAAGTCCAAACACGTATGATAAATAAAATGCTTTTACCCAAAACGCTGCTTTAACATGGAACTTATAAAATAAGGGGTAATATAAAGTCATAAGTGAACCATATATGATATCATAATAATGAATATGATTATGTAATATGTAAATGAAATTATTTAAATAATTATATAGGAGGTTCGGATATGTACGAAGCACATCAGACCTAAGGTAAGGGATAATTTTTCAAATCTCATTTTTATCCGAGATTGCTTATATGTAAGTATTTACTGGGGTTATATTTTTCATCCATGTCCATAAAAATGTTTGTCATAAATTTTTTAATATTATTCCATGTATTTTTAAAGTCATTTTTACCCCTCTTTTACTTTTAAATTGTGTTATGAAATGAATCTTTTTTTGTTTACCAAATGAGAATTTTTTTGACTTTTCCAGCAAAAGTACGAGAAGAATGTTTTTTATCTTATACGGCATGAACAGATTTTTACGGTTTCATAAAGAATTATTTCAATGAAACTTACTATACATGATTTCATTACTATTTTCAACAAAAATCTATTATTTTAAAATTTCATGGCTTTTTTTGAAAAGAAAATAATTTTGAAGAAGGAAGGATATTTTCCTCAAGAATTCATATCAAGTGTTTTATCAAAACCATTTTCCATATAAGATGGAATTATTTCATATGTGTCTGTTTCAAGTATAATGTCTATATGATTTAAATGGTTTCACTTTTCTTATGATGAAATGATATCCATTTGTTTTATATGGATTATGTTATGATGGAATGATGTTTATTAAACCCATTTTATTCTGTGGGTTGTGATGAATGATTTATGTTTATGTTATGGCACACGTAAGAATGATTTAATTATGAGATGGGTGTGACCAATATCTCCCTCCAGCTGATCTAGGATAATTTTTCTGACTGCTCCATTGGTCTCGAAATAGGGATTTTACCCTAGGACATGAGTTTGGAAGAAATATGAGCTCTTCGAATTTTGGTGGAATATTTAATATTTAATATTATTAAATTAAATATTAAATTATTCAGGAAGGTTCATTTGGAAATAACTTTTAAACGGAGGATCGAATTGGGATTCCATCTGTGCTGTTGAGTCTGGAATGAGGATTTTACCATAGATAAGGCATAAACTAATGTCGGGCGTCGGGGACGGCACGATCCCCTTTTTATTCCTTTTCGTCTCTTCTATTCTTTTCTTTTCTCTCTCATCCTTCCTCCTCCCCCATGCGCACGCTCCATGTGTGCTCTTACATAGCCGTGTTACATGGGGGTAATTGGGTGATTGAGAATGTGTGAGAGTTTGGTGGCAAGAGGGGCACCGAATCGAAGCCCTCGACGCGCTGAGTCGGCGTGCGACCTCAGTGGACCATGAAAGCAATCAAGGCTTCGGCGGTTTCTGCCCAAAGGTAGGGCCGTTTAAATTTTTTCCATAGATCCACCTTAAAAAAGTCTTTTTATGTTTTTAAATCCTTATATTGCTTGCTTGTATTCCCATGGGGCTCGATCTGTTGTTTCGGAGGAAAAACGGGTGAATCGGGCGTTTTTAGGGATTTCCCATCGGAAAACCCAGTATACACGACGTGTGTTCCAGAGGAAAACACAGTGTGGTCTTCTTGTTTGGGGAAGATGAAGTTATTTTAAGTACACATCGTGTACTTTGAGTACACGTCGTGTAGTGGGGGCCATGTGACCAGCCGTGTGGAATTGAACCCGATTTTAGTAGTTTTTTTTGAAGTACACGTCATGTACAGTAAAGTACACACTGTGTAGTGGTACATGGGAATGTGGTCAAGTAAAAATGGGAACAGGGTCACTTTTTGTGAACATTACAGGCAATGTACAGTAAATTACACGCCGCGTACTATTACAGAGGCATGCCCAAGGTTCTCTGGCCATGTACCACTTCAATTTGGTAATTTTGGGATATCTTAAGCTCTGGAAGTCAGAATTGGGCATGTGAATAGTGGATTCTGAGTGTTTTTTCACATAGATCGTGATGATGGGATCCTTTTGTCATTAATAGGTCATATAAATGGATTTTTGGGCGTTTTATTTAAATGTAGGGGTTCTTCCTCCTATTATCGAGCCCAGACGTCACCTGAGGGTGAGACTTGGTGAGGTTGCTAGGTTGGGTTTTCGAGCAAACTTAGTTGAGAACATTAATATGATATGAGTTGTGAGTTATCTCACATAAACGTTTTCTAGAGGACGTTCCCCTTGTGAGACGTTCCCTTCTGGCCTGATAGGTCGTGAGACCGGATGCTTTTAAGGGTCCCCTGAGGGATGCCATGCTTGTGTGCTGAACTAGGGAGTCCTTGTAGGAACTCTATCATGTTTTATTTGAGAGGACCCCTATTATGGGTTGCCTATTTTTTTTCTTCATTTGAGGATCCCATGTAGGATTCCTCTTTTCTAAGGATCCCATGTAGGATTCCATCTCTCTAGTTATCTCGAGGATCCAGAATAGGATGACTCCTTGGTGTTTGACTTGTGGGACCCGACAGGTGTCCGTTGTTTGACCGAACCTGAGTTGTTACGTAGGGTTTGGGTAGATATGGTGATCGGGTTTCACCTAGAACTCGTGCCATACTGGTGATCCCTTTTGGGCTTTGGATGTACTATATGGTTGGGCGTTCGGGCCACCCACACTTGTTTGTTTATATATGACTTGGGTTGCTGATGCTGTAGTGGTTACCAGAGGTGCCTCCTAGTTAGTGGCTATTGAGCCTAACGAGAGGCGTCTTCTCATTTATTGAGATTCCTACCCAGACATGTGTTCCTAAGTAGTTGGTGGCTTGGTGTTTATTTTCCAAATGTTGTGCATTTTGTGTATTTTTGAGCTACGAACCCATATATGGGGTGTCGTGCGGCTGAGGCCATGGCTATATTAAATAACTAGAATTGTATAGGTAATTAAAAAAATTTTGAATCTGTTTTTTGGGATTAGTGCTTGGATCCAGGACCACCCCCGGGGTGCATTCCTTTGTTTAGACTTTTGGCCAGGATACCTGATGGTATTCCATGTTTACTTTGTGTATTACTTTTTCCTTGAGAGGAACTGTATAAATTACATGTTTATGTGTTGGGATCGGCCCGGTTATATTATCCTGAGGGCATGGTTTGTATAGTCTAAGGGCAAGGTTACTATTCCACCTGAGGGAAAGGACTGAGGGAAAGATTTTGTTTACCCGAGGGTTTCATTTCAGTTTGGCCTAAGGGAGACATTCTACTTCTCTTGAGGGAAATGCCTAAAGGAAAGATTTTCATTAGCCTGAGGGCATGATTCCTGATTAGTTTAAGGGAGTGATTCAGGTTTGCCTAAGGGTGTGATTCTGATTATCCTGAGGGCGTGATTCTGATTAGCCAGAGGGCGTGATTCTAATTAGCCTAAGGGAGTGATTCTGATTAGCCTGAGGGCGTGATTCTGATTAGCCTGAGGGCATGATTCTGATTATCCTAAGGGTGTGTTTATGATTATCATGAGGGTGTGGTTATATTTTCCTAAGGGTGTGGTTATATTAGCCTAAGGTAAAGTGTTCTGTTGGCCTGAGGGAAATGATTCACATGTCTATGGATAGTGGTTACTTTGTATTTTCATTGTGGTGATTGCATCTATTAAACCCACCAAGCTAAATCATATGCTTAGCATTATTATTATCCTTGACTTGTTGATTGCCTATTGTGGTTTCTACTGTGGCTCTGGAATAGGTGATGGTCGGTCGAGGCTGAGTCTCGGAGAAACTCATAATTGAGTTATATTAAACTGGTAATCTTGTTCAGAGATATATTTCCGGTGTTGGACGAAGCAGGTATATGTTGATGGGATTACGGACCCAGAGATCAACTTAATGATACACGACTTGAGTGGCATGACGTCCAGCTCAATGCCCTTTCATAGGATGTCCAGGAGATTGGGTTTAAGGTCCTAAGGATTGATTGTTGATGTGGTTTCTTGTTATTTGAATCACCAAATCATGAATATTCATATTTATGTATACATGTATAGGTATAGGACTATACATGTGTACGTATATTGATATGGACATCCATGGTGGAACTTTCCTAGTTGATAGGGATTACATACCCTAAGTTCGACTATGGTTGCACGTTTGGTTTACTTCCATTATTGTGTTCCATATAGGCTGAGCACATTGTTGTTGCATACACTTTTAGCAGCACAGTTATAGGTTGATTTTCAGGGTGCCCTACTGAGATTATGTCTCACCCCTTCACGTACACCTTGGTGTACGTATAGACCTTATGTCTTCTTTTGAAGTTGTTCATGAGTTTCATGGTGGATATGGTTGAGGCCCAATGTTTCATGATCGAGAAAAGCTGCTCGAGTGGTTCTACTGATCAGGCTGCAGCAGTTCAATAGTGTCTGGAGATCGGGTACGTGGATTGGCTCTTAGTTAGTAGAATATCCCTATACTTTTACTTTCTGTTTCTTTTGTACATGTATCTGTATGGTCGGCCTGTGGGTGACCAGTGTTGTATTGTATTGCATAGCTATTCAGGCATTTACAGCTTTTTACTATTACAGTTTGTTCTGTTTCCGTTGTTTACTTCTTCCGCACTCTGTTTTCTTTTTATTGTGTATGATACTTAGTTATTTCTGCTGTTTTCTTACTCTGGTATGAGGGAATAGTCTCCCCACTATCACACCCAAGGCCCTCACTTCTAGTTGGAAGCCTCTGGCATACAGGGAGGCGGGCTTGAGGCCTTGTGGTGAATCGGCTCGGATCACTGGTCTAGTGGCTTCTGGGTTGGGACGTTACAAAGTGGTATTAGAGGGGTTTTATTTCCTAGTCTATACTATTTGAGATATTGTAGACATGAGTATTAGGAACGTGTCAGAACCTCTGATGGATACCGGGCTGGTGCATCGAGAACACTTTTCCCGGTATGAAGTCCCAGTTCCCAGGGTTTGGGATTGGTGTTCTGATTTTGCGATGTTATAGTTGTATATGATTTTCACCTTGAGCGATGCACATTTTGTGTTGTGTTTTGATTTACTATGGATCTCTATATCTTGGCCATTGGTAAGATTCTAGGGATGGATTATTACTCTTGGCCAACAAAGGCAAGAGGCGTCTCATGCATCATACTAGGCATATAGGATTCACATCATATAGGCCTGATAGTGTGAGTTTTTACTAAAAACTGATACCTTTTGGTCTGGTTACACATACTTTTCACTCTGATGGAAGGTTACGTGGATCTACATCGAGGCATTTTTGTTGAGGATGATGACTCAGTCCTTGTGCACTGGTGGTGCAGTGACCCCAGTTGGTCTATGTGGCATGTGATTCCTTTATGTTCAACCCTTATTGGGCGTTGTTTCTTGGGTCTGTGGTTATATAGTCGGATCATCGAAAACGATGTTGATAGATACCAAGGAATTTCTTGTTAACTGGACCTTCTTGTAGTATTATTTGTATACAGATACCCAATGAGTGTCAGTTCAGTTTCTCTTCTTCTTGGGATGTGAACTCCAGGGAGTAGTTCCTTCTGAGGATGCTCGGAGAGGATTAGGGCCCTTGTAGGTTGTGTTTTTGTTTTATTTTCCTTGTTCCTTGTCAACTTTACCATCTTATGATATGTTGTGGATCTTTTGGGCTAGGTGGAATACCTAGAGACCCTTGGTTTGACTCGAACCTTTTTAGGTCGATGTCTGTTCTATTCTAGGGAAACCTCTTTGAAAATGGTTGACCTGTATTTGAATCCTGGTCAGGATTTGGATGGATGTTAGCGTGGCTCAGAGGGAGGTGGACACGCCTTTAGTGAAATCATAGTGTAATTATGTTAGAGACGATCATACACTATCTTGATTCGTCTTGAGTATGCTGAGAGAGCTCCGACCATACATCGAGCTCTTTTTACTTTCTTAATGTTCTTCCCTGTGAGGATGGAACCTGTTCTAGTTGTGCTCTAGGAGCAGTGTAAGGAAAGCCATATGGTGGGGAGTGCACTATTGGCCGTTTGATGGTGGTTTTCCTCTTTCTGGTTAAAATTTGGTTTTTTATGTGAGCTTCTGAGCTCGGAGTTTTCTTTTAAGACGACGATAAGGGTATTCTTATGGTGGGGAGTACCAAATTGGTCGTAGGTGAATGTCTCTTGTGTAGAAGATGACTGTTCATGCTATGAGGTTGGTTGTTGGACAGTCCAGATAGCTTGGTTGTGAAGTTTCTCGAGTTGGGAGCCTGGCTGCTTGTCCATTTACTGGGCTTCTCGAGGACGATAAGGTTTATGTTGCTGAGTTTGTAATAACCCGTGTTTTTACGGACATTCATTTTGAATAGAAATTTGAATTTTTTCTACTGGATGCTTGTGAGGGGTAAAATGGTAATTTTACCCTACCATATGATCTCGGATAATTTTTCTGACAGCTCCGTTGGTCCCAGAATAGGGAGTTTACAATAGGACAGGAGTTTGGAAGAAATCTGAGCTATTAAAATTTTGGTGGAATATTTAATATTTAATATTATTAAATTAAATATTAAATAATTCATGCAGGTTGTTTTTGGAAATAACTTTTAAACGGAGCTTCAGAATGTGATTCTGTCTATATCGTTCAGTCCGAAATGAGGAGTTTATCCTAGATAAGGCATAAACTCATGTCGGGCATCGGGGACGGCCCGAGCCCCTATTTCATCCTTTTCTTTTCTTCTTTTCTTTTATTTTCTCTCTCTTCCTTCCTCCTCCTCCTTGAACGTGCTCCATGTGTGCTCTTCCTTAGCCGTGTCCCATGGGGGGATTGTGAGATTGAGAAAGAGTGAGAGTTGGGTGGCAAGAGGGGTACCGAATCAAAGCCCTCGACGCGCTGAGTTGGCGTGCGACATCAGTGGACCGTGAAATCAACCGATGCTTCGGCGGTTTCCACCCAAAGGAAGGTCCATTTACGTTTTCTCCATATACCCCCCCCCCTTAAAAAAGCTGTTTTAAGTTTTTAAAGCCTTATATTTCTTGCTTTTTTCCCATGGGGCTCGATCTGTTGTTTCAGGGGCGAAAATGGGTGAATCAGGCGTTTTTTGTGACTTCCCATCAAAAAACACAGTATACAAGGTGTGTGTTCTAGAGGAACATGCCGTGTGTTATTCCTATTCGGAGAAGACGATGTTTTTTTAAGTACACTCCGTGTATTTCGAGTACACGTCGTGTAGTGGTAGCCGTGTGACCGGCCGTGTGGAATTGAACACGATTTTAGTAGTTTTTTTTGAAGTACACACGGTGCTCAGTAAAGTACATGTCATGTAGTGGTACATGGCCATGTTCTCGGGTGAAAACGGACAGGGTGTAACTTTTTGTGAATATTACACACCTTGTACAGCAAATTTCATGTCGTGTACTATTACACAGGCAGGCCCAAGGTGCTCTGGCCATGTACTCTGGTCATGTACTACTTCAATTTGGTAATTTTGGGATATCTTATGCTCTGGAAGTCATAATTGGGAATGTTAGTAGTCGATTCTGAGTGTGTTTCCACATAGATCGCGATGGTGGAATCTTTTTGACATTTAGAGGTCATATAAATGGAGTGTTTGGGGTATTATCTAAACGGAGGGGTTCTTCTTCCTGTTATGTAGCCCAGTCGTCACCTGAGGGTGAGACTTGGCGAGGTTTCTAGGTTGGGTGTTCGAACCAACTTAGTCAAGACCTTTAATATGCTATGAGGTATTATCTACCTCTCATAACATTTTCTTTAGAGGATGTTCCCCTTGTGAGACGTTCCCTTCTGGCCTGAGAGGCCATGAGAACGAATGCTTCTAAGGGTCCCCTGAGGGATTCCGTACCTGTGTGCTGAACTAGGGAGTACTTGTAGAAACTATCTCATGTTTTCTTTGAGAGGAACCCTGTTATGGGTTTCCTCTTTTGTTCATAATTCGAGGATCCCATGTAGGATTCCTCTTTGCTAAGGATCCCGTGTAGGATTCCTTCTCTCTAGTTATCTGGAGGATCCCGAGTAGGATGACTCCTTGGTGTTTGACTTGTGGGACCCGACAGGTGTCCGTTGTTTGACCAACCTTGAGTATTTATGTCAGGTTTGGATAGATATGGTGATCGGGTGTCACATAGAACCTGTGTCATACTTGTGATCTGTTTTGGGCTTCGGAAGTACTGTTGGGTTGGGCATTCAGGCCACCCGCACTTGTTTGTTTATATCTGACTTGGATTGCTGATGCTATAGTGGTTACCATAGGTGCTTCCTAGTTGGTGGGTGTTGAGACTGATGCAAGGCATCTTCTTGTTTGTTGATATTCCTACCTTTCCATGTGTGACTGAGTAGTAGGTGTCTTGGTGTTTATTTTCCAAATTTTGTGCGTTTTGTGTATTTTTGAGCTACAAACCCATATATGGGTTGTCGTGAGGCTGAGGGTGTGGATATATTAAATAACTATAATTTTATAGGTAATTAATAAAATTGTTAAACTATTGTTTTGGATCAGTGCTTGGATCCAGGACCACCCCTGGGCTGCATTCCTCTATTTAGCCTTTTGGCCAGGATACCCGAGGGTATGCCATGTTTACTTTATGCATTACTTTTTCCTTGAAAGGAATTGTATAAATTTCATGTTTATGTGTTGGGATCAGCCCGATTATATAATCCTGAGGGTGTGGTTTTTATAGCATGAGGGCAAGGTTACTATTCCTCCTGAGGGAAAGACATGCGGGAAAGATTCTGTTTACCTGAGGGTTTAGTTTCAGTTTGTCTTGAGGGTGAGATTCTACTTCGCCTGAGGGAAATGCCTGAGGGAAAGATTCTGATTAGCCTGATGGGATGATTCTAATTAGCCTGAGATCGTGATTCTGGTTATCCTGAGTGCATGATTCTGATTAGTCTGAGGGCGTGATTCTAATTAGCCTGAGGGCGTGATTTTGATTAGCATGAGGGCGTGATTTTGATTAGCCTAAGGGCGTGATTCTGATTAGCATGATGGCGTGATTCTGATTAGCCTGAGGGTGTGATTCTGATTAGCTTGAGGGCGTGGTTATATTAGCCTGAGGGCGTGGTTATATTAGCCTGAGGGAAAGTGTTCTGTTTTCCTGAGGGAAAGGATTCACATGTCTGTGGATAGTGGTTACTTTGTATTTTCACTATGGTGATTTCTTCTGTTGATCTCATCGAACTATATCACAAGCTTGGTATTGTTATTATCATTGACTTGTTGATTTCCTATTTTGGTTTCTTATATGGCTTTGGAATAGGAGATGGTCGGTCGAGGCTGAGTCTCAGATAAAATCAGAATTTAATTATATTAATCTGGTTTACTTGTTCAGAGATATATTTCCGTCATTGTCCGAAGAAAGTATATGTTGATGGGATTACGGACCCAGATATCAACTTAATGATACACAGCTTGAGTGGAACGACATCCAGCTCAATGCCCTTGCACATGATATCCAGGAGATCGGGCATAAGGTCCCAAGGATCGATTGTTGATGTGGTGTCTTGTTATTTGAATCACCTAATCATGAATATTCATATTTATGTATACATGTATAGGTATGGGACTATACATGTGTACGTATATAGATATAAACATCCATGGTGGCACTTTCCCAGTTGATAGGGATTACATACCTTGAGTTCGACTTTGGTTGCACGTTTGGTTTACTTCTTTTGTTGTGTTCTTGCTATGCTGAGCACGTTGCTGTTGCATACACTTTTAGCAGCACAATTATAGGTTGCATATCGGGGTGACCTACTGAGATTATTTCTCATCCCTAAATGTACACCTTGGTTTACATGTAGACCTTATGTCTGCTTTTTAGGTTGATCATGAGTTGCATAGTGGATAGGGTTGATTCCCAATGTTGCATGATCGAGCAGAGCTGCTCGAGTGGTTCTACTGATCGGGCTGTAGCAGTTCGACAGTGTCTGGAGTTCAGGTATGTGGATTGGCTTGGAGATAGTAGCAGAGCCCTGTAATTTTACTTTCAGTTTCTTTTGTACTTATATATGTATGGTCTTATGGTGGGTGACTAGTGTTGTATTGTATTTCATAGCTGTTCGGGCATTTATAGCTTTTTACTATTACAGCTTGTTCTATTTCATTTGTTTACTTCTTCCGCACTATGTTTACTTTCTGTTGTGTATAATACTTAGTTATTTCCACTAATTTCTTACTCTTGTATGAGGGAAATGTCTCCCCACTATCAGACCCCAGGACCTCGCAGCTAGTCAGAAGCCTCTAGATTATAGGGAGGCACGCTTGAGGCCTTGTTGCGAACCGGCTCGGAGCACCGGTTTAGTGGCTTCCGGGTCAGGAGGTTACAGAAGTCGACCGTATGGTTATTCCATTTAAGTATGTTTACTTCCCAAGATTACTTTAAAATCAATATGTTGATTTCAATAGGATTTATAGTAATATTTTGGTTAGAAAAAGGTTATGGAATGAGATTGTATTCCAAGATGTATTTTATATACTTCTTTAAGTTGAAAATTATTACATTATGATTAAGTATACATGGTTTACATGTTGTTTTAAAAACTAATAGTTTTCCTTCTGTGTGTATCCCTTACAGGTCATTTAATACTCATCCTATGTTTTTGAGATGTTTTTCATAGGACTGAAGGTAGAATAGGGTTAGGTATGGGATCAAGGAAAATTCATTCTTTTTTAAAACATGGAACTAAAAATTTTTCTTTTCTTTTAAGAGTTTTTATTTTATGAAAAAATGGATACTCAGTAGAAGTGTGTAAATTTAATATGGTAGATGTTTTGTATAAGTTATGACCTAATTATATAAATATATAAAGCTTAAAAGATCCTCAATTTGAATTATTAACTTAATTAATTATTATCTAATGTTTAATGATGGGGCCTTATAGTTGTCATCAAAGGCCAGTTTAGACAACTCTAGAAGTTAGAATTTTGTTAATAGAATATCAATAAATGATTTTTAAATTATGGTAAAATTAAAATGATATAGAAGTTTAATATTACCTTGTTTCTTCATATAATATATGTTTGTTCAAAATGGTTTTCTACAGAGTAAATAGGTAAGATATGTTGGGAAGGTATACATAGTAGAATAACTATCCAAATCAGCATCCTGAGATGTTCAGAATCAGAACTGAATAGCTTTTTCCAGTGATGGCTCAGTTGAATCTTCCGATAAATGGTGGTGGTATACATGAACAAGATCTACTAGATCAACACCATAGGAAAATTTCAATATTGGAGAATTTCATGAGGCAAATCCACCATAATTCTGAGGATAATATGACCATGTTAAAGCCCAAGGGTGGATCAAAGCACTAGAAAATATTTTCGATGTCATGGGTTAAACAAAAAATCAAATAGTTAGTCTTATCGTTTATCATTTTAAAGGAGAAGCATATCAGTGGTGGTTTTTGGTTTAAAATATCTGGGATAGTGAGGAGATTGAAGATTTTTTTTGGGAAGAATTTAAAGGTATGTTTCTTGAGAAATATTTTCCTAAGGCGCTTCAACATAGGATGGAAAAAATTTCTTGGAATAGAGGCATGAGGATGACTCAGTGGCTGCCTAAAAAAAAGTTCACTCGACTAGCAAGGTATACTCTAACTTTCATTAGATATCCTTATAGTAAGATAAGTCAATTGTTCTCAGGATTGAAAGAATGATATCAAATATCATTAGCCTCTCGTGAATTCCAAAGAAATGAGAAACTTGTCAGTTCCATAGAGAAAGTAGAAATGGAGTTTTCTGATGATTAGGTGTTCCAAGAGAGAAAGAAAAAGAAGAGGTATAATTGTCATGTAAAGGGAAAGAATTAATTAAAAAATACTAGAGGTATGAAATTAAATTTCCATCTTGTGAGATGTGTGGTAAAAATCATCCTTGAAAATGTATCTCAAAATATGGAAAGTGCTTCTAGTGTGGTAAGACTAGTCATATTTCTTGTAACTGTAAGGAATATGGTTAGGAAGGAAATAAAAAGCCATCGGTAAGATGTCTTGGTTGCAATGATTTTGGAAATTATGAAAATGTGTGTCCAAATTTGATTACCTAGGGTGGAAACAAGGTAGATCAAAAGAAAAATTTTGGGGAAATATCTTTTTCTACTACTATGATTGATGTGGTGCCATCAAATTAAGTGGTATTTGGTACTTTTTTCAGATTATGCCAATGAGTTGTTTGATTCAGGATATACACATTATTTCATTTCTGAGAAATTTTCTAGTAAATTGGGAATTCCATCTCAAGATATGAATCCTTTTATTATGGTAAAAACACTTTGGAAAACTGTTGAGGAAAAAAGAAATTATAAGAATCTTCATGTCCTTATTTGTGGAAAGAATTTAACTAAAAACCTTGTTGTTTTCCCTCTAGTAGAGTTTGATGTTACTTTGAGAATGGATTGGATTTCTATTTACCTTGCTAAGATTGAATATAGAGATAACGATATTTCTTTTCAGAAAACCATTCAGTTTGGGTACAAGAATGAACCATTATCTCTGATAACATATCAGGAAGCAGAGAAAGTAGTGAAAGATGGAAATGAATTTTAACTTGTACATATTTCTAAAAATAATGTAACTGTTCATATTAATGATTCACCAGTAGTAAATGATTATCATCATGTTTTTTATGATGATTTTCCTAGTATTATACCTGATCTAGAAGTTTAATTTACTATTTATATGGTTCCTGATGGTAATCCAATTTCAAAAAGACAATATCAAATGGCTCAGATTGAACTTTTACAGTTAATGAAACAATTTTAGGAGTAGTTAGATAAAAGATTCATTCGACATAGAACATCACCATGAGGTTCTCCAGTATTTTTTGTTAAAAAGAAAGATGGTTTAATGGGACTTTTCATTGATGATAGAGACTTGAAAAATATCACTGTTAAGATCAAGTATCCTTTTCCTCACATCAATGACTTGTTTGATCAGCTTTAGGAAGCATTGTATTTTTCTAATATTGACTTTAGGTAGGTGTACCATCAGTTGAAATTAAAGGAAGAAGACATTTCGAAGAACGCGTTTTGTACTAGATATAGCCATTATGATTTTGTAGTTATGACTTTTGGGTTAACCAATGCACCTGTTGTATTCATGGATGTTATGAATATAATTTTCTATGAGTTTTTGGATAATTTTTTTCTTGTGATTATTGATGACATTTTGGTATATTCCAAAATTAAATAGGAACATGAAAGTCACATGAGGGTTATCTTCCAAACCTCAAATGAAAATAAAGTGTTTGTGAAATTCAGAAAGTGTGAGTTTTGGTTATAAAAAATTTCATTCCTTGGTCACATTGTTTCAAAAAATTCCATAACTTCTAATCCTGCTAAAACAATATTTGTTGAAGAATGAAAAAAAACATCAGATATAACTGAGATTCATATTTTTCCTAGTTTGGTAGGCTATTATAGAAGGTATTTTGAGAATTTTACATAGTTATCTATCCCACTGACTAAGTTAACTCGAAAAGGTGTTACGTTTATCTGGATAAAAGAATGTGATGATTGTTTTCAGGAGTGAAAAGATGATTGGTGAATGATCTAGTATTGACATTACCTTCCATAAATGGAGAGCATGTTATATATAATTATGATTTGTTTAAAGGACTCGGTACTACAGTAGCTAGAACTATTAACCTTGGGCCACCATTTTGGGCTTCAAGTCCTTAAGGACTTTGAGCCACCAATGCATTTGGGTTAGTAAGGCTTTTGGGCCACCTTTAAGGCCTTCAGGACACCTCATGCCATCGGGCCACATGATCAGTACAGTTACCCCAGACAGACTCTACAAACAAAGGAGCAGCACCAGAGTAGGATTCAGAGCAATTGCACTGACCCGAGCAGAACCAAATGGATTTGGAAGAATTATGGGTATGGCTACACCATCGAGACCAGGCTGTGCTTGCTTGGGAAGCCTAGAAAGATGGACATGAAAAGGTGGATAACTACCATCACGATGCAGATGTTGTGGAGGGGTAGTTCCTTATAGTTATATTCTAGTTGAATTCCGTAATACCTTTAGGTTATGTAATCTAATAATCCTATGGGCCATTTAATCTCTAAGCCTATGGGCCTTGTAAGGGTTCCCCCTCATCCCTTGAAAGGGGGGTTATCAAAAATAAATAAAAATGAACGCCTTCAGGGCCCTGGGGCTAGGGATAATTATATTCTGAACAAACTAAAATTGAATCCTGGTTTCACCATCAATCTCAACAGCAATGGATCTTTGCACTGTTTTATTCCTAGTTATGCTTCCCAATGCATCTTCTAAAACAAAGATCTCACTTGGTGGGGGAGTACCTCTCTGGTAGTCCTCAAAAATACCCTCATAAGGTATCCTAAGGCATGCTGCCCATAACCTCAAAGAAAACGTGCATCTTTTTCCATTGATCTAACTTCTCACAACATAGCCATCATCTGAGTCAAAAGAGAATTGAACATACTGATAAAATTGTGAGACTAATATTGGATAAATAGGCCTATCCTCCATTGTGAACCAATCCAGTAATCCTTTCTATTTTAGCACATTCAATACCAAAGTCTTACTTGATAGAATCCACTTAGGGAATATCTCTTTTTCGGGAACCACTATTCTGTCTACCATATTCGGATTCAGAGGACCTTCAGGTGCTAACTTCGGCTCTATTTTAAACTTCTTCTTTGAACTATGCTTCTCAGGAGTTGATGACGACGGGCATTTCATCCTAGGAATTCAGAAACAGTTTGAGATTGAGAGAGAGGGAAAACTGAAGGGTTTAGAGAGGGGTTACGATTTGAGATAAGAGATCATGAGTGATGAAAGAGTGAAACTTCTTCAGTTTTTATCATTTAGGGATATCAAGAATCGTAGGATCAAAAAAATGGGAAAGTAAAAGGGTAAAAAAAATTAATTACCACGATACAAGTTATAATGTATAAATAAAACAATGAAGCGTATTTATGATGAGACTATAATCAACATTCACGATACGACAGTAACTGGCTTTCATGATGAGAATATAACTGGAATTCACTGTGAGACAATAACTAGCTTTCACTGTGAGACCGTAACTATGTGATTTCTAAACTGTGTGACCCTATTGTTTGAGATAGTAGGTGGAAGATAGTAACAGAGAGAGAGAATAATTTTGAGACAGCAAACATGAAATAGTAATCTATTAAACCTTATATTTATTATTTAAGATTTATCATTCCAAATTCATGTACGATGTAATCTATTCTCTACAAATTTAATGGTTTGGTGAATATATCAGCAAGATGATATTCAGTTCCAATGAATTCCAAAGTTTTGTCACATTTTTGATAATGATCTCTCAAAAAGTCATGTCTTACATCAATATGTTTTGTCATAGAGTGTGAAACATGATTTTTCGAGATGTTAATAGCACTTTTACTGTCACAATTTATAGGTACATGTCTGAATTGAAATCCATAATCTAGTAATGTGGGTTTCATCTAAAAAATTTGTTCACAACAACTACCAGCAATTATGTATTCAACATATATAGTAGATAATGCAACATAGTGTTGTTTCCAACTACACCATGATACTAGTGACTTCCCTAAAAAGTGACATGTTCTTGATGTGATTTTTCTATCTAACTTACAACCACCGAATTCAGCATCAGAATAACTCACTAACTCAAATTATTTTTTTCTGGGAGAGAATAGTCCTAGATTGGGTGTATTCATGAGTTATAGTAAGATTCCTTTGACATCATTTAAATGAGATTACATAGGATTTTCTTGAAAAAGAGCACACATACACACCCTAAACATAGGTTGAGGTCTACTAGTAGTTAAGTAGAGTAATCTTCCAATCATTCCGCTGTAAGTGGTTTGATAAATAGATTTTCCATTTTCATCAAGATCCAACTTACTAGTAGTTCTCATTGGAGTGTCGCCACATTTACTATTATCCAATCCAAAAGGTTTTAGAATATCTCTAGTATATTTTCAATTATTGAACACAATACCATTACTATTTTGAAATATATTAAATCCAAGAAATAATTTGAGTTCACCCATTTAACTCATTTCAAATTCATTTTTCATCATTTTAGAAAATCCAATAGATGAATAATTTTTTGAATATCCAATGATAATGTCATCTATATTAATTTTAACGACTAAAAAATCATTGGAAATTCATTTTATAAAAAGGGTTGGATCAACTATTCCTTTTGTAAAACCTTATGAAATAAGAAAAGTACTCAGTCTATCATACAAAGATCTTGGATCTTTTTTTAAACTATATAAAGTTTATGATAATTTAAAAATATTTTTTTTAAATTTAGGGGTTGCGAAACCATGGGGTTTCTCAATATAGACATCCTCAGATATATACCCATTTAGAAATTCACTTTTGACATCCATTGAATATAGTGTGAAATTCAAATGTGCATCATAAGAAAGAAGAATTTGGATGACTTCAACTATAGCTACTGGTGAAAAGGTCTCTTCATAGTCAATTACTTCTTCTTGACAATAACCTTGTGAAACCAATCTAGCCTTGTTTCTTACTATATTAGTAGCTTCATCTACCTTATTTCTAAACACCCATTTAGTGCCTATGGTGAATGTGTCTTTGGGTCTCTCAACAAGTTTTTAAACATTGTTCCTTTCAAACTGATTTAGTTCTTCTTACATAGCCATAACCCAAAATTCATCATTAGTAGAATCATTATTGTCTTTAGGTTCAAGTTGTGTCAAGAAGACTTGATATTCAACCTGATTTGTAAGAGAAGCTTTAGTTTGAGTTCCTTTATCTAAGTCTCCTACTATAACATCTAATAGATGGTTCTTAAGAGTTCTTACAACTCTAGAAAAAGAAAGATTGGTGATTTTAGGTTCTTCAACTGGGTCAGGTTCATTGTTACCTAAATCTAAATAATTTTCATAAATTAATGTTTTCACAGATTCTTTTATAGGATGGTTATATGATTTTAAATTAATATCTAGATCATCCTCTAGGTTTTCTAGAATGGTCTTAGGCTCATGCAGATTTGTTTCATCAAATTTGACATGGATAGATTCTTCCACACATTTAGTTATTTTATTAAAATATCTATTGGCTTTACTAGAGATTTAATATCCTAACAATATTCCTTCATCACTCTCGGATGCATATTTTTCAAGCTTGTCCTTAGTATTAAAGATATAGATTTGCAACCAAAAACATTGAAGTAGCTAAATCTGGGTTTTCTATTATTCCAAAGCTCATATGGAATTATTTTCAGAATAGGTATAATAAACAATCTATTGATAATATATAATGTTGTATTTACAGCTTCATCCCAAAAATAAATAGGTATGTCATATTCACTAAGCAAGGTTCTAGAAATCTCTTATAGGGTTCTATTTCTTCTTTCTACAACTCCATTTTGTTGAGGTGTTCTAGGGGCAGAGAAATTATGACTATTTCAATTTTTTCAGAAAAAGGATTCAAACTCTTGATTTTCAAACTCGTAACCATGATCAATTCCAAAGGATTTATTTCTAAGTCCAATAAGATTTTCTACAGTTTTTAAATGTTTGGTAAAATTAGAGAAGGATTCACTTTTGTGATCCAAAAATAAAGTCCAAGTATATCTAGAAAAGTCATATTCAATAAAATAAACATAGTTCTTACCATTTAAACTATATACTATAGATTCTCTAAAAAAATTAATGTGAACCAATTAGAGAGGTTGATAAGTTGACACTTCTTTCTTTGGATTGAAGGAAATTTTGTGTTTCTTTCCTTATTTATAAGGATTACTCATTTTATCAATTGGAAACTCATGTTTTGGTAGGACTTTGACTAATATTTTTATATTTATCTTTCTAAGGGAGTGAATATTACAGTGTCCTAGTCTCCTATTCCAAATACAATATTCTTTGTGAAATACACTTAAAAATGAAGCATTTTGAGAATCTAAAGATTCTACGATAATCGAGTATACATTTTTTTTGTTAATGCAGAAAACACTAATTCATTTTTAGAATTAAAAACATTGCAAGCATCATTTTAAAATTTGACATGAAATCCATCATCAAATAGTTGTGAAATTCTAACCAGATTATATTTCAATCCATAAATAAGAAGTACTTTGGAAATTAAAACTGAGTTATAGTTACCGATTTGGCCAAGGAAAATAATATTTCCTTTGGCATTATCACCAAAGGTGACATGTCCTCCATCAATTTTTATTAAACTCTTGAAGCATGAATAGTATTCTTTCATGTGTATTGAACACCCATTGTCCAAGTACCATAAGCTTTTATAGGAACACTTTAAGAAACTATCCTACAAAATTTTAAGATAAAAATATTTTTTGGTACCCATACTTGTCTGCGTCCAGTAATATTATCGACTAGTGATTTAGGAACCCATACCTGCCTCATAGGTTTCCTATAAGCATTATGTAAAGTAATTGAAAAATAAACTCTATTTGGTCCAAAAAAGAACGAAACAGTAAAGAGTGTATCATAAATTGAACGAGCTGAATCTTTTCCAGAACTAGTAGTAAAGCTGTATGTCCTAGACTTAGAAACAAAATTAGTTCTTCCGAAATTTCTTTTACCAGGTTGATAGCCAATGCTAGTAGTATATTTAAGAGAAATCTATTTACCTAGAATTTGTACCAAGGTAAATTTACTAATAGTATACCTTTTAAAATCCTTTCTTAATTTCTTATTAAATAGATTTAGTTCATTGTTTTCTTTGAGTAATTGATCATTTTTCTCCCTTTCTACCATATGTTCAATTTTAACAGTTGAGGAATGAGCATGTTGTTTCTTTAAATACTTGTATTTATCTTTTAGTTCATTGCATATCTCTTAAATCATATTACAGTACTCAAACATTTCTTTATTAGAGATATTTTTTGAGTCACTCTTATCTCCAAAATAATAGGAATTGTGTACATGATATTCCAGTGTCACCTCAGGTGTGTTTGTCATAAAACACATATTGGATTTGTTAGCATGTTCATCATGTGAAGATTCTGAGTCACTTGAATCATCCTTAGAATCACACCATGATTCATTTATTTCCATTTTATACTTTCTATCTTTGTCCTCATATTTATTTTTTTACTTGATCTTGGGACAATTATCCTCGATATGTCCCTTTTTCTTGCATTCATAGCATGCAATCTCATCAGACTTGTCACTTCTTTTTCCAATATTTATCCGAACATCATTTTTGATTATATCTTATTTTGAAGTTAGGCTTTGTGAAAAAATTAGTCTTCCTGTAAAATCTCTTAAAACCTATGGATAATTGAGCCATCACCTCATCACTTTCAGGTTATGATTTTTCACTGCTAGATATTTCTACAGAAACTTCTAATTTCCCTTTCTCTTTGTGTTTAGAGGTGGTGGTCATGAATGAAACATATTTTTTTTGGGTTCATCCTTCTCTTCCTTGTTGACTTTAAACTCCTCTTCATACATAATCATTTTTCCCATGCGTTATTTTACAGGTATCTTGCTGATATCACATGACTCTCAAATAGATATAGAGGTTCCTCACCATCTGTCAGGTAGGAATTTGAGAATACTCATGATTTTTTATTTGGAAGTGACTTCTCTTCCAAGTGAAATCACTGTGTTGAAAATTTCATTCAACGTGAGATATATGTCAGAAATAGGCTCCTCGTCTTTCATTTTAAAGTTAGCATATTTAGTAGTACAAGTATTAATTCTCAAATCTTTCACTCTAGAAGTTCCTTCATGTGAAACAGAAATGGTATCCAAAATTTTATGGGCTATTTTACGTAAAAATATTTTATTAAATTCATCATCTCTTAAATAGTAATGTAAAGCATTCATAGCTTTGTAGTTTTTGTTGTAGGCAGTCGAGGTTGGATCATCCCAAGTGATTCTATCAGTAGCAGGAATCTTATATTCATCTATAATTGAAGACCATATTTCAAAACTCATACGTTCTAAATGAATTTTTATTTTAATTTTCCATTGAGTATAATTGGTTCCATTAAATAATGGTGGTCTGTTTTTTGTATCACCTTACAATATATTATCCATAACAATGAAATAATTTGAAATATCTATAAATTTAGAATAAAAAAAATTATAGATCTTTAAAGTACAACTACAGTCATAGTTGAATAGGGTAAAAAACCGAATCATAATATATAAACCTCTGATACCAAATGTTGGTCGATGTAGAATACTCAAGAGGGGGTGAATTGAGTATTTATAAAAATTTTGGTTTAAAAGGTATTCGGAAAAAGGTTCCCCAATAAATTTAAATACATCCCAGTTAATCAAAATAATACGGTTATGAAAGTTTGACTATTTAAATAACTTCTCAAAAGATTTATTAATTCTTAGTAATCATAATACTAGTTATTAAAAGTACTTTTAAAGCTATTATAATAAGGAAAAACAATTATAACTTCTTTCTAAGATTAACTATCAAAGTAAATTTAGTAATTTCTGACTTATATAGTAAAATAAGGAAAAACTAAATTAAACAGAATAGCTGATATAAACAAAGTGTTTCAGTATCAAGATGAGTCCTAATCCACTCCAATTGGTGATCAACTTCCACCAAGATGTTTATATAAATAAACTTCATCCACACCCTGGATCAGGGTTAACAATAGTACCAAAGACTATCCAGGTCACACGACCTCTTCCATAGTTCTTTGTGTGTATGAAATAACAGGTCACATAAGGGCCTCTTCCATAATTATTTGTGGGAATACACAAGTGTAAAAAAATGTATGAGAAGGGATATATTGTATCCTTTAGTTTAATTTAAGATACAATGCATGTTTTAATATAGACACACATGCACTACTTAAAAGATAATAAGAATAAACAAAATAGAAAAAATGATGAGATAAAGTTAGAAGTGCTCTGAGTGTTAATCTATGCAGCTCTAGACTTCGAGGATTAAGAAGATGTAGAAATTGAGTCCTCTTGCAGAAAATAGAGTATCAAAAGTCTTCTATATATGTCTCTTGTTCTTCGTGGAGTTGATGGTGTGAAAATATTTTCAACTCTAGGATTCGGGTATTCTTCATGTGTTCTTCAGCAGTGTCGGGTTTCATGTATCAGTTCTTCTTTTATGAATTCTCGTGGTTCATCGTTATCGCACACACAGTTGTTTTTCTATTTTCACTATTGTCACCATTGTCACTGTTGTCACCACTTTTTCTTCTGGCCACATTGTTCCATTTATTTTTAGAATGCACATGTGGGAGCCGACATGATTCATGTATTATGCACCTTGTACCTTGTACTATCAACTGACATATCTAAAAAGAAACATTAATTTTGATAGTGCATTTAAAATCATCAAATATGACCGTTAGAAATTAAATTGAAAAACAACAAAAGAGATTATGAAATGGAGTTACAATCTGCTTGGAAACAGTGTCTTCATGAAGCTGTGTCTACTTGAAACGGTGTCTTCTTGTTTGTCTTTGAGTGGTGAGACAACTATGATGGGACAATTGTATAGAGATCAGGAAGTGGTAGCACAGATGCGTTGTTTGATTACAATGTCTGTTAATGGTGTCTCGATGGTCACGGTGGTTGGACAATCACAATGTCTGGATTGTCAAAGTGTCTGGGTCATTGTGTTTGGGTCATGGTATTTGGGTCATTATGTCTAGGTCACAGTGTCTGGGTCACGATGTGTGGTCACGATGTCTGGTCACGGTGTCTGGTCATGCTGTCTGGTCATGGTTTTTGGTCGTTTTTTCTGGGTCATTTTCAAGAAAAACATAACCAGTGGCAGACTCACAGTTTCTCAGAATTAGCCAGATATCTGTATATAGACTTAAACAATGATATTCATAGAATGGATTAGAATTAATCATTTATCAAGTAAATCCATTATTACACAGACTCAAAATATATTACAAACATTAAACATAGAACTTAAGATCATGGATAGGTTTATTTAAAGTATAAAGAAAATAATAATTCGTACACATGATTTTAGACAGATTAAATAGAATTATCAAGCATTAAATAATGTATAGGATTTATGATCATTAAAACATGATTAACACATGAAGATTCCAACATTTAAAAATATAATAACCATAATCATTTCCATTTGTTTTCTTCATACACTGCAGAAACATCGATGAGAATAAGTAATTTATTTTTATAAATTTTTGGATAGTGAAATATTATTATATAAACCCTGATCCTTGTCTAGTTGTAGAACTTGTTATGGTCCTTGTGCTTATCCCCTAACCTCGTTCCTTATTTTTCACGATAATGATGCATCTCCCTACCATAATAGAATCTTCATTAAAAATAGTTAAAATTATATGACTTGATGTTTAGTTCTAAAATGTTGGATTTATTGTATTAAAATTTGAAAAAATTCATCTAGTGTGGTCGGTTGGTTTGATATCCATCCATTGAATCCAATAAATAAATCTTTGGAGTATCCAAACTGACCACAATGAGCATCAAATGTTTCCTAAAAACATAAAAAATGAATAAATAATGAATGAAATGAAAATATATTTGATATGATTAAATTAAAGAGTTTTACCAATGCAATGTTGATATTAATAAGAGACTATCATCTAAAAAATTTCATTCTAATGACTTCACGAGGCCTACCACTATTTCATCCTTTCACTATTGAAAATGGAGGATATACCAATGGTTTTTTCCCAAAGGTTTATGAAAACCATTGGAATAGGGATGTGGATAGGTCTTTACCCAATGGTTTCAATAAACTATTGGAATAGAAATGTTTAGATGAGTTTTAACTAATAATTTTATAGAATCATTGGGATATGTGAGACTTTACCCAATAGTTTTACAATACCATTGGTATAAGTATGTTTTAGTAATCCTTTTACAATTGTTTTTGAAAAACCGTTTGGAAATCATACCTTTCCCAAAAGTTTTAAAAAACCACTGGGAATGTTTTCCTATAAAATTGTCACCAAACCCAATCCTCCATCCCCCCAATTACAGACCTAAATCTGAGACATAGAGCTCTTTTTCTAAAAAAATTGTTCCATCCTTCAATCAGTTAGATGTTTTTTTCTGCAATTCAAATATATAAGTGGTACCTCAGTTTCAATGTCTTCCATCTATTTTTTTATGTTTTGATTTGGCCTCAACTAGAGGATTTTTCGCTGTGGTATACCCAATAATTTTAATTTGATTTTTTTTCTGTTTTTGTTCTACACTTCAACGGTCATGAATTTGTGAGTAAGATTTTGTGAGTCAACATTATTTTAAGTATTTATATCCACTAATTTGAGAGTTAGTGAACCATGTGAATGTATTGGGAAAGTTAGAGTAGTGGTGCAGGTGGATGTGTGGTGGTGGGGGGGCTGTCCAGGTGGATGTGGGATATGCAGGGTGGGGGTGTTCTGGGGGAGGGAGGATATTGGGGGGAGTCTTCTGGGGTGAGGTGGGTGGGTGTGTGTGTGTGGGGGGGGGGGGGGCTATACATGTGTAGGTGGGGGTGTGCTGGTGGGGGAGGGGGCTGTGCAAGTGGGGGGTGCATGTGGTGGTGGTGCAGTGGGTGGGGTGAGGGGGTTGTGCAGGTGGGGGGATGTATAGTGGGTGAATGGGGATGTGCAGGTGGGGGTGTGTAGTGGGAGGGGCTTGTTAGGCGTGAGGATGGGGGTTTGTACAGGTGGGGGTGGGGGTGGGTTGTGCAACTGGGGGATGGGGGATGGGGGAAGTGCAAGTGGGGGTGTAGGTGGGGGGGGGGGGTTGTGCAAGTTGGTGGGGGGAGGGGAGTGTGCAAGTTGGAGGGTGGGTGGGGAAATGTTAAACCGGATTATTTGAAAATTATTCACTTGAAAAATAAAACCATATTTTTTGAAAATTGAAAGCAATTAATTTAGTTATTTTGGTTTTTTAATCTTGTTATGGAATCATTATTTAGACCGTAGTAGGATATTTATGTCACACACTGACTGTAGATTTAGGTTTCTGTAGATTATCAAATTCCTAGTTTGGTTAGGGGAAAGTAACAACATTGAGGTATTTCTATATGTTGACATACTGATATGGAGTTATACATCTCGTATGAATCTTGCAGTTTTCCTTCCTATTTTTATGGTAATGTTCTGTAGTACTTGGGCTTGTTTATGCTTGTTTGAATTCCAGTACACGTCTCCCATTGTAGTTATTTTTTATGTATACTGTATTTTTATATTGTTTTCACAATGCTAGTGGAAAATCATTGACACATTAATTTTTTATGATGTCATGTACTATTCACCATCCCATGGGGATCTTGAATCCCAATGGACAGCCTGACCACCCTCTGGACACACCCTACCCCCTGGACTGCCTCTGAACCCCATGGAAAGCCCCCCTAGACACCCCAACTGACCTGGACAGCCACGCTAACCCCGTGGATAACACTCCCACCCTCTAGACACCATGTACCCCCTTGACACCCCCTACCCCCTTATATAGCACCCCAACCCCATGGACAGCCCACCCACCCCACATGGACCCGCCCCACACCTCGGACACCCCCACCCCCCGGACACCCCCCAGACACGCACACCCCCCTGGACACCTTGTACCCCCTATACAACCCCCCACTCCCACCCCCTTGGATAGCCTACCCACCCCCTAGACACCCCTACCCCTTGGACTACCCCACCACCCCCGTGGACATCCCCCACCCCATGTACACCCTATACCCCCATGGACAACCTCGCCACCCCCATGGACAACCCTTCCACCCCCTTGGACACCCCTACCCTCTTGGACATCCCCCCAACCCTGTGGACAACCCATCCACCCCCTATAAACCTCCAACCCCACCCCCCCAGACACCCCCACCCCCCCAGACACTCCCACCCCCTAGACAGCCCCCCACCCCCGTAGACAGCCCGTCCACCCACTGGACACCCCCTACCCCCCCTGGACAGCCCCACCACCCCTATGAATTTCCCTTCCACCCCTATAGAAAGCCCCCCACCCCCTGGACACCCTGACCCCCGTGGATAGAACCCCACCCCTGGGACAACCCCCCACCCTCTGGACACCCCCACCCCCCTGGGTCATGTCTATGATCACTCAAATAATCTAGTAAAATATTAAATTTTTTCTATCTAAAATTCACTCAACTCCTAAATAATCCTCCTCCAAAATTGTACATGATCTTGTACACTCTTTTATAGTTCTTCATAGATATTTTTTTATTAATATAGTATTTTGTTGTCTTTTATATTATGACTCTCATATAGATTAGTGTGTCAGTTATGGTTTCATATAAAGTGATCAATTCTCATTTACTGAAATATATTTTTGACGAAAATTCAATCTCATTGAATTTCTTTTGACGAAATGGATTATAATAATTTTTTTTACAGAATTTATAGAAGATAGATGTATGAAACCCATCAGATCTCAAGCGATTGTATAAACAATTTGGAGATATTTTTAGATTTTTCCATTCACAATGCTTTATATAGTGGTTACATAGACTGCCCCTATTACAATTGTGTTGGAAGACCATGGTTGATCCATGAAGAAGTCAGTTACCACATAACCAAATATGGTTTTCAAGAAAACTACTCTATGTGGTATCGTAATGGGGTGAAAATGACATCTCAAATTATTGATAATCCAAATGAAAGGGCTGGATTGGAGATTTTGTTATGTGAATGGTTTCCATTTATTCGTCATCATGAAAAAGAAATGATTCTGACCCAAGAAGATTTTGATATGATCACACATGATGTGTCTAATTAAAATGATAATGTTGTCAGGGTGAAAAAATTGAATGATGTTTCCATGACTCCAGTATATCGAAAAATCAATAAAATGAAAATATAGAATTTTTAATCCAATTATTTCATGGGAAAACTATTTACATGATTTCTAATACTTCCATCGATTAAATTATTACCTTCTTGAAGGACTTAATTTTAAATGATGCAGAAATTTCCTCAAACCACTATATTGCTTGGAAGTCAGTTCAAGAACATGGTTTTTCGAGAAAAAAATTCACGCTTTCCCAAAATATTGTAATTTATTCTTGGAGGAAAATACGGAATGATATGAATGTATAAAATGAGGCACATCCCGCAGGAAGCCAAAAGCTGATGGAACACCATCCCTTGTTCCACAGAAAGTAATGTGGTACTTTCTATTGATCCCCAGACTCTAGAATATTTTTATGTCTGATGAAATATCAATAAAATGTGATGGCATGATACCGAGAGAAAGAATACTAATAATGAGTTGGTTTACCCTATAAATGGATTTTCATGGCAGAGATTTGATGCTCCATATCCTGATTTTGCAGATGATGTGTGTAATGTGAGGTTGGATCTTTAATGTGATAGTTTTAATCCGTTTTGGCATATACTTAGGTCGCACAACACATGGCCAGTTTTTCTACACATTTATAATAATCCCCCATGGTTGTGTTTGAAAAAACCTTTCACTTTCATGAGTATACTCATATCTGGACCTTTTGATCCCAGAAATGATTTAGAGGTATACATGCAACCTTTAATAAAAGAGTTGAAACGTTTTTGAGATGTGGGAGTGCGCACATACAATGTATATTCAGAAGACATATTTTAGATGTGCGCTGCGCTTATGTGGACTATCAATGATTTTCCTTCTTATGCAATGATGTCTGGATGGAGCACGATGGGAAAACTATCATGTACTGTTTGTATGAAGAATACACAATACAGAAGACTATAACAATGTTGTAGTTTCATTTTTATGGGATATTGATGATCCTTGCCAATGGATCATCCATATAGAAATAATCATTGATGATTTGACAATACCATGGAGACTGATGATCCACAACAACGTATTTCTGGAAATGATGTACTTAATGAATTGAAATATTTTAGTTTTCTTTCAGGAAGGGTCAAATGAAATCTTGAAAGATAAAGAATGTTTGCAATGAAACCTGTTACAATTATAATAAGAGAAGTATCATATTTGATTTTCCTTATTGGTCATCCAATTTTTTATGTCATTGCTTAGACATAATGAACATTGAAAAAAATATATGTGAAATGTTTCTTTCGATTATTCAAAATGTTAAGAGAAAGAAAAAAGACGATTTACGGTCTTAGCATGACTTCGTGGATCAGGGAATCAGACAAGAATTGCATCCTGTGTGTATCAATGAAAATAAATGGCAAGTTACATGTTCTTCTTATGTGATGACACCTATAGAAAAAAAGAATTTTCTAGATTTACCATAGACTATTAACGTTCCTGATGGCTATTCAAGAAACATATCCAAATGGGTTAACGGAAGAGAGTTGAAGTTAAAATCTTTGAAGACTCATGATTATCACATACTTTTATATGAGTTGATTTTAATAGAAAATTTTCATCTTCTTTCGACTAATCGAAGGGTGGATGTTATTCAGTTGTGCCATTTGTTTAGATATCTTTGTGCAAAGAAATTATCCATGTATTTCTTGCAAAAAATATTGGCAGATGCCCCATTAATTTTTTGTGAGTTAGAGAAAATATTTCCTCCATTATTTTTCACATGCATGCTGCATCTGACTATCCATATTCCAACTGAAATACTTCTTGGATGACCTATTTATTTTTTGTTGAATGTATCATACTGAAAAAATTATATACACTTCAAATTAGTATGTCCTTAACCGGAATCTTCCCGAAGCTTCTATCATGAACGGTTACTTGGCTCATGAATTTATCGATTTCTACTCTATATATTTTTATGATCTTGCTGACAAGAATGAACAGACCAATGATAAATGAAGAAGTATATTATGATCAAATTGAACCCCATTTTCCATCACTTCCTCAAACAGGATGAATTACTGGATCATATACATTGACGACATTAATCCTTGAAGAGAGGGAGATGGCACATCACACAGTTTTGGTCAACAATTATTTGTTCGATGACAACATCTTGTAAGGAAATTCAATATTTATATCTTATATATATATATATGTATATATATTTGTTAATATATTCCTATTTTTATCTACAGTTAACAAAAAGCGATGATAAATAGGAAGCATCGTTCTTTATCTTTGAGAAAGTGGCAGACTTTTCATAGCAAAGAGTTTTCTGCTTGGTTAAAATTGATGGTAATAATATTATTATTTAAAATAATTAAAACAATATTTAATTAAGATTAATATTGATTTATATTTTAGTTATTGAGTTTTATTCCTGACTATGTCTCTACGGAAATAAGAGCTTTGGATTTTGGTCTTAATACTGTGGTTCGTGACTGTAAATAAATTGTTATCAATGGGCACATATTTATTATCACGGAATGAGAAAATAACATGATAACACAACATTATGGTGTTATGGTTACTACCAAAACAGACTGTTATGATAGTGCATCAGATAGTAGACTGTGATTTTAAAATGTAGGCTATTATGGAGTTGTTGAAAATAAAAATATATTAGATTATTATTCTCATGGACGAGTCACGATGATGAAATTTAGTGGTTTGATTTGATGATGAGGCATGGAACATTTATTGATGATTGTGGATTTTTAGTAATTGATATTACTCGCACTCTTTCTACCGATGAAACATATGTATTGGCATCAATGGAAAAACATCTTTTTAATGTTAAACACCATCTACGACCTAAATTTGGTGTCATTATTAAAGAAATTCCAAGATATATTTTTGATGATGGTCATGATGGAATTGAAACCATCCCTAATTCCATTGGAAATGATCCATTTATTACTTTTTATGACTCTGGTAGCTCAATTTTCATAGTTGACTTTGAACCTAAAGTTTTGATGTGAAATATATAAAATCATCCATTCATGTTCTCAATTATTTTGGTTTACCTCGACTTAGGATGTTAAGGTTGGTAAAATTAAAATTGATTTAATATTGATTACAAATATGTGGTATTCGGCTAGACCGTTATGTGGATTTTCAATGTTTATTGGATGCAATTTTATTTGAATTGCATTTTATAATTTGGAATTGAACTGTATTCAAACCTATGAAACCGACATTTCTAACTTGGTGAACTTTTCAATGATTCAACTATGATTTGTATAAAATTTTAAAAATCTAATACCTCTCTTTATCAAATTACTAGTTAATGAACATGATGGTTTGTATGCTTCTTCAAAACATGTATTGAAAATTGCATCATCTACCTGGCTAAAGAAATTAAATTTTTCTATAATTTTGACAACTACTTTACCACTTATGAATCAGGTAGAATCAATGTTCCATTATTTTAATAGACTGATGAAATAGAGTAAATAACCATCCTACTAAAAATTAAATTTTTTATTACAAATTTTATGATTTATTAACTTCATTATATGTTTGTTCATGCTCACCTAAAACAATGGATAGTTAAATTATCCCTAAATACCCATATTCCTCTAATTTATTTTGTTTTTTGGGTTACACATTATTTATCCTTTTTTATTTACTTCCAAATTTGTTTTCAAGTGAAGGAAATTAAACGAATTGAAGAGAGGCGACGAAAATAGATTATGAACAACAATAGCCACATGACTGAGCTAGGCATTCCACCACTAGTGCATTCAATGATTATTTTATTTCAAATATATTTATTTAAATAATATATAATGTCATGTGATTAATTGTTTCTAATTTTTTTAGGATACATCTATTAGGTGACATTTATTTGATGAGCATCCTAGTAGTGGGTCCCAGTACTCTGGGTGTTCGTACGAGGGGGGTGGTACGAGAGTTAGACGATCTGGTCGGAGTACCCGATTAGATTCCTACCCCTCCCACTGATATACCGTCCATCCCAAATTCTGATCCTGGTGTGCCTTTAGGGACACATGGTATATTTAGGACTCTAATGTTTTCACCACCCTTTAAATATGATCCTCCTAACTCATATGTACCATATATGATGATGATTCAGCATTCGACCAGCCATCCATGTCATCTTCTTTTACTTTTTCATACTTCCCTCTGGGATTTTATATTACATCTTCTTCGACTCATCCTCTGCCAGATCCTGTCCTTGTGGAGCATAAATTGGGAGCCACTCCATATGTACAAGGTGTTCCTTCAGGTTCTGTGTATCTAGCGGTGCCCATTGATCAGACTACCACATGTATACTTATAAAACCCGAAAAAAAATTTAAACCATTATTTATTTTCATTTAAACATGTATTGATAAAAGTTTTGTTTTTATTTCATAACAGATACATCTAATGATAGGAGGAAGGTGTGGGTGTGTACATGCATGTGTGCGGTGTGGAACTACCACACACAGTTGATTGTGGACTACAACAAAGATAGTCAAATGATTGAAAAATCAGGCCCGCAACGTCATAGTTTTTTGGCGACGCTTGCCAAATACTCCGACATCATTCCTGTCAGCCCACTCTCATGGTGACACATACCAAATTATGTCAAGGATAATGCTTCAGTAGAGATACTGGTAAAAAAAATATTTTTTGTTTAATTCAATATATTATTTTCTGTATTTATATGAATTAATATTTTGGTGTTAGTTACAATTTATTTTCCCAGATAGCAAGGGTGCACAACTAGCATGTCTAAAGGATTTAGGAGAGCTTTGGAGAGATTATAAGCACGATTTGTACATTGGATGGAATTCTAGAGTGGGAACAGAGTTATAGGTAGTCTCTTTCATGGATGATTTTCCGGTAGAACAATAGCAACAGATGATTACTCATTTTAAAATTATCAAATTTAAGGTATTAATCACATTATAGGTATTTAAATGAAAATTTTTTCATCTCTTTCATTAATAATAATTATTGAATTTTATTTTGGATTCTTCTAGAAGAAATAAAAAAATATTGCTGCTAAAAAAGATGTCCAAACATTGGGATGTACTACGATACCAGATCATGAGAGGTAGCAGGTATGACAGTTTATAATTTTTCTTTATGAATTTCACTTTCTTTTGCTACCTCCATAATTTATTCGATCTCTAAAGCTAATATATAATTTTATTTATGAAATTAATTATTTGTGTACAACTTTTATTAATGGTTTTCCTAATTTCAATGTCATTATAGAGGCATAAAATGAATATATAAGGACGTGTTCCTCGAGAAAAACTATTTTGCTCGAGTAGAAGGAATAAAGATGGAAGTGCGGTTAATGAACCGAAATAGTAGCAGATTGTAAGTTTTACATTGTAGATTTAAAATATTAATCTCTATTTTGAATTTTTTTTATCTATTTATATTTTTAATAAGATTCTTTAGCAGCCCTTGATGCCCAAGAACCTGAAAATTTTGGGCCAAATGATCACTTACATAAGGTGTTGGGAGATGAGCACCTCGGTAGAGTACACTGCTGAACTAGGAAGTTAATAGTTCTTACGAGGTATTGTCCCTCCTCAGGTATGAGTTTTTGTGCCACTGAGTTTATGAAGGTTAAGGCACTGGCATAACAAGTTGAAAAAAGGGCCACAGAGACGGAGGAATAGTCTTCTAGGGCAAACACTGCATTTATAAAACTGATGGAAGTTTTACATCCATCACATCCACCAGAGGCCAGTACAACTTATGATGAATATATGTCATAAATGTGTTCTATATATGGTGGAATAGGTAGAAGTAATAGTGTAGGTTGAGATGATGGTGATGAGGAGTCCGAGGTGGTGGAGGAGGAGGATGGCAAGGTGGAGGAGGTGGACGATGAGGAGGACGAGGTTGAGTATGAGGGAAAGGAGGAGGGATTTTGAGGAGGGCGTGTAAGATGATAAGGATGATGATGAGGACAAGGGTGAAACAGATGATGAAGGTGATGATAGTGATGCTGTTGAGGTACATATTGACCCGTTACATTTTTGACTGATATTACTGAACTTCGATGCTTATTGATTTGTTGTGCCTAAAAATATGTCTTATTAGGTAAGTCACATTATCTTTAATATTTTATCTATAAATAATAAAACTTGACTTGATTATTTGTTGTGAGTAATTCCCCCACCCCCTGGATAGTCCCCCACCCACATGGACAACCCGCCTATCCCCTGGACAACCTCTCCCACCACCCTTGACAGCCCCTCCCACCCCCCTAGATAGCCCGCCCACCCCCTGGACAGCCCCTCCCACCATGGGAAACCCGAACCCCTGGATATCCCCACCCACCCCTTGATATCCATCCCACCCCGAGACATCCCCTCCTCTATGGATAGACCGTACCCACCCTGGACAGCCCCGCCCACCCACTGGATAGCCCCGCCACCCCTGGACAACACCCCCACCCCCGTAGACATCCCACCCACCCCTGTGGACAACACACGCACACCCCTGGACAATCCCTTTCCCCATGGACAATCCCACCACCCCCGTGGATAGCCCCCCCCCCCCCCCCCCCCCGTGGACAGCCTGCCCACCCCCGTGGATCGCCCCACCACCCCCTTGGTCATCCCGCCTACCACCCTGGACACACCGTACCCCCCCTGGACAGCCACTCCCACCCCCTGGACACCACGTACCCCCTGCATATCCCCGACCACACCCTGACATCCCCTCCCATCCCACTGGACAACCCCTCCCCAACTGGACACCCTGTGCCCCCCTGGATAGGCATGCCGCCCCTGGGCAGCCCCCCACCCCGTATACAGCGCGCCCACCCTCGTGGAAAGCTCTCCCAACTCCTAGACATGCCCTCCCCCCGTGGATAGCCCCTCCACCCCCGTGGACACCCCCACACCCGTGGACAGCCCGCCCACCCCCGTGGATAGCCCCCACCCCTGTGGACGGCACATCCACCCCATGGACGCCCCATACCCCCTGGACAGCCACACCCACAACCTAGACACCCCATACCCCCCTCGACAGCCCCACCCACCCCCCTGGACAGCCCCGCCCACCCCCTGGACAGCCCGCCCACCCCCTGGACAACCCCGCCCCCCTGTGGAAACCCTGCACCCCCTAGACTGTCATGTCCACTCCTTGAATAGACCAGACCTGCCACCCCTGGACAGCCCCCCACCCCTGTGGACAGCCCGCCCACCCCCATGGATAGCTCACCCACCCACTTAGGCAACGCTCCCACCCCCGTGGATAGCCATCCCACCCCCCCTTGGACACCCCCACCCCCTAGACAACCCTACCACCCCCATGGACAACCTGCCCACCCTCGTGGACAGCCCACCGACCCTCGTGGACAGCTCTCCCACCCCTTGGACTCCACCCACCCCCCTGGACACCCCCATGGACACCCCCCCCCACCACACTGGACAACCCCCCCCCCCCCACCCTGGATAGCCCCCAACCCCCTAGATGGTCCCCACCCCTCCTAGACACCGGTCCACCAACTGGACACCCCAAACCCCCATGGACAACCACCCCACCCCCTAGACAGCACCCCACCCAACTTGGATAGCCCCCCCCCCCCAACTCGCTGGACCGCCTGTAACACCCGAGACTTTTATGTTATATAAATCATCAAAGGAATCTTTTTCTATACAACACTTGCTTGGCTTGCTTTACACGCAATCGCGACCTTCTTCGATAGCTTGCGTCGTACGCAATACCGAGTTTCACTAAACAACATTATGCTATTAAAACTAGCCGTTATGAATAGTAATAACCACTTTTTGGAATTTTATAAATTTTATTTTTCAAAGTGGACTTCATTTTTGGACTCAGAATATCGAAATTAGCCTAGGGTGAAATTTTGGTATTTTTCTGAAAACTTTCAATTTTTGATGAATAGTGAAACCACTAAGTGGTAGGTTAAAAACTGAATTTTGCATAAAACATAATTTTACCGCTTCTGTGATTGGAATTTCGAAAATTCGAGAGACACGGTTAATATCAAGGACTAAAATGTGGTTCAATGAGATGAAAATAATTTTTTGGTGAATAGTAACTTTTTACTTTTTTTTACCGCGGTTAATAGTAAATAGGGTAACTAAGGGTAAATATGATATTAATATTACCCTAACACATGTCCTAATTCTATTGGACAAGTGTAATTCGACCAAAAACAAACTTAGGAATAAAATATGACCATTTAGGCCCACTTGGATTAGATTAGGACATTTATTATTAATTTATTTAAAGAGGGGTTAAAATAGTTAAAATCAAAGTTTAATAAGTAAATCATTTTTAATATGGGGTAATACATAAGATAAATTCGATTGTAAATATTCATTAGAAAGATAAAAAGATTTCCTACATGATGGTATTTTATTTGTAATTTTTAGACATCAAATAATATAATTTATTTATGACACAAAGATGATGCAGTAATTATCTTATTAATGAAATATTGACATAATTGATGTTATAAACACCAAAATAAATGTAATTTGAGACTTTTTATGAATTACACTAATTTTCTAGGCTACTATGATATATTAGTGTTGATTTAATCAACTTGGTTCGAACATATAATTCTGTTATGACTTTCAAACAAATCATATATCAAATAGTGTCAAAATTGACACAAAATAGTTTTTAAATCAAATATTATATTATTAATTGTTATTTTATTCCTAAAAATCTAAGGTTCGGCCAAATGACTTAGATAAGGATATATATATTAATAATAAACAATTTGGGGTTCGTTTGTCATGTTATATTAAGTGTATTAACCATATAGTGAAAGAAAACAAAAAGACACGGTAAAAGTTAAACTAATTAACTTAGAGTTAAATCTAATTGATAAGGTTAAAATAAAACCCTAAACTTGTCTAAATCTTATTGGTTGATAGGATTTCGACCCTTCCCCACTTTATCTTCGAAATAAAACCCTTTGGAACCATTATAAACCGATTTTGACTTTAATATAAAATAATATTTTGAGATATTCCTAAGGTGCCCCTCTCCTCCCTTATAAAAGGGCACCTCCTCCCCCTCCTCCTCACACCAAATTGAGCACTCAAGCTCGGCCAACCCCTGCCATTTTCTCCTCTACACTTCCCTAGAATAATCCTAGAGGTCCTGGTCTTCTCCAAAGACCAATCTTAGTTTCCTTAAGTGGAGGATTCAAAGAAGCGTTCCAAAGAAGAGGTAATATCCATTACCGATCTTTTCAATTTCATTCTTCTTCAACTTCTTCGTCTTTAGTTGTTTCATGATAAAGTAATAACATCAGTATTACTTACATACTGATATGTTATTATAAATATGAAACAACCCTAATTCACCTTCTATCCATCCTACGGAAAAATGAAATCACCGCGCGTGCGTACGTACGGAATACCGTCTCCACGCTGTGGTGTAATCTATTTTCCACCATCACCTTACATGGATGGGTATAATGGTGTAATGAGTAACTAAATATGATTATTATGAAGTAATATTGATACTGAAATAATATATATATACTCCAATACAATTCCACGATCATAGGAATGATATCATCACTCGTGCGTACGTACGGAATACCGTCTCCACGATGTGATGCGACTCGTTCTACATGATCTTCATTTCGTAATGATTATATAAATGAATTGAATGAATGAATATGGTATATAATACACTAATACCATTCTGGAAATGAATTATCTATAACCTAAAGATAAGAATAAGAATTTATTCGACAAAACACGCATAAGAACAAAAAGTTATAGAGACCCGAGTAACAAGTAACAATGAAATATTACTAACAAGAAGCTAATAATATGACCATATATGATATCATATAAATATGTATGATTCTGGAATAAGTCAATAACATTATTTAAACCATTATACAGGAGCTTCAGACACGTACAATGCTAATCGGACCTAAGGTAAGGGAAAATACCACAATCTCATTTTTATCCGAGATTGTTTATTCGTAAGTACTTACTGGGGTGTATTTTATCATCCACATCCATGTTCCCTCAATATGTAATATTGTTTCCATCCACTTACAATAGTTTAAATCCAATTTTACCCTTCGGTGAGTTTTTAGTAAAGAATATGAATGGAATCTTTTGTCGTTTTTTTCGTACGAGGTACTTTTTGACTTTTCCGACAAAAGTACGAAGAATGTTTTTTTTAACTTATACGGCACGAACGGATTTCTACTATTTCATAAAGCCTTATTTTCATGAAGCTTCCTCTAAAAGATTTCATGACTATTTTCAATAAAATATATTTCTTTTAAAATTGCATGATGTTTTGTGAAAAATTTGATTTTGAAGAAGAAAGGATATTTTCTCAAGAATTCAATTCAAGTGTTTTATCAAAATTATTTTCCATCTAAGATAATAAAGGGTTCTGTTTATATCCATATTTTTACATTGATTTGACTATGTTGTGATGGAAATATGTTTATGAATTGCTTTATCTTGTATGAATGGTTTTATGATGCCATGTTGTTTAATAATCCCATTTTTATTACATGGGTTATGCAATGATGTATGATTTATGATTTTGTGGCACACATAAGAATGGTATCATTATGAGATGGGTGGGACCTATATCTCCCTCCAATGAATTGGGTAAAGATTTTATATCTCATGAGATAGACATGGCTGGAACGGAAGGTTATTTCGGTTCAGTGATACAGGACTGAAACGAGGAGTGAACTCGGGTTAGAAAGGGACTTTGTCCACTAAGATAGTCTTGGCGATGAGTCATGACTAACAAGAAATGATTTTCCATGATTATGTGTGCATGCCACAAAGTTTCAAGTTTTATGTTATGATTATGGGGATCTCATTTTCACTCCTATGATTTGTTCCATGTTAAGATATTATGATCTCTTTTGCAGGTTATGATTTTTAAAAAGATATGATATGATTTTTATTTCCTTTATTTGCCTTGCTGAGCATTTGAGCTCACCCTTTTATGTTTTCTTTTCCCCAGGTCAGGAAGATGGATATTGAGTAGAATATGCTAAAAGGGACCCTAGATATGATGAAATAAATGGGAGACACTGTAGAAGATTTATGAACCAGTTGTTTATGTTTCCCAGTTTCTAAAGGCACTATACCTATACAGTCCTTTGTAGTTTTATCATATGTTGTAATAAGTGTGCTTCAATTTTTGAAGTATTAAAAATGTATGTAAAGTATGGGTCGTTATAGTTGGTATCAGAGGAAAGGTATAGTCAACCTTTGGAAACTAGGATGTGAAAGCCTTAGTAAGAACCCTAAGGATAAGTCTAAGCATAGTACACAATCTTAGTGTTTTAGAAATGGCCTTGAATAACCTAGGATAAGACCATAAGCATGAAAATTTTATTCTTGAATTATGTGGTTTCCTATTATAATTAGTGTTGCTCACACTATTCTTCTTGGTTTTAGTCAATGGCTGGAACCCAAAGGAACCGTGTTAATGCGGAATGCGATGGGCAATGCAATGATTGTCCCCCTGAGCAACCAAACGATATGGGAGCTGGAATGCAAAATATTGTAGCCATGCTCACACAACTTTCTCAAGCTATGAATCATGCAAGATTTCCAAACGAGCAAAGGAGGGAGCAACATTCTGTTGAATCCTTCATGAGGCAGCGTCCACCTTCTTTCAGCGGGTCTACTGATCCATTAGTTGCTGAACAATGGATTAGTACTACTGAAAAGATATTTTCAGTTCTTCAATGTTCTGAACATGATAAAGTCATCCTAGCAGTGTACCGTTTGGAAGGAGATGCTGATCAATGGTGGAATCTTGTTAAGAATACGAGGCAAAGGGATGAAATTGAGTCTATGGAATGGGACGAGTTCAAGAACTTATTTTTCAATAAGTACTTCCCTCGTATTCTCCGAACAAAGATGGAGAAAGAGTTTCTTGAACTGAAGCAAAGGGATGATGAATCTGTTGGTACCTATGAAGCAAATTTTACAAGACTTGCAAGGTACGCTTCTGGTATTATTATCCAACCTGAGAGTAAGATCGATCGATTCTTTAGTGGCTTAAAACCAAGTCTTCGAAGGGCGTTAGCCATAAGGGACTTCAATAGCTACGAGGAAATCGTTCGATGTGCTCTCAAAGTCGAGATGGAGATTGGAGTAACCCATCAGTCACATGGGTTTGATAAGAAGAGGAAGATGGAATTCAAAGGAAACTCTAAAGAGCACACTGAAAAGAAGATGAACTTTCCATTATGCTCAAAGTGTGGAAAGAAACATGGAGGGAGTTGTCTTAAAGGGACAAGTAAATGTTTTAAATGTGGAAAGGAAGGTCATCGGGCATTTGAATGCCGTGATAATGGGAAGAAGACGTCTAATGAAGCAAACAAAGGAAGGGATACACAGAATGAACCTACTACACTTCAATGTTTCAAGTGCAAGGAGATGGGGCATTATGCGAATCAATGCCCAAATCCAAGGGTTGATGATGATGGTCGACGTCAACAAAATCTTAAGGCTAAAGACAAAGGAAAGTCACATGCAATTTCTATCAGCGATGTGGAGTACGATAACGATGTGGTGAAAGGTACACTTACCATCCACTCTAAAGTAGCAAATGTTTTATTTGATTCTGGATCCACCCACTCTTTTATTTCTGAAGACTTTTCTAAGGGTATCACCGTATTACCTCAACAATTAGATGTTGAGTTAGCCGTGACAACACCTAATGGCACATCAATCGCATCAAAAGTTTATAATTCTTCTCCAATCGAAGTTTGTGGGAAAGTGCTTCCTACAAATCTTGTGATCCTTCCTTTAGTGGAATTTGATGTGATTCTTGGCATGGATTGGCTTTCTCTACATGGAGCTCATATCAATTGCCAAAGAAGGGAAGTCACATTTCATATTCCAGATCAATCTACGATCGTATACCAATGCAAGGATGAACATAACCTTCCAGTGGAAATTTCTTCCATATTATGGGTATTGATTCCACTAAATGAAGGTTATTTATCTCAAATGGTTGGTGAGAAACTCACGATTAAGAATATGCCCATTGTACGAGAGTTTGATGATGTCTTTCTGGAGGAATTTCCGGGTCTTCCACCAAATCGTGAAGTTGAGTTTTCAATAGAACTCGTACCGGGTGCTTTGCCTATTTCAAAGACACCTTATAGAATGGCCCCAATTGAGTTGCAGGAATTGAAGAAGCAACTCCAAGAGAATCTTGATAAGGGATTCATACGCCCTAGTGCGTCACCTTGGGGAGCACCTGTTCTATTTGTTAAGAAGAAAGATGGATCAATGAGACTCTGCATTGATTATCGAGAACATAACAAGATCACTATCAAGAACAAATATCCTCTCCCACACATTGATGACTTATTTGACCAACTACGCGGAGCTCAATACTTTTCCAAGATTGATCTTCGTTCAGGGTATCATCAATTAAGGGTCAAAAGGGAGGATATACCAAAGACGACTTTAAGTACAAGGTATGGACACTATGAATTTATAGTGATGCCATTTGGTCTTACTAATGCCCCTGCTATCTTCATGGATCTAATGAATAGAGTCTTTAGAGACTATCTTGATCAATTTGTGGTAGTCTTTATAGACGATATTCTTGTCTATTCAAAGAGCAAGGAAGAACATGAAGATCACTTGAGAATTATATTGAAGACCCTGAGAAAGGAGAAGCTTTATGCCAAATTTACCAAGTGTGAATTTTGGCTTCAAAAAGTTGCATTTTTGGGTCACATAATCTCAAAAGAGGGGATATCTGTGGATCCAGCAAAAACAGAGGTTATCGAAAGATGGTCGAGACCAACAACAGTAACTGAGATCCGAAGTTTTCTTGGTTTGGCTGGATATTATCGACGTTTTGTAAAAGATTTTTCACGATTATCTAATCCACTCACCAAGCTGACTCGGAAAGGAGTTAAGTTTGTCTGGACAGAGGAATGTGAAGAGAATTTCAAGGAGTTGAAAAGAAGGTTATCCAGTGAACCTGTGCTCACACTGCCTTATAGAGGAGAAAGGTTTGTGATCTACAGTGATGCATCCAAGAAGGGATTGGGGTGTGTTCTTATGCAAAATGATATGGTGATAGCTTATGCCTCACGACAGTTGAAAATCCATGAGCAAAATTACCCAACACATGATTTGGAGTTGGCTGCGGTAATCTTTGCATTAAAGATTTGGAGGCATTACCTTTATGGTGAAAGGTGTGATATTTATACTGATCATAAAAGTTTAAAGTATATTTTCACACAAAAGGAGTTGAATATGCGTCAAAGAAGATGGTTGGAGCTGATTAAGGATTATGACTGCTCAATCCATTACCACCCTGGGAAAGCAAACAAGGTGGCAGATGCATTAAGTCGACAAGACCATGCTAGTTTATCCATGATGAGGATCACAAAAGATCCAATATTTATGGATTTACAAAGGATGGATCTTGTAATTATAATGGAAGGGGAAAAATCTTATCTTTCTCAAATGAATGTTCAACCATCTATACATGTGAAGATTAAAGAGGCACAGAAAGAAGATGTCGAGTTACAAAAGAAGGTGAGAAATGTTCCTGAATTCAACCTTGATTGTGATGGGATAATAAAGTTCAGGAATCGGGTTTGTGTTCCTCCCATCCCCAAATTAAAGAAGGAGCTGCTGGATGAGGCTCATAGTTCTTCATTCTCTATTCATCCTGGAAGCACGAAGATGTATAGGGACCTGAAAGAGTACTTCTGGTGGGATGGCATGAAAAGAGATGTTGCTGAATTTGTCTCTCGATGCTTGGTTTGTCAACAAGTTAAAGCTGAGAGACAGAAGTCTAAGGGGATGTTACAACCATTACCCATACCCGAATGGAAATGGGAAAACATCACTATGGACTTTGTCACAGGACTTCCTAAAACATCCAAAGGCAATAATGCTATTTGGGTCATAGTTGATCGTCTCACAAAGTCTGCACACTTCATTCCTATTAGAGAGGATTTCTCTCTAGATCAGCTTGCCAGGATATATGTAAAGGAAGTGGTAAGATTACATGGAGTACCACTTTCTATTATATCTGATCGAGATCCGAGATTTACCTCGAAGTTCTGGCGAAGTCTTCAGCATACTCTGGATACAGAGTTGAGTTTCAGCACTACTTATCATCCCCAGACAGACGGTTAGTCTGAGAGAACAATTCAAACCCTAGAAGATATGTTGAGAGCTTGCTCTATGGATTTCAAAGGAGGTTGGGATCAACACCTACCTTTGGTGGAATTTTCTTATAATAATAGCTTTCACTCCAGTATTCAGATGGCTCCTTATGAAGCTCTCTATGGAAAGAAATGTAGGACTCCAACTTGCTGGGATGAAGTTGGGGAAAGAAAGCTATTAGGACCTGATCTCATTGATGAAATGGACGAAAAGGTCAGATCTATTCAACAACACATAAGAGCAGCTTAGAGTCGACAGAAAAGTTATGCCGACAACCGAAGAAAAGACCTAGAGTTTGAAGTGGGTGATAAAGTGTTCTTACGAATATCTCCCTGGAAGAGGGTTATGAGATTTGGAAAGAAGGGGAAGTTGAGCCCTAGATATATCGGTCCTTTCGAAATATTGGATCGTGTTGGGAAGGTAGCATACCGATTGGCGCTTCCACCGAATCTCTCTCAAGTTCACGATGTGTTCCATGTATCTCTCCTGAGAAAGTACATACCATATCCTTCACATGTACTCAGCTCAGAAGTTGTACCGCTGGAGCAAGATCTTTCTTATGAAGAACAGCCGATAGAGATTCTGGATCGTAGCGAAAAAGTCCTAAGAAACAAGACCACTCGCTTGGTGAAAGTTTTATGGAGAAACCACCAACTTGAAGAAGCTACATGGGAGCTTGAGGATATGATGAGGGAGAAGTATCCTCATCTGTTTGTTGCAAAGTGACAAATTTCGAGGGAGAAATTCTTTTTAAGGGGGGTAGAATGTAACACCTGAGACTTTTATGTTATATAAATCATCAAAGGAATCTTTTTCTATACAACACTTTCTTGGCTTGCTTTACACGCAATCGCGAACTTCTTCGATAGCTTGCGTCGTACGCAATACTGAGTTTCACTAAACAACATTATGCTATTAAAACTAGCCGTTATGAATAGTAATAACCACTTTTTGGAATTTTATAAATTTTATTTTTCAAAATGGACTTCATTTTTGGACTCAGAATATCGAAATTAGCCTAGGGTGAAATTTTGGTATTTTTCTGAAAACTTTCAATTTTTGATGAATAGTGAAACCACTAAGTGGTAGGTTAAAAACTGAATTTTTCATAAAACTTAATTTTACCGCTTCTGTGATTGGAATTTCGAAAATCCGAGAGACACGGTTAATATCAAGGACTAAAATGTGGTTCAATGAGATGAAAATAATTTTTTGGTGAATAGTAACTTTTTACTTTTTTTTACCGCGGTTAATAGTAAATAGGGTAACTAAGGGTAAATATGATATTAATATTACCCTAACACATGTCCTAATTCTATTGGACAAGTGTAATTCGACCAAAAACAAACTTAGGAATAAAATATGACCATTTAGGCCCACTTGGATTAGATTAGGACATTTATTATTAATTTATTTAAAGAAGGGTTAAAATAGTTAAAATCAATGTTTAATAAGTAAATAATTTTTAATATGGGGTTATACATAAGATAAATTCGATTGTAAATATTAATTAGAAAGCTAAAAAGATTTTCTACATGATGGTATTTTATTTGTAATTTTTAGACATCAAATAATATAATTTATTTATGACACAAAGATGATGCAGTAATTATCTTATTAATGAAATATTGACATAATTGATGTTATAAACACCAAAATAAATGTAATTTGAGACTTTTTATGAATTACACTAATTTTCTAGGTTACTATGATATATTAGTGTTGATTTAATCAACTTGGTTCGAACATATAATTCTGTTATGACATTCAAACAAATCATATATCAAATAGTGTCAAAATTGACACAAAATAGTTTTTAAATCAAATATTATATTATTAATTGTTATTTTATTCCTAAAAATCTAAGGTTCGGCCAAATGACTTAGATAAGGATATATATATTAATAATAAACAATTTGGGGTTCGTTTGGCATGTTATAGTAATTGTATTAACCATATAGTGAAAGAAAACAAAAAGACACGGTAAAAGTTAAATTAACTAACTTAGAGTTAAATCTAATTGATAAGGTTAAAATAAAACCCTAAACTTGTCTAAATCTTATTGGTTGATAGGATTTCGACCCTTCCCCACTTTATCTTCGAAATAAGACCCTTTGGAACCATTATAAACCGATTTTGACTTTAATATAAAATAATATTTTGAGATATTCCTAAGGTGCCCCTCTCCTCCCTTATAAAAGGGCACCTCCTCCCCCTCCTCCTCACACCAAATTGAGCACTCAAGCTCGGCCAACCCCTGCCATTTTCTCCTCTAAACTTCCCTAGAATAATCCTAGAGGTCCTGGTCTTCTCCAAAGACCAATCTTAGTTCCTTAAGTGGAGGATTCAAAGAAGCGTTCCAAAGAAGAGGTAATATCCATTACCGATCTTTTCAATTTCTTTCTTCTTCAACTTCTTCTTCTTTAGTTGTTTCATGATAAAGTAATAACATCAGTATTACTTACATACTGATATGTTATTATAAATATGAAACAACCCTAATTCACCTTCTATCCATCCTACCGAAAAATGAAATCACCGCGCGTGCGTACGTACGGAATACCGTCTCCACGCCGTGGTGTAATGTATTTTCCACCATCACCTTACAAGGATGGGTATAATGGTGTAATGAGTAACTAAATATGATTATTATGAAGTAATATTGATACTGAAATAATATATATATACTCCAATAAAATTCCACGATCATAGGAATGATATCATCACTCGTGCGTACGTACGTAATACCGTCTCCACGATGTGATGCGACTCGTTCTACATGATCTTCATTTCGTAATGATTATATAAATGAATTGAATGAATTAATATGGTATATAATACACTAATAACATTCTGGAAATGAATTATCTCTAACCTAAAGATAAGAATAAGAATTTATTCGACAAAACACGCATAAGAACAAAAAGTTATAAAGACCCGAGTAACAAGTAACAATGAAATATTACTAACAAGAAGCTAATAATATGACCATATATGATATCATATAAATATGTATGATTCTGGAATAAGTCAATAACATTATTTAAACCATTATACAGGAGCTTCGGACACGTACAAAGCTAATCGGACCTAAGGTAAGGGAAAATACCACAATCTCATTTTTATCCGAGATTGTTTATTCGTAAGTATTTACTGGGGTGTATTTTATCATCCACATCCATGTTCCCTCAATATGTAATATTGTTTCCATCCACTTACAATAGTTTAAATCCAATTTTACCCTTCGGTGAGTTTTTAGTAAAGAATATGAACGGAATCTTTTGTCGTTTTTTTTTCGTACGAGGTACTTTTTGACTTTTCCGACAAAAGTACGAAGAATGTTTTTTTTAACTTATACGGCACGAACGGATTTCTACTATTTCATAAAGCCTTATTTTCATGAAGATTCCTCTAAAATATTTCATGACTATTTTCAATAAAATATCTTTCTTTTAAAATTGCATGATGTTTTGTGAAAAATTTGATTTTGAAGAAGAAATGATATTTTCTCAAGAATTCAATTCAAGTGTTTTATCAAAATTATTTTCCATCTAAGATAATAAAGGGTTATGTTTCTATCCATATTTTTACATTGATTTGACTATGTTGTGATGAAATTATGTTTATGAATTGCTTTATCTTGTATGAATGGTTTTATGATGCCATGTTGTTTAAGAATCCCATTTTTATTACATGGGTTATGCAATGATGTATGATTTATGATTTTGTGGCACACATAAGAATGGTATCATTATGAGATGGGTGGGACCTATATCTCCATCCAATGCATTGGGTAAAGATTTTATATCTCATGAGATAGACATGGCTGGAACGGAAGGTTATTTCGGTTCAGTGATACAGGACTGAAACGAGGAGTGAACTCGGTTCAGAAAGGGACTTTGTCCACTAAGATAGTCTTGGCGATGAGTCATGACTAACAAGAAATGATTTTCCATGATTATGTGTGCATGCCACAAAGTTTCAAGTTTTATGTTATGATTATGGGGATCTCATTTTCACTCCTATGATTTGTTCCATGTTAAGATATTATGATCTCGTTTGCAGGTTATGATTTTTAAAAAGATATGATATGATTTTTATTTCCTTTATTTGCCTTGCTGAGCATTTGAGCTCACCCTTTTATTTTTTTTCTTTTCCCCAGGTCAGGAAGATGGATATTGAGTAGAATATGCTAAAAGGGACCCTAGATATGATGAAATAAATGGGAGACACTGTAGAAGATTTATGAACCAGTTGTTTATGTTTCCCAGTTTCTAAAGGCACTATACCTATACGGTCCTTTGTAGTTTTATCATATGTTGTAATAAGTGTGCTTCAATTTTTGAATTATTAAAAATGTATGTAAAGTATGGGTCGTTATACCGCCCACACCCCCGGGACACCCCCTTACACCACCTCACCCCCTAGACACCACCCCACCCCTAGAAACCCCACCCCTTGAAAACCCCACCCCTAGAAATCCCCCCAACCCCCTAGAGACCACCCCACCCCCTGGACACCCCCATGGATAGCCCCCCCCTCACCACCATGGATAGCCCCCCCACCCCTACACACCCCAACCCCCTGGACAACCCCCACCCGTGGGGAACACCCCACCCCCTGGACACCACCTGGACTCCCCCACCCCCATGGACACCCCCATGGACATCCCCACCCCCACCCCCACCATGAACAACCCCCCCCCCCCCCCCCCATGCACACCCCCCAACCCCATGGACGCTCCCACCCCCTAGACCCCACCCCAACCCCTGGAGACCACCCCACCACCTGGACACCCCCACCCCCTGGACACCCCCACCCCCATAGATAGCCACCCCACCCTCTGTATATCACTGCACTTTCTTTGATAGCACCCCAACCCCCCTGGACCACCCCCAATCCCCCTGGACACCACCCCACCCCTGGACACCCCCACCCCCTGGACACCCCCATGGACAGCCCCCCCTGGACAACCCCCAACCCTCTGGATGACCCCACCCTGACTAGACATCACTCCACCACTTGGACACCCCCTGGGCACCCCCACCCCCATGGACGTCCACCCCCACCCCTGGATATCCCCCACCCCACTTGGATAGACCTCTAACCCCCTGGACTGCCCCACCCACCTGGACACCACCCCACCCCCTAGACACCCCCACCCCCCGGACACCCCCACCCCCTGGAAAGCCCCCCTAACCCCCTGGACACCACCCCACCACCCTTGGATACCCCCCCCCCCCCAGCCCCTTGGACCGCCCCACCCCCTGGACACCATCCCACCCCATGGACACCCCACCCCCTGGACACCACCCCAACCCTCGAAGACTCCCCACCCAAAGAAAGTCCCCCAACCCCCTAGACACCACCCACCCCCCTGGAGTACACCTCTCCCCTAAACACCACCCCACCCCTAGACACTACACCATCCCCCCAGACACCCCCACCCCTGGACACCCCCTACCCCCATGGACAACCACCCCAAACCCATGAACAATCCCCAAGCCCCTGAATTCTGAATTGGATTATTTACGTATTTAATTAATTTATGAATTATGTGTTAATGATGTATGAGTATACATCTTGTATGTGTATACTTGATATAATTACCTTATGAAATGTGTGTTAATTTGATATGTGTGTAGAGGGTAATTAAATGCAGAATTGGAGGTATTCATATTTATGTATGAATTATGTGTTGGATGGATTCTGTATGAATTCATATAGAATTATGTATGTATTATTTAGGAATACTTGTTAATGGTGTATTGTTGTGTTACTTGTTGTGTGTGTATTTATTATGCAGGTCTGTTGTGGATGATTTTTTGTGGAATTAATGCAACTGCACAGGGGAATTGCTACACCTACACAGGTGTTGCTACACCAGCAAAGGTGTTGCTACACCTGCATAGGGGGAGGCCAGCAATTCGGCTTGATGCAGGTACAAAGGATATGCCAACAGTTTATAACTGTTGACATAGGTGTAAATCAGATCTTATACCAATGGTTTTATGTAAACCGTTGTTATAAGTATTTTCCAATGGTTTAAAAATCCATTTTTATAGATAAATTTACTTCATATTTACCAATGGTTTTTGGGAAACCATTGGTAAAATAATATCCCAACGGTTTTCTAAACCGATGGTATAGAGATATTTCTTCCAATTACCTATGGTTTAAAACCATTTGGAAACATTTATACCAATAGTTTACTGAAAACATTGTTATATACTGAATTTTTAGACATATACCAACAGTTCAATGAGAACTGTTGGGATATGTCTATCCCTACTGCTCAATACCCAACAGTTTGGACAACTGTTGGTATAATTTATACCAACGGTTATCCAGCCTTACCAATGGTTTTAAACTGTTAGTAAATCTAAAATTTCTAGTAGTTTTTTTATTCTATTTTTTCTTTGTTCTATAGTGGTGGTGTGAGGAATAATTAGTCGAAATTTTTTTATGGGTAAATCCCTTCAATTTTTATTGATATATATGCCTGCCAAAATTATGAAATTTGTTTAGTTATAATAAACATAATATATCATCTTTTGGAAAGTCAAAACATGAAAACATACCTCGTGTATACATTTAAAATTGAGGCTCCTAGCCAGTCGTAGTTGAGGATTTCACTTACATTCCCAACACCAATATAGTATTCACCTTCTTCTCCGTACATATTTTCTTCAAAATCAACTATGTGAATACTAACATTTTTTAACATTGTATTCACATGAAACTTCAATGTTATAAAATTCATATATGGAATGTGAAGGGTAAAGGTGCTTTTAGAACATATATTCAATCAGTTGGTCGATCCTTTAGATGGTTTTGGGTTGGTCGTTCATTTCACCCTTTTCCCTTTGCCTGTCTATAATAACATTCATCATTTCAAACCTTTTTCATCTAACAGTTAAAGGTTTAGCTTGAAAAGTAAATTTGAAATGAATACCTCTTTGTCAACATGTTTTTTACAAGACGTGATGAACATGCAAAAAATGCTCCAATAGCTTGATCGACCATATGAATATCTTCATCATCAAGTGGAATAGGTGGCTAAGGGATCAGATCATGAGCTACGCTAATCACCACTCTAACATGACCTATTAGAAGTGGTCTATAGTGTAAAATATCATCTTGGATATTAAACAACATAGAACTCACAACAAGGTGATGGGTGGGTGTTGATAAATATGAATCACAATCATTTTTACCCTTATAATATTACTATAGGAAAGGTATCAGTGTTTTTATGATTTACATTTCACATAAAACATTATTCGAATATTAATTATCACGACTAAGAAAGCTCTTTGAAGGGAATGGATCTCCTTAAATCTAGTGGGGGTGGGGTGGAATTTTCCCGCAATGGTTGTTCTTGATTTATTTCAACTATTTTATTCCCTCCTGTCATAATAGTTTCTATAAAATCTCTCAACCTTAATAATTTTTCTTCAAGGGTAGCTAGTCATTATTTCATCTGTTTCATTTATTTAACTTTATACTCCTCTTGTTTTTTTTCTCAAAATATGTTCGGCTTGTCACCCAAAAACCTCCACCTCTGATGTGGCCATATTATTCTGGCTGCACCAAGGCCACTGTTAGTACATTTTCTATAACACCCCACGATTTTATAGCACATTATCTCTTCAAAGTAATTCAATAACTTGTGCAACACGCAACAACGAGTTCGAGCGCACCACAACTTACCAAACAAGTCGTTTAAAACAAAGCGATTATGAGTGGTATTAACCTAATTGTGAATTTTATATACACCATATAATTTTAACATCCATATTATGTGTTTTTAGACATAATATGAGAACAAATTCAATTTTTTCAGATAAAAGATGTATTTTTCAAAAAATAATATTTTACCACCTTTTAATGGATAACCCTTTTTAAAAACAATAATTCAGAATTTTATATATTTAATTTAATGAAATTAAATTATTCTTTAGAATTGGGACATAAAAATTCAGTTTGGATAAATTATTGGTACTTTTCTAATAACTTTCATATTTTGATGAATAGTGAAAATATCAAATTTTAATTGAAATAAAATTTTAATCGAAATAATTTATAAGGATAAATTATGTATTTGAATGGTTTGGAAGTAAAATTGGATTATAATTTTATCATTTAATACAATGTAGGTCATTATAAGTAATTTTACATTTAACTTTGACATAAACACGTGTCAATCTTTTTATAGTTTATACATTTTAAAAAACCCGCTTTTTGGTTTGGGCAACGCGAATTAATTTTAAATTAATTAATGAAACTTATATGTTTTTAATTTGGTAAAATATAATTCATTTTTAAATTTATAATATAAGAATTATCTTTGGGTCAAATTTTGTCATTTTTCTGCAAACATTCAATTTTTTATTAATAGTGAAAAACACTGTGTTATTGTTTAAAACTGGAATTTTATTTAAATAATTATTTATTTTATTTAAATTTATATTAATTAAAAATATATTTATAATACCTATATAAGTTCAATGTAATTCATTGTAGTTATTTTATAATAAAAATAGATGTTTAAAATTTTATTGAACTTTTAAACCTCTTTTACCCACCTTCTATAAGCATTTGCAATTTTGCATTAAACATAAATGTACCACTTCTGTGAGTTAAATTTCAAAAACCCAAGAGATTCGGTTGAAATTAGTAATTTAAATGTGGTTAAATAAGATGAAAATAATTTTTTTATGAATATTGACTCATGACTTTTATTGACGACAGTTAAAAATAAATAGGGTAATTAATGTTAAAAAATGATATTATAAATAACCTAACAAATGTTCTAATTCTATTGGATAAGTTTATTTCGTCCAAAAAACCTTAGGAATAATATAATATCCTTTTGATCCACTTGTATTAGTTTAGGATATTTATTATTATCTTATTTAAAGAAGTGTTAAAAATTGTAAATTCAAAGTTTAATAACTAAACCATTTTTAATATATAGTTATACATAAGAAAAATTCAACTATAAAAATTATTAATAAATATAAAAATATTTCCTACATAGTTTTATTTTATTTTTAATTTTTAGACATTAAATATCTAAATTTATTTATGACACAATGATGATTAAGTAATTACCTTATTAATGAATGAAGAAAATAAATGGTATTATAAATATTAATTAAATACAATTTCAAATTTTTTATGACGTCCACGAATTTTCTAGGTTAATATGACATGTTAGGACTGATTAAATGTATATTTTTAGAATTAATCAAGCTGTAATGACTCTAAAAAAACCAAATACTAAATAGTGTCAAAATTAACATAAATGAGTTTTTAAAAAAAATATTATTAAATTATATAATATTCTTAAAAAACTACTGTTCATCCAAAGGGATTAAATAATATTATATATGTCATTAATGACCCACTTGAGGTTATCTTTGATGTTTACAGTAATTTTGTTACCTATATAGTGTAAGAATACATGAAGACATGGTAAAAGTTAAATTATTTAACTGACAGGTAAATCTAAAAGATGAGGTTAAAATGGTAACCTAAACTTGTCTAAAACTTATTGGATGAGAGTATTTATACCCATAACCACCTAAGTCTCAAAATAAATTAATTTTTTTCCACTATTAACTTAATATGACTCTATAATAAATTAATATTCTAATCTTTTCCAAAAGTGGCCATCACCCCTCTTATAAAAGGGAACTTCCCCTTCTATCAAAATCACAACTCCAAAGAAATTTGGCTCAGCCAAACCCTACCAAAATATCCTTCCAACATCCCTCACATAGACCTAGTGTCCTTACTTTGATCATACAGCCAACCTATGGATCCCTTTTGATCAACTCAAAAGGAAACACCAGAAGAAGAGCTAATAATTTCACCACCTTCTTTCAAGTTCATTTCTTTTTAAAATTCCTCTTTATTTGATGTTTCCATACCAAAATAATAAATCAATTACCTCCTACATACTGTGATGTTATTATAATTACCGTACAATGATATTCATTATTCTAACCATCCTATAAATTACAATGTCACCATACGTGCATACGTACGACTTACCGTCTCCATGTCGTGGTGTAGTTTGTTATTCAAACACTTCATTATTTGGATGGGTATAAAAATTAGTATAACTAATGTATATAACTAATATAAAATATTAATTTTTCTGTATATATTATATACCATCCAATTACATATGATTTCACCATCAATATAATAATATTGTTGCTCGTGTGTACGTACGGATTACTGTCTCCAGACGCGATGAGATTCATTTCCACATTCACCATTCAACGATAATTATAAAAATAAATATTATTAATAAGTCTGTAATATATGACATAATAATTATACTTAATAAATATACATATATATATATATATATGTGTGTGTATGTATGAATGTATGTACTTACATATATCTTATCCACTTACTTCCATTCAATACTATATGAAAATGGAAACAACGTTTATGCGTACGTACGACCTACTGCATCCATAAATGGTGTTTTCCATTTCATATATCTATCTATTATACATTTTTATATTCTAAATATATATGATATATCAATAATGTGTTATATTCTGGAATTATGTAAATCATGATCTAAATGATACGACCAAGAATAACAAGTTAAAACACATATGATAAAGAAAGCGATAATTACCCGAAATGATAAATTAACATGGAAATAATTATTAAATGGGTACTATAAAGTCATAAATGAATAATGTATGATATAATAAATATGAATATGGTTCTTTTATAATTTAAAAACATACTATAGTCATTATACAGGAGGTTAAACGTACCCTCGACCAAAGGACTGTGCAAGGTAAGGGTTAATTCTACCATCTATTTATTATCTGAGGTTGTTTTTACATGATTAGATACTGGTACCTATTTATCATCCACATCCATGTTTCATAAAAATATTTTCAAAGGATTATTTTCAGGTTTTATGTAAGGTACTCTTTAACTAGATCATCAGTTTAAATGGTTTATATATTTATTCTGTGAAATCATTCTCATTAATGCCCATGTTTTCAAAATGGTTTTTAAGGATTTATTTATATCGACATGGATGTTATTAAAATGTTAATTCCTTTCACAATATTCAAAGTGTTATGTGACACATTGATTCAAAACAATATTTTAAATGAATTAATTTATAAATTATTCAACTTTTAAATGATTTCATGGATAATGGATATTTCTTTCAAAGATTTCTACTAATCATTTTCAACTATGTCAACATCCTTTAAGAGATATTATTCTTGATGAAGGTTGAATTATTATACAAATATTCCATATTTTATTGAGGGTTTTGTGATATGTTTTACTGTCGATGTGTTATTTTTATACGATTTATGGTTTATGGATAATGTATTGACATTCCGTATGATAGTTTTAATATGAATGTTTATGTTATTTTCAACCTTTTCATATGAGAAATGTATTGGACATATTAAGTGACGGGTGGAGACTGCTATAGCTCCTCGATGCATCGGTAGGTCTCATGAGACAATTATACGTGGAATTGGCCGAGGCCTTTCCCAATTTGATATATGGTTTTGGCTGAGGCCTTAATCATTTTTAGACGTCTTGGACGAGGCCTTGACAAAATGTTTCAGAATGTCCTGCATTATACATTCCCTCATTATGAACATAATATTGATGGTTCATGTTTTTATTTTACTAGTAAAATTCTCATGATTATGTTTTATTATGGAATTATTTACTCAGATCATATTCCTTCCATAATGTTTTAATGTTTATTATTTTTTAAAGTCATGTGTTTTCTATTATTCACCATACCTAAGGTTTATGTTATATTCCACTATATTTCTTACTCTTTCTGTGTGTTTGATCTCACCCCTTTCTTATGTTTCAATTTCCCAGGATGCAAAGAATTATATTATGACTGACCTGTAGGGATAATCTAATAGATATTAATGTGGTCAATGGAGAAAATGTTGTTGTTTATTTACATTTTATAATGTAATGTAATGTTCATGTATGTATTCTGTTTTCCAAGACTACTAAACTGATCGGTCCTTCGGGACTTGATTCCTTGTAATCATGAAAATGTATTAAAATAATGCACTGACTCTGGGTAACTATGGTCGGGGCGTTACATGTTAATCTTGTACATGTTTTTTTTATTCATATGGCTACATAAGATATAAAACATAGGAAAATAAGTAATAATTTTTATGTAATAGAGATTAAAAGGAAAAAAATTTGTATTTCATACTTACACATGTTTCCCACACATGTTTTCTATTTTTATCTATTATTATCCAATATTTATTTACATGTACCTCCTTCCATATCACATGGTGTGGGATGGAAGTGGATTTTGATTTGGAGTCATTAATATGCATATAAATAGCGGAACATAACTATGATGTTGTTTCATGTCACATAAAAGTATTACATATATTTAAAATATGTACCAATTTTTTTTCAAATGAAAAATACCCCATCCTTGCTTTAAGGTAGGGGTATGTTGGGTTTACATCATGTTTCTTATTTTCATCTCTCAATTACTGTTTCATAAATAAAAAATTGTCAATAAAATTGATTAATACATCTATTATAAAACAATGTATTACTAGCCACAATGTATATGAAAATACATATCTATATGACGTCTAGAAAACACATCCCATGCATTTTGGTTTATCAGGTGTGCATACACAAGCAGTGGGTGAATTTTTATTTTCCCTTCATCATATTTAAGATGATATCTCATTAGAAATGTGAGAAAGCCTCTATGAATGCTTCCATAATGAATTAATACATATTTCTTATGGGATTCATCTATTATAAATGCACTCTATAAGAGACGATGAAGAGTAATTCAATGTTTCATTATTTTAATTTTTAGGAAAATACAGAAATGATAACATAATGTTACTATAATAACATCCAACATAAGTTTCTTAAGCTTGGGAACAACAAAGTTCCACGAATATACATCAATCGACATGCGTTATTGAGTGAAGATTCCAAGTTAACTATTAAACATGGTCCTGTTGGGGTTAACATGATTGTCTCACACATTCCATATTACCTTGTTTTTTATGCCTTTGATTTTAACCATAATGATTTTTTCTAACACTGTCAAACTATGGTTCTCAATTTTTTATGCACCGCCGATCCTTCATTGCCTACTATTTCTTCAGATTCAACATCGTAAATTTGTTGTTCTTCTATAGTGGTAGCATCAACATGTGCAGATGGTCTTTGTAACTCTGTATTGAGAGTAGGAAAAGCCTGATAAACCTATTATTCCTCGGTATTGGGAGCACCATCACATAAAGAAGGTCGTTGTTCCTCTTCACTACGAGCAACAGCTTGTTGAGAGATCTATTGTCCCCCATATCTGGGAGCACCACCATGTGAATAAGTCATTATTTGTATAAGTGGTTTAACATTTAATTTAGATTACATAAATAATGAAAATAACATATAATAACATGAGGTAAAAAAATGTATTTTACAAAAAAATATAACCAAATTATTGAACTATCTTTTTTTAAGGATAAATGGATTTGACCACTCTATCGACTATCCAAATACCTTCATTATGGTCTACTATGACATAAAAAACACCGTATACATTGGGATTTCTATAAAATTATTGTGACGTCCTAATGATAAGTTCATCCTCATTTGAATTTTCATCTGACCCTTTAGATGTTTTGGTCAAAAATTATACAATTGATCACATTCAGTTTTTGAGATCGGGAACATAAAATACATGTACTACTTATGATGCAATTATAAATGGTTCATCTTTGTACCTTTACTAAAATTCACTTTCATGAATCCCAATTCATCTATTTTAACTACACTATTGTTATTAACTCACTTTAATCGAAAAATCAACACTTAGAATGTTGTATAATCCAACTCCCATATTTTTTTATGATTCCAAAGTTTGACATATTCATGTAAATTGGATTTCTATCCTTAATAATAGAAACATGAATAACTTCATCCATAAGGGTAAATCCACTATTTTGAATGGTACTATATTCATCATGTTCATTTGTATAAAATGTATAACCATTAATTACATAACTATTTTAAGATAATACACACACACTTGGTCCTCTAGCTAGCCATCAAAGTCATTCTGAAATTGAATCTAGTTTTTCATCTGAATCATTAAAAATATGATCTAGAACCCATCTTATAAAATTTTGATTATGTGTATTTGATATCAATCTTTCATCCTTTGATAGATTCAAATTCCTAAGAATTTATTTTTGGGCTTCAACATATGGGGAAACATATAAACTATTATGAAAAATGTAAAGTGGGACGAGAACATGAGCCTCAGCCCAATAGGTGAGGACTCCTTATGTGCATACAGGCGACTCGGGATCAAATCCAGGCATAGGAAAATTTCTGGGTACTGTAGGATTACTGTAGAAGGTACTGTGTAGTACTGTAGCATGAACTGTTTGGCACTATAGCAGATGGAAATATTCCCCCGTTTGGGCTTTAGGGCCACCGATTTGTTCACCAAATCCATTAAGGCCTTCGGTCCACCAAGGCCTTCAAGTCAGTAAGGCCTTCAGGCCACCTAAAATCCTTCAGGCCTCCTTAAGCGTAGATGAAAACTAGAAAACCGACAAAGAAAAAGCTTCAAAAGGAGGATAATCAAGGATCTTTCACCATAACAGAATCTAAACGGATTGCAATAATGAGAGGGTATGACACCTTCCATCGGGACATCCCTGTGCATGCATGGGAAATCCTAGCCGAACATCCATGTGAAGGTGGAGATATTATTTCATGATGAAGATGATGGGGAGAAGTAGTTCCAAGTTGTTAGTCTTAGTTGTATGTAATGTTTTAAGACTACGATAATGAATTCCTCTAAGGCCTATGGGCTATGTAATACTTACGCCTACGGGCCTTGTAAGGCTTCCAACTCATCCCATGAAAGGTGGATTATCAAAAATCAATAGAAAATGTAGGCCTTCAGGCCTTTGGAGGTAAAGGTGGGCCTGCTCTTGATATGTAATATTTATTGTGACAATATCTCTTCCAGAAATTCCTTTACCCGCAAGCTAGCCAGTGTGACAAGATTTTGGAAGACCAGTGATTTCCACATTGGACACTTATTTAGTAAAAATTTCAATGGACTTATTAACAATGTATATCTCCATAATACATCCCTCTATCTAACTTCAAATTTCAGCAATACCTTTCAAAATAATCATATATTATTCAATTGGGTACACCCATCTATAGTTTACAGGACCACATTGTTGAATCTCTCTCACCAAGTGACCATAAAATGAACCATTATATTACCGAATGCTGGCAGGAAAACCATTTCCAATTAACATAATATGATAGAAATTTCTCATTCCAATGTCTACAATTTCACCAGTTCTACAACTTTACTGCATATATATTTTAAGAAGAAACAAATATTGGTTAACGTATGATGGACATTCCTGGGAAAACAATAATGTAAAGGTATAGAAATTTTATCTTGTATCAAAACATGGAGGTCATTTGATTTTAGAACCTTTAACATTAAATCAGACTATGACATAATATTCATGATATTCAATGAATATCCCTTTGGAACCTTTACATCATTCATGATGTTCAAAAATTGATATCTCTCTTTCCTGGAAATAGTGTAAGAAGTTGGAGGAAGAAAATTTTATTTTTCACCCTTAACTGGGACCAACTATTCTCATTTTCCCATGTTATCCATGTCCAACATAGCCTTAATTCCATCCTTTGTTTTGTCGAGTGCATTTTGAAACTTTTGATAAAACTATCACATAAATTTTTTACAACATGCATAACATCAAAAAAATTATGACATATAGAAAATTTTAGTATTTTAATTCAAAATAAAACTGATCACTTTTTCCAAACTAGTTTTCGTAAGTTTTTTCGAAAATGATTTACCAAAATAAGTTTCCATATCATTTATTTTCTCAAATAGTGGATCACCTGTTAGTGGAGATGATGATGTACGTTCTTCTGAACATCCATCGAATTATGTCTTCAAAGATTGGTACTTATTTCATTGGGTTATAAATCATCAATGTCTTATAAATATAGTTTTAGATTAATGTTTCAACAAAATTGACTGTGAACCTTGTTCATAAATGTAATTACCCAAACCCGAAAAGCCACCTGAACAGTGCTATACGGGTCGGGTGCTTCTACCTTAGGTGCACCTACCAGAACGCCAAAGGCTGCTTACTAGTAGCGAGGGTCTGATAGGTATAATGGGGAGGCTATACCCTCTCCGAGGGTAATAGTAATTGTACTGGTCCAAGTATAACAGTAAAGATGCATCCGAATAAAAGACTTAGCAGAATCAAACTAGACAAGAAGAGCGGAAGAACATGCAATCTCAATAAACAGCAGGAGCAATAAATATAATCAACAGTATCAGAAATAAACACAACAACATGCTGATCACATGTAACTACTGCTGGAAAAAAAATGCATTCAAAGTAGTTCATACATATACGAATACAAAAAATGCTCCAATGTATAACCGAACTGTAGCAACAATATGTAAGAATGCTGATATAAGTAAAGAAAACAAAACAGAGTAACTCCAGCTGGGTGAGACATCAATTTCCATACCATTTACATGCTACCACTAATGTAGCACAACACTTGATGTTGGCCTCTTTCCTTCACATAAATCCATAATGTCTACACGCGTCCCGAAGGGACCGTGCAGTGTGTGAGACAAATCTTAGTAGGATACCACCCAATGGTGTGTACCTAATATAAGTTTTTAAGAGGGAATGCATTTATAAGAAAAAAACATAAAAAAAAATGATGCACAAATAAACACAAAATCCACTGGTGCTCAGCAGCCACCATGGAGTGTCACCTGCTTCGGTCAACACCAGAATCTCAGTCATGTAACTCAACACCATGTGCCACCTACAACCGCATGTCTCAAGTACCGAAACCCTGAAGGCACGCCCAAGAATAATAACCTGGTACCTTTTGCCTCCATACACCTCGTGTCCCAAGTACCGATGTTTCGAAGGCATGCCCAAGAATAGTAACATGGCACCTTGTGCCTCCTGATACCTCGCGCCTCAAGTACTGAAGTCATGAAGGCATGCCTAAGAAGTAACTAAAATGAATAGTGATGTCTACCCTCAAATAACATATCCAGAGGGATAGTGATATCTGGCCTAAAATAACGGTGACCCTCAACCCCCAACCCAATAGCCTCAATGCAATCCTCTGAAGGCTCCTCACCTCCCACGTGGCTTTCTACAGCAAGAACCCCCAACCAAACTACTTAAACCACATATATGGGGGCCTCTACCAACACGAGTGGTCAAAACCACCTCATCATGGAGTATCTCTATGAGCACACTACTCAAAGTTCTGGGTGATTAGTAATCACCAAAATAATACCTATACCACCACACATATGACACCTCGTGTCCCTACGACCATGCATCTCATGTCTGATGGCCGCTCCATCCATGAAACCCGGTCCATGCCTAACCTGACCGTCGTACTTCCTCATGCCGACATCCATGACACCCAATCCCGTGGTCAAAACCACCCAATGTAACCCAGCCAATCCCAACCTGTGATCAGCATCACTCAAGAATATCTGGGTTATTCCCAACACCGCTCAAAGGGGTACAACATATGAAATTCATAAATTGAATATATAAAATATTTAAATGAAAAATATAAATAGGAAAAACAATCTAAACAGTTGATTTTAACTATGCAAAGTGTTGGCCCATACCAGCACTGAGGTCTTCAATTCCTCTAACAATTTATATATATATCAGGCTTAAGAAGTTAAACTCAATCATTTATAACAATATAATTCAAATATAACCATTTTTGAAATCCCCCGACCAAAATGCCTCGATGAGCTACAACCCCTCACCCGACCCCACTCATGAAAAACTGGTAACAGGGGAAACCCAAAGGCATCCCATAGATCCATAAACAATGTGATAAGAAAAAACAGATAAAACTGGGTCCCGCTCAAAATACCCAAAAACACATCATAGGACGTGTCACCCAAATGACCAGGAAAACACAAAAATAGGTATACACCACCTACTTGAGACTTGTACGATGATACTCCTCCAATAACAGCCTCAAATTAGATCTCAAACGCAGTACATATACAAAAGAATCAAAATTTATCAAAACCCTATAACTCGTTCTAGAACAGAAATCAAACAAAATGACTCAAGAGGAATCAAGGCCTTACCGAGGGGGTTCCAAAAGATCAATCCATGATCAAATTCGACTTCGGATGAAGAATCGTGAGAGGAATAAAGGTACCGCTGGCTTGGTTCGTGAAACCCGGCCAAAAATACGTGTTCTGCCTCCAAACAAGGCTACTACCCATTTTAATGCAAAAAAAAAAAAGAAACTACACATCATGTAATTCAGGATGCACGCTGTGTATATCATTTAACTATTCATTTGGCGGCTGGAATTCTGCTGACATACTTTTTTGAACCTTCTGACATGAGTACACAACGTGTACCTAGGGGTACACGACATGTACTTTGTTTTCCTTCCCTGAATTACACACACACAATGTATTTCTCTTATACACGGCCAGACTAGACGACGTGTATAGGAGGGAAACTACGTGTACTTGGTTAAAAAAATCTACCTGGCCAATAGGCCTACACTCCATGTATGGCCTCCACAGGGTCCAGAGTACACGACTTGTCCAAGACTACACACTGTGTAGTATAAAATTTCTACACGGTCGTCACACGGCATGTAATCGGCAAGCACACGGCTGATCACTCGCATAACATATTCACGACATCTACTTAAAGTACATGACGTGTAGTTTGAAAATTTTCATAAACTGCCCAATTTCTCTAGTTTCCTCAGAAACAAGTCAAAAATTCAAACAATGTCGGGATTTTGACACGTTCTAAAAACCCGGGTTCTTACAACAAACGGGGCACCCATGAGTTCCTCTAATGCTATATCTTGAAAAATTTCCATATGTATGAATGTTATTTATCATCCCATTCAACATGGATATCAACTTTAAATCTTCATTCTTGTAAGAACCATACAATATAACACCTAAATCCCACAACAATTAAAATCCTTGATCAATTGAGGAAAATAAACATTAATATCATTACCCGGTTATTTGGTTCCTAAAATATTCATATATAACATGTTTTATTTTTGTTTTATGTATAACCACAGTGGAAAGTTATAATTTAAGAACATAACCAGCAATGTATTGTGAGTGATTATTTGAAAATTAAAAGGATTCACTCTATCTATAGAAAAGAAAGAAAAAAGGTTTCTCAACTCATTTCCAAATTCAGGATACACATTATCAATTCTCTTCCACCAAGGAGTGTATTTCGAGTGATGCAGTTTTCTATATTTATTTCTTTTAACTTTGTGCCATGTTAATTTCCCTACAGTCTCCTCAATTCTAAATTGGCGCCTAAACCTTGGGATTATTAGAAAGTACCAAACAAATTTTGTAGGACTGGAATTATCTTTATTGTATCGAGAAGCCCCACACTATGGAAATTTTGTAAGTGATTTGTGGTCATTCAGAAATAGTATATAGTCATCTAGATAGGGGCTTATTATTTCATAGATCATACCCATTGAGCATTGCATTCATTTTACCTTGTATGCTTAGATAGGGATATCATTATCTTATGGGGGCATGTCATTCAATAGGGAAAGTAGTTTTGTAAAATTGGTTCCACTACATCCATTTCGTGCATTCAAATTAAATAGATACGGTTTGGATAATAATGTTCTATATTTATTACAATCAACATACAATGACATCTTTTCACTTCTCATTAACTTATAAAACTATTTTGGGAAATCATAAAGTTTATATTCAACTGTACTTGTAATTTCCTCAATATGAAATTAATCATCATTCACCTATGTAATCACATACTCGATATGGTATTCTTCATTTTCCATACTTGTAATCATATTAGATGATCCATAAAACAGAATGTTCTCCCAGCCACTAGCTACATTCTTTTTTCCACATGATTATTCCCACATTTATATCTTTGAACTATTCTATGATAGATCAATTGTTCTTCCAACTCCTATATAGTAATTAGCCTCAAATAACAACACCATAAACATAGACAAAGGATTTGATCAGAGTTATATGAATTATCTTTTGCAAAATTTATGAACTCATTCACTCTATCTTCATACTCTTTTGTCATACGATTGGAATCCATCCATTATTTATTCATATCCATCCTATTTTATTCAGTAATATTTATATTTTAAAAAATAAATACAATAAAGGTGTTCAATGAGGGTCACCATTCAACTATATACACTTCTAAAATGATCAAAAGTAAGGGAAACAAGCCAAAATCAACTTGGACCTGTAAAATATTGGTGTGATCTAAAATTCCAATAGGTCACTACAACCTTCCAAATCATATATATCAGTTTTATGTTACATCCTAAAATATATAGTTTTCAATAAATTATAAAAATAAACATTTTCTATAATGTTTTACCAAATAATTAGTAACACATAATAGTGTGTTAAAACCATTTTTATAAGATTTTCATTAAATTAAAACAATTACACGGAAAAAAAATTTCCTTGTCCAATACCTCTTGGTCAAATCAACTTTTTAAAACATGACTTTAAACTATTTCATAAACACCCATTTTTAAATTACCCATTTAAAAATAGAAATAAGTTTCAAATATCATACAGTTTTCTTAAAAATGATTGAAAACTAACCATTTCCACAAAACTAGGCATGGTGACCTAAAACCCCATTTTCAAAACTCACACATTATTAGAGTTTCAAATATAGACCATTATAACTTTTTTCATTTGAGAAAACATTTCAAAATCATTGTTCAAATAATTTCAAAATGTATGAAAATGACACTTTCCTTTTTTCCCTTCTTTGAAAACCTTTCAAAATCCATTTACCAAAAAATATTAAAATCAAACTATATAAAGAAGGAAGAAATAATATGGTAAAGCACCACTACTTCAAGTCACAAAACATGGGGAAAATTAAAAGAAAATATGTTCCAAAAAATAATAAAAATAATAGGCGATATAATAGAATCAAATGGATAAATCCCCTAAATGATCTTAAGAAAGGATTTTAGTTTCATGGACATCATCACTAGGTTGTATTAAAGAGGATTAATGGGGTATCACACCTTTTATGAAAAATAATTTTTTATTAAATTCCAAATGGTCCATCTATTTTCAAAACATGCTTCGAATGCCAAGACATTTTTTCATTTATAAAAGCCATCTCTATCTACTCTTAGATCAATTTTATCCAAAAACTTTTGAGACTAAAATGGGAATTTACACTACCCTTTAAACAGCTATTGGAAAACCTTCAAATACACAATAAGTTTCAAAATCCAATCCACAAGGGAAAACACACCATTTTGAAATAATCCATCTCATTTGGAAATCATAAAATTATTAAACACCCCAAAACATTGATATAATAGTTAACCAAGGCTGAAAAAGTGTGTTTAAATATAGATGACAAGGGTTAATTCACCACTTTAAAAATAAAGAAACATTTTACAACATTTTTTACACTTTTAAATAAACCAAAATCTTGCTTTGAAAAATAATTAACACATTAATCATTTTCAAAACATCAAGTCAGTGATTATTACTGATTTTAATACCATAATAATTCTCTTAAAAAATCTATTTAGGCATTTTTTCAAACACTTTTTATCGAATATCATTCCACAACAAGGGATAAACCCACATAAAAACATAATTTATACCTCAAAGGCACTCATATAAAAATATGTATAATAAGGAATCACTTTAAAAACAACAGTAATTTAAAGATAAAGAAAATATGAAGGATAAAGAACAAGAAATGGAACATCGTATATAAGAAATCTAATAAAAATAATATGATTTTGTAAGGAATGAGAAGGACACATCAAATATAAACAAAGTCTATCTGTAAATGACACATAATCCCTTTATAAAGAGTATTATCCATGGAATGGAATAAGAGTAATAAAAAAATATCATAGAAATGTTCAAGAAATAATACATCAATATCCCATTTTCCCTAGAAATTTCACAAATTTCATCATGTACAAATTTCCTTAAGGAAATCATTTATAATAAAAATTAAATTAGAATATATATGAGTTATTTTTCTGAGAGAGGATCTCTTAGTAATTGTTAAATTAAATATTTCACTAAAATTTCAAGATCCATGTATCTTTTCTATTCTATGAAATATCAATACTTGAACTTCATAGAATTAAATTTTTGATTTATAGGGGTTATCCAACCAATGATGCTAAATATTTTCAATAAAAGTAATCAAAATACAATAGATGTTATTATTTAAATATAAGATTATACCATCCATTATTTTATTGCAAATATTGGATGATATCTTGGTCTATGTAGAGAAACTAATCGTTCGCCTTGATATTATCATTTAAAAAATTGTGGAAGAATGATCTGTATTAATAATAAATGGATGAAATTTTATATACATGGGGTTGTTTTTCATTGATTTCAATCTAGGATAGTTGATTTTTAAAATTTTAGATGAGAAAGTCCAATTTTCTTGATGAAATAGTTGAATCAAGTATAAGGTAATGAATATATGTGTATTAGTTTCAGAAGCAGTATATACCAGTGGGGGGATATGGTTTTTATACTCAAAAGGAATATAAACTACCCATTCTATATTGTTTTTATTTTGAGGTGTGTATGGTGTATTTATAGAAAACCTTAGATAACTGCTTCCAAAATTTTGTGACCATGTTGAAAAGAGGAAGTTGTGTAGAATATGCAATTTCATAAAGGAGTTTGACATCCACATTGGTAAATTGAATATGCGTAGGGTGTCAACATTAGATACTCGTATCACAAATTTTCTATGTGGAGTGTTGAAAACATTGATGATCGACTACATTAAAAATGGTGGTGCTGCCTCACCGTTAAAAACCTTAACATCCCAGCATTTTATAATTTCAATATTAATTAATTTCTTAATTAATCCAAACAAGCCTAATTTTGAAAACTCATTGGGCGCTCCCAGTACATCGAAACCACAACCAAACTCCCATAGGAGGTATAAGACACACTCCAATCACCATTTTAGGAAGAAGACCTAACAAATAACAATGATTTCATCATACATTTAATTTAATTTAGGATAAAATACTTGAAAACAAGTAAACAACAATATAACATCTTAAAAAAACATATAAAATCAGGAATACATCATCTCAGGTCCTCATATACACAAGCTGAGAAAAATCATCATTGACATGGACGATTTCCTCTATGATATGGTGGAAATAATCAAGAAAACCTAACCCAAATCAATCTAAAAACAAACAAATAAGGTGATAGTGAGTGATGAGATCTTAGAGGGGCTTACCTTTCAAGGACCAATGGAAGCAGGGAGCGACGATGTCAGGGAGCGACGTCAGTAGAGAGCGACACTCGCAATGAGGGACAATGGGAGTGAAGGGAGCGACGATGGTGGGAGAGACAGAAACAAGGTAGGGAGAAATGATGATGGTGATTAATATAATAATTTTTTCTTTTATTTAAATTTATTTGTTGTAATTTTAAAAGTATTTATGAGAACATCATAGATTTATGGGTATAACAAGAATGAATCATATAACTTGTAAAGCATAGACCATAAAATATGATTCATCACATCTATGGATAAAATGAATAATAATAAGGGTGTAATGTATAAATGAACATTCACGATAAATACATAACATATGTATGTAAACTAAACTCAGGCATCAATATATTGGTTAACCAAATTCATTGGAAACATATATTTATTTAAAATAAATAAATATATAATTATAATTATAAATATATAAATTTAAAAGTTTTTTATATAATTATAAATAGATGATTATAAATATAATAAATATATTTACTATTTAATAAAATTTATTATAATATTATAAATACCTTTTTCAAAAGATTATATATATTTGAATTATTAAAAAATATATATTAATTATAAATTTTTTTTATTAAATTATATAAATAAACATTATTTTTGAATATTAACATTGTAATTTTATATAAATTAATAACATTTTTATTAAAAACATTAATCAATGCCAATAATAGCCCAGATAAATCTACCCTTTATCAGCGCTAAAAAAACATTGATAAATCCCACCCTTTTATCAACACATTTTTCTTAGCACTAATAAAATTTGGCGGTGCCCTTTCACTAATATGTGGCAGTGATTCATATAACAATTTTTGTCAATGGGAGTCTGTTGTCAATCAGTGCATGATCACTCAACCTACCACAAATTCAATTGACATACCACATGACCAGTCAACCTATTGCATGGATGATCAGACTCATAGTTGATATGCATGACTTGTCATGAAACTCATTACCACAATCATTCGACCAATCATGTTTTTACCCAAGTGGGGAAGATGTGCTTTTCTGACATTTTTCACTTTTTACAGGTTAGATACAATGTTTGTGGGGTGTTATAAATGTTATATTTCTAGTCATTCATTCCATCCTTTTAAGTTTATGTTTTTGTAACAAATCATAACATTCATGAGTATTTCTCACCCAATCGTCCTCAGAGTGAATGATTCCCAAAGTGGCAAGTGAACTGTTTGAGAGAGAGGCCTTGATGAGAAAGAAGTCAATCAGAGATGGAGGATTTTTTCCCTTCCAGATGCACCATTTCCCTAACTATTGAAGACTAGATCACTCATCTATGATTTGTTCTAGTGGAGAGATGCTCATTGTGAGGTTCCTTGTTAACATTGCTCTGAAGAACCCAGAATTCCATACTACAAAATATTGAATGTTAGGTAGTGGTCTTTATCAGCCTTTATAAAAAGAGATGATAAAAGGTTGGTTTTATCAGTGTTCATAAAGAACATCGTTATGAGCACGAGAAAAAGTATTGACAAAAGTACCACCATTATCAGGGCTTTTATCTGACATTGCTAATAGTGAACTTTATCAACGTGTGTTTTAGGGATGATAAAATTTTATGTCCTTATAAAAAATTATATATTATTAAAAATCATATCTAATATAAAAATATACTGAATATTGATATATATATATATATATATATAAATAATTTTATTAAATAAGATCTATATAGTTCTAAATATGTATTTATACTAAATATGTTATATATTTAGTGGAAATGGATTATTAGTTAATTTAAAAGTAATATTAATTAAAAATATTAACCAATTAATATTAATAAATATTTAATAACATGTTTTAATATCAATTTTTTTTAATATGACATTTATGTCAAATAATAAATATATAATTATTTTTTCAATGACATTTTATAACATTCTGTTTTAGAAATTCTATTTACACTTAATACATTAACCTATAATTTCACGAATACAAAATTATTTCAAATATATAGAAACACACATACATAAATAATAAATTGTTAATATTATTGTTTTAGTTTTTTTATTAATTAATTATTAATATTTGATATATTTTGTTTTTAATTGTTTAATTTTATTCATTTTTTTTATTTTTAATTAATATATATATTATTAATTAATTTCCAATATATATTTTTTTAATTTTTAATTTTTGTTATTTATTTCATTAATAAAGTTGTTAATTTCGTTGAAATTTATTAATTTTTAGTAACTAATTTTTTAATTTTTTTTAAAAAAAAATTTAATATTTATTTGTAAATATTTATTGGTTAACATTTAATGTTTTTAATATCGTTTTAATTTACTTTATTAATATATCTATTTATTTTTATTTTACCAAATATTCATTTTTTATTTTTTTTAATTTATATAATTAATAACTAAATCTTTTTTTATATATTTTTTTCCATTCTATACTTTTTTTAATTAAATTTCAATAATTTTTTACATTAATTTCATTTAATATTATTTATTTATTAATAATGTGACGTATTATTTACTTTTTTATATAATATATTCATTTTTAATATTTATTAGTTGTTGCATTTTTTGTAATTTAATCATTTTTTATATTTTCATACATAATTATTCATCAATATATATAATATTTTTAATATATAATATATTCATATTGATATATATATTTATATATAATGTTTCTTTAAACATTATTTATATAAAAAATATGTATTTACATATAATAAGTCATATATTTAGTAAAATTGGTTTATAAATAAAAATTAATATCAAATAAAAATATCGACTAATTAGTATCGAGTAATGGATGTTTAATGTACATTTTATATAACTATCATTTTTTTTCAATTTAACATATATCAAAATTATGTTATATATATACACAATAATTTCACATAAACATACGCAATTAATACAATTTTACATATAAACAGACATATATAAAAATTCTATAATTTATTATGTTTTTAATATTCATTTGGGAATTTTATTTACTAACCTAATATATTTCATATATTATGTTTTTAATTGGTAAATTTTATTCATTTTTTATATTTTTATTTAATATATACTATTTATTATTATTTAATATTTTTCAAAATTTTACATTTTTATTACTATTTATTCTTTAAAAATATTAAATATTTTCTAATGTTCACAATATTTATTCATTTTTAATTTCTATTCGTTGAATATTTTTATAATTTTATCCATTTTAATATTTATTTATACATGTTTATCCATTAATATTTAATTTTGTTAATATGGTACCTTTAATTTATATGATTAATATGTATTCATTTTCATTTTAACATATATTCCTCTTTAATTTGTTTTAATAATCTATATAACTAACACTTATACATTTTTTATATATTTTTTCAATCTATTGATTTTTTAATTATAATATTTCACTTTTTTCTAACATTCATTCATTTAAAATTAACTAATACTATTCAGTCACTTATAGCGTTTATAAATTGTTTTACATTTTTTTATAATTTATTTATTTTTAATATTTCCTCATTTAATATTTTTACTATTTATTCAATTTAAATATTTATGTATACATAATTATTCATTAACATTTATTATTTTTAATATGTTTTAATGTATATATTCAAGATGTATTCATCTTTATTTTAATATATATTCATTTTTATTTTTTAATAATTTATATAATTAATAAAACTAATCCATTTTTTAATATTTTTGAAGTCTACTCAATTTTAATGATTAAATATAACTAATTTTTAACATTCACCATTTAATATTATTTAATAATTAATAATGTTACTTATTTTTTACGTTTTTTTATAATTTATTCATATTTAATGAATCTCCGTTTAATAATTTTTGTAACATAATTTAATTTTTTTATTGGAACATAAAAAACATTGATAAGGAGTGTTTTTATCATCAATTTTTATTTTAGAACCGATAAAACCTATATTTATTAACACTTTTTTTGGAAAGGGATGAAAAAACCCTTCCTTGTCTTTTAAAATGAAACCTAACAGAATTTCAATTTCTCATGTCATTCAAACTCTCGTAGAAGTCGATCTCTATTGTAGTTTCCCCTATATCATCTCAGATGAATAGACCCTCTAAAAACAAAAGGTATGTTATTATCTGTACTCCTTTTTAGTTGAGATTTCCGTGTTTCAAAATTTTTTGTTTTTCTTTTCCGATTTACCATACCACCTGCATTCTCCTTTGCCTATCAGCTTCGTATTGTCTTAACCTAGTAGAAACGATCGAGACTATCTAGTTTTTTATTACCCTGATTTGATGAAGTTAATTTATTCATGGTTCTTTGTTCGTACATGAATCCAACGGTTTTTGACAATCAAGATTAGTTTTTCATAAAATTTCATGTCCAACAATGGATGTTTTAGGTTTTTCTTCAAAAATTTCGGCCTTAAAAGACTTTTCTAGAATCATTGATTCTATCACCCCCATATTTTTTATCTCTATTATGAAACTTATTATTACATTAAGGGTCAAAATTCTCTAAATCAGTGTGATGGTGTTTTGGAATACGATTTAAGATATTAAAAAAATCAAAAATTGAATGTAATGAAATGGATTTTCAAAAATAATTGAATAAAAATATGAAACATACCAAACATCGTAGTAACCCCTGATAACGATGCCAATTTTATTGTGATAATTTTATCGCTATGTTCCAATATAAATATTGTCTACTTAATAATAAAATATTGTTTTTTAAGTTGTTTCTCAAGGAGGATATTAATTGAATTCTTTTTCATTTGAAAGATTAATTGATTAAAAATGAATAGAATTGGATTTATTGAAAAAAATTTAAGATTTAATTCAAAATGGTGTTTATATTGGTAAATTACTGTGAAATAGTGGGTTTTGAAAATTGAAAAATAAGTGAAACAGTGATAGGGAGTTGAAAATAGAAGAATTCAATTTTTGCGGAAAGTAAGTACTTGATTTTGAGCAACGACCCTAAACATGTTTAAGATATAACATTCCTCTTCTCAATTTTCCAAAATATTTATATCATTAATTGATATTTAGTACCCAATCCATAATTAAAAAAATAAGGAATGAAAATTATAAAATCAAATTAATTCTTTATCATAATCCAAATGATACTTATCTTTATTTTAGTAATATTGGTTATGAAACTAACAATCATTGACAATAAGAGTTCAATGGAATACTAACTATGCTCAAAATGTCAACTAAGTGTTGAGAAATTTAAATAGTTTGTGAATAATTGAACCCATTCTTCTTAATTCTCTAATTCTAAAAAGAGAATTCAACCTGAAATAACATTTCAATCAAGCATATTCAAAAAAATTAATTGAAGATAAAACATTAATTAAATTGTTTAGGGAGAAAGAAAGAAACATTTATACTAAATATAAAAATTTACAAAATAAATAATACAATAGTATGTAAAATAAAATTGAATATTTCACTCGATCACTCATAAGTTATTTTTTCTAGAGGTTTAGCCAAATATTGACAAACATTAACTTTTATTCTTTTTTTTACAAATATTGTTTTCATTTCTTCTTTGAGTGTCAAATGTGAGTATGAATTTTTCATAGGAAAACAATATCTTTGATCATTAAGATTCTATAAATATTTAAAATAAAAGATTATATTTTTACACACAAATATGTTTAGACACACACATATACATAAATATATATCTACACTCAAATTCTAATACATTATTTATATATTAATGTATATTTATATATTATATGTATACCTTATGTGTAATTTTTTTGTTCAAAATTAATATTATTTATCCTAATAGGATAGATATGAATAAAAGTTGGATGGATATGAATCAAATAAAAAATGGAGTGTAAGGATGGAGTTAAATAGTTTATAATGTTTTTAATAGACCATGCATATTACCCTTCTCAAATCCTTCATTTTTGTTTACATTATTGTTATTATAGATGAATTCATTAAGAATAGTTGGAATAAAATTTTGTTTTTCATAGAATAGATCGTCATTATAAATGTCGGAATAAACATGGGGAAACTGAATGAAAATATTTAATGGGATGATACTTTGATTTTTGGATCATTTTATATGAATTCTAGCGTAAATGATGATGGAGATCATACGAAATAAGGGGAAATGACAATTCATGATGAATTTAGTGATTTTACAAATTTTGTGGAGAAGATACATAATTGTGAAAAGAAACTATTATATACTTCTTTTACTAAATATGCAACATTGTTTGCTTTAATGATGCTGTATAATTGGAACGTTTTCAGTGGATGAAGTAACACAAGATTTACAGAACTACATGGTATCCTAAATGATATGATACTATGAGAAAATTATCTTCTAAGTCAAAACTATGACACTAAACTAATGTTACATTCAATATGTATAATCTTTGAAAAAAATAATTCTTGTCTGAATGATTGTATATTGTTTCTCAAGGGCCATGAGTGACTCATAAAATTCCCTTATGTTTGGAATAAATCAAAAAACAAAATATGAATCATTTCATACAATATTTATATGGTGCTTTAATATCATTCAAAAGTTTATACAACTATATGGATGTTAGGAATGCACTATAAAATTTATATAGAATGAAAATACAATAGTTGAAGATGGGAATCTACATCACCCAAATGACTCTCCTTAGTGGATGAAAATTGATTATGAGTATCCTAAATTTGGATACAAGATGTGAAACCTCCATCTTACATTATCTATGGATAGAATAAATAATTTTGATGTACAAATCACTACTCATAGTATATGTCCAGTTATGGTGGTAAATTATAACATGTCACTATGGTTATGCAAGGATCACAAAATCATTTTATTTTATCTACTTATATCTAGACCAAAAAAACCTCATAATGATATTGATGAATATTTGGATCCAGTGATCGAAGGTATGAATTTTTTGTTGTATATAAGTGTTACAATGTATAATGCTCATTTAATGGGAAATTTAACATCATGAGAAATTTTGTGTGGGATGATAATGAATTTCTTGCTAATGGAAATTTATCAAGATAGAGAATGAAAGGAATGTTGTGGTATACCAGTTTTGAATAAGGTACACACTTAGTTATGTTAAAGAATTCCTCAAAGATAGTTTTTTTAGAACATCACAATTTTTTACCTCGAAAACATAAATATTGATCCTAGATGATATCATTAGATGCAATAAAGAACAAGCTACGACATTGTCTCCAATAATGGGTCATAATAGTTTGAGAAGGAAAAAATTATTAACACTATTTTTGGTAAAAAAATTCAAAATACTTATGAAATTGGGTTGAAAAAAGAGACCAGTTTTCATTGAATTATCATACTAGATTTTTTTTATGTTAGACATATTATTCATGTCATGCACAAAGAAAAAAATGTATTTGATCTTTTTATTTAAATGTCACTAAATGAACTAGGGAAAAAATATGTAATTAAGTCTAGGATTGACAATATTGACTTGGGGATAAGGGATGAGTTATCACTTGTGAAGGGTGAAAGTTGAAATTTTCATCATACAATAGCTTGAACTCTATCCAGAAAATAAATTTTCGATTTTTTAACTTCTTTAATTGTACAAAAGATCCATATGGGTATTCATTAAATATCAATAATGTTCTATAAATTTTTAATTTGATGTTACTGGGTTTAAAATCGCATAATTTTCATGTTTTTATGTAAGATTTAATTAGTTTATCTTTATAGTTCATTCTGGAAAAAAATATATGACATACATGAAAATATTTTTTTTAATTTTTTTGTCTATATTGTCTCAGTAATAATAGGATTAAAATAGTCTATATACTCAAAAAACAAGTAATTATATTTATCGATGAGTGGGAAGAGTGCATGGTGCCAGAATGTTTATAAACATCAGGTTTAGGTGATTATATATATTGTTTCTGATATAATACATGCTATGAAGTTAGAGATACATTTAGGAAGTGAAGTATTATTATCATAATGCTTAGATATTATTTTAACTAAAATAGAAATCATTTAGTATTGGGGATATATTGGTTATATTTTTCTTCTAATCCTATATTTACAATTATTATCCAAACATTTTTTTAGTTTTTATCTTCTTATCATCCTAAAGGAATTTGGACCCCACCATAGATTTTATGCCCCTCTTGAGTAAGGATACAAAGTTGATGATCCTACCCCACCCATGGTTTCTCTACTTCATCAAAATATTATTAAAGTTTTCACTGTGTTGGTTACAACTTTTTTTCTCGTTGTCGATTATTTTTCGAGGCCCTCTCATAGGAAAAACACCAATCAAACCCTTTATTTTATTTTCTTGTCGGGGTGATGCCGAAGATTATTATGCAAGGAATATCTGGTAGAAGTAGAAAAATCGTATTTATGATAATCCACAACATTATAGGAAATAATTTCATATATATTAAAATCTAACTTATTATTCTATAGTTGTAGTCCAACTTCAAGTCAACATTTCATATACATTTACTAGTATTTAATCTCATGTGAGTACATAAATATACCTATTTTTACTATATTTTTATGTTATTTTAAATGATATTTTCTCATTCTCCAATTGATCATGCATTTATTTTCAATTTTTAACTAATTTACTTCCACTAGGGGTCAGAATGAGCCTCTAGAAAATGAGAAATTTTTTAGAGATGGGCCTTAAAACCAAGAAATATTTGAGTTCATTCTCAAGGAGAAGTGTATTAGAAAAAACACCCCAAACATTTTATGGTATGTTCCTCTTAAATACTTTCTATTCATTAGATATCGTATATTTCATGAAGCAATAATTCTATTGTGTAATATAAGATTATAGGTGAAACTTATAAGCTTTCCATTAAACATAAATTTTCCACTTCTCTGTTTTGAATTTTGAAAAACTTTTATCTAGAGTTTTGACCAGTAAGCCATTAGGAGACTGAAAGAACCAACATGATTTTTTGATGAATAGTAACATAACTTTATGAATAGAAATATGAATAGTAATATTACCCTTGTAAATAGTCAAAAATTATAATATTTGATTTTCTTAATGTAATAAGATAACGAGATCTTAACTAATGTTTCAATGTGATATAGAACTAATTATACCATTAAAATTGATATTTTTTGAATTAACAATGATTTTATTTAAAAATAAAATTAAAAATTATTTGAAAATTATTTTATAAAAATTGAGTTCAATTTTTAATTCTACAATCGAAAAATGCTTAGGGCGTATTTTTTGGATTTTTCTAAAATACTTTAATTTTTCATGAATAGTAAAAATATTGTTTGAGTTTTCAGTATTTTAATGACATCATAATGAGGTAATAATTAAATATAAAAGGGTGGTAGACTTTTTTAAAGTATATTATGAAATTAGGTGTCCCATGTGAAAAAAAACCCTAGGAAAATACTATGTGTAAGCCCATGGTGTTGCAAAAACCACTAATGAGTTGTCACTTTAAATTAATAAAAAACCCCTCTTGATTACTATAAATACCCACTCAACCACTTCATTTTATTTCATTCCAAAAACATTATACTCTATTATATGGTGTTATTTACTCCTTAAGAGTCCTCCCAAGGTGTCCTCAAACCCCCAAGGTCCTAACCTTCATGTTTTGGGAGTTACTCTACAAGGTAAAAGAATCAACCGCCCTTTATTTTTTTAAAAGATTTAATTTTATGTTTTCTCTTTTATTTTCAAATATATTATGTGGAAATATTTAATTACATATTAAACATACTTACCATGTTATTTAAGAGTTACGATATACCCCTTTTCCTTCATCAAACTATTTTATTAAATTTTAAGTGATGTCGTTATGCTGCCGAAATTTCCGTAAGAGATTTCTCAATTTTACTCTTATTTTGAGTTCCTTTATTTTGTACTTATTTCCTCATCTCCCCTAATTAAAATTCTATTATAAATAAATTAACATATATGAAATTTAATTTTATTATGATAATTGAATATTTCATCATCATCTCTCTTTCCCCCTCCTCTTATTCTAAAAATAAAAACATCGTCTGAGATGTGTTAATTTATCACATTCAAGGACGAGTAGTTCTCAATTTTTGTTACCATCGTTAATTCTGGTCATGAAACCATTTTTATGGTTGAAAAAGATCATAATATATGTATTAAATATCATTAATGTTGTTTACTAACTACACACTCATAATATGGAATAATAATACAAAACAATTTTATTGTACCCAAAACCGCCAAACTAAATCCAAGCGTTTATCAATAACATTTAACTAATGATTTATACTCATGTATATAAACAATAATAATTATATGATCATTTATATCTTTTTAATTTTCAAAATAATATATATTAACAATTCTGGAGGTTTAACCACATTTCAAATGAACTTCCAATCATGAATGAAAGTAAACGAATCATTAAAACCAAGGAAGAAAATGCTTCCAAAACAATAAAATTAATCCTCCTAAACGCATAAAAAGGTCCATGAATGAACCTAATAAGGTTATAATAAACAAATTAAATTTATAATTGGTTATGTAGATATTAATTAATTAAGCTAAATTTTATTATTCAGGTCATTAAAACAAACAATGAACACACTCGAGAAAAAGGTAAGGGGTTTATCATATAACTTTCATTTCTGTGAGATTTCCATTATTCGCCAATTATTTCTTGTATGTGGTATATGTGTACTTAAATATGATATGTAATAAAATTATTCTATTTATGTTAATGGTATTTAATTTCTCTTTTTAGGGTTGTTTGGTTGTGGCCATATGATTCAACTGATTACATTGTGGTAAGAGACTTTGTCTCAACTACTATTTTGTTGTGACTAACATTGTATTTTTCACCTAATAATATTTATGTGGTGTACCTAAAGACCATTTGAGATCAATTTTCATTTGAAATTATAATTATATTAAATATCCGAAATCACATTTCATGGATATGGTTGTTTTCTAAACCATATACTATTTTACATACAGTGTTTGTTCTAAATGTTAACTTACCTATAGAAATATTGATAAATCCCTATACACTACTCTATATGGATATTAAAAAGGAATAATTATATTTTATTGAATCAATGTATAAATAATTATTTTTATTTTTAGTGGTAGGTGGGGCTCTCTATATCCCCTCTATGCATCGACATGTCTCATGATACAAAAAAGTTGGCGACAAACCCTTCAAGTCTCGTTCCAAAAATCAGATGGGTTTCTACCCACAGAACTAAATTTCTTAATGGTATTATGGTTTCAAGTTCTAGATACATAAAATAAAATTATTAATCATTCTATTTATTCATTATCAGTTATTACTATCCTTGAGGTTTTCACTCTGACAAAATCTATGGATGCGGTTTCAATCTCAGTTTTTTAATGGCATGCGTCTTTCATTTATTCACCATGCCATATTGACTAGGTCAAATTGATTATGACTAAATTATTATGGATTATTTATTATGTTAATTATAACCCTTACTGATCATTTGATCTCCCCCATTTCATTTTCTACCTTTAACAGGTGATGAATAGGAGATCATTTATTGAGTTCATGTGGATGAAGTTTTTAGATTTTGTAATGATTTATATTTTGTAACATTTTCCAATGTAATTTGAGTTACATATATGTATATAGATTCTTCAAGACTACTAAACTAATAATTATTTTAGGATTTTCATTCCTTATAACCATTCCAATATAACAAATAATGCACTAACACTAGTCTAGAGGGTTCGGGGTGTTATATTTGGTATTAGAGGAAGTTTAGTAGAAAACATGATAAATAGAGTTGGAAATATGTTGTAGGAAACAAATCACTAAGGTAGTGTTTGAGGATAAATGTACAAGAACATCCTGGTATTTTGATAAGGAATATATTATGTGAATCATTCTAGAAAATACATCCCTGTCTGGATACAAGCAGGTAGAGGTGGTTATAGCATAGATGTACCTAGGAGTGAATGCTCCGACAAGGAGTTTCGGGATTGACTCAGGGTATCCTAGTACACAACAACAGGCCTTACATCACTCTTGGTTACAACTCTCCTAGGGGATATTCTTAGGTGAATTCATGTTTCTTTACAATCCAGTATAAAGGATTGAAATGTAAATTATTCCACAAAGAAACCATTTTTCTGATTATAAGATTAGCCATGCATAGGATCACAATTTATGCTATGTATTTTGTTGAGTTATGATTATACATTATGATTTGTACCCTAATATAGTGTTTCTGTTATTTAGAAATGGCGTCTAATAGAAGGAGGGGAATCAATACTCGTGGGCAATATAGGTAGCTCCCCACTAAGCAAGTCAACATTTTCAATGTTGGAGCAGATCAAATCATGACCATATTGAGACAACTTACTCAGGTTGTAACAAATAACCATTCCACAACATCGTTGGATTGTTTCATGTGGGAGAATCCCCCATATTTCAGTGGGAATAATAATCAAGTGGTTTTTGAGCAATGGATCAAGTCCCTTGAAATGATATGAATTGCATTAAGATTCAATTAAAATGAAAAGGCAGTACTAGAAGTATATTGTCTCAAGGGAGATGCTGATCAGTGGTGGTCCTTGATTAAGAAGACCACAAAGGAAGAAGAAATAAATGATATGGAATGGAGTAATTTTAAGTAAATATTATTCTAAAAATATTTCCCTCGTGAGCAATAAACCAAAATGAAGAAGAAATTCCTTAGCATAATGCAAAGGGAAGAAGACAGTGTTGTAGAGTATGAGGCTACCTTCACAAGGCTAGATAGTTATGTCATAGATTACATATGCGACTCAGCAGAAAATATTGATCATTTAATTAAAGGTCTTAAACTAAGTATTAAAAGGGTACTAGATTCTCAAACATTTTCATCATATGATGAAATTGTATCAAGTTCCATGAAAACAGATAAGGAATTTTCTAGATCAAATTTGGTCAAGGGAAGAAAAGGAAAAAAGCAGTACTCTGATGACCAAGGTAATGTTGAAGCACCAAAGAAGTACAAGGGAACTAATAAATTTTCTATTATGTGAGAACTCTGGAATGCATCACCACCGAAAATTCATAAAAGTCATTAGAGTCTTCTATAAGTGTGGAGAAAAGGGTCATATATCTATGGAATTCTAGGGGAAGAAACATTTTTATGATGATCAACGCTATAATTTTAGAGAGATGTGAAACTACGAAAATTATTGGCCTAAGTTCCATGGAAGCATGCCTCAGAAAAATCCAAGAGAGCAAGGGAGAGCTTATACAATTACAATCGCGGAAGTTGATGATCCTAATGATGTGGTGGTAGGAACTTAAATTGTTTCCTCAAACATAGACAACAGTTTATTTGATTTTGGATCATTGCATTTATTTATATCTTCCCAGTTTTCCATGAAATTTATACATGACCAATTTAATTTAATAAAGGATTTTTCAGTCAAAACTCTTAGAGGATGCATCCTTGCAACAAATTAATGTCAACTAGTCCCCCTCGTGACACATAAACATGCTTTAGTTACTACCCTCATCATCATATCAGTTACTGACTTTGATATAATTCTCAGTATGAATTGGCTGTCAAACTATGTTGCGAATATTTATTACAAGAAAAATGAAGTTAGAATTTCTGAAAATGGTGTAGAATATCTTATCTTTTTAGAAGAGATCTCGCCATCTGAATTTTATATTGACCCACCCTCAGTAGTTCTATTGAATGAAATTATTGTAGAGGAGGAGAAACCAATATCTATGTGTGAGGAAAGAAATATTCAAATAGAAGATGTGAATATTGTGCAAGAATACATTGATGTGTTTCTAGAGGATTTATCTAGATATCATCCAGAGTGTGAAATTGAGTTTTCCATTGAATTAATTCCTGGTGAAATACCTATATCAAAGACCCCATATCGAATATTCATTGTGAAGTTAGTTGAGCTAAAGAAACAACTAGAGGAGTTGAGTGAAAAAGGATTTATTCGACCTAGTGTTTCTCCATGGGGAGCCCCAGCCTTGTTCGTCAAAAAGAAAGATGGATCCATGAGGTTATGAACTCATTACAGGGAAATCAATTCTATTACAATAAAGAATTAGTATCCTCTACCCTGGATTGATAATTTATTTGATCAAATTCATGGAGGTCAATACTTTTTAAAGATTTACCTTTAATCCGGATATCATCAACTACGTGTAAGGAAGGAAGATATTCCAAAGACAACATTTCGAACTAGGTATGGGAAATATGAGTTTATAGTGATGATTTTTGGACTGACAAATGCATAATATGTTTTCGTGGATTTAATGAATAATTTTTTCAAGGAATATCTTGATAACTTTTTTGTGGTATTCATTGACGATATCCTGGTACAATCCAAAATCTATGAAGACAATGAGAATCACTGGTGGATTACTCTGAAAACACTTAGAAGAAATGAATTATATGGGATGTTTAGCAAGTGAAAATTATGGATTCAATTAGTTTCTTTTATAGGACATATTTTCTCTAAGGATAGAATCTTAGATGGTCCTATGAAGAAAAATCCAAGCCAAGATTGGCCCACGCTAACAAACATTGCTGAGGTACGTAGTTTTATTGGCTTAGCAGGTTACTATCAGTATTTCGTTCAGAATTTCACTCGACTGGCTAACCCACTACCCAACCTCACATGTACAGGAGTTATGTTTGTGTGAAAAAAGAATATATATAATGCTTCATAGAATTGAAAAGAAGATTGGTCAATGATCTAATTTTGACTCTTCAATCTGGAAGTTATTGATTTGTAATATATAGTGATGAATAAAAGAATCAGATGGGTTGATTCCTTATAAAAAATGGTAAAGTTATTTTTATGCATCAAGGCAGTTAAAGACTCATGAGATAAATTATACAACACATGATCTTGAGTTAGCAGTAGTAATCTCTTCTCTGATTATATGGAGACATTATCTTTTCAGTGAAAAATGTGATATATACAAAGACCACAAGAGTTTGATATATATTTTCACACAAAAATATCTCAACAAGAGGAAAATGAGATTTCTATTGTTACTAAAAGACTAAAATTGATCAATACACTATGACCTATGAATGGAAAATAAGGTGACAAATTCATTAAGTTGGAAAGATCATGGACTTCTGACTCAAATGAGGATTCAGAGAGATCATATATTCATGGATCTACTAAATATAGATATAGGAATTGATAAGGAAGGGGAAACATCATTCCTATTTCAAATAATTTATAATCCATGTTTACTAGAGAAGATAAAAATCTCTCAATCTGATGATGAAAATCTACAGAAGAAAATTATTTCTGTTTAGGATGGGAGATTGGCAGACTTCGTGTATGAGGAAGGAGTTCTGATGTTTGAGAAGAGGTTATGATTTTCATCAATACCTAAGATAAAAAGGGACCTATTAGATGATGATCATAGCTGAAATTTATCTATGCACTTGTGTAGCACGAATATGTATAGATATCTGATGGAATATATCTGGTGGGATAATATAAAGTGAGAAATTGTTGACTACGTGTAAAGGTGTCGAGTTTTTCAATAAGTGAACGTAAGGAGACAATATCATATAGGAGTGATACAACCTATAACTATTCCTATGTGTAAGTGGGATAAGATTGTGTTGGATTTTGTCACTGGACGACCAAGGACACCTAGAAGGAATGAAGCAATATGGGTAATTGTTGATCATCTCACAAAATTAGCAAATTTACTTCTTATAAGATAGGATTTACCATTTGATCACCTAGAATGACTTTTTATTAAGGAAGTTTTAATAATTCATGGTGAACCTATATCAATTTTGTCCCATCGATATCCCCAATTTACATAAATATTCTAGAAAAGTCTTCAGAAGGCTTTGAATAATGAACTTCGTATGAGTATTGCTTATCACCCCCAAACTGACGAACCGTCTGAAAGGACTATTCAAACTCTAGAAGACATGTTGAGGTCATCCTCTCTTGACTTCCAAGGTATGTGGGATCAATACACGCCTTTGATGGAATTTTCATACAAAAAAAGTTCCCATTCTAGTATTCAAATGGCTCCATATGAAGCATTATATGAAAAGAGATGTCGTCCTCCAACTTTTTGGGATAAAGTTGGTGAGAGGAAACTTACAGGCCCATAACATATTGAAGGGACCACAGAAAAGGTGAAGACAATAAAATCCCATATTAAATAATCCCAAAGTAGGTAGAAGAGTTATGATGACAACTAGAGAAAGTATTTAGAAATCTTAGTGGGAGATAATGTCTTTCTAAAAGTATCTCCATAGAAGGGTATCATAATATTAAGTAAGAAATGGAAATTGAGCCCAAGGTACATCACACCATTTGAAATTCTGGAAACAATCAGAGTTGTATCTTACCATTTAGGAATGCCCCCAAGTCTATCCAATGTTCATGATGTGTTCCATGTGTCATTGTTGAAGAAATACATTCCATAACCAATGCATGTAATCAAATATGTCGAAATAGAACTGGAACATGATTTATCATATTGTGAAGAGCCTATCAGGATTCTTGACAAAAGGGAGAAGGTATTGAGAAATCGCATGACTCATCTAATAAAGGTTGTTTTCGAAAAACCAAAATATGTATAAAGACACATGGGAACCTAAGGATATTAGGAAGACGAACCCCCCCCACAACTTTTTGGTGGGATTTATACATAAAATTTCGAGAAGAAATTTCTAATGAAGGGAATAATATAACACCTCAAACGTTTTATGGTATGTTCCTCTTAAATATGTTATATTCATTAGATAACCTATATTTAATGAAATAGTATGATTTTTTAAAACAAAAGATTATAGGAGAAAGTTTTATACTATCAATTAAACATAAGGATTCCACTTCTATGTTTTGAATTTCGAAAAACGGTTATCTGGAGTTGTGACCAGTAAGTCATTTAGAGTCTAATAGAAACAGCTTGATTTTTTTATGAATATAAACTTACCCTTATGAATGGTAATATTAGTAGTAATATGAACCGTATAAATATTAAATAATGATAATATTTTATTATCTTAAGGTAATAATATAATGAGATCTTAATTTATTTTTAAATGTGATACAGAATTATTTATACCTTTAAAATTGTAATTTTTTGAATTAACCATGATTTTATTTAAAAATTAAATTAAAAATAATTAGAAAATTATTTTATAAAAATGGATTTCATTTTTTGATTTATACACAAAAATAAATGTTTAGGGTGAATTTTTGTATTTTTTCAAAAATATTTGAATTTTTCATGAATAGTAAAAATACAGTTTAGTGTTTTCGATAGTTTAATGACATCATAATGATGTAATAATTAAATATAAAAGGCTAGTCGATTTTGTTACAGTAACGTATGACATGAGGTGTCCCAAGTGACAAAAACCATGCGAAAATACCATGGTAAAGCCCATGGTTTTTCAAAACCCACTAATGAGGTTTCCCTTTTAATTAATAAAAAACTCCCTCTCGATTACTATAAATTCCCACTCATACCCTTATTTTTCATTCATTATAAACACATTATCCTAGAATATATAGTGGTATTTCCTCCCTATGAGTCCTCCCAAGTTTTCCTCAAATCCCCATGGTCACAACCTTCATGTTTTGGGAGTTACTCTACAAGGTAAGATAATTACCCACCTTTTTTCATAAATATTTCATTTTATATATTCTGTTTTATTTTAAATTGAATTATGTGGGGATATATCATTCCATATTATCCTTACTGCCCATATTATGTAATAATGATGATATAAACCCTTCAACTCATCAAACTATTTTATTAAATTTTACGTGACTTCGTTAGGCTACCGAATTTTCTTAAGAGATTTCTCAATTTTTCTCTTATTTTGAGTTCCTTTCTTTTATACTTCATTCCTAATATTCCTTTATCAAAGTGATATGATAACTATATTACCTTATATGAACTGGATTTATATTATTCTAATGGAATATTTCATCATCATCTCTCTTTCCCCCTCCTCTTATTCTAAAAATAAAAACATCGTCCGATATGTGTTATTTTATTACATTCAAGGATGACGAGTTCTCAATTTTCATTAAAATTTTTAATTCTAGTCATGAAACCATTTTTATGGTTGAAACAAATAATAATATAGTTATTTAATCTCATTAAAGTTCTGGAATCCATACACACTCATAATATGGAATAATAATACAAAACAAGTTCATTGTACACAAAACCCCCAAGCTAAATCCAAGCATTTATCAATAACTTTTAACTAATGATTCATCCTCATGTATATAACCAAGAATCATTATAATATAATTTATATCTATTTAATTTCACTAATAATATATATTAAAAATTCTCTAGTATTAACCACAATTCAAACGAACTTCCATTCATGAATGCAAGTAAATGAATCATGAAAACCGAGGAAGAAAATGCTTCCAAAACAATAAAATTAAACCTATTAATCCCATAAAAAGGTCCATGAGTGAATCTAATAAGGTTATAATAAAGGAATTAAATTTATTGGAGGTTCTGGAGTTATTAATTAATGAAGATAAATTTTATTATTCAGTTCATTAAAACAAATGAAGAATGCACTCGAGAAAAAGCTAAGGGGATTCTCATCTCACTTTCATTTAACTGAGATTTCTATTGTTCACCAATTATTTCATGTATGTGGTATATGTTTATTTACATTTGATATATAATAAAATGATTCAATTTATATTCATGGTATTCAATGACTCATTTGAGGGTTATTATGTTTTGGTCATATGATTCGACTGATTACATTGTGGTAAGAGACTTTGTCTTAACTACTATTTTGTTGTGACAATCATTGTATTGTGCACCTAATAATTCATATACGGTGTACCTAATGCCCATTTTAGATAAATTTTAATTTGAAATTATATTTATATTAAATATCCATAATCTCATATCATGGATATGTTTGTTTTCTAAACCGTATACCATTTTACAAACCATGTTTATTTGGAATGTTATTTTAACTATGGAAGTATTGATGAATCTGTATACTCTACTCTATAAAGCTATCGAAAAGGAATATTTCTCTTTTATTAAATCAATTTATAAATAATTATTTGGACTTTTAGTGGTGGGTGGGTCTTATATATCCCCTTGATGCATCGACAGGTATCATGAGACAAAATAGTTGGTGACAAACCCTTAGAGTTTGTTTCTAAAAATCAGACGAGTTTCTACCCACAAAACTAAACTATTTTAGTAGTATTATGGTATCATGTGCCAGATACATGATTTCAAATTAATAATAATTATCTTTATTAATTATTATTTATTACTATTCATGAGGTTTTCACTATGACAAAATCTATGGATGCAGTTTCAGTGTCAGTTTATTAATGGCGTGAGTCTTTTATTTATTCACCATTCCATATGGACAATGTCAAATTGTTTATGATACCATTATTATTTATTTGTTCTTCCACTAATTGTAACCATTTTGAGCATTTTATATCACCCCTTTTATTTTCTACCTTCTACAGGAGATGAAGTGGAGTTAATTTATTGAGTTCATGTGGATGAAATTTTTAGATTTTGTAATGTTTTGTATTTTGTAACATTTTCCAATGTAATTTGAGTTACATCTATGTATATAGTTTCTTCAAGACTACTAAACTGATCATTATTTTGGGATTTTCATTCCTTTTAACCATGCCAACATAACATGTAATGCACCGAATCTGGTTTAGAGGGTTTAAGGTTTTACATTAGAGGGTTATGCTTTATATATTATATAAGAGACAGTAACATGTATAATGCTAATCCTTCTAATGAGATATTGGATGTTGAGGATACAACTTAGATAATGGAAATAGAAAACTGGGTCAAGGATCCTTATACCCACAAATATGAAGACATATTACCAACTTTTGGGTTGTAGTTCACCCCTGTCAGTCCAACATAGTCTTTTATAGGGTTTATTTTCTTCATTTTATGTAAGAACTGTGCCTTTTGTTTCATTGTTTTTTTACTATATTCAATATGGTGTTCCCTTGTGTCCAATAACTATAGTATTACATGGAATAATATTTATAAATAAAGAAACCTTTCTCAATATGGCAGGAGTTTCAATACCATCCTTTTCATATTTTTTCCAAGTACTTTGATATAGATGGAACTTGTATGGGAATGGTACTTCCATGACACTATCATAGTCATTTTCATTTTCTTTTCTGTATTTTAATGAGTTTTAAAAAATGTCTTGGACCCTTTTATATTCACTTTCACCTCCATGGTGGATAAGTAAGTGGGATTCCTCTATTTTCATGTGTGATTCAACCAATGTCATAAAAATAAAAGATAGTTTGAATAATAGTAGATATCACTCACCCATATCCCAATCCAATGCTCAAAATAGAAATGAGAAATTAATTATGAAGAAATATGAACCGGGGTTGGATGCTAAAAATGTTGATAGGTCAGTTGATCTATACAATGTAATTTAGTTTGAAACATCTGTAAAATCATAAAAAAAATATATTTTATTAATTTCAAACATTATGATAGAAATAAATAAATCATTTTTCTTTTATATGAATTTCCACACATAAATATTACATATGATGTGTTTGGTATGACTCAAAGAGCGTGTTTTCATTTTAAAAGTGTCATTTTAGTTTAAAGAGCATATAAAATTGTCAAAACTAAGAAAAAAAGATTTTATTATATTAAAAATTAATAAAAATTACCCATAATTTATTTTTCACATGTATAAATTGACCACATATCAGTCCCACACATGATGATCTCATTATGTCTCAAAAGTGTGTGTTTTCAATATAAATGTACCATTTTAGGTTAAAATATGCATCACATTGTCAAAACCAATCAAATAAGTTTTTATTACTTTAAAACATTGGGAAAATTCTACATAATTCATGTATGATATGTAGAAATCAACCTCACATCATCCTAACACATGGTGTGACCAATATGACTCGAAGTTCATGTTTTAAATATAAATGTTTCATTGTAGTTTAAAATTCCCAAAACATTTTAAAAATAAAGAAAAAATTTTTATATCATTTTAAAACATTAGGATAAAAATACTTAATTAATTTTTGAAATTTTTTAATTGAATTCCCATCAATATGACACATGATGTGGCCAATATGACTCAAAGTGCGTGTTTTCAACATAAAACTGTCATTTTAGTTTAAAATGCACATCAAATTTTCAATAATGATAAAATGACCTCATGTTATTTAAAAATTAATTAAAAAAATACATAATTCATATTTTATGTATAGTAATTGACCTGACATCAATAAAACACATGATGTGACTGGTATGACTCAATGTGCATGTATTTAATATAAAATTTCCATTTTAGTTAAAAAAACATAACATATATCCAAATATGAAAAAATGATCTCAAACTATTTTAGAACACTATTATAATTATACATAATTAATTTTTAATATTCACTAATTAACATCACATCAATCTAACACAAGATGTGGGTAGTATAACTCAAAGTGCATGTTTTTAATATAACAGACATTTCAGTTCAAAACGTACATCAAATTGTCAAAATTTAGAAAATGAGATTATATTATTTTTAAAAGTTATGAAATTGATCCAAAATTAAATTTTTATTTTTTCTAATTAACCACATTTCATTTTTTCATGATGTTCTCTGTATTACTCAATGTGTGTGTTTTCAATATAAAATTGTCACTTTAGTTTAAAACACACGTCATGGTGTTAAAACTAATAAAATGATCATTTATTGTTTTAAAATTTTAGTAAAATGTCCCATAATTTTATTTTCCCTATAGTAATTTAGAACACATCAATCTAACAAATGATGTGGTTAGTATGACTCTATATGTATGTTTTCACATTAAAAGTGATATTTAAATTTGAGAACCATATCACATATCCAAAATTCTGTAAATAATATAATAATATCATGAAAATATATAAAATATTATAATTAATTTTTTATATATTTGAATCAACTACACATCAATCCGACACATGATTTGATTGATATGACTCAACGTGCATGTTTTCATTAAAAATGTGTTATTTTAGTCTAAAACACAAGTCACATAGCCAAAAAAAAGAAAATGATATTGTACTGACTTTATACATTAGAAAAATTATTCATAATTCATTATTGACATGTATTATTTAACCACATTCCAATCCAACACAAAATGCGGCCGGTATGACTCAAAGTGTGTTTTTCACATTAAAGGTGGAAATTTATTCTAAAACATGCATCATTGGGAGAAAACCGTAAAAAATGATTGTATTGTCATAATTTTTTTTAAAAATGGTCTATAATTCATATATTATTCATAATATTCTACCACACATTAGTCCAACACATGTCTTGGCCGGTATCACTTGAGTGTGTGTTATCAATATTAAAGTGTCACTTTATTTTAAAACTTACGTTAAATTTTCGTAACCCTAAATACCGAGTTCATATTGACTTAAAACATCTATAAAATTATCCATAATTTATTATTGAAATTTATTAATTGACATCACATTAATCTGACACGTGATGTGGCTGGTATGACTCAAAGTAGATGTTTTCAATATAAAAGTGTCATTTTAGTTTAAATCATGTGTCACACTAAAACACCAATAAAACAAGATCATATTATTTTCAATATTTAGTAAAATTATCTATAGTTCATTTTTGGAAGGTATGAATTGACTGAATATCAATGTGACACACAATGTGACCGATATGACTCAAAGTGCATCTTTTCAATATAAAAGTATCATTTTAGTTTAAAATAAAAATCACATAGACAAAACCAAGAAAACAAGATTTAATTATTTTAAAACTTTTGGAAAACTATCCATAATTTATTTTTTATGTGTATTAATTAACCGCATTTTAATCTGATACATGATGTGGTCAATAAAACTCAAAGTGCATGATATCAATCTAAATGTATTATTTTAGTTAAAAACATGTGTATCATAACCAAAAATGAGATAAATGTCCCAAATTGTTTTCAAGCATTATGAAAATGTTCGATAATTAATTTTTTATATACTTGAATTGACTTTGCATCAATATGACACACAATGTGGAAGGTATGACTCAAAGTGCATGCTTTCAATATAAAAGTGTCATTTTAGTTTAAAACATATGTAACATTGACAGAACTAAACAAATAAATTCATAATGTTTTAAAACATTAGTAAAAAGACCTATAATTCATTTTATATGATTTTTAATTAACATCACATCAAATCAACACATAATGTAGTTGGTGTGAATAAAATTTAATGTTTTCAAGTGTCATATTAGTGTAAAATGGACATCACTTATCAAAACCAATAAAACAACCTTGGATTGTTTTTAAACATTAAGAAAATAATCCATAATTTACTTTTGATGTGAAGGAATCAATATCATGTAAATTTGACACACGATGTGGTCAATATGACTCAAAGTGTGTGTTTTTAATATAAAAGTGTCATTTTAGTTTAAAACACATGTTACATTGAAAAAACTAAGTAAACAAGCTTGGATTATTTTCAAACTTTAGGACATTGATTCATAGTTCATTTATGACATGTAGTAATCGAACTCACATAAATATGACATTGGATGTGGCCACTATGGATTAAATCATATGTATTCAATATAAAAGGGTCGTTTTAGTTTAAAACATGCATCAGATAGAAAAAACTTAGTAAAAAGATTGGATTGTCATCACTTTTGAGAAAATGATACAAAGATAATTTTTGGGGTGTATGAATCAATCATATATCAACCTGACACAAGATATTATTAGTATGTCTCAAATTGTATTTTTTTAATACAAGATTCATTTCAATTTAAAAATATAATTATTAACTCTTTTGGAAATTAAGATAATTAATAACTGATAATATCATTAACATATTCAGTAATTAAAAATATAATTTATATAGATTATTAACTAACAGTATAATTCATAATTCATAATATATTTATTATTATTTAAAAATATAATATATATATATTATTAATTAAAAATATAATTAATAATTCATAATATAATTATTATTTAATATAGAATTAAAAATATAATCATTAAAATTATAATTAATAGTATAAATCATAATATCATTAATATATTTAGTAATTAACAATATATTTTATCATATGTGGGTAATATAACATTAAAATTATAATTTGTTAATTTTTTATGTACTATTATTAAACTAAACATCATTTTTATTATAGGGAAAATATTTTCTACAGAGTTTGGTCATTGAAAAATCATTCAATAAGAGTTCTATTTTTGTATATTGGGTTGTAATTTTTTTTGATTAGTTGTAAATATTAAATCAATAAATATTTTGTATGTAAATTTTAAATTGAAATTATGGTGCAATGTAATATTTTTATTAAAAATTGGTTTTATGTAGTATTTGTATTCCAATATGGTTTCCGAAAATATTTGTATTCCAATATAGTTATGATTCTAATCTAGTTTTCTATTATAGGTCTATTGTAGGGCTAAAACATTGTAGAAAATGTTATGTCCATTATTAGTGCCTTTTTTGGTTCTAATAATGTCTATGTACTTTTAATGTCACTTAGCATGTCTGTCTGTATAGCATTGAAAATCCATTTTATAGCACTAATAAAGTCAGTTTTTAAATTAGTGATCTCATGTTTGGAAATAAGTTAGTAAATATGATTGTTTTGTATGATTTCTTCTTACAGTACTTGGGGTTTTCCTCATTGTGATTTTATTCTTTTTTTGGAATGTTTCACATGTTCTCTTTATTTCATTATAGTGCTCTATTTTTTAGTGTATTTAATGAAGGCAAATGAGGTAAGTTCTATTTCCATGGAGTAGGACCAAATATGCCCTAAACCACATTAAATATTTGCGTCCCTTTAGTTTTCTTGTTTTCTTATGTGTTTTTGATCACCCTTGATTATCATTTGTTAATCAGTATGTTTCAAATTCAATTTTTGGAGTGATTAGTCTATGTGAAATCCTCAGGTTTATAATTGGGGTGTTTTTTCATGTTATCCCCTAAAAAATTGGTATCAGAGTTGATTGTATATGATTATGGATTTACATAAATATAAAATTTTCATATTTGATGTTAACAATGAATTTAACCTATAGAATCTTAATATACAATCACAACATGTCCATCAAGGAATTAAAGAAGTGATTTTTAAACCTTATAGACCTCAGTTGGTTGGTTCTAATGATGGATAGACCATTACCACATGTTCTCATGTCCCTTATAATGTTATTATGAAGGTGCATAACTCTTTAATCCTATCATTAGGTAATAAGGTCCTGCCCAAGGTCACTTTTGATAACTTAATAGCTGATGTTTGGTCTCAATTGAAAAAAAAAACTTTATATAAATATCCCTCATAGGTCTTATTCATAAGAAACTTAAGTTTTATTCCATAAAGATGAATCATTGAACTCCCATCTATGCTCAAATTGATGATTTCAATAATATTATATTTGATTTGGGGAATATCTTTGTTATAATTGAATATGAAGACCAAACCATTATTCTTTTAATATCTTTATAAGTTTATATGACCATATTTTATATTCCATGATATATAAAAAAGATTACTTGACCATATATATATTGAGGTGGGCGAGAGAGTGAGTCACACTCACACACAAACATAGACAAATATATATAGACACAGACACACATACATTTATTTATAATAAATAGGAATTTTATAAATACATTATAAAAAATTTATATGTAACAATACAATTATACATAAATAAATAAATATATATATATATATATATGTAAATATATAAATATATTATTATAAATGAATTTAAAAATAATCATATAATTATATAAAAATATAAATAAGAAATATTTATGAAAATATATATAAATAAAAAATATGTTATAAAATATAAGAGAAAACAAAATGATGTATTGGTAAGGGAATTCACAGTGTAAAATAATTTCCAATGTTTGAGTCTTCATGGGTGTGGGTGGATAAGAAAGTATACGTCTTGATAAAGGGGGTTCCGGTTCTGGCATGAAGCACTAATAAAATTCATATTTATCAATGCTAAAAAAGAATTGATAATGGTCCCTCTACACTGAAAGGATCAATTAGGATCTATGTGATCACTAATCAGGCGAGGTGGTGAATCAACGATCTTTTTATTTTTATTTTTTCATAATTAATAAAAAAATGTCGCCTCTTGTATGTGACAATTTACTTTTCTAGAAAACAATAAAAAAGAACACCCATAAGAACACAGGTATTGACAAGGTTAACTGGTCAATAAGAGTAGCTAATTATTAGAATAATTTAAAAGTAATCCAAGGCCACAAAACAACTATAAGAAAATAATTTTGGTGGTTATAACATGTATGGGGTATCCATCACTTACATCGCATTGTATTCCTTCAACATTTCATGTTCTTTTTACATAGATAAATTTATATTATAATTTTTTTCAACAATAATAAGAACCATTATCAATAGTATTTAGTTTGTTTTCACTATTTTTGTTGAACTATCATCAAACTTAACTTTATTTCAAGTACTTATTCTTTATATTCACCTTCTTTCATACTAATGATTGAGAACTTTCTTATATATGATATTAGTCCATCCATTATACTCATTCCAGTAAACCTATATCCATTACCATTAATATCACTATGTCTAGCCTCTAAGGCTTCTTCACCCTATTATTCTGAGTCCAATTGATAGGAACTATTTTTGGTATGAACAAAATGATTCCCCTTTACACTTTTTTGAATAATCTTAATTGAACAAAAAACATTATCTGGTACCATGAAAATATACTTCTTTTGCACTTCACCCAACTGCAAAAAACTCAATAGAATTTTCTCCATGAACCATCTCCCCTTTATATATGAATCACTTCTCTAAAAATTAAGTATGGACTCTGATCATCATATTCTAATTTCCCACTCAAACTTTGAACATCGTGAAAATTTTTATAATGAAACTTTGGTTAAATTTTCATTATTCCTTATAGAGTTCATTTATAAGATCTTGATCCTTAATGGAGGTAAAATATTTTTTAAATTTGTATTTTAATCCATTTAAATTGGTTAATGAAAATATTACCAAGAGTATAATAGGTTTTGGGGGTGTCTTAGGGGTTCTTGACATGAAAGAGGAAGAAACAAGTCCATACTATGTAGGGTGCACGATTGGTGGACAGTTAGAATAAATTGTGTTCATTGAATATGAATCCTACAACGGAATGGTAAAGGGTTAAAAAACCATTCCAGGGGGTAAGGAAACCATGTGAACCAATCCCCCTTGGACTAAGGGTGATGCAGAGTTGGTGCACGGGTTTTCCAACTGTGTGGCCAAACTGTGCACCTCATTAAATTCAGATAATTCCCCATTCCCCCCCTCGGGATTTATGGGTTATTACCTAATTTTATCTCCCTTTATACCCCCAATAGATTTATTGATGAACCGTGAACTCTCCCCTCTTACAAGGATCATTCTCCCTCATTATCGAGTCGTTTAAAGTGTCATTGGTTATGAATCAAAGCTTCAGTTGAGCCTACCAATCCACTTACTAATATTTTATAAAAACACAAAAATGTGTTTTTTCTTATCCTTTTGAATCCTATAAACCTTTTCATTGTAGTACATTCTATGTTTGGTAATTGAAGGTTGTTTGAGTTTGGATCAATGGCTAAAGTTATGTGATCATTTTTCTAAAAACTTGAGGTATGTGGTTTACTAGTTATATCCCATATTATTGATGTTTATTCATGGGTATGTTGTTGTTACAATGTGTTGACTTACCTATAATTTAATTTATTTAATTATAAAATGTTTAATTGAGACATTGTTAGAAGTGAAAAACCATACACAGACCCTATTGGGTCCACTGATGATTATGAGACGAGATGTAGGGGCCCCCATGGGGTCTTCCACTCCATTTAGAGTAATGGAATTAGTTGTAAAATTGGGAAATTTATGATTTTATGGGGTTAAACTATTTGTATGTGTTTTTGGAATGTTAATATGGTTTAAGGGATTTTTGGATTGACATGGAATGTTTAAATGGGTAATGTGAGGATTAAGGGTAAATGTGTTAAATAGTTAAAAGGGCATGACAATGTTGAGAGATGATTTAATGTGTGTGTAAAAGGCGTGGTCCTAGATAAATTGAAAAATATACTAGTTATGGAATAGAGATAAGATTTTAAAAAATTTAAATGTCTATGAATGAAAATGGTACACCCTTGTTAATGAATATGTAAAATCTTTAAAGGTAAATGTTTATAAAATGGATATGGGTGTTTTCCATGGTGGTCGACACCAATGTATAGATGTTGGTCATGGAAATCCATAATAGGAATTGGTGTTGGTAATGGAATTCCACACCATGGAAATGGTATTGGTCATGGTATTCCTCATCAAGAATAGGTGCCGGTCATGGCAGTCCACACAATAGATAGAGGGCCTAGACTGATTCTCTAAGGTATAATGAATTATACAGTTTAATGAATTACCTTCTAATACAATGTGGTTAACCCTTCATTGTATTATTTTAGAACCCGGGACCCTAGGGGTAATTGAAAACTACTTAAAGATGATACCATCCTTATTTTATTGCTTTTCCATTATTTATTTATACTTTTTCATACAATTTTTTTAGACTAGATATTATTATAGTTGTTATAGGTGGTGGCCTACTGAGTTGTACTCACACCCTGCTCGGGCCAATATTAGGTACATAAGTAGATTTCATGGTTGCAGGTCAGGATAAGGGAAAAGGACCTATGATAGATGACTGATTAGGAATTTTAGTATGGAATATGGATGAGGGGATCGTACTAATGTTAGTACCTATTTTAAGTATTTTCCCTCAGCATGTCTTGTTTTGGGTTTTCTTGGGACACTTGACACTAGTAAGAAACAACATGGTTATTCTAATTGGTTGTGGGCATTTACTTAGTTTTGGGATATATTATATGATTCTTTTTTGTTGGTAATTAATTCTCACTGATGATCAGTAGCCTCTTGAGTGTGAAAAGGTTCACCTGAGATTATGTGGTGTTCCAGATCAAGGAACCGATTATAGTGGATCCATGGCCGGGAAATTTCAAATTGGAAACAAATATTTTCTTTTCTATTGCAGTAATATTTGGGGAACGTAAACACGATATAATGCTGTGTCAATCCTTGGTAATGAGCTCGTGCATGGTAGTAACTAACCCATTTGTGGAGGAATACCCAAGTACCTTGTGTGGGATTATTATTCTTGATGTTTGTTGTTATAATTGGATGTTATTTCACCTAGTTTGATAACCTTATCATGTGATGTTAATAATTTTTTAAATTTTATTTGTGGCCCAACATGACCTGTTGTTGGAATATGTGCACTTCATTTTAGGCACTTTTGATTTATGTGACATGTATCAGGTTTGATACTCATGAAAAATTATGTTATAGTTGGTTGTGGTAAAGTGAAAATTATTTTTCTGGAATTCGTGTGATCTTAAAAGAATAGTGGTTAGTAATGAGTTGTGACTGGTTTTATTTATTAAGCACACAAAGTGAAATGGTTGAAAATTGTTTATAATAATAGGATTGTGATGTTGTATGTAGTTATACCACATGTTAGCCATGGCCCATGATGGGGATGGTCAAGGGTAGATATGGGGTGTGATTTTATCTATTTAGATAGTTTATTTAGAGTGGTTTTGTTTCAATGAGTTGTGATCCTTCTTTTGTATAAATTGTGAAAACTATATGGTATACGTTTTGAGATGTGATCTTGAAATTATAAATATAGTCAACCATGATGATGTTTACTAATTGTGAGACAATATTAAATCAAAAAAATGATCCTCTATTAGTGGGATAGGAAAATCCATTAATTCCATGTAATAGTGGGGAAGAGCAGTTCTATGATAACTTTTCTTATTTTTTACATTTTATGGGGAGAGATCTAGGGAGGGTTATGCCAAGAATGTTTGACCTGAAAAGATATTTTTAGGTGAATTACCCTCCAATTTTTTTCAGAGAGGGTGGACTTGAGAAAGTAATGTTATAGATTGAGTCCATCTATGTGATACTAGACCACTTAGAGTCTCCTCTTGAAAAGAGATTCAATTTAGAATATTACATGTTAAGAGGACCAACCGAATACAGGTGGGATATTAAAGCTTAGTATGAGAAGTCATAGGGCATGACATTGAATGAATTCCATGAGATGTTCCTGGAGAACATCTACCCTAAGATCCTGAGGTAGAGTAAAGATGAAGAGTTTTTGTGTTTGACTCGTGGAATACTGAAGGTGATGGATTATTTTTTCCATTTCACCAACTTACAATTCATTTCTCTATTTTCAGGAGGGGATGATGAAGAAATAACAATATATTTTAAGGATATAATTATATGTGAGACCAATTACTAGGTGAATATATTATATTTAAAGTGGTTTTTTAAGGTAGTGGATTGGGATCTCATTTCTAATGGGAACCTGAAGGAGGCTTCCAATGAAATGTTGATAATTTTAGTTAGGCAATCTATTGGTAAACATTTTGATAGTAGGAAGTGTCATTATGAGAACCTTCACCCAGAAAGTGGTAGTTAGAGTAGTTGAGGGAGACTATATGCCTATCATGGAGGTATTTCAATCATTTACTATCAATACAGAAGACCTGGTCATTTTCGGGGTTAGTTCCTTCGACCACTAGTGGATTTTCAAGCTTGTGATAGGATGGGTCATATATAATTGTTCTATAGGGACACTCAGCAGATGGGAAGTGATGGAGGAACTATACTAGTAAAAATAACTGGAATGGTGTTAACTACCCCATATCTATAAAGCTGTTGGATTTCCACTAGTCATACCGGTCGAAGTGGTGGACGTGTTACTTCGGGATGAGATCTCCCATATCAGTAGGCGGTGAAAAATAGGAGACTCAGACAGGACACAAGGGTTGGGGAATTGGAAAATGACATGTTATTCGTCCTTCTCAAGTTGGTAGTAAGGCCATACAATTGATTTTTTGAGGTTTTATTTATAGATTATACACTTTCTAGCAATTTATTTGACACAGGAGCCTCACACTCTTTTTTATCTTCTTGGTCAGTAAGTGGGTTGGGTATCTGGTGTAGTATATTTTTTTGGAGAGGATGATGGAAATGTTGTTGGGTTTATGATTAGAGGTTATTTTTTTAATGTAAGGAGATTTCCCTCGAGGTTGGCGAGTAACATAAAATTTGGGACTTTTACATGATAAAGATGATAGTTTTTTACTTGATACTAGGGATGGAATGGTTGTTTACATAGTAGGATAACATTTATTGTCACTAACGGAGAGTGAGTTTCACATTTCTTGAGGGTGACTCTTATGTTTGCCAAGGGGAATGAGATATATTGGAAAACCATGTGGGTATAGTTCTTCCTCAACTGGGTGTGCTAATAGTCAAATTTGTGAGTCTTTCTCTAGATGATGAGCGAGTGGAGCATAATATATTCCCACCAATGGTAGATCATTTTCATGATGTGTTTCATGATGACTTCTCAAGGTTTCCACCTAACAGAGAAGTTGATTTCATGATTGAGATGTTGCATATACTTGATTTTGTTTATATTTTTACATATAAAATAACACCAAAAATGCTTAAAAATTAAAAAACATAGTTGAAAAAATTAGAGAATAAAGGGTTTATCCATATGAGTATGTAAAATTTGGGTTATATAAGTTTTTTTCCAAAAAGTCTAATGGAATTTTGCAGTTACGTGTTGATTTAATAAAATTTAATTGGATAATTGTTAAGAACTAATATCATATTCCATGTATTTTTAACTCCTTAACCATTCAAGGAGTTCTAGTGTGTTCTCTAATATTGATTCGAGATGAGGTTATCATCATCTAAGGGTGAGACCTTCTGACATAACATAGAATATTTTTAAAAGTAGGTATGGTTTGTAAAATCACATCATGTAATTCGGGTTGATGAATGATCATGTTGTGTTTATGGATGTGAAGAACCCAATATTTCACTCATACCTTTATTAGTTTGTAGTTGTTTTGTGGATGAAATCATGGTGTACTCCTAGACTCTTGATGATTAGTCCACATATCTTAACATCATCTTGATTACATTGTGAGAGCATCGACATCACACCAAGCTATCAAAGTTTCATTTCTAGATTGATAGGGTATGTTACTTGGGTTACATCATCTCTAAAGGAAGGTACTTCAGTGAACCTAGATAAGGTTCAAGTAGTGGTTTCTTGGGAGCATCCCAATAATTTTTTTATAATAAAATACTTTTGGTCTTAACGGGTTGTTATTGATGGTTCATAAAATACTTTTATTGCTTAGAAGAACTGCTCTTAGGCTTGACTAAAAAGGTTATAATTTTTGAGTGTTCTAAAGCAATTCAAGAGATGAATTAGTGTTTCAACACTACAATGATCTTAATCTTACCAGATATGGGTAAGGAGTATACTTCGTTTTGTGATGAATTTGGAATTGGAGTTGGGGAAATGTTTATTCAGGGGATTGTGCCATGACATTTTGATCATGTTAGTTGAGGACACATGAACAGATCTATCCTATGACTGATATTTAGTTAGTGTCCATGGGTTACACCTTGAAATTTTGGTGACATTATCTTTTGGGTGATAATTGTTCTATTTATACCGACCATAAGAGTCTTAAATACATATTTTATTAGTGTGATTTGAATCATTAGCGGTGAAGGTGGGATGAGTACATGTAGTATTCTGAAATTGAAGTAGATTATATTCTAGGGAATGAAAATAATGTTTTAGATTTTTGGGGTCATATGACATAGACTCAATTCTTTCGGCAGTTTAGTTTTGAGTGGAAGATGATGGGTTTTTTGTTGAGATGCATCTAGGTGTTCAGGAAGAGCATGAGCTAAGGACACTCCTGTCCTTATCATTTGATCCATCTATTCTTAATAATGTTAAGATAAGGTAGTACGAGTATTCCAAATATCTATCTTTTAGAGATAGTTTTGAAGGAGAGGAGTCATCATCTGATTAAATCATTGATAAGAATGATATTATCCATGTTTGTGGTCATTCTATTGTTCCCACGTGTTTATAGGAAGAGATGATGTGTGAGTGTCATGCCTTGAAGTGGGAGGTGCACTCTAGCATGACAAAAATATATCATGAACTTCATATAAATTATTGTTGGACATGAATGAAAAAGGATATTTTAAGTTTCATGACATCATGTTATAACTTCCGATAGTTGGATGATGGGCATTATTGGCATGGTGGATTGTTACAACCACTGACCATTCTGAAATGGATGTGGGATGATGCTACCATGGATTTTGTGGTGGGAATTTTGAGGATTCCTTTGAATAACAAAGAAATTTGGGGTATTGTGGATCAGTGGACTAAGGTATCTCATTTCTTGCTAATTTATGAGACATTCACCATTGACTAGATGGGCGACCTTTACATATTGGAGATAGTATGTTTTCATGGAGTACCTTGGAGTATAATTTAGGATCATGCTTTTTTGTTTTACTTTTCACTTCAAGAAAGGTTTGTATATGTTTTTGGGTACTCATATATTTATTATTGTTGAATTTCACTCATACACACACAGTAAATCAAATCATACTGTCCAGGTTCTAGAGGCCATGTTGAGGTGATGAGTCATAGACTTTGGTGGATCTTGGGAGAAAGAACTAGTTCTTGTTGAGTTCACCTATAAAAATATTTATTAGGAAACTAATTATATTACACCATATGATGTTCTCTATGTTAGTCCATATAGATCACCCTTTTATTTGTTGGAAGTTGGGGAATCATAGTTTTTCAGACCAAGTATCATGGAGGAGAGTTCAAAGCATGTTTAGTTGATTTGGAAATATATGGCTATGACTCAGAGCTGAGAGAAGTCATACGTTTCTTGATCTGTTCAACCCATTGAGTTTTCAGTGGGTGACCATGTGTTCATTTGTGTTTCAACGAGTTTCCAACACCGTTGTATTTGGAAACAGGGTATGTTGGCACCCAGGTATGTGGGGTTTTTTGGGGTTGTGGATAGGATCAGACCAATGACATACCGATTGGTTTTTCCATAGTGGGTTGGTGGTATACATGATGTTTTTATATTCCATAACTTCATCAGTATCACCCTAATCCTTCTCATGTTCTCTATGTTGATGATGTGGATCTTGAGTTTGATGCATCCTTTGAGGAACATGTGGTACGTATTGTGGATTGTAGTGAGAAATATTTGTTTGGAAAGACCATTACATTGGTCGGACTATTGTGGCATCATGGTAATGTTTAGGAGGAAACATGGGAGAGGGATGTAGATATACGAACCCAATGGCCTGATCTTCTTACCTTAGAGTCTTAGTGATGCTTTGAAGTGAAACTTGAGGATGAGCTGTTATAAGATTGGGATGTTGTAATATCTTAACCCTTCGATAAAGTTTCTTGTTGTTTAAAATTTTATTTCAACCAAATTAATTTGGTTAATGAAACGATTTAAAATAGTTTATATAATTTTAGGGATTTCTTGGGGGTTTGATACATGAAAGAGGAATAAATGAGGCCATAATTTGTCGGTAGCATGGATGAATCATGTCTAGTACTAACCATTTTCCTTAATAGTGAAACATGTTGGGGGATGGTCCATGGTTGACAAACCATGCAAGGGGATTGAGGGAATTATCTGACCATAGAGATATCCAGACGCATGGACTCTACATAGTTTTCAAAATTGTACGAGCTGTCCAAAAAATTATGTGACCCTGACCCCCTCTTAGATAGAGGGTCACATACAATTGGCACACAGTTTGGTCAACCATGCACACAAACAGTGCTCCTCATTTAAGTGGGGTAATTTTTCATTTTTCCCCATATTATTTAAGTGTTCTTACCAATTTTTCATGATCATTATACATCCAACATATTGTGTGATAAACAAGGAACTCTCACCTCTTTTAAGGATCATTTTTCCTCATTCTTTTGTCATTTGAAGCATCATTGGTTGTGAATCAATGATTTGGGTGAGTCCACTGCTCATATTCTTTCTATTGTTGGAAACCACCATGGCGTGTTGTTTCTTATCACTCTGAGTCCTATAAAACCTTATTTTCTATAAGATTATAAATATTGGTGTTAATGTTTGTTTCATTTCAAATCCATGGAAATGGTTAAGGGATAAGATGTCTATGGACTTGATATAGGTGGTCTAAAAGTTATATCCCATAGTCTTGATGTTTATTCATGTATATGTAGTTGTTCCAATGTTCTACCTTGCTTAAAATTTAATTTATTGAATTACTAAATGTAGATTGAGACTTTATTATAAGTGTAAAACCCTACACGAATAGTGTTGGGTCCGTCGATGATTATGTGACTAGTTTTTGAGGAACCCATAAGGTGTGCCACTCCCATTAAAGTAATAGAATGATTTGTAAAATGATAAAATTAATGGTTTTAAGGGGTTAAACCATTATTATGTATGTTCAGTATGTTAATATGGTTTAAGGGTTGTTTGGCTTGACATGGAATGGTTAAATGGGTTATACAAGGATTAAGGGTAAAGGTGTTAAATTAATAAGGGGTATGTCTATGTTAAGAAATGATTTATAGTGTGTTTAAAGGATGTGGTTGTGAATAAATAGTAAAAAAGACTAGTTATGTAATGGATATAAGATTTTAAATAATGGAAATGGGAATGAATGAAAATGGTTCCCCCTTATTGTTGAATATTCTATATATTGAAAGCTAAATGTTTATAAAATGGATATGGGTGTTTGTCAAGGAGGTACATACCAAGGTATAGATTTTGGTCATGGTGGTCTAAAATGGGAATTGGGATTGGTCAAAGTTTTCCACCCCATGGTAATGGTGTTGGTCATGGAATTCCACAAAATGGAAATGATGTTAGTCATGGCAGACCCCATTAAAAATAAATATCGGTTATGGAAGTCCACAAAAATGTTTGTGTACCTAGGCTGATGCTCTAAGTTACGATGAATTATATGGTATAAAGAATTACCTTGTGATTAAAATTGGTTAAACCTTACTTATATTATTGTGGAACCTGGAAGCCCTTGGGGCTAATTGGAAACTACTTAAAGACGAAACATTCCTTATTTTCCTTCATGTCCATTTTTTATTATAATTATGCATAAATTATTCTTAAAACATATATTATTGTAGATGAAGTTAGTAGTGGAATAATGAGTTACAATCACACCCTACTCAGGCTGCGGTTGGGTACCCAAGAATATTTCAAAGTTGCAGGTAAAGATAAGGGAAAAGTCCCTATGATAGATGGATGAGTAGATATTTAGGAATAGAACATGCATGAGGGGACTGGGGCGATGTTGTCTCCCTTTTTAGGGATTTTATTTCATCATGTATTATTTATTGGGTTTTCATATGACACTTGATACTAGGAGGACATGGAATGTTTATTGTACTTGGTAATGGGCATGTATCTATTTTTGGGAACTATTATGTGATTCATAGTTGTTGTTGGTTAATTATTATTTGTGACATGGATATTATTTACATTGATTTATATTTTTGTATTACTGTGGTGAAGAGGGTATAGTCTCCCCATGTACTTCATTAGATAATCACTGCTAGTCATCATCCTTTGGCACATGGGAAGGCGCAAATGATGTTATGTGGTGATCTGTATCGGGGCACCGGTTATTGTGACTCCCGGGATGGGATGTTATATCATTTATTTTAGATGATTTCAACAATAAATTTGTATTAATGATCACTATAAAATATTATGGGGATTTTTAGGCACTACATACAAAGAGACATCTCAGGGATGCTAAGGGGAATGTAAACCACCACCCACTGGCTATGTATACACACATTATAAACCAAGAAACATGTAAATATTTCATTACTCGATGCGACGGGGAATAATTCTACATGAATTTTTATTGATAATATTTTATTTTAAATTATATATATTATTCAATTTTATTCAATATTATTAAATTATGAAATATAAAAAGAGTGCTACAAATAAGAAGTGCATATCCAAACCAATGTACCCCGCTCGTAATGCAATAATGGGTTATGCTTCACTTGAAATAAAAATGGAATGTATTTTAAATCTATGGTAAAATGTTAATATGATATAAAAAAATTTATTATCTTTTATATAAATATTAAAGAATTAGAATCTGTAGGAACTTCCATCACATTTCATGTTCTATAAAAGGGGGCTCGTGTAAATAAATAAGGAAACTGGTAGATGATAACTCAAAAAAAAGTGTGAGAGTCATGTATAAGTAATAAATTATAGTAATTTTTCATTATTTATAACAATATTACATAAAAAATATCTATTTATGATCATATGTTTGTATATACAGTTTAAAAAAATTCTCCATGTACTATACTCGAAGAACAAACACATTCAATATATTTGAAGCTGTTAAAAAATTGGTTGTGTTAGAGGTCCATGTTTTGTAGTGTCACTTTTTCAATATTTTGGTAATTCAATGTCACATAGAGAAACATATGAGGTGATCAAAGGAATGAAATCACAAATAGATTATGTAAAATATATTATTTTCCAACCTAGTTTGGTGGACTAGTATATGTGAAGGGGTCAATGAAAACCATAGTAGAACAATTATCAGTACATGAAGAGCCACATGACCTCGCTAGATTTGTGGTAAGACATTCCCCTCACCTAAATTCCTTCCTTTAGGTAATCAATTGTTCTATAAATATTTCATCTAAATTTTAATCAAATAACTACTAATAACGTTATTTTATTAAAATTGTATAGGATAAAATTATATTTGATTTGTATCTATCAGAACCCTCTCATCACCTTATTATGAAGGGTGTGGTGTATAATATACAAGGATACATGTTACAAAAAAAAACTCCCAAAAGATCATGATGTGATAGTGGATATTGATTTAGCTTATGAGTGGAGCATTGAGTTTATAGTTTCTCTTCATGATCTGAATGTCAATAGAATTAATAATTTTATTAGAACTTTTATAGAATGGTTGTTTAATCTTATAATGATACATCAGGTATTTTATTTATAATTTTTTTTAAATAAAAAACCTTTAACAGTTGATAAAAATGTCTAAAATGTGGTATGGTATTACATAAGGATAAAATAAAGGTCAAATGGAAGGTCATATCAAAAAAATCTAGTGGATCAACCATGAAATAAAAAATACCTTCTAACAGTACCTTAACACCACCAATTTCACTATTTCATATATTACCATTACAATTTCATGTTGATACAAAATTTAAATATATAAATGTGTCCTATATTGAATATAATGATTGAATAATTTTACATTCCATTAGAGACGTGATTGGCCTCAAGATTATAGATGAAATTATCATGTTTGGATTACTGGGAATCTCAATTGTGAATGCATTCATGTTGTACATTTTCATTATCTTTTTTTCCAAAAAAATGATTTGTTATGTTAATTACAATTAATAACTGTTCATATTTTCTATAGGTATATATATTAATACTATATTTGTAACGTCCCGGTTCTGGAAGCCACCCAGAGGCGCCCTGTACCCGGTTGGTCACAGGGCCTCAAGCGCATTTCCCCAAATGCCAGAGGCTGCTAACTAGCAGCGAGGGCCTTGGGTGTGATTGTGGGGAAACTATGCCCTCATTGGAAAAGTACACAATAGAATTAATCAATTACATACAATAGAAGTAGTAGTAAATATCCAACAACAGTAAAAACGGAATACTAATTAAGGAACAACTAGATCATATGTATATAAATGATACATGATACATATATGTCTAGGATAATAGCCAAACAAGTCATAATGTTGAATACAGTACTACCAAAGTACAAAAGGAAAATAGATAAGCAACTCCTCAGCATCGCAAGCCTCAGTTTGATCTCATGCTCTCCAACTCCAACGCAAGTCATGTACCTGAAGTAGAAGGGCACATTCCCTTGTCTATACCTGCACCAATAGAGTCTTTTTGGGCCCAAAATCATGGCATAAATAGGGTGTGGGATGAATCCCAATAGGAAACCACCATAAGATATGTGCCTAACAGTCAGTGAATATATGGCATGTAAAAGTGCAGAAAGAAGTAAAAAATGAAGTACTCAACAGTAACAATCCACAGTTATAGATATAAAGCAAGAGCTAACTAATGATCATAATCAAAAAATAGGTAACCCTCTGGGAAGTACTCACAACATATCCCCTCTGGTCCTACCTAACATGGACAAGATACCCTATGGGAAGCACACACAGTCTCACCCCTCTGGTTCAGCTAAAGTATAGACTTTCTAAGGAAGCACTCCCCATCAATTCTCCCTATAGTCTCATAGCGGTACTAAAGGAACTCTAGACAAGAACTTATGTCGCATTCGCTCTGTGGATGGCGTTGAGGAACTGTAGTCTCTCTGATGAAGAACTCAACGTCAATTACCCATGTGGTCTCACATCGTAAATTATAAAAGACACTCTGGAGAAGCCCTTACATCGATTCTCCCTATGGTCTACTACACTAGGTTCTCACAGCCCTATGTAAAATCAGAAAGTACAAAATTGTGTAATGGTCAAAGTAAACCTCAAAAACTACTTGGCAAACATTCTATAGCATAAAATCATATCAGAGCAACAATCACACCATTCTACAATACTAGGCATGGGAAAGTAAACGACATAGCCTACAGGAAAATGAGACCCAAGGGTCAATACAAGAAAAAAGGGATGGGAAATACATCCAAATCACATAAAATTATCCTATTAACAAAAAATAACCTCTACTCAGGAATACAAGCAAAGCAGGTATCCAATAGGGCTAAAATGGTAAATTTTCAATACTCATTCATGGGTATTGGGAAAATTTTCACACAAAACACAAAATCATTATACAAAAAGGCACAAACCCACTACCATTGCATTGGGAGATCAATATACATGAACCACAAGTCTTGAATTGCCTTATAATTCCATAGATCGTTGCGGTTCAAACGCACTTGATGACGGCTGATTCGGAGAACGGATACGCGATCGGGGGCACAGGGAAGTCTTGGCACCATACAGGTGCTCTGGGACTTTTCGACCTAATAAGAAGACACCATTGTCCATTAGATGTGACCCCGGTCCGTTTAATGAAAAAAAGAAAATACACGGCGTGTACTTTTGAAATACATGGCTTGTACTTGCCTTTTCCGTACTCCGCTTTAGGCAGCCTCCATGTCAACTCACATGACCTTGTGCATGGCCATGACATAACCAGCACATGAACTCCTGTGGAAATGAGGTACATGATGTGTACTCATAATGTACAAGGCGTGTACTTCAAAAATTTCCAGAAACTCTTCTTTTTTCAAATACTTTAGAAAAAGGAAAAACATTCCTGAAAAAGAAGATTATGATTCTTAAAAACATCCCCCACCCCAAAGAAATTCTTCCTTGAATTTCCATATTGCAATGTAAAAGAAGAAATCCCAAACAACTCTGGCCACTGCGATCATACATTGGCCTCCCTCACCCATGTCTCGTCCTGTACTCGCTCCTGCTGTCATAGCACCGATACTAGAGGAACAGACCATCCATGATGAACCTGCATACTGCGATCGACAATCAGAATAGGATGCTCCTCAAAAGATGCATCCAACTCTAACTCGACATCCTCGGGTTGGAATGCATGAGATGAGTCCGAAAATTAACATCGGTGTTGATAAATGTGGAAAACGTCGTGCATATCCCGGTAACTCTGAGGTAACTACAACAGATAGAGAACCATCAAAACTCTCTACAACGCCTCAAATAGACCAACGTACCTCAATGAAATATTACCCTGCCTACTAATCCTCTTGTGTCCCACCCTCGGTGTGACACGTAGAAAAACATGATCCCTGACCTTGAACTCCAGAGGTCGTCTCCGCTGATCAGCATAAGACTTCTGACGAGACTGTACAGTAGCCATCCTCTTCCTAATCAACTCTATCTGCTCTGTGGTATCCTGAAAAATACGAGGTCCCAAAAAAACTGCCTCTCCTGCCTCCATCCAACATTAGGTTGATCGGCATGGACTACCATACAAATCCTCATAAGTTTCCATCTGAATAGTTTCATGAAAACTGTTGATGTAGGCAAACTCCACAAAAGGTATATGCTTCTCCCAAGAACCTCCAAAATCTAGAATGCATGCTCGGAGCATGTCCTCAAGAACCTGAATCAAACGCTCGGACTAACCATCTTTCTAGGGGTGATATCTATACTCAGAATCACCTATGTACCCAAAGCTTCCTATAGCCTCTTCCAAACACAAGAATTAAGACATGCATCCCTGTCTAAAACGATGGAGCCTGGAACTCCATGCAGACGTATAATCTCCGGGATGTACAACCATCCCAGCTCATCAACACTAAAGGTCTCCTTGATCATCAAGAAGTGAGAGACCTTCGTATGGTTATCAATGAAAACACACACTGCATCATCCCATTGAAGTGACCTCGAAAAACCGGTCCTAAAATCCATCATGACATCGTTCCACTTCACTCAGGAATGGGTAACTGTTGTAAAAGCCCTACTAGCCACTGCTGCTCTGCCTTCACCTACTGACAGGTGGAACACCTCATGAACAAACCAGAAACATCCCTCTTCATATATGGACACCAACACTAACAATGTAGATCCTGATACATCTTGGTGGCACCAGGATGAACTGCCCAAGATGAGGAATGAGAATCCCACATCTGCTCCTCGCGTATGTCTGATGGCACTCATACACTCACCTGGAAATGCAAGATCTCATCCTCAAATATGATCCATCCAGGAGTAGGGTCCTCTCCTGACAC